>CM060912.1:73101492-74301492 GCA_030737875.1 Allium sativum | reverse complement strand
AATTATAAATACTGTTCAATTTGGATATTGATTACAATTTCTGAATGAATAATCAATAAATAATTTTAAAATTGAAAAACAATTACAAGAGGTATATGAAAAACTATACATGACAAGAGGGAAAAATGTATACAAGGCAAAAAGAGTGTGTGGATCTATACGTGGTGAAGATTTGAATCTAAGTATAGATGTGTGAGACAAATAAAAGGCACTTCTGATACCACTTGGTGTCCCTATTAATGAGGATTATAATCACACTGGAGATAAACCAGGATTTCATGGACAAATAGAAAATCGATCACAAGGCCCAAGCAGACAAGATTAGCAAACAAATTTCATCTATCATAGCAGCAGTCAAAAGACAGGAAGATTTTTGAAAGCATTTTTCAAATAACAGTATCAAAGAAGCATAGAAAAACAATAGCATAGCAGACACGTCAGAAGATGATGGTCATGTAAAGATTATTCATGATCCAAGATAAAAAAAATACCATTTATTTGAAATCATTTGAGGAAACTCTAGATTCAATGAATCAATCACACCAGATTATTAGTTTCTGATTCAAGATATGTGTGAGATTCAATAAATCAATAATTTCAAATGATTTTAAACAAATAAATATTTAAATCAAATAATCATGAGATAAGAGTAAATTTCAAGACCGGATTTTCAAAGGAATTTTCCAAAATATTTCTGACAAGCCAAGAATAATTTCAGATCATTTACATCAAACTTGAGTAATAATTCATGATCAAAAAATGGTTTATTCAAAATCACTTGAATGAATGTAAATCTTGAGATACAATGAATCAATCAGACATGATTAATAATTTCAGATCTGAGAGGTGTGTGAGATTCAAAATATCAGAAATTTCAAATGATCTAAAACAAACAAAATCTAAACTATATGATCATGAATAATAGTGAACTTCAAGATGTAACACTGATTCAAGACAAAACAAAAATATCCAAGCCAATCTGAAAAATAATGAAATTATCACAACTGATAAATATTGGTGTGCTGTAATGAGTATATTATGTCAAGCCTTTCTAAAATGAATTAAAAGAAACCCAAAACAGCAGACGTGTGTGGAATTTCATTAAATATTCAGATCTTCAAAAAATTTAGAATTCAAAATTAACAGTGTTCAAGATATAACACGAATACATCAACACTGTTAGTAATTCAGAAATATGAAATAAACTTCAAATCAATTGCAGATTTGTACAAACTTAAATTCAAGGTCTGAAAAAAAATTGAAACATCAAAGTTCTCTTTAAATGAAGCGAATTTCCAGAAAAAGATGAATTCTATAGTTTGAATTTAATGAAGCTCGGAGAAGAAAAACAAAAATATATGGCAGTGTCAGATCAAAACAGAAGAGATAAAGTAAATAAACAGTACGGGTAGAAGGAGGAATAAACAAAAATAAAAATAGAGAATATTTACAAAGATGAGTTTAGAGATCATACCAGATTTGCAGTAGATGATGTGGATCACCAACCCAGCAGACTTGGCTAAGGAATTCTAAATAAATCAAAGATGTGCAATAGCTTGAAATCAAATTTTCTTTTCCAAAGCAGTTCCTCAGCCATCACTGGTACCTAGCAGTTGAGAGGGTTAAGTGTTCTAACAAATTTTGCAAAACCACTCTCAGTTTTGTTCATAGCTTTAGGTATCCAAACTTGTTTATATAACAATCCATCATAATTTACCAAAGTACCTTTAGGGACCCAGATCTGTTTGAAATTAGACGAATTCACTTTACTTCTTTTTCAGGTCCAAGAATGATAGAATGTTTTGTTATAAAACAAATTCTTATTTTGTTTATGTTTCAAAAATCTTTTGAATTGCCAGAGTTTAAAAATTCAAAACAATCTTTTCCAAGATAATTTCAAGTGTTTTTAAAATCATTTGAATTCATCCTATCAAAACGATTGATATTCCCAAAGCCAAGACCAGATTTATTTCTAATAGAAACTTAGTTTTGTAACAGCATATTCAACGGTTTTTCCCCATTAGAAAATTTATCCAAGGTTGATTCTAATCGTTGAATTTTGGATTTTAGATCGCTATTTTATTTTAATAAATTTGAGGAATTATTTATAGTGATCTTCTATTCAGCATTAGACGGTTTCAAAACCAAATTCTCATTCTCAAGCAATTTAATTTTGGCTTGGGATTCAGAAATTCCAAGTTCAAATCATTTTTGCTTTTTAGACTCAAATTTCTTGGATTTTTCAATCTCAATTTCAAGTTCTTCTAAAATCAAATTTGATTTCAACAAGTTCTCCTTTTCAAAAATTTCAAATTTGGAATTTATATCAGTCTTAAAAATTTCAAATTCCTTTTGAAGAAAATTGTTCAAATTTGATAACTCAATCTTGTTTTCTTTTAAGCTCAGAATTTTCTTTTCAAATTTTTGAATGTTTTTACTAAGATGAACAAGATTGGTTTTCAATTTCAAACAATTTTTGCAATCTGAATTTGACGAATTTTTACAATATTCAAGTTGTGATTCCAAATCATCAATTTTGCTAGTCAACTCAGAATTAATAGATATCAGAGATTTGTTTTTCAACTGAAGTTTATCAACAGATTTAGTTAAATCAGCACAAAAATAAACCAGATCTTCATAAGAGAAATTTTCTATTTCATTGTCTGTTGGGTTTCCATCAGTTGATCCGTCTGAGTTATCTTCTGTAAAACCTGTCAAGCATGGATCTGAAGTTGAGTTGACGTTCCAAGGTTTTGAGCAGTTGTTGTCAATTTGTCCATACTTCGTATTGAGAGTTTCCCAAATTTCCTGCACAGTCAAAAAATGGGATATAAGATCAAGTTGATTGTTATTAAGATGAGAATAAAGAATATGCAAAGCACGAGCATTAATAATCCTATCTATTATATCACCTCCACTGTTAACAACATCCAAACATTTAATATTAACAGATTTCAAATAGGATATCATTTTTGATTTCCACTTCAAAAAATCTGAACCATTAAAAATAGATGGAATGCGACTGGACTGACTCTCTATGGACTGACAACTAGAATGACCCATGACTCTAGAGTTAAAGAAATAACCTGCTCTGATATCACTTCTTGGATCTAGATTAACCCTAGAGGGGGGTGAATTGGGTCTATCAAGGTTTTTAACTGAAATAAAAATCAAACAAGATATATATAATAATAAACAGATCACAGAATATAGCAGAAACAGAAATGCAGAAAATAAATCACACACAGATATTACCAGCTTCGACAAAACCCTGCCTACTGCTACATTTCTAAGGTTTCTACTAGGTGATAGAACAGATCCCGCATACATGACCATGTACACTCGCAAACCCTGCTCCTATTCTAACCCTATGCTCAAAACCCTAGACTGTTCTAATCCCCTAGAACAGATTTCCCCTGATTACAACCCTGTAACCAGTAACCTAGATTTTACAGACTTTAGCAACTGTCAGTCAACACCCTGACTGGTTCCCCTAGTATTTTACAGACACTAGAAACTGATCCGATTGTTTACAATGAAATTAAAAAAATACCAAAAATAAAAGAAAGACAATAAGAAAACCCTAGGATTTAAAAACTAAAGGGTCATACCCTTTTTAAACTTGGCCTAGCCAAATTAGAAAACAGGCCGTCCCTTTTTTAATTAAATTGCCCGATCACTTTTGTCTCTTGAGAAAAAGAATGGCGGCTGGAAAGAATTGGGGCAAAAGCTAGGGTTTCCTTCTGATTTCCCAATCGCAACTTCAAATTTGTTGCTTCTAAAAGATGGTCTTGGATGCTCGAATTAGTTGGTCCTGCTTTGTCTATAATTGAGATTTGCTCGATCGAAAACTTGTGAGTTTTTCTGATTTGATTTTTACAATTTTGTTCTTGGATTTGTGTTCTTGGATTTCGTTCGATGATCTTTGCCTGTGATGATATTGGTGTTAATAAATAAGGTAAATCAAAACCCTTAACCTCTGATTTCGTGAGTGACTTGGCTGATTTGTGGTTGCTTTCCCTTTTTTTGGCTTAATCACCTCGTCTCGATTGTTATTGCGTGATTATTAATATGGATCCAGACTTGATATTGTTTCCTCTATTTGCCTAAATAAAAATGAATTACTCGGGTTTGAAAAGCATGAGTGATTTTCTGGTCTTAGAAAAAACACTTGAATTTCTGGAAAAATAAATTGGCCCCTTTGATATTATCCTATGAAAACATTTCTGGAAACTCATAGATTAAAATGCTATAAATGATTTCCAAAGACTGATTTCATTCCTGTATAAAATATGCTAATAGATTACTTGCCATAAACATTGCCGTGACATTAAAACAGATTTTTAACAATAAAATCTTTCCCAAAATTTGCTGCATTGATTTTTTTTAACAACACTGTAATTTATTTGCCAAAAATGACTTGAGCAAAATCTTTACTGATTGATAATCTTGCCGAGTTTGTCTATGTTGATTTCGGGAAATAACATTGATTTTTTCCCATATGCAAATCCTTTAAAACATGCAACTGTTTCTCAGTGATTTCTTGTCATAGAAAGTTGTTTCTTCTAATGCCCTGTTTTGCCACAAATTAACTATGTTGATCATGATTGCATTTTACATGCAGCTCTTCTTTTTTGTTGCCAAACATTGCATGCTGTAATCTTGGAATGAAATTTCTGTTTGTCCATTGTGATATACATAATTGAATCCATGCATTCATTTCTGGAATTGAGTTGCACACTTGTCATGCTCTGTCATATGTTGTAGCTTTGATCTATGACTATGATACTGCTTGGCCTTCATACCTGAAGTGTTTGACCATGTTTTGTATATGTGAGCCATCTTGTGTTTATGTGTTTGTTACCAATGTTACACCATGCTACTGTGTTGTTTTGCCTTTGCACATACATTTAAATCTGGACTCAACATGTTGTGTATTAACCTAGAATGTTGGACCATTTTGAATTTGCCACCATATACTTCACTCTGTTTTGCCAATATTGACTTGAACAGTCTTGCTGAGCCCATTTGCTATGTGTATGTCCATACTGAATTGTAACCTTGAAGAGATTCATGAATAACACCTTGCTCCATCTTTATGTACTCATGTAGCTATGCTTGCATATTGTCATACCATGTTTAACCTTGCTGTCACTTGTTCATGTTTAAAAACTGAACCTTTGAAACTAAAATGGACTTCATACTTGAAACTCTTCTCGACACTTTGAAAAAAAATGTTTTTCCTTTGTGTATATATGCAGACCAGTTGTGCTCCTTTGAACTAGCACCATGTTGTATTTTTATATTGTTGTACAGTCCTGGTCACTTTATGTTGGCTGCACCATTGTCTTGACACTTGAGTATACTTGTGGATCTTCTTTGAGCATTGACACTACCTTGACCATGTTGGTCCATGCTTGACCATATGTTGTCGCATTTGTCATTTCCGTTGACTTCTATTGTTTAATTGAACCATTTGCTCGACTATGCTAGCTTGTGAATTTATATATTGTGCTCGACCACTACTGTTTGTCCATGAACTAGAGTTGACTATTGAGCTGCCTCGGCCACTTTGATTATGTGTTGACTATGTTTTCATGTGCACTGAGTCGAGATGGTGCACGTGGCTACTCCTCAGTTGCACACTGAATTGGCGTGGTAGTGCACATGTGTATATATACACGTGTGTATATGCAGCCATTCAGAAATTTTTTTGTCCCTGTACATTTACAAACTGTCTATTTTGACATAGATTAATCAGAGCAAGTCATGAAAAATGATGAGAAACACACCAGAAAACTGAGGCAAATAAAATTTTTAAAAACAAAATTTATATTCACATGTATTTTGAAAATTATTTCTATTCCATATACTCTGTGTGTGTTTCTGTATATGACAGGTAAGAAGATGATGACTGGATTGATAGAGAGCTATGAAGATAGAAGACAAAAAAAATGATAGTGAATGAGTGTAAAATGAAATTGTACTGAGTGAACGTAAATGAGTTGTAAATGAATGTACAAAGAGTGTAGAGTGAACTATATATGAATCAGAAAATGTATGTATATATGAATTTTACTGTAATTTGTAATAAACAAATATTATTTTATTGTGCTCAAATTTGTGTTCAAGCAAATTTGTTTATCGTATTCAGTTTATATATAAGTACAATGTCATGTGAAGAATATATAAATAGTGGAGTTATAAATCTGTATTGTTTTAACTATTGAAATAAAATATTATATTTAAATAAAATACTGTGATAAATAGTGTATACAACTACGTCTTATACAACACTACTAACAAGTGTTTCAACTAGCACCATGTGTTCATGATAAAATGATCACTTTATTGATCGGCTTCTACTCACATGCATTTATGACTTGTGTCATTCGGCCCCGGTCGATTGTAGATACCTGCACTGGTCCCACCATGGGGTGTATCAATTCCTATGGTGGCAACCCGACACAAATTCCAGATGCACATTATATACTACTGATACCCAGTGCCTGATTTGTCCATGCCGGAGTACGTGCACGCCCATACCCCGTTGGAACCTACACTGCTGCACCACTCGCCGTTATTTTGACCGCTTCTAATCAGCCCAGTAATCGTGCCCCACCCTGCCTAGTTTAGGGTATCATGATACATCTATGTGGGTTACTGCTGAAATGGGTCCCTGTTACTAGGGTTTCCTAATCAACATGTTAAAATGGTTAAGTGTTCTCAAATTAACCTAACCTCACCCATCAGTTTAGTTAACATGTTGTATTGGTTAAGTGTTACCTTAATTAACTTAACCCTACCATTCTTAGCATGTCTTAGCTTTAATTCACTCATTAAAGCACCAACCACTCATATTAGATATGTATTGTTGCGGTCGCTGGATATGTCGGGCGGTTCCGGGCAGTCTTACACCGCAACTTAATCTAACCTCGGGTTTTTCGGGCTTAATGCGCTAACCTCTCGCATTAGATTTATATTGTTACGGTTGCTGGATGTGTCGGGCGGTTCCGGGAAGTCTTATACCGTGACTCAATCTAACCTAGGGTTAGGCACAATCATCTTTTAATTAATTTACATATTTACTATTTATGTTTATATGTAAATTATCCACCAATGTTGTCAACTCAAGTCATGTTCCATTTACCCTTCTAAATTTTGTCCATAATTCTTAGGTATACAAATTATACCATTTCATGCCATTAATCATTTACATGATTTTGAGCCAACCTATTCCAATAGCATATAATTTAATATTTTTCCCAATGTATCCCCCATTATTTGTTCGCATAAATTACATAGAACGTTAGGCTCGCAAATTAGCCTAACTCGTAAACAAAGAGGGAAAAATAAAAGGGGCATGCAACATTCCAATGGCATAAAACAGTTTAGATCAACTAAGCATGTGTAATACAAATTTGGCATAGTACTACACAAATTTAATTAATCATGTAAATGTGAACTTGCATTTGAGTTGGATCAAATTAACATAGATCTAAACGTCCAAGCATGTAGATCTAGACATATAAGCATATATGTACATGACTTAGCTTATGATCTTGCATATAACATAACATAAGGAATCACCAAATTTATATACAACATGATAGGTTCATTGCCAAATTATTATCAACATGATAGGTTCATCACCAATTTAACATACAACATGATAAGTCCATCACCAATTTAATATACAACATGATAGGTTCATCATCAAATTAATATACAACATGGTTGGCTCATTACCAAATTAATATACAACATGATAGGTTCATCAATCACAATAGTCACGTAGGCGTAGGTAATTTCAGAATTGCTACATGAATCAGAATACGATTATCTTACAACTAGGCACAGTTCTAGTTCCGCATCATTACAAGTCATGACTTTTATTTGTTCAAATCTAAAGAATAACTGAACTTAAAAACAAAAGAACAAATCTTGTTTTCTGGGATCTGATTTCTGAAACTGAAAAGCTATCCTTTGATGTAGACTACTGATTCTCTAGTTTTGATTTGATTTGGGACTTGCTAACTTGACTTGTAGTTAGAGAAAAATGGAGGCTACGCTAGTTTGGTCATGGACAGCATGACGGCTTTAGAGGGCAATTTTATGTGGTTTTAGGGTTGAGGGTTGGGGTTGTTTATATAGAAGTTTAGATTAATGAGAGCCATTAGATCAACCTAGGAGTAATCGGAGCCATCCAGACCAAACAGAGCCAACTGAAAGTCGCCACATAAGCCCTAGTGACTCAGAAAATGTCACTGGACAAAATAGTCTAGATCTGGGCAAAGGGGTCGACTCCTATAGGGGGGTCGACACCCTAGTCGACACCTCTCTTGGAGGGTCGACACCTATGTCGACCCCCCGGGGGAGTCGACCCCTATGGGCGGGAACTTTCCCGCCCAGCCGCTTCTCTCGGAATTTTTGAGTTTTGAACTGCTTTTTAATTTAATTATTATTTATATTCAATTTATTTTTAAACTAGGAATCTTCTGAACTCCATAACTTCTTCATACGGAGTCCGATTCACGTAAACTCGGACTCTATCTCAAGTAGAATTCCGAGACAAACACGAAAGCATAACCTGTTTCCCCTAATTCCCACTTTTTAAAATTAAGTATTCTTTAATTCTTTACTTTAATGTTTATAGAAAATATGGGGTGTTACATGTATGCTAAGCAAATAATGAATGGAAGCAAATGCAAGAGATAGAATTATGCCTGACAAAAAGGTACATGTTTACATTGCTACTTGGGTTTGATGGTTTTATGAGCCTATGGGGCAAGCCGATTGGCTTTAATATTTTCTTTTGGATTAAAGAAGGCCTAGAAAGGCAAGTTATGGTTGTACCAATTGAGCCGTGCAATGGAGATGCTGGCAAAAAAATTTGAAATTTAAAGAGTTAGAAAATTTTCAAGAAATTTTTGATAATTTAAAATCGATTTGTTAATTGTAATTAAAATAAGAAAAGCCGAATTGGTTAATAAAATTTCAAGTGGAATAATGAAATTGATAAATGGATTTAAAATCATCTGGAATTGGTGTGGATTTGCATAAGACCATATGGACTGAAGACAAGAAATTGATGATGGATTGTCCAAAAATTGTGGACAGATCATTTGGAAAGAATTATGAATGGTCGAGTATTGGTATGAGAATTCGAAGGTCGGGTAAGAACTGGGTTATGAAGCTATGGAATATAAGATTTCAACTAAGTAGGTTATGAGGAGTTAGAGTTATAGCATTTTTAATGCTTAGCAATTTCGAGGACGAAATTATTTTAAGGGGGAAGGAATGTAACGACCCAAATTTTCGCTATTAATTTTAAAACATTTAAATTGATTTTAAATGTTATATTGGTAATATAAAATGATTTTTTTATAAGGAATATATTTATTAAAAATGAAATTTAATGGATAATTTTTAATTAAATTAAAAACGAGCTCATAACACTGCGGTAGTTCGTAATATTCCGTTTTGAACTTCAATTGGATATACAGGATTTAGTATAACTCGGATTTCATTGAAATAAGAAACGTTCGAATCTATTTGACTATATTATTCTAACAGATGTGAAAAAAATCAGGATTTCGTGTTGTACATTGTAAGTATGCCCAAATCAAATTTTATGAAAGTCGCTATGGAATCGTTTATAAACCATAATGATTATTTAATAAAATAAATGGATTTTTAATTTATATTGAATATCATTTTAAATTAAATATAGAAATATCGAGTTTAAATTTCAAATTAGATTATTTTGAAGATATATGCATATATTCAGATTGGATATGTAATTTATTTGTTAGTTGGAGATTGGTTTAATTTAATTTCCAAACAACCTTTGATTTTAACGAAATTAATTTTATAAAATCCAAAACAGCGAATTATGGTAAGATTTTTTTGAGACGTGTTGTTAATTTAGTTTATAGAATTTTTCCATAATTTTTAATTTGAAAAATAGGCAACTTTTTATTTGAAGTATTTTACACCCTATATCAATATTTTAGGATTTCACAGGATAAGTTATCTTGTCTATTTTATTATAGTTTCGGGATCATAGCGCATTGCCCAATATGATAGTATTTTTATTTATGTCACTAGTGGCTCGTTCGTTAATGAACTTTAACATCGTGGGGTACGTCAAGTTTTAAAATCTTAAGAACATACATATTGCAACTTCCGAAAAGCCCAACGGTTTATATTATAAAAAGAATGCTTCGGTAATTATCTCACATCTGATGTGAGACCAAGTAGAACCATCATTTATATTATAAACACTTGTTGTATGTGATGTATACATACCAATTCAACATTTTAGAGAAGAAAATATTTCATTTCAGTTTCAGCCTGTTAATAAATATGAAAAATGTTTCTATCTTACCATATAAGATTCAGACAGTTGTGATGTCAATGTTTTTCAGTTCCGTATGTAGCAAACCATATGAACCGTGCGTAGCAAGGCATCCCAATAATATGTGTACCAAGGCTTTCACTACTTTGTGTACTAAGCTAACCAAGTCTCTATATAATTAAACCAAGCCATTCCCTTTTCCTTCTATTCTCTTCAGCAAAAGCTGAAAAGTGCACCCTCAAAATTAAATCGCCCCTTTACAAAATGAAATCAATCCACATTCAAAAATCAAAATGGATTTATATATAAAAGAAAAAGACTCCTAGCTTGTCTCTATGGAATAGAAAGAGCAGGAGCTTCGATCCAGTGCTCGTCTAAAGGTGCAAATGCATTTCTGCTCGTTGTCTCCCCTCTAGCGTGTGCTAGGTTTAAGTTTTCGAGGGAAATCAGTAGTTGATTCACGAACTGGATATTTTTTAGATGTAAGTGGCATCAATGGGAGATGTTGGCAAGTTTTGGTGAAAAAACCCTGTTGTTTAGTGTCGATGTCTTCCACTGTGTTGCACTAGGGTAGCTGGGTTTGGCAACGAGGTCGCAATGATAAAATGGAGGCTGAGTTGTTCGGTATAGGTATTGAATTGGAGAGCTCATGGAGAAGATTCGTTTGGTGTTGTCAAATTTCAGTTTGATGAAGCTGGGCTTCATTATCGCAGATAAGATTGAATGCGCAGGATAATGTTGAGTGCGGCATTAGTGAGACAGAGTAGGAGGGGCGTGATTTTTGAACTATAGGAAGAAGTAATTATGGTGAGACAAAGTGTTAAGGTAGGGAAACTCGGTAGTGATAAATGGAGCAACTATGCGAGATTTTATTTCATGTATAGGGGATAGAAGAAGAACAGAGGGTTGGTAACGCAATGGTAGGGGATGTCTAGTGTGAAGTTGAAGGCACGGTGAAAGGCGAGGATGAGGAAGCTGTTTGATTGGGTTTGCATTTAAATACTGGAGGGATCGGACCTTTTTCTACTGGAACAATGTTGGACTCTTTAATTTCCAAATTAATGGAAGAATGTGGTTTATTGACAGATTAGAAAATGGGATTAACGTAAGCAATTAATTACATTAAAGGTTAATTTTTATTATTAAATTAAGTGAACTATAATCTAATTAAAATCAATGTCAAAATGGTAATGTTCATAACTTTGTGAATGTTAACAGAATCCAAAGAAGTCAGTCATGTTGGAGCTGTGACGCCGAGACCGACGTTTTAGAGCTAATGCCGCGAAGGACGAGGTTACCAAATTTCGTAGAAAAACTAAACTTCGGTTTCATTTTAAATGAAACAAAAAACAGAGTCGTCAACTGCAAACTGAGGTGAGTAAACTCACTAACTCTGGCTCATTTATATTTTTATATAAACGAGTTTTAAATTTATTTATAATAATTTTATACTGTGTGATGGTTGTTTGGATTAATGGTTGATAAGATTGGTTGATATGGTATATCTTAGATCGATTATTAATTATGTTCACCATAATATTTCATATAAATATGAAATTAATATTATTGATGTTATATATGATTAACATCTATGGATGAAGGGAAACAGGTTGGAGGGATCCAACTGGATTCCTCAACATTTATACTATTGTGTTTGCATTGATTATGACATATGCTATGACATATTAACTGTGATTGATCTTGTTGTATTTAAGTATCACTGGCCCTAGAATTTTAGTATTTAAATACCATAAAATATTTTCAGATATAGAGAAGGAAATCGGGATTTAAAAAGGAAATTTATTTCCAAAAGTAGAAATTTAAGTTTTGAATAGAGTTGAGAATAGAAACCGGTTCAAATGGATGAATCAAGAATTGGTTATAAATGAGAATAAATTAATTGAATTATTTACCATTGGATATGGTGAAATATAAATTCATATTTGAATTTATATCGAAAAGTGGAAATCGGTTTTGAAGCCAATATTTGAAATGAGATTTTAACTTAGCTATTATTAAGGAAATTTAAACAAGATTTTAAAATGGTTGATATAAAAAGAGATGAAGCTTGTATGAATAATTCTGAATAGAAGTTATAAATAAAATTTGAGTTTAAGATATGTTTATAAGTATGAAACCAAACTGTATATAAAAGAAATATATTCACGATTTAAGTGAATGGTTTGAAGAAAATATTTTGCAAATGAAATATCTCTAAAGGAAATTTAGATTTGAAATATGAATTTACGTGAAAACGGAAATGAGTAATCGTTTTAAAAGAAAACGTTGAGTTTTAGTTCAAGATTCGGAATATAAAATAAGTGTGATAACGTTTTGTAAATTGAAATGGTTATAAAGGAATTTGGTAATGATTTGGAAATGATGAATTCAAAAGTGAATTTGGAAATTGAATTAACCTGAAATGGTAAATAAATTCCGAAGTTCGGAATATAAATCGAATATAGATTATTCGAGAGAGAGTTATTTATTGGAATTCGATTATATCGAATTTAGGGAAGTAATTATTTTTACTTTCCATTTTGATTAAAAGTTAATTATTTATTTACTTATAATTTAAAATTAATAAGTACAAGTTATATTTTTATATATACCAAATATTTGGAAACAGCGATTTAACGCTACCATTATAATAAATGTTTTGTAAATCTAAACAACGATTATAACGCTACTGTTATAATAAATTTTTTATAAATTTACGCAGTGATTTTAACGTTACCATTATAATAAATAATGTTTTATAAATCGAATATTTGGAAACAACGATTATAACGCTGTCGTTATAATCAATGTATTTCGTAAAGAAATGGATTCTTAAATTGAATCCAAGAGTTTCATAAGTAATGTTTTTGATGGAATTTGAAGTTGTGAGCCTTGATTATTTCAGAATTAAGAATGTAGTTCAGCTGAGGTCTGAAAGGTAATTATACCCCAACTTGACTGACTACATGATTGACAGAGAAATGGTTAAGGTTCGGTAGCAAGGATAGGTTAGTAATATGGTAAGTTAATGAATGGTTAGTGGTTTGAGTTATAATAACGATGTTTCTATAACATCGGTTTAATTTAAAGGATTTTGGAACATTTTCCAAATAAAACGAAAGATATTTTCTAAGCATAGAAAATGGAATGAATTGGTTGATAAGGAATTATGGAATGGAATATGGGAATGTTTTCCGATATTGATAACGTATATTTTCTAAATATAAAAAAAGGATTTGTTAATATATGGAAATGTTTTTTCAAACTGTGATAAGAGATATTTCCTGGAATATAGAAAATAAAGAGTTCACAATACTAAAAATGTTTTCCAAGAATCGGAAGAGACTTACGAATTTTAAGAAATATCTACAAAGTAATCAGAAGTTGGGAAATTAGTAATTTAATAAGAAATTGATTTAAAAGGAGGCTAGTGTTGTTTGATGGTTGATCGATAGAATTTCCATTTGGAAATTGGTTGGATGGATGTTCCTTTGATAGTTAAATAACTGACTATCAAAATTTTGATTTATTTTATACCTTTGTTGTCAATACAGAGAGACCGGGATCAGGTTTAATATATGAAAACCACTCTGTATTGGCATAAGCATTACAAATCAACTTATGCTGTATATAATTGAAGACGGAGTAAAATGCAAGGGCTGTTCAGTTAATCATAGGTAGAAATTGTCCAAGATGGATTAATAGAATGGTGCCTTTGGGTTGTCTAGTCCCAGGATAATGTATATGGATGGATCTAACAATGTGGAATTCAAAGTAAATGATGGCAAGATGAGCGGAAAATAATCATGACCTCAAGCCTCATCACCCGGGAAATGATAGAAATCGGGCAGGCAGCATGGCCATGTGGGTCATACCCATAAGGGGTATTATAATCTGATCTAGAGAAATTTCATTTGCTTCTTATTCTATTTGATGTTGTATGCTTCGGTAACGGTTTCTGATCACAACCTTGGTGAAAATATGCTTGGTACACTCAAGTTAAATGAGTGGTCAGCCACGTGTAAGCTGGGTTCCATACCAAGTCATATTGGAAATCCAATCTCCAATAAGCGCCCTGCGGTTTCCGATTTTATGTTATATATGGAGCGTGAGATGCAAGTGTTCCGCTAGACTCTATTTATTTGATGTAGACATTATTATAATAGCATTGGATTTGATATCAAAAATATTTTGGTTATCATAAGATAAAAACTATCCGTGTTTATGTGTGGATCGGTCTTATGATTATCACTTCTTTCGAAAGGATTTTTGAAAGTTAAACAAACGGTTGGAGTTTACTCACACTAGCCCCATGACTGACCCAGAGTTTATTTTATTTTGTTTTTCCTAAACTCTTGGGTGCCTATATTTGTACGGACAGTCAAGTAGTCGGGATTTAACAAATTCACTTTGGAGTAACTTAAAGCAGGAGGCTTCACCTATTAGCTATAGACTATCATATTTTCGCTGTGTACTATGTTGTATCTAGAAACAGGTGTTTATAACTGTTCTAGGAATAACCGTTGTTCTCTGATGATGGTATGTATATACAATTACTGATTTGTATTTTCAAAAGTGATGTTATATAATATATTTATTCATTCCGCTGCATGACTTGTGTTCTTCGTTTTCTTCTATTCTAATGTTTCTTTCTATTTCTCATCCTCTAACTTCTTTCTACTAATGATTCGTATTTCTGTGCAATTTGGGTTGGACGGGTGGTGTTATTAGTCAACCCAAAAGGTATGGAAATTCGAGCCATGAACCCCTTCGTGGGTTAGCCATGTCCCATATTCCAATAGGAGCCACTTTTGAAAAGCTTGTCGATAAGGCCCTAATGCAGGAGGAAGACAAGGGAGAAAAGAAGGAAGTAAAGGCCGAGGAAACATCGCAAAATAAGAAGGTGTGGCCTAAGAAGGGGCAGCAACAACAACAACAGCAGAAGACAGGTGGAAAGAATGATAAGAGCAAGGATAAGAGAAAATATCACAATTATCGGAAAGATGGTCACTTGGTCAAAGACTGTAAGCGAAGGAAGAACTCTTGCTACCACTGTGGAGAGGCCGGACATTTTGCTAGGGAGTGCCCAAAGAAACAGGGATCGCAGGGACAAAGTCAAAGAACAAGAACTTCTAGAGGGTAGGTGCATGCTCTCACGTCCTCCTGATAGAGGTAAAAAAATTTTTGGGGAAGGTTTAATTTCTCTTTCTAATCATCCAAATAGAACACTTTTTGATTCTAGCGCTACACGTTCATTTGTATCTAGTTCTGTGGTTGAATCTCTGCACTTAATTACTAGTATGGTAGTGGATCCCATAGCTGTTTCAAACCCCATTGGTGGTTCGACTCATTTATCTATGATTTGTCGGGATCTGAAAATACCTGTGTTAGGCGTCGAGTTTGAGTGTGACGCGTATGTGCTCGGGTTTTTGAGCTATGGGTTGATTCTAGGAATGGACTTGCTTACCACATATGGTGCCATTCTGGATTATGAGAGGAGGGTCGTTAGGCTTCTGACTTGTCATGGGAGGACCCTCGAGATTTATTGTGACCCACAAGAGTCGGTTATGCTTAGTTTCTTAAGTCTCTTGATGCATCTATCGATGATCTGCAATCTGTTCCAGTAGTCCGAGATTATAACGATGTTTTTGATAAGGTACGGGGTTTACCTCCGAGGCGCGAGATTGATTTTCGTATACATCTGCTGGCCAATGCAAATCCAGTTGCATTACCTGTGCGGCATATGGCTCCAAGGGAAAGAAGGGAGCTGAGGAAACAAGTAGGGGAGAAACATGAGAAAGGATTTATCAGACGAAGCATATCTGAATGGGGTGCTCCGGTTGTATTCACGACTAAGGCAGATGGTTTGCTTCGTTTGTGTGTTGACTATAGAGAGTTGAATAAACTCACCAAGAAGAATAGACACCCGCTCCCGAGGATTGATAATTTATCTGACCAGCTTGTTGGTGCCTCAGTATTTTCTCAGTTAGACTTGGCCACGGGATTTCATCAATTAAGGATGGCTAAGGACAGCATAGATAAGACTGCTTTTAGGACTCTGGATGGTTTCTTTGAATGGCTAGTTATGCCTTTTGGGTTGACGAATGCACCCGCCTATTTTGTTGATCTATAAGTAGGGTGTTTTGAGAGTTTCTAAACAAATTTGTTGTGGTCTTTGTTGACTATATTTTGATCTTCTCCAAAAGCGAAGAAGAGCATGCCCAACACTTGATAGAAGTTTTGAAAACTCTCTGTGCGCATCAGCTTAAGGCAAAGTTCTCCAAATGCCATTTTTGCAGAAAAGAGGTGAGATTCTTAGGGCATGTGGTCTCCAAAAAAGAGATAGCTGTAGATCCCCACAAAGGTGGTTGTTGTGCAAGATTGGAAGATTCCTAAAAATACAACTGAGGTGAGAAGATTTCTTGGGTTGGCAGGTTATTGTAGGAAGTTCATTAAGGACTTCGCAAAGATATCAGCCCCACTCACCAGGCTGACAAAGAAGAACTTGGCATTTTCATGGGAAATAGATTGTGATGTTGCTTTCCAACGACTGAAGAGGGCTATGACAACAACCCCAGTCTTGACCTTGCCTGATGGAAGTAAGTTTACAGTTTACACTGATGTGTGTGGTACAGGGCTTATTGCGGTTCTGATGCAAGAAGGGAAAGTGGTGTGCTATGGGGGTAGAAAGTTGAGACATCATGAGAAGAACTACCCCACCCATGATCTAGAACTAGCTGCCATAGTATTCAAGCTTAAGACGTGGCGCCATTATTTATTTGGAGAAAAGTTCGAGTTGTACACCAATCATAAATCTCTCAAGTATCTGTTCTCGCAAAAGGATCTCAATTTAAGGCAACAACGGTGGATGGAGTTCCTAGCTTCTTATGGTTTTGAGATTTCTCATATCCCTGACAAGGGTAATGTGGTGGCAGACGCGCTAAGTAAGCAGAAGATGGCCTTGAGTCCTCTGCTTGTGGAGAGGAATAGCTTGGAGTTCATATCAGCTTTTGATTTTAGACCCTCCATCGAGATTTTGCCCGATTTGTTTGCATCCTTGGAGATACAACCAACTCTTATGGATAAGATAGGAGCCTCGCAACAAGGTGACCCATAGATTTTAGACATCATGGAAAATCTCAGAAAAGGGGAGACTTCTAGTTGCCTCAGTAAATATGCCATAGATGAAAATGGGTGGTTGCGACGAGATTGAAGGCTTTGTGTTCCTCAAACTGGAAGCTTGATAAAGGCAGTCCTAGAAGAAGCCCATCATTCTAAGATGACTATTCATCCAGGCGGTGATAAGATGTACAGAGACATGAAAAGGGATTTCTTTTAGGATGGAATGAAGAAAGATGTGGCCGAATTTGTTTCTCAATGTCTAGTTTACCAGCAAGTTAAAGCTGAGCAAAAGAAGCCCGGTGGTTTATTTCATCCTTTAGAGGTTCCTCAGTGGAAATGGGAGAGCGTCTCTATGGATTGCCTAGATGAAAGAAAGGCAACACCAGTATTTGGGTAGTAGTGGATAGACTGAATAAGAGCGCTCATTTCATTCCAGTGAAGAGTAAGAGGACGACATCATGGTTGGCAACAATTTATGTTCGTGAGATAGTTCATCTTCAGGGAGTACCTTCCAGCATCGTGAGTGATCGTGACCCCATCTTCACCAGTGAATTTTTGAGGAGTTGCAAGAAGCATTAGGTACATAGTTTTGTTTGAGCACCGCTTATCATCTTCAGACTGATGGATAGACGAAGAGGGTGAATGTAACGACCCTGAATTTTGGGGCTAAGTTAAAATTTATTTTAAGTGATTTTAAATGAGTTTTGATATTTAAAATAATCTATTTTAAATAATATGGATCACAAATTTGGTTCAAATCGAAGTTAGAATGAATAAATTAATTTTAAATATAAAAAGAGCTAGAAATGGCGCGGTAGTTTGAAAAGTCAAACTTGAACTTTGACTAACCATACAGGATGCAAAATTTAACGGATTTTAGTAAAACCAAAAATATTAGAATCTATTTAAAAATATCTTTCCAACGAATCCGAAAAATCGAAATTTCATAGCGGAAATCAAAAGTTATGGCTAATTCAATTTTTAGAAAGGTCGGTGGGTAATTTGCATAGGACAAAAATGCTACTTTTCACATATGTAGGAATTTGAACTCGAAACCACTTCCATTGGTTTCAGAATGACGTTTCTGCATTGAAAAACAGTAAACACTTATATGTTTCGAGTTTCAGAAAATATTTATTTAAAATTGTATTTTTAATATTAAATATATTCGCCTTGAAAATAGCCATTTTTCAAAAAGTCTCAGAATCGAACGAAATAAATTTTGTTGGGTTCGTATCATCAAAACAAAGCTAAAAATGATTTTTTGGTAATTTTTAGAATTAATATATAATTATAATTGATTTTTCAGCATAAACGGGCAAATTTTTGACTTTAAAAATTCATTAAAAATTCAAACGGGCTCAGAATTGAACGAAATTAATTTTCATAGGTTCACAGCATCAAAACATAGCTAAGTATATTTTTCGAGAATTTTTGAAGTTAATTTGAGACCTCGGTGAATTTTCACGTACGGTACACATTAAAATATTAATAAAATAATGTATTTATTCCAAAACTCATAGCATACCTCGGAACTGGATCCCGGGACATAGCCCATTGTGTTCAGAAGGCCTCAAAACCTTAAGAACGACAGTAAGCGGGCCTAAATCGGAGTTCGGACCAAAACGGGCCTTAACGGGCTAATTACATAATTAGTTAACCCTAATATAATATTATAAAATTCGGATTTTACTGTTCATCCTCCATCTTCAGCCGACACCTCTTCATGCTGAACCCATCATGGCTGAAAACTTCAAACCCTCATAACTCTTTCATTTCTCAACGAAAATTAGCGTGTGAGTACACGTTTCGAAGCTCTCGCCGAGCTCTTCGATCTCCGACAAGTCCCGTCCCTTTCCGTCGCCTGAGCCGCCCGCACCGAAGCCTCAAAGCCGCCGCCGTTTTCTGTCCGCCGCCCCCTGTAGGTCCCGCCGCACCTCACCACCTTCTGGCCGTGCATAGACCTCTCGTAGCCGGTCCTTCTCCAACAAACGGCGTCCAAAACCGTTCAGTAAATCAAAAGTTATCGGGATTTGAAGTTTTGAACAAATTCTGAAATGAGGTATGCTTCAGATTTTGCGACGCTTTTAAGCGTTGCTGCAGCAGTTGTTAAAAGTCTGTTTGATTTAAAACATTGATAACTTATGCATACGAACCCCGTTTCTGAAAATTTCAGATCCGACATGACCGTGAGGACGAGTAGTTTTTGCTGAGACCGATTGGAGCGTTTTGAAAATTTATTTGGATTTATTTTAATTATTATCCAATCAAAGGTGAGAGTTCACTTCTATTTTAATTAATTTAATTTAATTCATAATATGCGATGTGAACCTGCTATGAACAAATGCGATGTGAATCAGCTATGACCAAACCTCTGTATGTATGCTAGATCTAATGTTGTGAGTATTCACTTTATTTAAATTAATTATAGATCTATTATTTGATGTACGAAGTATGATGTTTGAATTGTATGGTTGATGTTTTGAATGATTAGAAATAGTAGATCTGAAATTTATCATCGATGAATATATTTGCTGTTGTTATGTTTCATGGAAAAATAAGATTAGCGATGTGTGTATGACATGAAAACTTGAATCACTATAGAGGTAGGAAATTTAAGTTGGACGATGTTAATATGACATGAAACAAAAGTTAGAGATTTTATTGTTTTTATGAAAAGATTATATTTTTATTGATTATATAAAAAGTTATATATTTTGTTGTTATAAACAAAAGACCACATTTTTATTGAAAACATATAAAAGTATATGTTTTGTTGATTTAATAAGATGGATAGATTTTACATTTGAAATTTGTAATTATAGTTGCAATGAAAAACGGTGTTTAATTTTACATTAGAAATATGTAAATATGAAAATGCATTGATATGAAGAATAACATTTTTGTCATGTGATAAATATAAAATGCACTGTAAGGAAAATAACATTTTTGTTTAAATGTTAAAAATAGAAATTTCATCATATGAAATTATTCACCGTATGATTGATTGACATTATTTCTTTAATGTTAAAGATAAGATAATTTTGATCGTAGGAAGGTATCATTTTTGTTAATGTAATAAGAAGAGTGGAAATTTACATTGTACAAAAAGATTGAATTTATATTTTTAATATAAGGATTAAATTTACATGGTAAGGGAAGTTAGCATTTTGTTAATATTATATATAAAATGTGCATTGTATGAAAAATAGCATTTTGTTAATATTAAATATAAAATGTGCATTGTATGGAAAATAGCATTTTGTTAATATTATATAGAAAATATGCATTCTATGTAAAATAGCATTTTTTGTCATATTAAAATTAGATAAATACATTGTATGTGAATAGTATTTTTGTCATTTTTATTTAATGTTTAACATATAAGAATGCATTGTATGTGAATAGTATTTTTGTCATTTTTATTTAATGTTTAACATATAAGAATGCATTGTATGTGAATGGTATTTTTGTCATTTTTATTTAATGTTATAAAAATATAAGTTTGCATTGTATGTTAAATAACATTTTTGGTCATGTTATAAAAATATTTTGTTCATTATTAAAAATAAGAATATGGCACTATATGAAATGAACTAATTTTTGCTCATTATAAATTATAGAATATGCCACCGTATGTTGATGAACGCTATTTTTGTATCATTATTAAAATAGTATTATACACCGTAGGTCGATGAACGCTATTTTGTTCAGTTAGTATTACACACTGTATGTAAGAATGACAAATTTTGTCAAAATTAAAAGTAAAATTTGCCACTATAGGTTAAATGACAAATTTTGTCAATATTAAAAATAGGATTTGTCACTATATGTTAAATGACAAATTTTGTCAATATTGAAATAGAAATTATTCACCGTATGTTAATGAGCAACTTTGTTAATATAGTGTTCACCGTATGAAATTAACATTTTTATTTAATGTTATTATAAAGAATGGTCATCTTATGATAATGACATTTGTGTCAAACGTTGATAGGTAAGAATATAAAATGATATTGTATGTAAATAGTATTTTTGGCAAATAAAAATACAAAATGGTCATTGTATGAAAATATTATACTTGTCATGTTAGAAAATAAGGAAATGCATGGTATGTAAAAATAGTATTTTTGTTATTGTAAATAAATAGAAAGAGTTAAAATGTGGCATTATGTAAACTTACATTTTCTAAATGTGAAGTGAAGAAAACAGAGATTTACATTTTCTAATGCAAAAGATATAGTAATGATATTGGGAAATCTATATTTTCTAATGATATTGGGAAATCTATATTTTCTAATAATATTGGGAAAAATATATTTTCTAATAATATATTTTCAATGTTATAAAAGGGAAAATGAAGTGTATGTACAATTTAACATCATTCACAATGTTAAATAAAAGGAAAATTCCACCGTATGATAGTTACACTATTTTATAATGTTAAGAGTTAAAGAACTTGACCGTAGGAAGTATATACATTATTTATAATGTAAAATAAAAAGAGAATTTACATTGTAAGATAATAAACATTTTTTTTATGTATATAAAAAGGGAATTTACCTCGTAGGAAAAGAATTAACATTATTTATAATGTTAAATAAAAGAAATGAAACTGTATGTAAGGTTTAACATTATTTATAATGTTAAATAAAAGAAATGAAACTGTATGTAAGGTTTAACATTATTTATAATGTTAAATAAAAGAAATGAAACGTATGTAAGAATAACATTATTTATAATGTTAAATGAAAGGTAAGGAACTGTATTGAAACATTAACATTATTTATAATGTAGGTAAAAGGGAACTTACACCATAGGAAAGTGTTCATTATTCATAATGAAATTGGAAAATAAATATATAAAGAAATGAATGGGATGACACATTATAATTTACATTCTTAAATGAAAATTATAAAGTATAAAATAAATAATAATGAATTAAAAAGGGAAGAATTATCGTCTAATCCTAAACTACATTGTCAGGTAAGTAGAAAGGTGAAAGTTAAGAGAAATGTAAGCTGCACGTAGGGACGATAAACTAAACGAATTATTTATATATTTATATATATATATATATAATTATAATCTAACGAATTGAGCGCAGTAGTTCGTGTTTCGAAATCGAACTTTTAAACGAATATACCGGAAGATCCGACCGTCGGATTTTCCCAAAACTGAAACCGTTAGGACCGTCTTGGAATAATCTTTCCAACGATATAAGCTACGCTAAAATCCAACGGTTAGATTTTGAGGAAAGTGAAAAACAAAATTGATTGAAAACAGCGCCAAGGTCGCCCTTGACCTGAAGCGTCGTTAAATAAGGAATTAATTATATTAAAATAATTAAGGCAAGAATTAATCGTCATAAAATAAAATAACGATATGAAATGTGTTTTTCTCAAAATATATGAATGCGAGATTATTTGGGAAGTCCGGGTTAATCCCATTCCAAATGATCGTACGATTTCAAGAATTCAAGTATGAAGACGGCGTATGAAGACCGTAAATCTCCCCTCGAATGGACAACGATCAAGACTCTGAATTGGTTTGATCTCAATTCAAGGGTCGGGGTAATTGCCCAAACGTACGTGTTGATTTCACGGGTTTGACCCTAGTTCAGACCTAGAGCATGGGTATAAATGGATGGTGTGTCTGACATCGTACCCCACAAAATATTATGTTGTTGATATTCAGTTAATATATAAACGATTGGTGGTAGAGAATTTATTCTCTACTTAACACCCGTTTATATAGTGACGGACGATCAAAAGTACGGTACGGAGTGGCGGTGGCATACTAAGATGCAATGATCAGGGTTTCTTGTTGAAAAGCAGAACCTCGTGGTATGAAGAACATGACTTCACGAGCCTCACAAACCGGTAGAGTCTAAAAAGGGGGAAGGGAACGCAGGGAAAGTAGCACGTCTCTTTCTAGTTAGTAGTCATTTTACTTTTGGTGGATGATGAAATGAGGCGCCTCGGATAGGTCCTATAGGACCGGGGAACGTGTACTTAGGAATAACTAATCCTCTAAGCTGTATGTGAGGACCGGCCCTGCCATTTCCAAGGGTTAACTGCGGGTAATCCTGAGGCATTAACTAGAGTGTCTCGAATCGGTAAGGAGTCCTCCCTAGCCTGGACTCATGATGGAAACCCAAATTTCCAATACGACCCCGACGGATTTGATTGTATTACTAGTATTGGAGGCATAATATATGGTACCTATGCTTCCTAGGATTAATACATTGCTTTGAATTGTTTTAAAACATATACACCCTAATAATAGTATTAGTTTCGTATTTGGCGTATTTAGCATGTTTAACCACCATAAGGTAAAACTCTATCCTCTTGGTGTGCGTTGCATTGTGTGATGGGACCTGAGTCTTATGGTGGTTCCATTTTTCAAAAGACATTGCGTTTTGTTACGTTTTACTTATCTGTATTGACACTATAGTTATGCACGGCAATCCATTGGTACAACCCGTTCCGCGTTAGCGGCGTGGTCTTTGGATTTGCCTTATTAGTATAAGTTATTTAAGAATTCTCCCACCAGTCCCACGACTGACCCATAGTTTGTTTCACCTTTTTGTAAACTTGGGTGCCCTCTCTTCTACACGGGCAGCCAAGTAGACAGGTTCATTCTTTGCTTGGAGCTTTTCTTTGAAGCTGCTTATTTTCTCTCTCTTGGATTCTGCTTTGGAGAAGAGGTGATGACTTGGAGCTTGAAGACTTTTTGTTTCTATTGGCATCTTTTCTTTTCTTTTTAGACATCAAACTTATTTCTTTTCTGCAAACTTGTTGTAATAATCTTAGTTCTCTGTGACTGTGGAATTTCTGTGATTGATGACATTATATTTTTCCGCTGCTATAATGTTATTACTCTATGAATCTCCTTTGCTATATTGTATCTGTGTTCTGTTTTATTGTATTTATGTTGTATTCCATATGATTTCTCCTTGCTTTCACTTGTGGAAGTTTGGGGTCATCACAGTTGGTATCAGAGCTTTGGTTTACAAAGCGGAGTACAACATATCTATAATAATTCGTTTACATAGAATCACTATATTCTATGGCGAACAGTTCATGAGATACATAATAGCCAGTCATTTTATCGTCATCTTTTCATTCATCCTTCGATCTTTTCTATCTCTTAGAATCACCATTTCAGTTGTTTTGACTCTTCCCTTGATCGTGCATTCGAAGAAGACTAAGTGAAGTGGCGATGCTCAATTGGCACATGTGTACGAAGGAGCGAAAGGACCAACTTCTTCGGTGGAAGGCCTGATGTTATAGGCGGTACTATTTCTGTTAAAACGTTTCAACATTCTCTGTTTTATTGTATTTATGTTGTATTCCAAAAATGATTTCTCCTGCTTTCACTTGTGGAAGTTTGGGGTTATCACAGTGAACAGAATTCTATAGGATGTTTTGAGGTTGTGTATCCTAGATTTTGGAAATACTTGGGAAGAGAACCTTCCTTTAGTATAGTTTGCCTATAACAATAGTTATCAAGCTAGCATCGGCATGGCACCCTTCGAAGCATTATATGGATGACCCTGTAGATCACCAACTTGTTGGTGGGAATCTACAGAAAGATTATTACTTGGGCCAGATATGGTTAGAGAAACGTTCGAGAAGATTAACCTTATTCGGCGGCGGATGAAGACAGATCAAGATAGGTATAAGTCCTATGCATACAAGAGAAGGACTGACATCGAATTTGAAGTGGGAGACTTAGTTTTTATCACCTCTGAGGAATGTGGTTTGCTTTGTATCAGTTGGGAAGTTGGCACCTAAGTTTGTGGGACCATTTCCCATAACCAAGAGGATTGGCCAAATGGCCTATAGAGTAAAGATCCCAGAAAACCTATCATGCTTTCATGATGTTTTCCACGTTTCTCATCTACGGAATTGCCTGCATGACACCAACAAAGTGGTTGAGCCAAGTGTATTGGAAGAGGTAGAAGTGGAACGGGAGGCGACAATTAGATGAGTTCCTTCCTGTATTCTTGGATTAGAATTTAAGAAGCTACGCAATAAAGAGATCAAGTTGTTAAAGGTTCAATGGGGAGATAACCCATAGGATGGGACTTGGGAGACCAAAGCCAAGATTCATGCTTCATACCCTTTTCTTTTCAAGGGTATGTCCTTAACTCCTTTTCCTAAGTCTTATCTCTGCTTGTTTCTATCATTTGAATACATCATGTCCATAGTATTTGTAACCTTTAGATAGGAATCCTATGGATGTAAACATGTGTTTGAGACATGTTATGTTTGATGGATACAAGATTTTCCTAGTGGCAGCCTGTGGATGCATATACACACAAATTAGGCACTGGATCGGCTCAATCACTCTCATACTTAATATGGATTTGTGTGCATTTTTCTTTTCTTTTATGGATGAAAATAAATGTATTAACATATGGATGTTGCATTTGGATGAATGAGTGTGCACACATATAGAACTTGCATGTTATAATAGGATTGTTTGCATACATATTGGATTCATGGCACTAACATACATTGCATTATGGAGGTCAACTGAATCAGTAGACTTCCTGATTTCCGCATTAGTGTTGGGACATATACACACACCTTTGCATATGTTCATATAAGCATCAGAAAGTTTTAAGGACAATGGATGCCTGTGATTGGTGGATGAGTGGATAGATGATGGATGGTAGGATGCATTCTTCTCAACTTAGAGATTTCGGGGACAAAATCCTATGAGTAGGGGAGAATGTAACACCACGTATTTTTAATGACACTAAAACAGGATAAATTAAATAATAATTAATTTAATATTCAAGATTAAGGAAAACAGACTGTGCCATTACGTCCGTCTCGAAATTCTGGTCAAGACTGACATTTGCTTTGCATAAAATGGACACCGTATGAAAAAGTTATGAGGGTTTTAAGTTTGTAAATGCGCAGAAGAATTATATACATACACATGAGTCAGGGATGAGTTAGAATTTTATCCAAAACCATTTGAATTTGAAAAAGGAAAAGTGGCGGCTGTTTTCCCGCTCTAGGGGGTCGACCTCCTTAAAGGGGTATCGACACCAGGGTCGACCCCCCTTAAGAGGTGTCGACACCAGGGTCGACCCACCTACAGGGGAGTCAACACCCCTAGGGCTGATATGGCAGTCGGTTTCATAGGGGCTTGCAGCTATATATACGTGGTCATTTCACTTGCTTTCCTCATTGAGAATCCATAGGGGCCAAACTCTGCTGGTGTCTAAACTGAATTGGATCTGTTATTCTCCTACAACTATCAGCTTTGCAAAACAAATTTAGAGATTCAAGATCTATTCTCCTTCTATTTTCTAATCCTAACACTATGAGTCCCTGGTTGCTTTTAGATTTGAATATTTAAAAGTAAATGTTACACTATGACTTGGATTTGTTCATGTGCCTAGATTATATCGGATCCATTGTATATTGTGATTATATGACATTCTGAATTGGTTAGGATTTGGATCTAAACCTCTATCTAGACGGATCTATTGTAACTTCTATGACATGCCATGATGTGAATCTTAAACCTTAATTGTGTAGATCTACTTTTAAACTATTGGATCTGAATTGTGTGGACATTTAATTTGTTAATCAGATCTAGTTTATCATCTTGTGCCTCTTATGTTAGATCTGAATAGTTGGACATCTAAATGGTTAATTTAGATCTTATTATGCTCACTATGACATCATAGTTATATTAGAGCTAGTAATTGCTACAAGTTCATCAGATTTATGCTCTACCTTATAACCATGCTAGTTTATGTTTATGCCAAGTTATGTTAAAACAGTCACTTTGGTCATATTCCTATTATTCTTCACTTTTATCGTTTATGACTAGGCTATTATCTAGCCTAGACATGCCGCCAATTTTGTGAGTGCGCTAGTTAAGGAATGGGGGAAAAAGGTTAATATTGGCATAATTCGAATATAAACATCATTGGACATATAATTCAAATTATTGGGTAAAATAGGCATTAACATCTATAAAGGCAAAGGTTTAATTAATTGATTAATTAATAATGAATGCCTAAGATAACAATTAGAAATTGTAATGGAACTTATGACCCGACGTTAGGTTGCATTAGTGGTGGAAGTCTGCTAGGACCCGACCGGCATATCCAGTAGCCACTAATGTTGAACTGAATGTGAGAGGTCTAAGTGCGCAAATACGAATCGGGCTATGACACAAGCTAAGGCCCAACTTGTGGAAGAAGTCTGCCTGGACTCGATCGGCATATCCAGCATCACAAGTTGTAGGTCTAATGTGGGAGGTCTAGCCCATTTCAAAACCATAAATGGACATGGTAATAAATTAGACAACTTATCCAAATCTAATCCTTAGGGATTGTATGATTATGAACTAAGTTTAGGGTTAAATAAAATAGGCTGAACAGTGGGTGGGTTAAGTAATTCTGAGGGGGTGGGTAATATTTACATATAGGCCCGCAAACTTAGCCCGATAAGGTTATGTAATTAAAGTCACCTAGTGGTAAGCTTAACCGGAAGAAAGATTGGGATTATATAAAATTAAAGACACCTTCAGGGTAAATATAACATGTGGAAAACCTAGCGGGGGATGCAAGAAAAAGGGAAGATCTTGTACCATATTGTGTGGGACCCATTTCAGTCAGTAACCCGGAGTATGTATCGAGTAGAGAACCCCGAACTAGGTCGGAGAAGGGGCATGCTTACTGACTGATTGTAAGAGATCCAAACGTGGAGGCAGTGTTGGCAGCGCAAACCAACCGGGCCATGTGCATGCATGAGACAGGCCGAAGGGGATAAGGCGACTGTGACACTTGTAGATATGGGGCTGTGCATATCAACGAGGAATTGCACTTTAGGACGTGATATGTCCTACTATGAAGCCGGCACAGAGTATCCACGTAGTAGGGAGCCAATCGATTAGGGTAGTAATTAGGGTACATTTGGATGTATGCCTAAGTCTACCACCTTATTAGTAGAAGGGATCATCTCATTCTGGTTATACTAGTAATAGTGCAGAGTAATCATTAGGGAAGCGTATATACCTTATCCTCTCTACCTTGTCACACCTGCCTTTTATAGTGATTTCTCTTATCCACTTTATATGCCTATCATGCTACTTTTATTTATTTACTTGCTAAAAGTAACTGGACTCGCCAGACTTTATGTCTGACCCTTTTGTTTCCTCTTCTTTCTTCTGTCCCCCCCCCCCCCACCCTCCTTCTTCTAGGTTCTCAGGGAGGAAACACTCAGGCTTAGTCAGGACTTAGTTATCATCTTGCTAGAGTTTCTTTCAAAGTATGGCTCAAGTTCTTATTCTACTATGGCTTTGTCCCTTTTATTTAGGGAATTATGTTTTCTTTTAAGTATCTATGTACTCTGATTGTAAAAGACAGAAGTTATATTGTTGTAATGGTTTTAATGACTTATGGTACTTTGGACCACGATGTATGATTTACGGTTGAAAAAAAAATTGAATTTTCGCTGCTATCTTATTTATATCTGTCTTGTAATTTTTTGTGTTTGTTTACCTATAATGCTTAACGAAACTTAATGCATTCCCTTTGTAAGTGACATTAACGGACGTGGGGTGTCACTTAAGTCGCATCCTCTGGGTTATCTCCCCATTGAACCTTTATCAGCTTAATCTCTTTATTGCATAGCTTCTTAACCTCTGATCCAAGAATACAGGTAGTTATTCGTCTTACTAACACCTCCCTCTCTACTTCCACTTCTTCCAATATTCTTGGCTCAACCACATCCGCGGTGTCATACAAACACTTCCGTATATGAGAAACATGTAAAACATCATGGACACCAGATAAATTTTCTGGAAGCTTTACTATATAGGCCATTTGGCCATTCCTCTCAGTTATGGGAAATGGTCCCACAAACCTAGGTGCCAACTTCCCTACTGATCTGAACCGAGCCACATTCCTCAAAGGTAACACTTTAATAAAAACTAAGTCTCCCACTTCGAATTCGATGTCATCCCTCCTCTTGTCTGCATAGGATTTTTCCATATCTTGAGCTGTCTACATTCTCCTTCGAATAAAGTAAATCTTCTCGGACATTTCCCTAACCATATTTGGTCCAAGTAATAACCTTTCTGTAGATTCCCACCAACAAGTTGGTGATCTACAGGGTTTTTCGTACAATGCTTCGAAGGGTGCCATGTCGATGCTAGCTTGATAACTATTATTATAGGAAAACTCTACTATAGGAAGATGCTCTTCCCAAGTCCCTCCGTAGCCTAGGATACACAGTCTAAAAAGGTCTTCAAGAATTATTTTCACCCTCTCCGTCTTCCCATCGGTCTGAGGATGATAAGCGGTGCTCACACACAACTGTGTACCTAATGCTTCTTGCAAGCTCCTCCAAAATTTACTGGTGAAGATGGGGTCACGATCGCTCACGATGCTGGAAGGTACCACATGAAGACGAACTATCTCTCGGACATAGATTGTTGCCAACCATGATGCCATCCTCTTACTCTTAACTAGAATAAAGTGAGCGCGCTTAGTGAGTCTATCTGCAGCAACCCAAATACTGGTATTGCCTTTCTTCGATCTTGGAAAACCATCTATACAATCCATTGAGACGCTCTCCCATTTCCACTGAGGAACCTCCAAAGGATGAAGTAAACCACCGGGCTTCTTTTGCTTAGCTTTAACTTGCTGGCTAACTAAACATTGAGAAACAAATTCGGCCATATCTTTCTCCATCCCAGCTCAAAAGAAAACCCTTTTCATGTCTCTGTACATCTTATCACCGCCTGGACGAATAGTCATCTTAGAATGGTGGGCTTCTTCTAGGACTGCCTTTATCAAGCTTCTAGTTTGAGGAACACAAAGCCTTCCATCTCGTCGCAACCACCCATTTTCATCTATGGCATATCTACTGAGGTGACTAGAAGTCTCCCCTTTTCTGAGCATTTCATGATGTCTAAAATCTATGGGTCACCTTGTTGCGAAGCTGCTATCTGATCCATAAGAGTTGGTCGTATCTCCAATGATGCAAACAAGTCAGGCAAAATCTCGACGGAGGGTCTAAATACAAAGGTTGATATGAACTCCAAGTTCTTCCTCTCCACAAACAGAGGACTTAAGTCCAACCTCTGCCTACTTAGTGCGTCAGCCACTACATTACCCTTGCCAGGGGTATAAGCGATTTCAAAATAATAAGAAGCTAAGAAATCCATCCACCTTTGTTGCCTTAAATTAAGATCCTTCTATGAGAACAAATACTTGAGAGATTTATGATTGGTATACAACTCGAACTTCTCTCCAAGTAAATAATGATGCTACGTCTTTAGTGCGAATACTATGACAACTAGCTCTGGATCATGGGTGGGGTAGTTCTTCTCATGAACTCTCAACTGTCTACCCACATAACAAACCACCTTTCCTTCTTGCATCAGAACCACACCAAGCCCTATACCACATGCATCAGGGTAAATTGTAAACACTTTGTTCCGATTGAGCAAGATTAAGACTAGGGCTGTTGTGAGAGCCCTCTTCAAACATTGGAAAGCTACTTCACCATCTATATCCCATGAAAATGTCAAGTTCTTCTTCGTCAGCCTGGTGAGTGGGGCTGATATCTTTGCGAAGTCCTTAATGAACTTCCTATAATAACCTGCCAATCCAAGAAAACTTCTCACCTCTGTTGCATTCTAAGGGATCAGCCAATTTTGCACTGCAACTACTTTCGTAGGATCCACAACTATCCCTTCTTTGTAGACTATATGCCTTAAGAATCTCACCTCCTTTCTCCAAAAATGGCATTTGGAGAACTTTGCCTTAAGCTGATGGTCACGGAGAGCTTTCAAACTTCTCTCAAATGTTGGGCTTGCTCTTCTTCACTCTTGGAGAAGATCAAAATATCATCAACAAAGACTATGACAAATTTAATTAGGAACTCCCAAAACACCCTACTCATCAGATCAACAAAATAGGTGGGTGCATTCGTTATCCCAAAAGGCATAACTATCCATTCAAAGAAACCATCCAGAGCACTAAAAGTAGTCTTATCAATGCTGTTCTCAGCCACCTCCAACTGATGAAACCCCGTGGCCAAGTCTAACTGAGAAAATACCGAGGCCCCTACAAGCTGGTCAAACAAGTCGTCTATCCTTGGAAGTGGATGCCTATTCTTCTTTGTGAGCTTGTTCAATTCTCTATAGTCCACACACAAACGAAGCGAACCATCTGCCTTAGTTGTGAATACAAATGGATCACCCCATTCAGATATGCTTCGTCTGATAAATCCTTTCTCAAGTAGCTCCCTAACTTGCTTACTCAGCTCTCTCCTTTCTCTCGGAGCCATATGGCACACTGGTAATGAACCGGCTTTACATTGTCCACCAGATATATACGAAAGTCGATCTCGCGCCTGGGAGGTAAAGCCCGTACCTCATCAAAAACATCCGAATAATCTCGGACTACCGGAACAGATTGCAAAACATCTATAGATGCATCAAGAGACTCTAGGAAGCTAAGCTTAACAGACCCTGGGGGGTCACAAGAAATATCAAGGGTCCTCACATGACAAGTCAGAAGCCTAACGACCCTCTTCTCACTATCCAGAATGGCGCCATACATGGTAAGCCAATCCATTCCCAGAATCAACCCATAGCCCATAAACCCGAGAACATATGCATCGCACTCAAACTCGATGCCTATCACAGATATTTTCAAACCCAGACAAATCATAGATAAATGAGCCGAACCACCAATGGGGTTTGAAACAACTACAGGATCCTCTACCATATTAGTATTTAAGTGCAGAGATTTAACCACAGAACTAGATATAAATGAATGAAAAGTGATAGAATCAAAAAATATTCTAATTGGATGGTTTGAAAGAGAAACTAAACCTTCCACAGAAATTTTTCTACCTCTGCCAGGAGCACTGATCGCGAGAGCATGCACGTGCCCTCCAGAAGTTCCTGTCCTTTGACCTTGTCCCTGTTTCTTCAGGCACTCCCTAGCAAAGTGTCCGACTTCTACATTATTAAAGCAAGTGTTCTTCCTTCTTTTACAGTCTTTGATCAAGTGACCTTCTTTCCATTAACTGTGACACTTCCTTTTCTCCTTACCCTTGTCATTATTTCCTCCTTTCTTCTGTTACTGTTGTTGTTGTCCCTTCTTAGGCCATGTCTTCTTGTTTTGTGTTGTTTCCTCAGCTTTATCTTCCTTCTTTTCTCCTTTCTCTTCCTCATACATTAAGGCCATATCAACAAGTCTTTCAAAGATGGATCCCATTAGGATGTGGGACATGTCTAACCCATGAAGGGGTTCATTTAGCCCTTTAGCAAACCGCAAAGCCTCCTTATGCGAAGTGTCTACCAGTTCTAGTCCAAATCTTGCCAGTTGGTTAAATTTTTCCACATACTCTTTAACCGTCAAGTTCCCTTGTTTGAGTGCTAAGAACATCTCCATCTACATACTCTTCTCAGCTTGGGAAAGGAATTTCATCTCAAACCTCTATCTTAAGTCATCCCAAGTTCCTACCGAATGGCCTGCCACCTAGGTTACCTCCCACCAGAATAAAGCTTCATCCTTCAATATCCATGCAACTAACTGAATCTTTCTTCGATCCTCTACTTCAAGTATCACAAACAAATCCTTAGTCTCCTTGAGCCAGTTCCTATCTTCCACAAACGTCTCGGTTCCATGGAATGACTTCCCTCCCATAGCACGGGAATCTTTGCAGATCTTTGAGAAGTTGTCTGCACGCGGAAGAGGAGGAGGAGGAACAACGTGTGCAGCTGGGGGAGGAACGTTTCCTTGGCCTTCGGCAAGCGCTATGGCCTCCAGATACTGATGGAACCATCCCGGTATCGTAACGCCCTCTAGAATGTTGTGTTCCGCAGACATGCTAAAAAAGAAAAGGAAAGAGATTCAGACAAGGGATCGAAAGACATTACTTATGGTTTTTTGGGGAATGTTTTTCAAAACATACTTTTCTTTTTGAAAATGCATTCCTTTAAAAACTTTTTGAAAATAGCTTTCAAAAACTTTTATCTAATATGGTAACCTTCAGCTCTAATACCAAGTGTGACACCCTACGTCCGTTGATGTCACTCACAAAGGGAATGCATTAAGTTTCATGAAGCGTTATAGTAAACATAATGGAAATATTACAAGATAGGCGTATATAATAACTATGGAATAAAAACTTTACTTATCATAAGATATCGTGGTCCAAAAACATCACATGTCTGAAAAATAAAAGCCTATTACAACATAAAAGCTATTGTCTTATACTTCAAAAATATCAGAGTACATAAAAGAAATAAAATTCCCCAAAAACAAAATATAGACATAGCAACAAGAGTTGGAGATTGAGCCATAAATATCAGCAGCTCCAACAAAAGTAAACAGAAACACGGTCAAGCCTGAGTGTTTCCACACTGAGAACCTGGGGGGAAATGGAAGAAAGAAGGAGAAACAAAAAGGGTCAGACGTAAAGTCTGGCGAGTCTAGTTACTTTTAGCAAGTAAATAAATAAATGTAGCATGATAGGCATATAAACTGGATATGGGAGATTACTTCATAAAAGATAGGTTGACAAGGTAGATAGGATAAGGTGTATACGCTTCTCTAATGATTACTCTGCACTATTACTAGTATATCCAGAATGAGATGATCCCTTCCACCATAAGGTGGTAGACTTAGGCATACGTCCAAGTGTACCCTAACTACTACCCTAGTCGATCGGATCCCTAATCTGAGTACATACTCTGTGCTAGCCCCACCGTAGGATGTATCACGTCCTAAAGTGGCAACCTCTCGCTGATATGCATAGCCCCATATCTACAGGTGTGAAGGTCGTCTTATCCCCTTCTGCCCGGCTCATGCATGCACATGGCCCGGTCGGTTTGCGTCGCCCACACCGTTCTCCACGTTTGGATCTCTTACAATCAGTCTAGTATGCTCCTTCTTCGACCTAGTATGGAGTACATGTTTTGATACCTACTCTGGGTTACTGGATGAAATGGGTCCCACAAAATATGATACAAGCTCTCCCCTTTGTCTTGTATCCCCCGCTAGGTAACCCTACCATTTCCATTAGTTATGTTTACCCTAAAAGGTGTCTTTAATTACATAATTTTATTATTCTCACCGGTCATGTACACCACTAGGTATCTTTAATTATGTAACCTTATCGGGTTAAGTTTGTGGACTTATATGTAAATATTACCCATCCCTTCCAGGTTTGCTTAACCCATCCACTGTCCAACCAATTTTACTTAACCCTAACTTTAGTTCATAATCATACAACTGTATGAATTAGATTAGGTTAAGTAATCCAATTTATTACCATGGCCATTTATGGTTTATAATGGGCTAGACCTCCCACATTAGGCCTGCAACTTGTGGATGCTGGATATGCCAGTCGGGTTCGGGACAGTCTTATTCCAGAAGTTGGGCCTAACCTCGTGTCTCAGCCTGATTTGTATTTGTGCACTTAGACCTCTCACATTAGGTTCAACATTAGTGGATGTTGGATATGCCGGTCGGGTCCGTGCAGACTTCCACCACTAATGCAACATAACCTCGTGTCATAATTGCAATTACAATTTCTAATTGTAATTATTAGACATTTCATTCTTATCCAATTCTTACCAATGTCTTTATAGGTGATTATGTCCCCACTTCCCCATTTTTATTAAATGTCCAATACATATAAATATTATTTAAATTATGCAAATTCTAACCTTTTTCCCCCGTTCCCTAAATAACGCATATATTTGACGTCATCTAGGCTAGAAAGTAGCATAGTCATAAACAATAAAAAGGAAAAAGTGATGGGAATATGAAAAAGTGATTGTTTTAGCACAAACATAAACTAGCATGGTGATAAGGTGGACGTATAAGCATAAATCTGATGAACTTGTGGCAATTGACTAATTCTAACATAGCTATGATCTCAAAATAAGCATAATAAGATCTTAGTTAACAATTTAGATGTCCAACTGGTTCAGATCTAATATGATAGGCATAAGGAGATAAATTAGATCTGATTAGTGATTTAGATGTCCACATAATTCATATCCAATAGTAGAAAAATAGATCTAACATGAATAAGATCAAGATCCACATTATAGCATGTCATAAAAATTACAATAGATCCAATAAGATAGAGATTTAGATCCAATAACTAAGAATAGATCCAACACAAATAAGGTCAAGATTCATGTCATAGAATGTCACAAAATTTACAATAGATCCGACAAGATAGAGATTTAGATCCAAATTATAATCAATTTAGAATGGCATATGTTCACAATTTACAATGGGTCCAATATATATAGGCATATGAGCAAATCCAAATTATAGTCATATCACGTTTACTTTTAAATATTTAAATCTAAAAGTAACCTAGAACTCACAGAGTTTGGATAAGAAAATAGAGATAGAATGGATCTTGAATCTCTAACTGATTTTCTTAGGTCGATAGTTGTAGATGATAGGATCTATCTCAGTTCAAACACCGGCAGCATTTGGCCACTATCATTCTCAATGTAGAAAACAGAAGAAATGGACACATATTTATAGCTGCCAGCACCTTTGAAACTGTAATAACCCGGAAAATCTGGGCTAGTTTAAAATTTTTATTTTGGCAATTTTAGCGAATTTTGATTATTTAAAATAGATTATTTTAAATAAAATCGACGAGAAATTTATTTTGAATATAATTCGAACGTATATATTATACGCGTCGTCGTTAGAATATAAATATTTATATATAATTATAAATAGAATTGAAAATGGCGCGGTAGTTCGATTTCAAATTTCAGTTGAATGTACCGGGTGCAAAACAATCCGGATTTTAGTGAAACCAAAAATAATAGGATCTATTTGATAATATCTTTCGAACGAATCCGACAAATCAAAATTTCATAGCGGGAATCAAAAGATATGTCCAGTTGAAAATTCTGAATAGTCGCTATGGAATTCAGGCCCTTAAAAATGGAAATTTTGCAAACGACCTCGGATTTCGACGAAACCACTTTTGTTGGGTCCGTGATGTCAAGTTATTGCTAGGTTTCAAATTTCATAATTTTTCGAATCAATATGTGAGCGTGGCAAAGGAAAACGCGTTTGACCAGTTTCAGTTGATTTTAATCGACTGGAAATTGGCCATTTTTCCAACGGTCTCAGAATTTGACGAAACTAGTTTTGTTAGGACCGTATCGTCAATACGAAGCTATAAAATATTTTTCTGGAATTTTTCTAGTTAGTATGTGACCCCGGTAATTTGAAATGTACGTTTAAAATTCAATATAGTGATTTAAATGTAAATTTAACGGAAACTGATTGTAACAGCCGAATCAGCTGACGATACATATCTCATTGTGTTCGGAACGGGGGTAATACGCTGGGGACGACAGTCGGTGGGTTTGATTTCGAGTTTGAAATAAAAAGTTGCTTTTTGAATTTAAAAATAATTAAATATATATATTATATTATATAACCCCGTTGACTCTCTCTTCCATCTCTCTTCTATTTTCAGATCGAGAATAAAATTTAAAAAAAAAGGGGGGGAAACGAACGGAATAGCCACCCTCGACCTCGCCACCGCGCCTCGACGGAGCCGGCGCCTACCCCCACTCCTGCTTCACCTCCTCCTGCTTCCACCCTTCCCCAGCTCGAACGCAAGACCCGGATCCGCGTGCCCTAGCCGACCACCAGAGCTCCATCGTCGCCCCCTCGAGTTCGACCGCCTCCACCTACCTCCCCAATAGCCGATGCAACACCTTGAAGCACCCCCTTCCGACGATGACCAGCCCCGCCAACTCCCCTCAGCCCACGCACCCCCTCTGGCCTTGCGTCAACCACCTCCACGAACCCCAATCCGACCCCGCCTCCCTCAAATCTGAACGCAGCAAAAGGAAACCCCCCCCCTTCCCGATTAAAATGGCTGTAAGTTTTATTCTTTTGTTTTCCCTATAAAGCTTAGTTTTTTTTTCTTTCTTTATGATTTCCATGAGCAAAAAGGTTAGGATTTTTATGAGTAGAAAAATCCGATTTTTAAATTCATGAAAGGTTTTCTTTTTAGAAGGATAAGAGAAAAAAAATCGATTTTTTTTCTTTACATTAGAGAAGTAATGATTTTTATTTTAGCAAAGTTATGATAATAAAGGTTTAATTTTTATAATAGAAAAGGTGAAATTATCTTTGTTAATGAAAGGGGGTAGATTTTTGTTAATGAAAGAGTCATATTTTTGTTAATGAAAAGGGTCGTATTTTTAAAAATTATGAAAAGAAATGATTGTTATCTATACAGTAGCGGGGTTAAAAATATATTTTTGATAATATAGAAAGGTTAAAAATATAATTTTTATATTATAGAAGGAATAAAAATATGATCTTTATATTTGAAAAGGCGAGTTCTTTATATTTGAAAAGTAAAAAGATTCGTTTTTTTAACATTGAAAAAGAATATGATTTTTAGAAGATAAGAATGTGATTTTTTATAGAAGTAGGAATATAAAAATATGAACTTTATATACTAGAGACAATAAAAATATGATTTCTAAATTGAAAATGAATAAATAAAAATGTGATTTTTATTTTAAAGACATCGATATATAAAAATGTGTGATTTTTATATATATAGTGACTACGGGCAACGAAGATAACGAGGATGGGATAACGAAGAAAATTTCTATAAATGAAGTGTCGTGAAGTTGGATAGCTGTTGGTGAGAACTTCTCACTCAAATTCTATTTTTCTAGTTATATATATATACTAGGATGCAGACGGAGCTTAGTAGCACCCGACACAATCGTCCATAGACCATGGACTTGTTTGTTTGATTGCAAAAATAAGTTAGATTATTTGATTGAAATTGAATTGTTTGGTGAAAGGAATGTATTGATTGATGTGTGAATGGCGTGGGCCTTCACTAGACCGGGGATAAGGCTAGGCCTCGTCCCGTTTCTAGTATCGTGCCGTTATGCCGCCGAAATTTTCTAAAATATGTTAGAAAAATAAAAATATTATTTTTATTGAATAAATGAACTGAATAGAAATTCATATGTTGAAATAAAATGTTTTATCGTTAAAAATATAATTTTTAACGTGAAGTGAATAAAATAAAATATTCATTTACAAACCGGACGGTTTGTTTATGTACACCTATTTGAATGACATTGATTGGGACGATAAATTTCACACATCGCCTAACTGCACAACAAAAATCTATGTTTGATTGTTTGAAACCCCACAGGGTGTTGGGATGAAATATGAAGTTCACTCATCCTGATTGATTAATATGTCGATCGATAGATTGACAGACTGTTATAAGCGTTATATATCTATATTTGATGCTTATACAGTGTAGTGCACTTTGGTTGATGGTTGATTATTTTTCAATGCTATTATATACATGTGATGTATGAAAATCCATATAATTAACTTTATATGGTGATTGATTGGGCCTCATTCCAATTTAGAAGATAAAGAATAATATAAAATAAAGGTTCATGTGTTGACTGTACTCATTCGTGAGATTAGTCATGTGTTGAACGAAATATTTTTTTATAATAAAATTTACATCTTTATCAATATAAAATAAAGGTTCATGTGTTGACTGTACTCATTTGTGAGATTAGTCATGTGTTGAACGAAATATATTTTTTATAATAAAATTTACATCTTTATCAATATAAAATAAAGGTTCATGTGTTGACTGTACTCATCCGTTGAGATTAGTCATGTGTTGAACGAAATAATTTAACAAAAATAGTCACACGTGGACGGTACTCATTCATTGAGATTAGTCATGTGTTGAACGAAATATTTTTTTTATAATAAAATTTACATCTTTATCAATATAAAATAAAGGTTCATGTGTTGACTGTACTCATTCGTGAGATTAGTCATGTGTTGAACGAAATATTTTTTTTATAATAAAATTTACATCTTTATCAATATAAAATAAAGGTTCATGTGTTGACTGTACTCATTCGTGAGATTAGTCATGTGTTGAACGAAATATATTTTTATAATAAAATTTACATCTTTATCAATATAAAATAAAGGTTCATGTGTTGACTGTACTCATTCGTGAGATTAGTCATGTGTTGAACGAAATATTTTTATAATAAAATTTGTATCTTTATCAATATAAAATAAAGGTTCATGTGTTGACTGTACTCATCCGTTGAGATTAGTCATGTGTTGAACGAAATAATTTAACAAAAATAGTCACACGTGGACGGTACTCATTCATTGAGATTAGTCGTGTGTTGACAAATAGGAATATTTGCAATAGAATATTTGAAAATAGAAATACATGAAGCCGTGTTGATTAGATTGACGCCATTTTGACGTGAACGATATTGAATATAAAACGATTTCGAAATGAATTGAATATAAAACGATTTCGAAATGAATTGAATATAAAACGATTTCGAAATGAATTTAAATCGAATAGAAAAATCAATTTGAATTGAATTGAATTAAAAACGAATTCGAATTGAATTTAAAATGAAGTGAAATGAATTCAAATCGAATTGAAATCTGAATTGAATAGAAATGAATTTTAAAACGAATTTATAAAGAAGAATTCAATTTTGACTTGAATTGAAACGGAAGTTGAAATTGCTTTTGAAACGAATTTAAACTATTTATATAATTCGTTTTAAATAGAAATCGACGAAATATATATTATATATATTATATATATAATATAATGGCCTGAATAGAACGCGTCGCGCCGCGGCAGTTCGTAAATTTCGACCATTTATTTCAAACGGACATTACGGGAGATCCGACCGTCGGATTCTCCTAAAACCGGAACCGTTGGGTTCGTATCGAAAAGAGCTTTCTAACGAATATTTGAAATTAAAAATCTAACGGTTGGATTTGGAGATACGCCCAGATCAAATTCGAAAAAGGTCGTTGTAAGTGCAGTTCGATGACCATTGTTGGAAATCGACTGTACGGGCCTTGATAAAATTATTAAAAATATCAATAATTTGTGTAAAATCATAAGAAATGATTTGGGAAAATTTGGGATGAAAAACTCCATATTTGAAAGGATAAAAATAGATTTTTATCGAAATGAACTAGGTTTGAACTAAATTTAAAACCCAATTATTTTTAAATAAATAAATTAGATTTAAAAAGGGATTTTAAATAGTCGGAATTTCTAATATATTTAATTGGATTTGAAATGGGTTTATCGTGAACGGTGTTTTAAATAACACTAGTTCTTTAACCCGACAATAAATAGAATGTGATTTGGGTTTGTCGTGAACTGTGTTTTAAATAACACCTAGTTCTTTAACCCAGTAAAAGGAGTTTTAACGAATCTGCAATTAGATTGAAATGTGAATCTATAATCTAAATTATCAAATTTAGAAATGAGCGGGAATGGAGTATTACCAGTTTTGCTCCAAAGCGATAGTTAAATCTTTAATTAGATTTGAACGTGAAATGGTAATTAATTTTACCGATAACACCGTGGTGTTAGATATGGAGTATTACCAGTTTTGCTTCATGGGATGAATAGGTTGGGATTGGGAAATAAAATAAATAATTACTTCATTACGGTTCGCTAATCTCGACTAGTTAGAAAAACCATAATTTGGTTTGAAACGACATCCAAAGGAAGATTACAGGATAAATTTTAAAGAATTTATCTTGGATAAAATTAATGGGAACTTTTCCCTAAGAATGTGGAATTTAGAAACTAGCTGTAGGTTGGCTAAGAAGAATGGTTTCCTGGGTATTGATCTGATGTTGGTTTCGGCCTTGGGGGTTAATGTTTGGGAAATTGTTCTCTTGCTAATTTGCGGTTAGTGACTAATGAATTGGAATGAGGCGTATGTTGTGTTTGTGTAACATTTGTTTTTAATATACGCGGGTTGTTCGGAAAGGCCGGGTTTACACCCATTCTGAATAACCGATTCGACGATAAGTCGAAGATGAAGACGGTGGTCGAAGACCGGAAGTCTTCACATCATTTGGATAATTACTGACGATCCTGATTGGGCTGTACACCCAAGAGGATGGAAATAGTTGGTGGTCGTCCAGACGTACTTGGAGGCGGATGGATATGCGAGGAAAGTGCCTCCGGTTTCGTTCAGACCCAGAACGGACTTGTAAATGGATTGTGTGTCTGACACTGGATTTTATTATGTGTTGATTGATTTCTATTAAATATACATCTGTTTGGCGGCGGAGAATTTATTCTTTTGCTTAACGCCCTTCTCTGAGACGTACGAGCTCAGAGGTTGTATATCGATGGACATCAATCGCATGGCATGAATTGCCTGTGTGGCACGCTAAGATGCAATGATCAAGGCTTCTGTTGAAAAGCAAAGTCTTGTGGTTGATGATCAAAGCATGGCCTTTGTGGCATAGCTTTGTGTATAGCATGAATTCGCGAGCCTCACACCTCGGTATGAGTTAAAAACGGGATACGGACTGCAGGGAGAGCACGACGTTTCTTTCTAGCTTTGGTGGTGTCAGTGACTTACCGGCCCTGACATATATATACTTTTCAACTTTGTGGTTGTTGGATGAGGCGCCTCGATTATAGGTCTGTAAGGACCGGGAAACGTGTGTTCAGGCATAATTAATCCTCTAACGTAAGTGAGGACCGGCCCTGAAGCATCCAGGGGTTACCCAGTGTGCGTAGTCCTGAGGCATTTGCTAGAGTGTCTCGAACGCGGAGAGGAGCTTGCCCCTTGCCTCGACTCATGACGGAATCCAATTTCCAATACGTGTATTTCGGCTTTATTTGTAGAGCCTAGTATGGCGACTAGTGGGATGGGGCACTCATGCCGTCTATGATTTATATTTATGATTGAAATGTTTTGACACTTAATATAGTATCAAATGATTTGTTTTAAACGTACCAAGCATGTTTGGCTATTATAAGGGAAAACCCTATCCTCCGGCTTGCGTTGCATTGTGTGATGGGACCTGGGTCTTATAATAGCTTCATTTTTCGAAAAAGCATTGCGCTGTTTATTCTATGCACTGATATTCTTGGGAGGAAACCCGTTCCGTGTTATACGGCGTGGTCCCTTGAATCACTCTCTTTTAAAGTAAAGTTTTAAATAACTGTTTTAGTTCTCACACCAGTCACATGACTGACCTGGAATTTATTGTTTTAACCTAAACTCTGGGTGCCCCTATTTTCCGCACGGGCAGCTAGTAGTTTTGGTTTTGCAGATTTATATTCACAGGATCCTGGTTTACAGCTGGAATGATATCCGGAAAGCTCTGTATCCGTATATCACCTTCAGTTGTGCTTCGTATTATTTTCCGCTGCTATGTATTTAAATGTAATTTAAATCTCTGATATTTCTATGTAATATTTATTCATTCATACTCTATATATTCTTGTAATCTGATGCATTGTTGTAATATACAATGAAATGTTCTTCTGTTTGTGTTCTGATTTGTCATGTTCTCAACGTTCAGGGGTTTCGAACGGTCTAGATCGGTTTAACGACTGATTCGGATCGAGCGAAATTCCCGGCCGTCACATTTGGTATCAGAGCTTTGGTTTACAGAGCTCGAGAACAAGACACGTTAGAACCATACGAAAGAATTCATCAGATATTGGATTAGTAATATCCAATTAGAATGACTCGTTAGAGATAGGATCAGTAGTATCCTAGAACGAGTGTGAAGAGTATATTTTCCAATTGAAAACAATTTTGTTTTGAAAATTTAAATCATTGTAAACGTATTTGATTATTTATTTATTTTGAGTATGGACAATCTAGTATATAAAGATTTCGCGTATACGCGTCATGAACGTATATTCGAAGTTTTTATATATTGGATAGATATGGAATCACATTCTAGTCACCCGGAGATGGTACTGATGATTGTCATGACATCATCAGTATTTATGTTCGTGTTTCGAAGGTGTGATGTCTATATATTTCCATTAGACTGGTGTGAGAACCAAAACTAATATAGCTAGAACACATTGTTGTGAATTGGCATCAAAACATGATTTTTGTATATATATCAAAATTATGAATTTGAAACTTTAATCCACTAATTGATTGATGTTTGTGTTGTTTGTTTATTTGTTTGCTAATTTTGAACCATTATGCCTAATAGCATCAAATATTGAATTGTATTGAAAATTGGTCGCATTTGCTTGCATATACATATACTTATATTGAACAGGTCATAGCAAGGAGGCTAGAACCGAAGAATAAAATTTGTTTGCCCGACAAATAGGTACATGTTTACTACATAATTTACTGTTTTGTTTGGGTGATGATGATTTTGTGAGCCTATTGGCTAGCCGCTTGGCTTTTTCTTTTTCTTTTTGAGATCTGAAGGACCGGGGAAGCTATTTGAAATTCCCCGATGCTCCCGGTGCAGGGGAGGTTATGGCGAAATTTTTCGAAAATTTAGGGTGTTAGCCAAATTTTTGAAAATTTGAAAATTTTCAGAAACTGAAAAGTTGGAGGATGGAAGCCAGATCGAATGTAGAGTTGATTAATCAAACCACTTTCGACTTTGTTCCTTTTCGGGGACGAAAAGTTTTAAGTGGGGGAGATTGTAATAACCCGGAAAATCTGGGCCAGTTTAAAATTTTTATTTTGGCAATTTTAGCGAATTTTGATTATTTAAAATAGATTATTTTAAATAAAATCGACGAGAAATTTATTTTGAATATAATTCGAACGTATATATTATACGCGTCGTCGTTAGAATATAAATATTTATATATAATTATAAATAGAATTGAAAATGGCGCGGTAGTTCGATAATTCGATTTCAAATTTCAATTGAATGTACCGGGTGCAAAACAATCCGGATTTTAGTGAAACCAAAAATAATAGGATCTATTTGATAATATCTTTCGAACGAATCCGACAAATCAAAATTTCATAGCGGGAATCAAAAGATATGTCCAGTTGAAAATTCTGAATAGTCGCTATGGAATTCAGGCCCTTAAAAATGGAAATTTTGCAAACGACCTCGGATTTCGACGAAACCACTTTTGTTGGGTCTGTGATGTCAAGTTATTGCTAGGTTTCAAATTTCATAATTTTTCGAATCAATATGTGAGCGTGGCAAAGGAAAACGCGTTTGACCAGTTTCAGTTGATTTTAATCGACTGGAAATTGGCCATTTTTCCAACGGTCTCAGAATTTGACGAAACTAGTTTTGTTAGGACCGTATCATCAATACGAAGCTAGAAAATATTTTTTTGGAATTTTTCTAGTTAGTATGTGACCCCGGTAATTTGAAATGTACGTTTAAAATTCAATATAGTGATTTAAATGTAAATTTAACGGAAACTGATTGTAACAGCCGAATCAGCTGACGATACATATCTCATTGTGTTCGGAACGGGGGTAATACGCTGGGGACGACAGTCGGTGGGTTTGATTTCGAGTTTGAAATAAAAAGTTGCTTTTTGAATTTAAAAATAATTAAATATATATATTATATTATATAACCCCGTTGACTCTCTCTTCCATCTCTCTTCTATTTTCAGATCGAGAATAAAATTAAAAAAAAAGGGAGGAAACGAACGGAATAGCCACCCTCGACGTCGCCACCGCGCCTCGACGGAGCCGGCGCCTACCCCCACTCCTGCTTCACCTCCTCCTGCTTCCACCCTTCCCCAGCACGAACGCAAGACCCGGATCCGCGTGCCCTAGCCGACCACCAGAGCTCCATCGTCGCCCCCTCGAGTTCGACCGCCTCCACCTACCTCCCCAATAGCCGATGCAACACCTTGAAGCACCCCCTTCCGACGATGACCAGCCCCGCCAACTCCCCTCAGCCCACGCACCCCCTCTGGCCTTGCGTCAACCACCTCCACGAACCCCAATCCGACCCCGCCTCCCTCAAATCTGAACGCAGCAAAAGGAAACCCCCCCCTTCCCGATTAAAATGGCTGTAAGTTTTATTCTTTTGTTTTCCCTATAAAGCTTAGTTTTTTTTTCTTTCTTTATGATTTCCATGAGCAAAAAGGTTAGGATTTTTATGAGTAGAAAAATCCGATTTTTAAATTCATGAAAGGTTTTCTTTTTAGAAGGATAAGAGAAAAAAAATCGATTTTTTTTTCTTTACATTAGAGAAGTAATGATTTTTATTTTAGCAAAGTTATGATAATAAAGGTTTAATTTTTATAATAGAAAAGGTGAAATTATCTTTGTTAATGAAAGGGGGTAGATTTTTGTTAATGAAAGAGTCATATTTTTGTTAATGAAAAGGGTCGTATTTTTAAAAATTATGAAAAGAAATGATTGTTATCTATACAGTAGCGGGGTTAAAAATATATTTTTGATAATATAGAAAGGTTAAAAATATAATTTTTATATTATAGAAGGAATAAAAATATGATCTTTATATTTGAAAAGGCGAGTTCTTTATATTTGAAAAGTAAAAAGATTCGTTTTTTTTAACATTGAAAAAGAATATGATTTTTAGAAGATAAGAATGTGATTTTTTATAGAAGTAGGAATATAAAAATATGATTTTTATATACTAGAGACAATAAAAATATGATTTCTAAATTGAAAATGAATAAATAAAAATGTGATTTTTATTTTAAAGACATCGATATATAAAAATGTGTGATTTTTATATATATAGTGACTACGGGCAACGAAGATGACGAGGATGGGATAACGAAGAAAATTTCTATAAATGAAGTGTCGTGAAGTTGGATAGCTGTTGGTGAGAACTTCTCACTCAAATTCTATTTTTCTAGTTATATATATATATACTAGGATGCAGACGGTGCTTAGTAGCACCCGACACAATCGTCCACAGACCATGGACTTGTTTGTTTGATTGCAAACATAAGTTAGATTATTTGATTGAAATTGAATTGTTTGGTGCAAGGAATGTATTGATTGATGTGTGAATGGCGTGGGCCTTCACTAGACCGGGGATAAGGCTAGGCCTCGTCCCGTTTCTAGTATCGTGCCGTTATGCCGCCGAAATTTTCTAAAATATGTTAGAAAAATAAAAATATTATTTTTATTGAATAAATGAACTGAATAGAAATTCATATGTTGAAATAAAATGTTTTATCGTTAAAAATATAATTTTTAACGTGAAGTGAATAAAATAAAATATTCATTTACAAACCGGACGGTTTGTTTATGTACACCTATTTGAATGACATTGATTGGGACGATAAATTTCACACATCGCCCAACTGCACAACAAAAATCTATGTTTGATTGTTTGAAACCCCACATGGGTGTTGGGATGAAATATGAAGTTCACTCATCCTGATTGATTAATATGTCGATCGATAGATTGACAGACTGTTATAAGCGTTATATATCTATATTTGATGCTTATACAGTGTAGTGCACTTTGGTTGATGGTTGATTATTTTTCAATGCTATTATATACATGTGATGTATGAAAATCCATATAATTAACTTTATATGGTGATTGATTGGGCCTCATTCCAATTTAGAAGATAAAGAATAATATAAAATAAAGGTTCATGTGTTGACTGTACTCATTCGTGAGATTAGTCATGTGTTGAACGAAATATTTTTTTTATAATAAAATTTACATCTTTATCAATATAAAATAAAGGTTCATGTGTTGACTGTACTCATCCGTTGAGATTAGTCATGTGTTGAACGAAATAATTTAACAAAAATAGTCACACGTGGACGGTACTCATTCATTGAGATTAGTCATGTGTTGAACGAAATATTTTTTTTATAATAAAATTTACATCTTTATCAGTATAAAATAAAGGTTCATGTGTTGACTGTCCTCATTCGTGAGATTAGTCATGTGTTGAACGAAATATTTTTTTTATAATAAAATTTACATCTTTATCAATATAAAATAAAGGTTCATGTGTTGACTGTACTCATTCGTGAGATTAGTCATGTGTTGAACGAAATATATTTTTATAATAAAATTTACATCTTTATCGATATAAAATAAAGGTTCATGTGTTGACTGTACTCATTCGTGAGATTAGTCATGTGTTGAACGAAATATTTTTATAATAAAATTTGTATCTTTATCAATATAAAATAAAGGTTCATGTGTTGACTGTACTCATCCGTTGAGATTAGTCATGTGTTGAACGAAATAATTTAACAAAAAATAGTCACACGTGGACGGTACTCATTCATTGAGATTAGTCGTGTGTTGACAAATAGGAATATTTGCAATAGAATATTTGAAAATAGAAATACATGAAGCCGTGTTGATTAGATTGACGCCATTTTGACGTGAACGATATTGAATATAAAACGATTTCGAAATGAATTGAATATAAAACGATTTCGAAATGAATTGAATATAAAACGATTTCGAAATGAATTTAAATCGAATAGAAAAATCAATTTGAATTGAATTGAATTAAAAACGAATTCGAATTGAATTTAAAATGAAGTGAAATGAATTCAAATCGAATTGAAATCTGAATTGAATAGAAATGAATTTTAAAACGAATTTATAAAGAAGAATTCAATTTTGACTTGAATTGAAATGGAAGTTGAAATTGCTTTTGAAACGAATTTAAACTATTTATATAATTCGTTTTAAATAGAAATCGACGAAATATATATTATATATATTATATATATAATATAATGGCCTGAATAGAACGCGCCGCGCCGCGGCAGTTCGTAAATTTCGACCATTTATTTCAAACGGACATTACGGGAGATCCGACCGTCGGGTTCTCCTAAAACCGGAACCGTTGGGTTCGTATCGAAAAGAGCTTTCTAACGAATATTTGAAATTCAAAATCTAACGGTTGGATTTGGAGATACGCCCAAATCAAATTCGAAAAAGGTCGTTGTAAGTGCAGTTCGATGACCATTGTTGGAAATCGACTGTACGGGCCTTGATAAAATTATTAAAAATATCAATAATTTGTGTAAAATCATAAGAAATGATTTGGGAAAATTTGGGATGAAAAACTCCATATTTGAAAGGATAAAAATAGATTTTTATCGAAATGAACTAGGTTTGAACTAAATTTAAAACCCAATTATTTTTAAATAAATAAATTAGATTTAAAAAGGGATTTTAAATAGTCGGAATTTCTAATATATTTAATTGGATTTGAAATGGGTTTATCGTGAACGGTGTTTTAAATAACACTAGTTCTTTAACCCGACAATAAATAGAATGTGATTTGGGTTTGTCGTGAACTGTGTTTTAAATAACACCTAGTTCTTTAACCCAGTAAAAGGAGTTTTAACGAATCTGCAATTAGATTGAAATGTGAATCTATAATCTAAATTATCAAATTTAGAAATGAGCGGGAATGGAGTATTACCAGTTTTGCTCCAAAGCGATAGTTAAATCTTTAATTAGATTTGAACGTGAAATGGTAATTAATTTTACCGATAACACCGTGGTGTTAGATATGGAGTATTACCAGTTTTGCTTCATGGGATGAATAAGTTGGGATTGGGAAATAAAATAAATAATTACTTCGTTACGGTTCGCTAATCTCGACTAGTTAGAAAAACCATAATTTGGTTTGAAACGACATCCAAAGGAAGATTACAGGATAAATTTTAAAGAATTTATCTTGGATAAAATTAATGGGAACTTTTCCCTAAGAATGTGGAATTTAGAAACTAGCTGTAGGTTGGCTAAGAAGAATGGTTTCCTGGGTATTGATCTGATGTTGGTTTCGGCCTTCGGGGTTAATGTTTGGGAAATTGTTCTCTTGCTAATTTGCGGTTAGTGACTAATGAATTGGAATGAGGCGTATGTTGTGTTTGTGTAACATTTGTTTTTAATATACGCGGGTTGTTCGGAAAGGCCGGGTTTACACCCATTCTGAATAACCGATTCGACGATAAGTCGAAGATGAAGACGGTGGTCGAAGACCGGAAGTCTTCACATCGTTTGGATAATTACTGACGATCCTGATTGGGCTGTACACCCAAGAGGATGGAAATAGTTGGTGGTCGTCCAGACGTACTTGGAGGCGGATGGATATGCGAGGAAAGTGCCTCCGGTTTCGTTCAGACCCAGAACGGACTTGTAAATGGATTGTGTGTCTGACACTGGATTTTATTCTGTGTTGATTGATTTCTATTAAATATACATCTGTTTGGCGGCGGAGAATTTATTCTTTTGCTTAACGCCCTTCTCTGAGACGTACGAGCTCAGAGGTTGTATATCGATGGACATCAGTCGCATGGCATGAATTGCCTGTGTGGCACGCTAAGATGCAATGATCAAGGCTTCTGTTGAAAAGCAAAGTCTTGTGGTTGATGATCAAAGCATGGCCTTTGTGGCGTAGCTTTGTGTATAACGTGAATTCGCGAGCCTCACACCTCGATATGAGTTAAAAACGGGATACGGACTGCAGGGAGAGCACGACGTTTCTTTCTAGCTTTGGTAGTGTCAGTGACTTACCAGCCCTGACATATATATACTTTTCACCTTTGTGGTTGTTGGATGAGGCGCCTCGATTATAGGTCTGTAAGGACCGGGAAACGTGTGTTCAGGCATAATTAATCCTCTAACGTAAGTGAGGACCGGCCCTGAAGCATCCAGGGGTTACCCAGTGTGCGTAGTCCTGAGGCATTTGCTAGAGTGTCTCGAACGCGGAGAGGAGCTTGCCCCTTGCCTCGACTCATGACGGAATCCAATTTCCAATACGTGTATTTTGGCTTTATTTATAGAGCCTAGTATGGCGACATAGTGGGATGGGGCACTCATGCCGTCTATGATTTATATTTATGATTGAAATGTTTTGACACTTATTATAGTATCAAATGATTTGTTTTAAACGTACCAAGCATGTTTGGCTATTATAAGGGAAAACCCTATCCTCCGGCTTGCGTTGCATTGTGTGATGGGACCTGGGTCTTATAATAGCTTCATTTTTCGAAAAAGCATTGCGCTGTTTATTCTATGCACTGATATTCTTGGGAGGAAACCCGTTCCGTGTTATACGGCGTGGTCCCTTGAATCACTCTCTTTTAAAGTAAAGTTTTAAATAACTGTTTTAGTTCTCACACCAGTCACATGACTGACCTGGAGTTTATTGTTTTAACCTAAACTCTGGGTGCCCCTATTTTCCGCACGGGCAGCTAGTAGTTTTGGTTTTGCAGATTTATATTCACAGGATCCTGGTTTACAGCTGGAATGATATCCGGAAAGCTCTGTATCCGTATATCACCTTCAGTTGTGCTTCGTATTATTTTCCGCTGATATGTATTTAAATGTAATTTAAATCTCTGATATTTCTGTGTAATATTTATTCATTTATACTCTGTATATTCTTGTAATCTGATGCATTGTTGTAATATACAATGAAATGTTCTTCTGTTTGTGTTCTGATTTGTCATGTTCTCAACGTTCAGGGGTTTCGAACGGTCTAGATCGGTTTAACGACTGATTCGTATCGAGAAAAATTCCCGGCCGTCACAGAAACCGATTGTCACGTTAGCCCTAGGGTTGTCAACATCCCAGTAGGGGGTTGAGCCTGGTGTCGACACCCCTTAAGGGGGGTCGACCACGGTGTCGTAGGAGGTTCGACCCCGTAGAGCGCGAATTTTGCAGCCTTCTGCCATTTTGATTTTTAAACAGTTTTGTATAAGGTTCTGACTCATATGTATATATATATGATTCTTCTTCGCATATACAAACTTAAAATCCTCATAACTTCTTTATACGGAGTCCGTTTTACGCAAACCAAATGTCTCTTGATCAGAATTTCGAGAAGGACGCAATGGCACAGTCCGTTTCCCTTAATTCTGAATATTAAATTAATTATTATTATTATTTAATTTATTCTCTTTAATGTTTACAAAATTACGGGGTGTTACATATACGCTTTTGTCAAATGTCACATGCATGATATCCATGTATAGTTGTTGTGTTAGTTTCACCCTCTGCTTATTCTGTCATCCATATTGACATTTGAGTCCATGTTGTTTGTGCCGTGTTCATATATGCTTATCACTTGACCAAACATTGTTGTGTCCATGCTTGATATCCATTTACTAAATTTTACTTGCATGCTTATGTACATGCATGTCTGGCTTTGTCATGGCTATGCTTGCTCAAAACACTATTGCTGCACCATTCATGTAAAATCTACATGTACACTGTTTATAGCCTTGGTTTGCACTCCATAACGCTGGAATTGATCACCATGAATCTGTTGTTTCATTTACATCATCCATCCCGGCTGCACAAGTTCCATATTTACCACTATTAAGGTGCATGCTTGTATTATCATGCATTTCTGAGTTTGATCACACTTTGTTGTATTAAAATGCTTGTGCATTCTTGTGCACACTCCTTTGACCATTTCTGTTTTGACATGAGTAGTATAGCCTTGATCATTGTATTGTACAGTCTGGCCTTACTAGATTTGTGTTAACTTCTATGTTGGCTTGCCAATACGGCTGCAACATCACCACTTGCATGTTGGTTCACTTTGATTTCGCATATATGCTGCAATGTCTTGATTACTCATTTCCTAGTGCTCTTAACTGCAAGAGAGTTGCACTGTCATACTTGTATATTTGCTCCATCACCATGTGTTCAGATGTTTGCCTCGACCAAGTTTGTGCACATGTTCATTGCCTTGCTCCATTTCGTTGCTCACTGTTCTGTCAAGCTATTTCACCAAATATGTATACATCTCCATGTTGTATCGAGATGCACACATCATTGTATTGGCTGAAACATGAACTTGACATGTAAATTACATGTTTGCTACTTTGTTTAGGCGGCTCCAAGTATTTGATTGTGCCATTGATCCATTCATATATGTTGACTTATTGAATATCATTGTGGACCTTCATGTATTTGCTTATGGGTCGACCATATTCACATGAGTGTAGCACTGAGTCGAGTTGGTCCACGTGGCTACTCCTCAGGTGCTATACTGCATTCTGATTGGAGCGGTAGTGCATGCGTGTATATTTATACATGTGTGCACATGCAACCATCCAGAGTAGTTTTCCCAGTCCATGTACTGTATATACATGTTGCCTGCCTTGTGATATTTACAGTGTATCACTGTGAATGTCACAAGCTGTCTAAACACAGATAGATAATTATTTAATCAGATCAAGTCTTGAAAAAAATTATGAGAAACACACCAAAATTCTGAGGCAAATGAAATTTAATTAAATTTGCATTTTGCTTGTAATTAAATCTGTTCTTGTTCCAGTTTATCGCGTGTAGTTCTGTGACAGGTATTAAGATGATTGGACTGGATTGGAAGCACATGATGACGTGATCGGTTTGGTTCGTTCATCCGTTTATATTGTTTTACTTAATTAATAGATGTATAATTTAATCTTCCGCTGTATATAAAACATAAATGTTGTATTAACTCTGATAAATTTTTGTATATAAAATTCGTTTGTGAGATACAATTGTTTTCTGTGTTTGTGATTCAGTGTTAATCCGATTTTTAAACCCTATAAGCCAATAACAATCCGACGTTTTGAACGCTTCGAGTTGGTTTTATCTCCGACTTGGGGTGATCAAAATGGAGGGCTGTTACAAGAATTCCGAGATGGACACAATGACGCAGTCCGTTTACCTTATTTCTAAGTATTTAATTAAGTTACTCACATTTTATTATCTTAAAAATGCGGGGTGTTACATTCTCCCACCCTGAGGAAATTTTGTCCCCGAAATTTGATAAGGGTAAAAATCAGTTAACTCCTCGCATTATATACATCCATCATATGTGCATCCAATTTTTTCAAATGTTGTGCACTTGTCCATAGTGAAACGCAACATAATAATACATGTTTGCCTAAGCGGTACCTCCTATGTATATGCAAATTTTCAAAAATTCTTTAAAAATATGATGCTCACATCCTAAATATACTGGCAATTCTACATGAATGCAATATTTTGAAGACCAAAAACGCTTTTTCATCCAAAATTTTCCACACTCTTACTCAGCAAGAGCGTACTTCATCCTTTTTTTTTTTTTTTTTTTGGCATCCAAAACCCTACCAAGCAACTTTATTTTTCGGATTTCAGAAAAAACTAATTTTCTAAATTTGATTTCTTATGTTACAAAAAGGTGGAAAACAGAAAACTTCACATCTTCCATGTTTCTTTTAATTACCTCTTTCCAACCATACTGGATTTTATGAAACTATCCTATAAAGATTCCCAATTTTTCTATCCAAGCACAGCCCATATAAGAAAATTTTCTTTGTTATAGATTTTCTTTTTCGTCTTATCTTAAAAAAAATTCTTATCCATCTTTTCTCATAATTTTTCCATTTTTCTTGAACTGTCATGTTCGTTGCTTTAGTGAATTTGTTGTTTCCTTTTAAGTTGTACCATTTCTCTTTTCTTAGCCTTCTAGTCTTTCAACTAAAACAGGAAAACAGACATTATACACAACTACTACTAAGGGCCAAGAATCTCAGGACTATTTTCCCCTCAGAAAAATTCAAACAAAAGGATGTAAATGCTTACTTTCCCTTTTCTATCTAGTAGTCACCATGAGTACTAGCTGTATACCAATAATCATTTCAAGCAACATCATAGGCTTTTTAATGCTTATGCATTCTACGGGAACTTACCATTATTTCAAGATAATTCTCACTATTTACTTCATAGCCTCAAAACTTTTCCCGTCTTCCCTAGGCACTAATTCTTACCTACTTCATACTTTTAAAACAAGGTTTGGCCTTTTCATTTCACTTTTTTTTCAAAAGTTAAAAAGTATCAAAACTTTATTTTCCTCATCAAAACTTACTTTTGCCAAACCATAAACATGTCATTTTATATAAAAAATTTAAATCATTTTTTTTTCAAATCACAAAAACTAAAGTAGATAAGGACATCTATTTCTCAATCGGGTTTATAACTTATTCTTACCTATAAGGTCAGTTCAATTACTTCTTACAAGATGCAAACATCTACTCTATTTTTAATTTCTAAAACTTATTTTTTCCACCCAACAAAATTTTCTCTTTTAAAACAATTTATCAAAAATGATTGTCAAAAGAATAGAGATTTCAAACTTTCTTTACTAAGAATTTTAAAAAAATGCAATACTTTCTAAGTTTTGCCTTTAGATCCTTTCATGCAACAAAACAAGAAAACTAGCAAGCTATACATGCTCTATAAGATGCACCTTTTACAAAGAGAATTTTATTTTAGACAAAATTTTCGCAAGAAATCACTATTTACAAAATATACCCCATTTTACTTTAAAATTCAATATGTATACTTTACATATTTATAACTTTTAAGATTAAAACTTGAAGACACCATACACCATTTCCTAAAACTTTTACAATTTCAAGTTCTTAAAACTTAACAATAGGGTTAGACTCAAAGCGGGTTTCCAATTTTTCTAGGCTTTCCACGACACTCCCTCAAAGTCAATTCTCTCAACTATATGTATTCTTAATCCATTTTTCTCTTTTTAACCTTTTCCAATTTATAAGGTCTTACCACCAAACCCTCTAACCCAAAATACTAATTATATGGGATTCACCTTCCTTCCATACAAAATATATTATACACTTTCCACCCAAAATTCCTAAGGGTCTCAAATTTCCATATTCATTCCTTTAGTGTACAAAACAAATATCCCATTTAATATCATATTATGCTCTTTCTATTTAGTGGTTTCCTCTATGGATCTTGGTATATATATATAATAGATATATTTTTATTTTTAAAAATACAAATACGTTCACTCATTATCTATACAAGAATCCTAAACCTAAGCTCTGATACCAGATGTAACAACTCGAATTTCGACAGACCAATTTTTTTAATTTAAATTATAATCTATCGAAACTCATGTTGGTTTACTCTGGTATCCTGTAGAAAAGATAGAGACATAAAATATGCCAGCTTAGAAAATATCTCATAGCGGAAAGGATAAAATATAATATAATCAAAGTATAGCCTTACCGTATTAAAAATAATGCCTAACCAGTATCCAAAGCTATCATGTCTATACCACAAATCTAACCTACGAGTATGTCATGAGGAGAGGGTCAGAACAGAAGTTCTGGTGACTGAATTTAAATTATACACTTTGGATAATCCTACGTATACCATTCAATCACGTATTCTTGTTTATTAGGTTACTTGGGTTAGCAGCACTCAAGGCTTACACACACGTCGTACCCATTTATTTCCCAATGGATTAACCAAATACAGTATATATGTAGCTACCCACCCCCACCCCCAATATTGAGGTACACCCCATGGTACCCACTCGCACGGTTTCCACTGAAATGTCATAGAAATAAAGGCAGTCCCTTATCCTACGCCGAAGTGACGTATAGATCTCTACATAACATTGTTACGTTCCGCATATATCAGTCATTACTATGCTACATAAGCCTACGGACTGCCACCTTCGATTGAAACAGATTCCATACTAGAGTAATGCCCTCAAGTCTACGATACACCACCCAGAGCCAACATGCATGTATCTAGACTTCCCCACGTACGTATCAACCGTATTTGATGCCTTAACTGCACATAATGTGCATCGAGTTCCCTGGGAGGGCTATACAAGAAACACGGAACTGGGTCGGGAGCTTTTCCATATATGTACAGGCCCGCCTTTAGGGGCCTCAAAATACAGATATCCCTCAGGTCTGTTTATTTTCATGGTGGTTATGGCCCCACCTCAACTCGTCCCTCAACTAGTAAAAACCACAAGAGCTAAGCGATTTGCCCCTAACAAACGATCTAAACATCCAGTTGGCGTCTCCCCTCAACCACCATACCTCGATAGTGAAAGCGGAATAGTATATTGGGTTTAGCTCTAGTCTTTGCACATCCCACTGGCTGCCGATGATGGGTACCCAGTGATCTGCTATTTCTGTTGGTCCTGACCTCTGCCTCCCCGTAGAGGCAACCGCCGAATCACCCCAGTGTCACCATGTCACAGCATTCTGACTGCAAAGCTACTTTTGCAGTCAAGGCCCACCCACCTGATAGTTACACACAGACCCAACCCCTGCAAGCATAGCCTAGTCATCTGCCACCACACAGAGGACTGCCAAGAGCATCTTATGTATCTCAAGAAGCCGCGTGTTTCCCCTTCCAATCCTTCAGAGCCGACAGAATAATCAGATGAACGTGCACTCCCCTCATGCCTCATGACACCACGTCGATTTACCCCGTTGGGTTGTTCACCTGCAAGCATACGAACTAGTCCAAACGCCTCAATCTAATGTGTCATTAGATCCTATGTCTAAATATTCTTTTATGCGCTTGCTTTACCTCATCAGGTTTGCATTTAACTCGGCTATTCCCATTCACATTAACTTCTTATTCACGTTACCAAGTTCCTCTTACTTATTAATTTCAGTCATATAACTTAACGCATTTAAGTTTATTAATAAGCCCACAACATGTTATTCTCAAGATTGTGATCCAAGGTCTGTAATCCACAATCCCCTTACACTCTTGTTTGATTTCATAGTTGCAATTATATATTCTACTTAATATGTAATTAAATGTTTCTCAATCCACATGTTTTCTGTTAACATGTCTCTCATTATTTACGATTTAATATAACTTGTTTCATTTCATAAGTTTACCTCATTCTTTCCTATTTAATCATAAATCCATCTTACCCTATCACTACAACTAATCGTTGTTTACTTGTTAATTTAGTTTTCTTAACTAAGATTCATTAATAAGTCTCCTTTCTATAACCTATGTTATAATTTTCTTTTTGTCCCTAGGACAAACCTTAACATGTTATTCTAACCAACATATTTCATATTTCCAAGTTTTCAAATTACTTAATTTATAATTAAGTACAACTTCTTTCATTTCATAAATTTTCCCCCATTTACTGATTACTTAATTTACAATTAAGTACCACTTATCTCATTACATAAGTTATCTCATTTTCTCATTAGTTTATTATAACCTAAGTTATAATACCCACTTGTCCCCAGGACAAGTCAACCTATTATATAACATCCTCACTAATGTAATTTATTTATAATAGGGTTTTATCATTCCCTGTTCATTCCAATCCTTTTATATACATATGTATGTATGTGTATATATATATATATATATGCGCTACACCTCCCACATTAAGCCTACACTTGTGGTGCTAGATTTGTCCGGCGGTTCCGGGCAGACTTCTTCCACAAGTTGACATAACCACGTGTCTTAGCACCGTTACATGTTTTATTTATGCATTTAGACCCCTCACATTAGATTTAACCCTTGTGGATGCTGGATATGTCGAGCAGTTCCGGGCAGACTTCTACCATAAGTGTAATCTAACCTCGTGTCTAAGTGTGATTACAATTTCCTATTTACTGTAAATTTAGGCATATTATTCTTTTCACATTTTTACTGCAACCTATTTTACATGTCAACATATTATGCCTATTTTATATCACATGTTCTTTCTAACATACAATAATTTCTATTCTGACATGTAATCGTCTAATCCTATAATTGTTCAAATCTAACAAGTTAACATGTCATTTTATCAATTCTACAGCTAATAATATGCCACAAGTGAATCATATAATTACAACACTAATAGGTACACATATTTTGACAAGTTTGCATTTCAACATATGAATTTTTCCAACATATTAATATCTTAACATATTAATATTCCAACGTGTCATATTCATCACTTTAATCTTTTTAACATTGTTTAAACATTCAACATATCATATTTCAACATGTCATATATAACATTTCAATGCTTTTTAATTATTCTAGCAAATTCACATCGTATAATAATGGGGAATGTTAAACGATAATATATCATTATCAAAAATGAAATAACTTAAATCCACTCACTTTGATATGTCGATCTAGAAAAGAACCTCTTTGGATTGGTTGCAGATGGAGAGTCATGAGTTTGTACTGTTGTTGCAGTTGAAAATGCCTTATTTTCTGAATTTATCGTTGTTGACGATAATTTTTCTTCTTCTTCATTTAGACAGCGCTCCAATATTATAATTAATAATTTTATTCAGAAACTATATGGAGGAAGAAGAAGAGAGTGAAGAAATAGCAAATGAGAATGGAGAGTTATATGGTCCTTTATATATGAAGCTTAAATTGATGCTAACCATCTATTTTCCCTGATGAAATCTATTCTTTCCATGTCATATAGCCAATAGGAAGTTGTCACGTCAACGATAATTTTGAATTGGACCAATATAATAAAGCCAACAAGGCATGCATTGTCAATTCCTACCAATTAAATTTGCCAATTAGGCGCAAAAGTTTGAATTTCGAATATTTGAATTGTTTTGGCGTAGAAATTTGATTTTCGAACTTTTAAATTTCTGGAATTTATTTAACTGTCATATTCACATATATTCTTCTTATACGTATACAATACTTCTAACGACCATTTTACGTTTATATATATGCACAACTTTTGTTTTGTTCTCAAAATTCAAACGGTATTGCACCGCGTTTTTATTCTTGCCATATTTCTGTGATTTCGGTCTTATCTTGAATTTTATTTCTTGTATATGTATATATATTTATTGTGACGACCCCAAACCCCGTACTGACGGTGGCAAGGGTAATCTTTGGAATATAACACATAAACAGATAACAGCAGAACAGAAATAAATAATTACACCAGATAATGTACAAATAATACACTGGATAAACATAATCATCAGAGTTACGCAGTATACAGGATCATACTTAGTACAAATACAGTTCAGCTATACATAAATGTCTACAGCGGAAAACAAACATAATATGTACAATAGGAGCTGAACAACATAAAAAGAGATAAATGATAGAATCAATCTTCAGATCCAGCTATCCAGAAAGAGCCTGCTAAAACCTGAATATAAGGCTGCCAGTGTAGAAAAAGGGGCACCCGAGTTTGCAAGTGAAAAAACTACGAGTAAGTCATGGGACTGGTATGAGAAATCTACTTAACACATTTTATAGTACGGCTAATCACAGGACCACACCACTTTCACGGAACGGGTTTACTCCCTTGAATTGCCAGTGCTTTAAAACAAGTAAATCTTTTAAACATCGCAATGCTTTTTATAAAAATGAAGCCGATATAAGACTCAAGTCCCATCACACAATGCAACGCAAACCGGAGGATAGAGTTTTACCTTATATCGACCAAGATATGCTTAATGCGTGTAAAGTAAAATCACTTAAAATGTAAATTTTGTCATTTAATTCTTAATTAGACTCCAACTGTAAATTAGTAAGAGAACGATCCCCTAAGTATTAACCCCGAAGACCGAGACCAACATCAGACCAATACCCAGGAAACCACCCATCTTAGCTCGTTTCCAGTTAGTTTCTAATTTTATACACAATCATAAATATTAATCATAGACGACATGAGCGTCCCATGCCACTATGTCGCCAAATATAGGTTTACAATCAAAACCGCACGATGTCGTATTTGGAAATTGGATTTCCGTCATGAACCAAGGCAAAAGATAGTCCTTACCGAATTCGAGACTCTCTAGCCCGAGCCTTAGGGAAAGTACTCAGTCAAACCCTTGGATCTTCAGGGCCGGTCCATCGATGTGGATTAAAATGCCTGAACACTGCGTTTCCCCAGCCTTTGGGGCGTAAATGAGCCAACGAATGACTCCATCGATCCTGGATCGACCGATATATCCGAGGCGCCTCGCAACAGCAACAGCCACACGGGTGAAAATAATATATATGTCAGCCAGTTTAAGCACTGACACCACCTCTAGCTAGAAAGAAACGCATGTCCTCCTTGAGGTCCTCTCCCGTTTCTGGCTCATACCGGGGTGTAAGGCTCGCGAATTCACGTTATACACAAAGCTATGCCACATAGGTCGTGCTCTGATCATCAACCACAGGACTTTGCTTTCCAACAGAAGCCTTGATCAATGCATCTTAGCATGCCACACAGGCAATTCACACCATGCAACTGATGGCTATCAATCGCACAGAATGAATTCCAGTGTCAGACACACAGTCCATTTGCAAGTTGGTTCTAGGTCTGAACGAAACCGGAGGCACTATATACCTCGCATGCCCATCGGTCTCCACGTATGTCTAGACGATCACCACTCATTATCCATATTTCGGGATGCCTCCCAATCAGGACATCAGTTATCATCCAACCGAGGTGAAGATCTTCGGTCTTCAACCACCGTCTTCATCATCGACTTCTTATCGTCGATTCAGTTATTCAGAATAGGATAAACCCGGTCTTTCTGAGCAACTCGAGTATATAATTAACAAGTGCTACACAAACACAACATACGCCTTATTCCAATTCATTGATCTCTAACCGTAAATTAGTAAGAGAACGATTTCCCAAATATTAACCCCGAAGGCCGAAACCAACATCAGATCAAAACCCAGGAAACCATCCGACTTAGTTAACCTTCAGTTAGTTTATAAATTTCACATTCAACCATTAAATATCCAATAAACCGGGTAAATTTGGTTTATTTCCATTCCATATCGTTTATATTATTTTATAACGATTTATTGCTATTTTTATTTATTTTAAAATAGCCAATTTATTCAAACGACGCGGCCATAGCGCTGTTTTTCTTCAGATTTTATTTAACATACCTGAAATTCTAACCATTGGACCTTCACAAATTTTATATCATTAGAAAGATCTTTTCAAAACGAATCCAATGGTTTCAGTTTTGGGAAAATCTGACGGTCGGATCTCCCGGTACACTCGTTTGAAGTTTCGATTTCAAAATACGAACAACAGCGTCGTTATTCGATTTAATTTAATTATATATATATATATATAATCGATTCTGGCGCTGTTTTTCTTCAGATTTGAATTAAACATTCCAGACAATCCAACCGTTGGATTTTCGCAAAGTGGGTATCGTTGGAAAGATATTTCCAAAGCGAATCCAACGGTTTCGGTTTCGGGAAAATCCGATGGTCGGATCTCCCGCACTAATCGTTTGAAATCACGATTTCAAAACATGAACTACAGCTTCGTTATTCGATTTATTTTAATTATATATATTTATATATAATCTATTCTTCGATTTCAAAACCCTATTCTTTTCATACATTTGATCAAAATGATATTTTTATCCAACTGACATTTATTTCAACACTTCACTATTTTTAACACTTCATGTATATAGTAAAAATGTTATTTTTATTGCAAAACAATTTATTTCGAAACTCGACTATTTTATATAGTTCATATAGATGATAAAAATATGATTTTTATTATAAAACAATTTATTTCAAAACATGACTATTTTATATAGTTCATATAAATGATAAAAATATGATTTTTATTATAAAACAATTTATTTCAAAACACAACTATTTTATATAGTTCATATAGATGATCAAAATATGATTTTTATTATAAAACAATTTATTTCAAAACATGAATGTCGTTCAACACAGGAATTTCTATTCAACACATGAATTTCTATTCAACACACGAATATAGTTTCAACATATGAAAATAATTCTACCACATGAATATTATTCAAAATTTCGGCAGCATAACGGCAGGGTAGTTAAAACCGGGACCGTCCCTAGTACGGCTCCTCGCTCTACCTTAAAGCCTCGCAGCTTTTGATAATGGGGATTTCATGCATCTAGTTCGCACGCAGGGGGCTTGTTTATTTTTTTCTTTTCCACAAACTAATCCTATGTGGTTTCAACCAAATAATTCTTAACCACAAACAGGTATTTTTCAACCACAATCAATCAATTTCAATCACAAACAATTCTAATCAACCATTCGCTATCAACCAATTTTCACACCAATCACAACCAATAAATATCGTCCATGGTTTGTGGACGAGGGGCGTATATATATATATATATATATATATACATACATATATATATATACACAAGTATATTTCACTTCTATTTCAACACATATATAATTTTTACAACGCATATATAACTTATACATCAAATGTACAACTTATACAACGCTTATACATGAGGTGTACAATGCTTATATAACTCATCCATCGACTATATAATTTATACATCATCGTTTTCCATATAGTTTATAATTTAGAAATCTCACATTGGGTTCCACTCCTCCAAAAATAGCAGAAGGCCCAAAAAAATATACGGTCTCTTCTAGAATATAGAAGACGTCCTCACGAGTCCACTGTCTCTTATTTCACTGAATTTCGTCAACAAACGAGAAAGATATGATTTTTATAGTGAAATCAAAAACTGTAGCGCTTTAAAATGCTATAGAATAGTTTAATTTAAAATCAGTCGTTACCTCCTTTAGATGATTCGAAACTAAGTCTACATTTTTCTTGAAATTCGCGCCACTTCTAGACGATCGGCCAGCGCAGCGTTGTCCGCCTTGGAGAGGCGCGCAGAACGAGGTGGGTGGCGGCCAATTTGAACCCCCAGGCGAAGCAAGGCGGCAGCTGGAACCTGGGCACTTCGGAGGCGCGATTCTCGGAGCTGGCGCGACGAGGAGGAGCAAGGTTAGGGCGGATTTGAAGGTGGTGGAGAGGGCTACAAAAAGCTCAACTGGAGCATTGGCTATCGGCACGTGTGGAGGGAGTTAGGGAGGAGAGAAGGATGGAGCGACGGCCGTCGTTTATCGTGAGGGAAGAGAGGAATTACGGGGAGAGAGAATAATGATAGGCCAATAGGATTTTTTTATATATATATTTTTAAAACTCTAAAATACCCTCTTTCACACACGAACACCAATCCAAACCCAGCGACTGTCATCCCTAGCCAAGTACCCCCATTCCGAACACAATTGGATATGTTTCGAAGGCCCATTCGACTGTTTCAGTCAGTTTTCCTTCAAACTAAAATATAAAACATTCAATATTCGATTTGAACATACATTTCAATCTGCCAGGGCCACAAACTGATTCGAAAAATTCCAGAAAAATAAATCTAGCTATATTTTGACGATACAGTCCCAACACAATTAGTTTCGTTGAATCCTGAGATTGTTTGAAAAATGGCCCTTTTTTGGTCGATCCAATTTAACAGAAATCGACCAAACACATTTTCCTTTGCCACGCTCACGTACTAGCTTCAAAAATTATGAAATTTGAAACCTAGCAATAATTCGACATCCTGGATCCAACAAAAGTGGTTTCGTCGAATTCTGAGGTCGTTTGCAAAATGGCCATTTTCACGGGTTATATAAACTCTATAGCGACCTTTCAGAAAATTCATTTAGCCATAACTTTTGCTTCCCGCTATGAAACTTCGATTTTTCAGATTCGTTAGAAAGATATTCACTAACAGATTTAAATATTTTTGGTTTCACTAAATTCCATTTTGTTTAGTACCCGGTACAGTCAGTCAAAGTTTGAATTCAAATTTTGAAACTACCGCGCCATTTCAGGCCTTGTTTATAATTCCAAATAATTATATTTATTTTCAAGCGTCGATTCAAACACCATTTTCGTCGTTATTATTTAAAATATTTATTTTAAATATTTAAAATCCACTAAAATAGCCAATTTAAATTTTTTAAATTGGTTCAGATTTTACGGGTTGTTACAATCTCCCCCACTTAAAACTTTTCGTCCCCGAAAAGGAACAAAGTCGAAAGTGGTTTGATTAATCAACTATACTTTCAATTTGGCTTGCATTCTTCAACTCTTCAGTTTCTAAGAATTTTCAAATTCTTCAAAAATTTGGCTAACACCCTAAATTTTCGAAAAATTTCGCCATAACCTCCTCTGCACGGAGAGGGGTTTGGAAATTTATTAGGCCGTATTAGGTACCAAGTAAATCCTAATAAGCATGCACATATGTATAGTGATATATTTGGTGTCCACAGGGGAGTGTGTACAGATCATAACTCCAGAGAATAAATTCTCGTCACCCTATAAATGGTTTTTGTGCCTAAATGACCAGAGAGACGTGTTTATTGTCATCTCCAGACCCGTGTGGGGTTTTTATTAATCTGGCAATTTACTGTTATATTTTATATGATCCATATCAGTCATCAGTTCAACCTATAATATATAGTCATCGCCATACAAGCCTCTCGCTCGTATGGTAAATCATCAACCTCGTCACACAAGCTCCAAATGCTTATGTGGTATATGATGAAGTATGCCTATCTTCAAGAAGTATGCCATGTAGTGTAGTTCAAAATTAATTGTTACTATCTAATGGCGACATTTGTTATTACACATAGAACAACTAGCACTCCGCATCCAATGGCATTCGCAGGAGTTGATATAATAATAAAATTGCGCATCCAACTCATTAAGGTTTACCTCTTTGTCGGGCACGCAAATAAATTCTTTACTCAACAGCTAATCCATTTACCTGTTCAAACATATATAATGCACATGTATATATTTCTATCTATTCTCTAATCAGTTCAATGTGTGATTTAATCGAATAAATTCTACCATTCATTCTCTTATTGATTAATTTAACTATCGTTCTAATAATCTAATTAATCAAATCCACTATCACACAGCACAAACAACAATCAATTTTATTTTTAACTTTTCAAGAATATACTAATTAATTTATACACTCTTTTGAAAACATTCAGACTATATAATTAAAAAGTTTACATCAATACAAAGAAAACAACAACAGAGTAAAGAACATAATGGAAATGCAAAATATGGTAGATGTACCTTGCACCAGAGTCAATCAGAGATATCCACCCTGCACTTAGGATAGGCTTTCTTAATGCTTTCCTCTATTTCCCAAGTACAATCTCGTGGATCTCCACTCCATTGCACTTTTACTAAGTGAACCTTCTTGTTCCTCGGTTCTTTGGTTTCTTTGCCAATAATCTTTAGTGGCTCTCTTCTCACAGCCAATTTTGGAGTAATTTCTATATCTTGTTGTGCGGCTTCTTCCACAAACAATTCTGGGTCATGAACATGCTTTCGAAGTTGAGATACGTGAAATACATCATGCGCTCCAGGCAACCAATCAGGCAATTGAACTCTATAAGCAAGGGTTCCAATCCGTTCTTTCTTTGCTTCTTTAAAGATCTGCAATTTCCTTGCAAATGCCCTTGCTTCTTGTAATTTTTGCATATGGCAGTCGTTGTTGGTTCTTTCCCAGATCTGGCCCTTTTCCGATTGACTTTAGGCTTCTTACCTACCTCAGACATCGTACTGGCCTCAGGATTATCAGTTTCAGACTCCCCTTTGTTACTAGAACTGACTTCCTCTTTGTAGCATAACATACCTTTCTTGTCGAGATCCTCATACTGGTAAGCCATGTATATCATTTCTGAAAAAGGAAGTTTCACATGCCCCATTACTTTACTTTGGTACTTTCTTTGAAGTCCGTTAATAAATCTCAGATATTTCCTCTTCGTATTTTGAATTAGATGAGGGGCAAAATGAGAAAGTTCGTTGAATTTCTTATGATATTCTGGGATATTCATATCTCCTTGCATCAGATAAGAGAATTCATCACATAAATGCTCAATTGCTTCAGGAGGAGTAAATCTTTCCAGGAAAATCATTTTGAATCTATCCCAGGTGATATCACCTTCCGGATTATCCTTAATAATCGAATCCCACCAGAACAAGGCTTCGTCTTTGAGTGCCCAAGATGCTAGTAATCTTTTCTGGTCATCTCTCAGCTTTAAACCGTTAAAGATTTTCTCATCAGAACAAATCCAAGCTTGTGTTTTCATAATAGATTCTTCGCCCAAGAATGGTATTCCACCTCGATTTCTATATTTCATAAATAGAGCTTCTATATCCGGGTCAGTATTACTTCTTCTGTTTCTGGCACTCATTTTCTTGTATTCTGCAAATAGCCGATCAAGTGTCAGGTCACATAAAAGATATTTCAAAACATAGAGACATATACCTTCAAATGTAAATGTGTCTATTGGGGTGTATTTCATTCTGCTTTACTCATACTAGGATATTACTAATCCTATCTGTAATAAGTTATTCGTCCTAGAACACTACTGGTTCTATTTCTGACGAGCTCGTTAATATGTTATATTCCATAACTAAGCCTAAGCAAAGCTCTGATACCACGTTGTGACGACCCCAAACCCCGTATTGACGATGGCAAGGGTAATCTTTGGAATATAACACATAAACAGATAACAGCAGAACAGAAATAAATAAATAAATAAATACACCAGATAATGTACAAATAATACACTGGATAAACATTATCATCAGAGTTACGCAGTATACAGGATCATACTTAGTACAAATACAGTTCAGCTATACATAAATGTCTACAGCGGAAAACAAACATAATATGTACAATAGGAGCTGAACAACATAAAAAGAGATAAATGATAGAATCCATCTTCAGATCCAGCTATCCAGAAAGAGCCTGCTAAAACCTGAATATAAGGCTGCCACTGTAGAAAAAGGGGCACCCAAGTTTGTAAGTGAAACAAACTACGAGTAAGTCATGGGACTGGTATGAGAAATCTACTTAACACATTTTATAGTATGGCTAATCACAGGACCACACCACTTTCACGGAACGGGTTTACTCCCTTGGATTGCCAGTGCTTTAAAACAAGTAAATCTTTTAAACATCGCAATGCTTTTTATAAAAATGAAGCCGATATAAGACTCAAGTCCCATCACACAATGCAACGCAAACCGGAGGATAGAGTTTTACCTTATATCGACCAAGATATGCTTAATGCGTGTAAAGTAAAATCACTTAAAATGTAAATTTTGTCATTTAATTCTTAATTAGACTCCAACTGTAAATTAGTAAGAGAACGATCCCCTAAGTATTAACCCCAAAGGCCGAGACCAACATCAGACCAATACCCAGGAAACCACCCATCTTAGCTCGTTTCCAGTTAGTTTCTAATTTTATACACAATCATAAATATTAATCATAGACGACATGAGCGTCCCATGCCACTATGTCGCCAAATATAGGTTTACAATCAAAACCGCACGATGTCGTATTTGGAAATTGGATTTCCGTCATGAACCAAGGCAAAAGATAGTCCTTACCGATTTCGAGACTCTCTAGCCCGAGCCTCAGGGCAAGTACTCAGCCAAACCCTTGGATCGTCAGGGCCGGTCCACCAATGTGGATTAAAATGCCTGAACACTGCGTTTCCCCACCCTTTGGGGTGTAAATGAGCCAACGAATGACTCCATCGGTCCCGGATGGACCGATATATCCGAGGTGCCTCGCAATAGCAACAACCACACGGGTGAAAATAATATATATGTCAGCCAGTTTAAGCACTGACACCACCTCTAGCTAGAAAGAAACGCATGTCCTCCCTAAGGTCCTCTCCCGTTTCTGGCTCATACCGGGGGTGTGAGGCTCGCGAATTCACGTTATACACAAAGTTATGCCACACAGGCCATGCTCTGATCATCAACCACAAGACTTAGCTTTTCAACAGAAGCCTTGATCACTACATCTTAGCATGCCACACAGGCAATTCGCACCATGCAACTGATGGCTATCAATCACACAGAATGAATTCCAGTGTCAGACACCCCGTCCATTTGCAAGTTCGTTCTGGGTCTGAACGAAATCGGAGGCACTATATACCTCGCATACCCATCGATCTCCACGTACGTCTGGACGATCACCACTCATTATCCATATTTCGGGATGCCTCCTAATCAGCACATCAGTTATCATCCAACCGAGGTGAAGATATCCGGTCTTCAACCATCGTCTTCATCATCGACTTCTTATTGTCGATTCAGTTATTCAAAATGGGATAAACCCGGTCTTTCTGAGCAACTCGCGTATATAATTAATAAGTGCTACACAAACACAACATACGCCTTATTTCAATTCATTAGTCACTAACCGTAAATTAGTAAGAGAACGATTTCCCAAATATTAACCCCGATGGCCGAAACCAACATCAGATCAAAACCCAGGAAACCATCCGACTTAGCTAACCTTCAGTTAGTTTATAAATTTCACATTCAACCATCAAATATCCAATAAACCGGGTAAATTCGGTTTATTTTCATTCCATATCGTTTGTAATATTTTATAACGATTTATTGCTATTTTTATTTATTTAAAAATAGCCAATTTATTCAAACGACACTTCAGGCCATAACGCGGCCGTGGCGCTGTTTTTCTTCAGATTTGATTTACACATATCTGAAAATCTAACCAATGGATCTTCACAAATTTAATATCATTAGAAAGATCTTTTCAAAACGAATACAATGGTTTCAGTTTTGGGAAAATCCGACGGTCGGATCTCCCGGTACACTCATTTGAAGTTTCGATTTCAAAATACGAACTGCAGCGTCGTTATTCGATTTAATTTAATTATATATATATATATAATCGACCCTGGCGCTGTTTTTCTTCAGATTTAAATTAAACATTCCAGACAATCCAATCGTTGGATCCTCACAAAGTGGGTATCGTTGGAAAGATATTTCCAAAGCGAACCCAACGGTTTCGGGAAAATCCGATGGTCGAATCTCCCGCACTAATCGTTTGAAATCACAATTTCAAAACACGAACTGCAGCTTCGTTATTCGATTTATTTTAATTATATTTATATATATATATAAATATAATCTATTCTTCGATTTCAAAACCATATTCTTTTTATACATTTGATAAAAATGATATTTTTATCCAACTGACATTTATTTCAACACTTCACTATTTTTAACACTTTATGTATATAATAAAAATGTGATTTTTATTGTAAAACAATTTATTTCAAAACTCGACTATTTTATATAGTTCATATAGATGATAAAAATATGATTTTTATTATAAAAAATTTATTTCAAAACACGACTATTTTATATAGTTCATATAGATGATAAAAATATGATTTTTATTATAAAACAATTTATTTCAAAACACGACTATTTTATATAGTTCATATAGATGATAAAAATATGATTTTTATTATAAAACAATTTATTTCAAAACATGAATGTCGTTCAACACATGAATTTCTATTCAACACATGAATTTCTATTAAACACATGAATACAGTTTCAACACTTGAAAATAATTCTAACACATCAATATTATTCAAAATTTCGGCAGCATAACGGCAGGGTAGTTAAAACCGGGACCGTCCCTAGTACGGCTCCTCGCTCTACCTTAAAGCCTCACAGCTTTTGATAATGGGGATTTCATGCATCTAGTTCGCAGGCGGCATGTTTATTTTTTTCTTTTCCACAAACTAATCCTATGTGGTTTCAACCAAATAATTCTCAACCACAAACGGGTATTTTTCAACCACAATCAATCAATTTCAACCACAAACAATTCTAATCAACCATTCACTATCAATCAATTTTCACACCAATCACAACCAATAAATATCGTCCATAGTTTGTGGACGAGGGGTGTATATATATATATATAAGTATATTTCACTTCTATTTCAACACATATATAATTTTTACAACGCATATATAACTTATACATCGAACGTACAACTTATACAATGCTTATACATGAGGTGTACAACGCTTATATAACTCATCCATCGACTATATAATTTATACATCATCGTTTTCCATATCGTTTATAATTTAGAAATCTCACATTGGGTCCACTCCACCAAAAATAACAGAAGGACCAGAAAATATCCGGTCTCTTCTAGAATGTAGAAGACGTCCTCACAAGTCCACTATCTCTTGTTTCACTGAATTTCGTCAACAAACGAGAAAGATATGATTTTTACAGTGAAATCAAAAACTGTAGCGCTTTAAAATGCTATAGAATAGTTTAATTTAAAATCAGTCGTTACCTTTTTTAGATGATTCAAAACTAGGTCTTCATTTTCCTTGAAATCTGCGCCACTTCCAGACGATCGGTCAATGCAGCGTTGTCCACCTTGGAGAGGCGCGCTGAACGAGGTGGGTGGCGGCTAGTTCGAACCCCTAGGCGAAGCACGACGGCGGCTGGAACCTGGGCACTTCGGAGGCGCGATACTCGGAGCTGGCGCGACGAGGAGGGGCAAGGTTAGGGCGGATTTGAAGGTGGCGGAGAGGGCTACAAAAAGCTCAGCTGGAGCATTGGCTATCGGCGCGTGTGGACGGAGTTAGGGAGGAGAGAAGGATGGAGCGGCGGCCGTCGTTTATCGTGAGGGAAGAGAGGAATTACGGGGAGAGAGAGAATAATGATAGGCCAATAGGATTTTTTATTTATATATTTTTAAAACTCTAAAATACCCTCTTTCACACACGAACACCAATCCAAACCCAGCGACTGTCGTCCCTAGCCAAATACCCCCATTCCGAACACAATGGGATATGTTTCGAAGGCCCATTCGACTATTTCAGTCAGTTTTCCTTCAAACTAAAATATAAAACATTCAATATTCGATTTGAACGTACATTTCAATTTGCCAGGGCCACAAACTGATTTGAAAGATTCCAAAAAAATAAATCTAGCTATGTTTTGACAATACAGTCTCAACACAACAAGTTTCGTCGAATTCTGAGATCGTTTGAAAAATGGCCCTTTTCTGGTCGATCCAATTTAACAGAAATTGACCAAACACATTTTCCTTTGCCACGCTCACATACTAGCTTCAAAAATTATGAAATTTGAAACCTAGCAATAATTCGACATCCTGGATCCAACAAAAGTGGTTTTGTCGAATTCTGAGGTCGTTTGCAAAATGGCCATTTTCACGGGCTATATAAACACTATAGCGACCTTTCTGAAAATTCATTTAGCCATAACTTTTGCTTCCTGCTATGAAACTTCGATTTTTCAGATTCGTTAGAAAGATATTCAATAACAGATTTAAATATTTTTGGTTTCACTAAAATCCATTTTGTTTTGCACCCGGTACAGTCAGTCAAAGTTTGAATTCAAATTTTGAAACTACCGCGCCATTTCAGGCCTTGTTTATAATTCCAAATAATTATATTTATTTTCAAGCGTCGATTCAAACACCATTTTCGTCGTTATTTTTTGAAATATTTATTTTAAATATTTAAAATCCACTAAAATAGCCAATTTAAAAATTTTAAATTGGTTCAGATTTTACGGGTTGTTACATTTATATATACATATACATATATATATATCTATATATATTCCTACACATATATACGTGTGTATTCTCGTATACATATATACATATATTTTCTTTACTTACTTATATGTATATTTTTCCTTATATGTTTGTTTATACATATTTTCTCCCATGAACATGTGTTATTTTAGCCGTTTGACTTAAAACAAAAATATGGCGCTAGCGGGGATCGAACTCTGTACCTCTTATATGCAAGTCACATGTTCTAACCAATTGGACTACTAAGGCTTTTGTTAACAAGTCTTAGAACAATGATAATTATTGTTCTCTCCTTACTATTCTCTTTTTCATGTTTGTTACAATATTCAAATTAAACCATTGCATGAATCTTTTTTTTATTTCTCTTTTAATATTAATGCATTATGTTTGCAAATCAGTGCATGCAACATATTTACATTGCATGCAACCAATCCTTTCTTTCAATGCATGCGTTACATTTTTTTCAGTGCATGTATTTATTACATGCAATCCTTATTTTATTCTTTATTTTATATTTTGATTTGTTTGTGTGTGTGTGTATATATATATATTTCTCTTGTGTGTATACAAACTTTTAAACTTAATGACTTCATACGATGTCCGTTTTACGCAAACCAAGTGTCTGTCTTGACCAGAATTCCGAGACGGACGCAATGGCGCAGTCCGTTTACTTAATTCTCATTATTTAATTAATTTACTCACATTTTAATATCTTAAAAATGTGGGGTGTTACACCTAGAAGTGGAGACCGTAGCCGAAAAACCTCGTAAGCCACTTCGTGTTGTGGGAAATGACACGAAACAGCTTAGGAGGAAGACAGCTAAGCTAGTCAAGGTACAATGGAGTGAAGATGGTGATGATTGTATGTGGAAGACAGAAGAGAGTATGAGGGCGACTCATCAAGAACTCTTCGTCGGTAGGACCCCTTGAGATCATGTCATCGGTAGGACAGAGCTTGGACACACCTCCGTCCGGTCCGGTCCGACCCGTTTACACCCCTAATAATCGATACACACAAACTAACCATTCATAATCTAGAAAATCCCCTCGGGATTCCCAACTGAAAGAACATCCATAACTAGAATAATACAAAACTGGACTCAAGCATGTTAGCAATCTGGTCACCTCATCGTATGTGACAAGATACTCTCAAGCTATAAGCTCAGGTATCGACTCGCTACTAGAAATCCATCTCAGCCCGCTATCATCCAATCATATAGAGATATAAGTCCCAACCCACTATCGCTAAATCAAAGATTCCTTACTACTGAAAAGCCTTTCCTTACCCACTATCATCACTAGCAACCTCTAATACCACCCACATTCTGCTTCCTCCAAGTAATCGAACCATTAGACTTAAATATTATGTAACATCCCGCATTTTACATATCGAAAGATCGTAAAATATTTTTAATTTATTCCCTGAGAGTTGCATCATTCTCATATTTTAATATATTGTTGATGGGGATGTTAGACATGTCCATAATTTTTGCCAATTTTGTTTGTGACCATTTTGCCCTTATCAGTCTTGTACTGGGCATAATTTTTTACTCTGGTCGAATCAGGTGGTGAGACCTATGCCATTGGAAAGGAAATGATGATTGCCTTAGAGTGGTTACATTAAAGTTTTGGCTCAGCGGTGTGGGAGAAATCGTTGTTTTAAGGTTTTTCAGTTGGCTGTTCAGGTTTGTGAAGCCTTAATGGTCTGATTTGGAGAGACCCATTAGTGGGCTAGTGAAAGGGTATAAATAGGGCGTAAAGGGTATGAGAAATGGTTTAGTTTCTCTGTTCTCTTATTTGATGGCCCATGCCCTCCTTCCTCTAACATTTTTCCACTATTAATATCAAAATCTAAGGAAGCAAATCGAAGATCTACACCATCGGAGGCTAGATCTACATCGTTTGAAGTGATAATTCATTGGATCAAGGAGTTTGGTTCGAGTTGCTTGTTGTCCAGAATCTTAATACATTGATTTTAGCTTGATTTGGAGAATCGGTGAGTGGTTTACGTCTCTTACATGGATTCAATGAAGTGTACGAGTGGTTGATCATGTTTTTCATCAAATTCAAGTGTTTTCTCATAGATCTATACCATTGTAAGTCCATTTTCATATGAATCACCTTATGATCCAATTAAGCAAGTTTAAACCGGTTATTTCTATGATTTCATATGCATATGTCTATTAGATCCATCGTTTTGATCATGTGTTCATTTTAATTATTGTGGTGAAAGTTACATCATTTTAGTGATAATCATCTTATTCATATTGTTAGCAATCTTATGACATGTTTATGGTTGTATTTGGTGAACTGGTTGAGCATGTTTTGTCGATTTGGTCGATTAGAGAAGTTTTGGTCGAGATTAGGCTCGAATTGGAGATTGCAGGTTTTGGGTCGCACGTGGTGGGTCGGTCACACCATGGTGTGTTTTCTTGGGGAACAAGACTGGAGCAAGGTCGGTAGAGCGAGCCTAGGGAAGTGAGGGTCGGTCAAGCGAGCCTAGGATAGATATCATGAGTGGGTCGGTCGAACCTAACTGGGTTGGTCGTGCATGTGTGGATGGAGCAGGACTTGGTCAGGGTTAAGCGTGCCAGGGTCGAGCAGCAGTTCTGGTTGAGCAAGCTAGGGTTGGTCGAGCATGGGCTCGAGCATTGTTATGGTGGAAGATGGTAGGTTGAGAAGTGCTGGCTCAAGCATGAGTTTGGGTCGAACAATGTCAGGGTCGGTCGTGCACCCAGGTGAAGGGTTCGGTTGGTCTCTGGTTGTGCCAAGTGAAAGGGTCGGTCAGTCAAATGGTGGAGCCATTGGGTCGGTCACTCTAGGTGTGGTCAGTTGCACCAGGGTTATTTCTGAAAATTTTATTTTTTGGGTACGACCCAGATTTGAACGAAAGGTGCTTTAAAAAAAAATCGGGGGCAAACCCCCGAACCCTAGCCACAGCGTAGTGATGTGATTGGCTCGGTGTGGTGTGACTTCGAAGTAAATTCAAGTAGGAAGGTTCGAAGTGTCGAAAGGTGTTCGTTGATTGGTGTATAATAGCGAATGATGTGACAACTCAAAGGTCATCAGTGGTGGATAATGGTTGCTCGAGAAGGTTGCTTGAGCTATGAAAAGTCATTGAGTTGGATGACTAGATATGCGAAGGCTGAGAGATTATTGTTGTCGTAAGTTCTAGCAGGCTCAAAGCAGGGCTATGATAGGGACAACTAAAAGACCGGTTGTAGGTCGAGTACCCTGAATATCGTTGAAAGGCTCAGTTATCAAGGTTGGACATACAAATGTATCATTGAAAGGAGTATGGAGTTTATGCTAGAACTGGGGTTACCATTAGCTCTTGACATATGGCAAGGTTGGTCGTCATATGATTAACGATGGTTTCAAAGCAGGGTTGGCGGTGATAGCCAGAGTCAGTGATGGATGTCTAATTGTTTGGATGCTCTGTTTGTACCATCTCAAGTAGATTGTCCAACATCAAAGAAGATGTTCCTTAGGTGCTTGTCTGATATTGGTTTAGACCTCTAGGGCTTGTGCTTGAGGGATGTTGAATTCGATTAAGATGGTTTACATGGGATATATAATCTGGATGTCATGAGTGCTTTACCATGATAGAATGAGTGTAATGGTTTCCATGGATGAATGGTTGAATTGTTTAATGTAAAGGCGATCACTGTCCGATGTGGGGAAGATAGGGTTGAGTTCTTCTCTGGTGTTGTAGGTAGATTGGTATGTTTATCTATCCATTGTCATATACTTTATTATTGAAGTTTGTTAGTTTTTTTATCGCTCACTAAGATCGTTGTCTGACTCAAGGTTTTATGTTTCCTCTTATTACCTTGGGTTATACATCCGGTTGCGAATGGGCAGACTAAGTAGTAGGTGAAAGGTGATTAGTGAGGGTGATGTTGCTGTGCGAAGGCTAGCTGGAGGCTTACGTACTAGTTTTATTATTATCTAGTATTTCTGTTTTCGCTATTTGAGTTGCTCTATGAGTGTTGTAGTGAGGCCTTATGTACAAACTTTTGTGTTTCCTATGATGTTCGGATAACCTTTCAGGATGTTGTGAAAGTTTCAAAAGTTTGTTATGTGATGCTTCACTATTACTACCAGTTGTATATTTTCTACTATACTTTATCCTTGCGATGTGAGCTTTACGACAGTTTCCGCTTGTGTTTACCGACTCTGATGACCGTCCATAGCTGCCTAGCACACCTTTCAGCGCATTATTCCTCTTGTTTATTGCAGGGGTTATGAGCGGTCGTCAAATATTAAGTCTTGTTAAGCTCAACAATAAACAAGCAACCAATTTAGTAAGCATGCAACCATGACTTGATGAATTTACGTTTTGATGAACTATGTATACTGTTAAGTATTGATTAACTATGTCATATCACTCCCCTACCTCGAGGCCTGACATTAATCTCTATGAATGCTGCAGTCACCCATAGTATTAAGTTCTTGGGACCAAAAATGGGATGTTACACATATATACAATCCAACCGATCTCTCAACATGGTAAGTCACAATCAAGAGGGACATATCAATTCACGAGTCCCAAGCCCGTCCCTTCCATCGAATCGCAAGATTAAATAGACCGATGAAATCTCGATGCCAAACTAAAATACGTATGGAAACACCATTGGCGGAAAGCATATATCGAGCGATGGTATCGTTATTTCCCACTTCATCGAGGGAGCACTCAATGAACAAGAACAACAATCAACACATATGTCTCTATGATTCATCTCGACAAACCAGGACGAACTTCTATATTGGGTGCAACCTCAAACATAGCGATCTTACTCGATCGACCCCACCAAATTAACATTCCATTTCAAATGAAATCAACCACCATCCGAATCAATCACTCAATCAAGCCACTAACTCCAAACTTAAGAGTGACAAAAGAGAGGATTAACCTTACTTCGATGTCACATCGAATTTAGTCATACTCTCCAACACAACATATCACGTAAATCGGTGAACTCTCAATGACCCTTAAGAAGTTGATGCAAAACCACTTCAAAGCAAACTATGAACCAATCTCAAGCGAATCGATTTCGAAAAACCGAAACGATAACAACTCACGACCAACTTAGGCTCAACCTTGGAATTTATTGGGAGTAAACTCCCATTCAATTTGATTCCAACTCCAAGTCATTGAAGAAACCCTCGTGAGAACCAAACAACTATCCCACCACACAACCATCTCCATTTTTAGGAACGGCATGCCACATGGCTACGTAAGCATCTGCACAACGTGGCATATTCAACTCGTCGTACTTGAGCACCATAAGCATTTGGAGATTTTAAGGCTCCCAAATAATGGATTGTACCATTACTGAAAACAAAACTGTAAATCAGTGCTAGTGGTTCTTGATCATGCTCGATTCTCAACCACATAGACGAAGTAATTAGAAGTATTTTCTCGTTCGCTGGATTGCCTCAAATAATCAGATGATCAGTCGCTAATTGAGAAAACCATTCCAATGGCACTTGCGTGCAAAACAACAAATACTATATATATGCACACACACACACACTAATAACATATAGATTTGAAAACAAAAATGTATACAAATGTGTACTCTCTCGTACATAACTCTCACATTCAGTGCCGCTTAGATTAAACAGTGCAACCTAAGCTCTGATACCAAATGTGATGACCCGCCATACACCACCGGTGTTTATAACTAAAATCCGCGTTGCACAAGCACCAGATCAGTGTAAGGTAACGATCAAGAGAAAGAAATAGTATAAAAGAGGGGAAAAAGGAAAGGAAAGAAGGAATGAAAGAGAAGAGAAAGAAAAGAACATAAAGCTCAATAACATAACCAATTGCATGTCGTATAATGTGGTAGATAACATATAGTAATCAAATCTTGTATATAAAACAGGCGACATGGAAATAACATATAAACCAGAAAATCAGTATATACAGGTGTTTACATGCTTTTTGGCCAAAGCCATCATGAACATAGAATGGCCCAAAAGTTCTATAGATGACCTCTTTTGGACCCGAAAACAACAATTACGGGGCTTTTCCCGGTAACTCTTATAGCCCTCTGAATTTGCTTCAACTACAACTTTCATTTGGGCAAACGGACTTACGGTTTGGAAGATACGCCCATTTCCGTGAATATGTGCAGAACTCGTAAAAATACATGAATTGGGATTACTCCACTCTTTCAGTTCGAATCGGATATCGCAGTTCAATGAAGAAGACCCGATCCACTCTGAGCTACTTCCACTAATCAAATACGCTTGGCTTCAGATACTCCAACTCGGATCGGATGGAGGGCCTGACCCACCTTGTCTTTTCTGCTCAGAAGAGCACCACATCTTTGGTTTGAGCACTCCAGTTCAGATCGGCACTGATCCGAACCGCCTCGACCTGCTCCTACTCTACTACATTAACTGATTCTCAAGGAGTAACCTCTTTCTACTTACCGGGATCTATTTCCATTTGGCATACCACGACTTGGAGGGAATTTCTCCATGTTTTCCACTACATTTCAAAACTAATGGGATGCATGCCACATGGCATCCGACCTGGATCCTCTCCACCCCTATAAATACACCATTTGAAGGACTTTGAAGGGATCTTTGGCCACTCTCACTCTCAGCCTCCATTACAACAACACAAGGACATTGCGCTTCATTCAAACACTAAACTAACACGTGGATAATGTGTATAAATTCGTATATTCCCATTCAACACACGGATGGTGTGTCTTCTTGTAACCGATTCTTGTAATCTGTCAGTATAACAATAAGATTATAAACTGGATGTAGGCTACATCTACGGCCTAACCACTATGAAAACCACATGTGTCTCCTCTTATTTTACTATTTTCTGTATTCTACGATTTGTGATTTACATTTGGGTGTTAGCACCAAATTTTGGTCTAACATTTTGGCGTGCCAAGAAGGGGGCACACGATACAACTTCTTCTTTTAGCTTGAAAGGAAGTGGATTTTTTTCTATTGAATCTATGGCCAAATGAAAACTTCCCCATGTTGAAGATGAAGGCATGAGGAACGAAGTAAGCCAGGAGGCTTCCTCTCATGAAAACCCATAAGCATACCTGACTAGAGAAGAGATAGATGGCGTTCTCGCTGAATTGAAGAGCCAGATGGCAAGGCAAGATGAACTTCTTCAAAAACAGTAGAACATGATGAATGAGTTCTTTGCTCGGATGGATGGAAGATCGGGCAACAACATACAACTCGTTGGAAAAGATACAGAAGTGGCTCGAGATGCCGGTACCAACCCGGTCGGATCGGCTCACATCCGAATCGCGGAGCAAATGGAAATAGGGGGCAACCCTGACCGGGTCAGGTCGAATCCGATTCGAACCACAGAGCCTAGTGGAGCTGGGGGCACTCGCCTCCTTTCTGAAAATGTTCAGCGGACATCACTTAACGTTTCACATGGAAACCTCGTTGGTGGCTCGTGTCAAGCACGACCCAATCAACCCCAGTTTGATTCGATACTCGAGCACAGGAATTCACACAAATGCAGCACGAAGTAGCTCAGACCGGCATCCAAGAACCGAATCGGATCGGGACTTACGATCCGCAACCCGGGTTCACTCCCGATCCGCACCATGCAGAGTGTCTCGATCTCCTCCATTCTCTTGGAATCAATGCTAGGGGCAGCAGTTCTGTTCTTGGCAACTTGCAATGACTTTTTGAAGGCGATCGACTCACTAATTTAATTGAATGCCTCTCGAGGGCCGCACTTATCGGAGTGATGTGGATGACGTCAATCACACTGCATTCACATAGAAAATCAGGAATTCTCACAATCCCCCAGATTTCAAACCTCTAGTTTTGGAACCATACAACGGCAGGATGGATCCTACCGTGCACCTGATGTGATCCAAACAGCATATAGAAGTTCAATCGGCATCGGAGAACATCATGGAAAAATGTTTTCCTCTCTTTTTGACCGATATAGCTGCTATGTGGATTCGGCAGCTAGAAAAGGAATCGATCAATAGATGGAACATGTTGGTTGTTTGCTTTATTGAACAATTTTTGGTCCATATAGCACGACTAAAGAACGCAATGCTGCTCATTACGATCAAGCAGAGGTCTAGGCATCTCTTTGTTCATTCCTTGAGAGATTCAACGCTGCAGTAGCATCTATTGATAGACCTGAGCTATCTATGATATTGATGGTAGTAGTATCCGGTGTTCTGGATACATCGGAGTTCAAAACCTCTTTGTACCGGGACCCATCGCGAGATCTCGTTGAATTCTACTTTGAAACAGGTAGATTTCTGCATGAGGAAGATGCAAAGTCCGAGAAGGTTGTTCTCGATGTCAACATGCGTAAAGACGGAGCACCGTATGAATCCAGAAAAGGTAATGACAAGGGCAAAGGAATATCCGCTGCAAACAATGATCGCAATGCTAAACCCCGGAGAGGGCCCAGATATGAAAAGTATACTAAACTCAATTAAACACTGACTGACATCTACATGGATATAGGAGGTGCCACCTCATATCCAACGCCTCCTAAGAGGGAGCCAACGATGGCACAACGCAACTCCGGAAGGCATTGCATATTTCATGACATAGACGGTCATAACACTAATGATTGCAGGCATTTGCGAGATTTGATTGAGGATCGGGTCAGACGAGGAGAGTTGCTCGAGTACGTCACACAACCAATAGCGCCTGCATCTGCTCCTGCGCTGCCACCACCAATTTCCTAGAGAGGGAATGATCCTGGATTGAGAAATCGTGGGATTATCATCAACTGATCCCATTCAGCAGATATCTTCAGATTGCCAGACTCCGGTCTGTTATTTATGATTCTTTTTAGGTTTTAGGCAACTTCTCTCCCTTCTTTGCTTTCTTTGCATGTAATAAAAGAAGTCACATCAGCCCACACGCACGGAACTGGCATGTGGTCTCCAGTCGTGTTCGGCTAACGACCGCTGTACTTTCATGAATTAGTAATAAGCATTGAACTCCGGCTTTGAACTTGATCCGTCCAGTATAAACAAACCTCATTAGTATTTTCTTGGTCGTCTTACTCTAGTAAGACTGTCTTGGAACCTCATTTACATTTCCTTGGTCGTCTTACCCCGGTAAGGTCATCTTGGAACCTCATAGCACCTCCTTGGTTGTCTTACTCTAGTAAGGCCTTCTCAGAGCCATTTTTCATTGTTTGTCTTATATCCTAGTAGGTATAGATTTCTGGATTGCTCGGATTATTTAGAACACATCTTCCTTCAACTAACAAGATATATTCTAAGGGGTAAACATGTTTACATGCTTTTTGGTCAAAGCCATCACAAACATAGAATGGCCCGAAAGTCCTAACAGATGAGCTCTTTTGGACTCGAAAAGATCAATTACTGGGCTGCGCCCGAAAACTCTTGTAGCCTACTGAATTAGCTTCAAGTACAACTTTCTTTTGGAAAAAACGGACTTACGGTTTGGAAGTTACGCCCATTTCCATGAACGTGCTTAGAACTTGGAAATACATGAATTGGGATTACCCCACTCTTTTGGTTCGGATCGGGTATGGCGATTCGGTGAGGAAGACCCGATCCGCTTAGATCTGCTTTCACTCATCAAATACGCTTGGCTGCAGATACTCAGACTCGGATTGAATGGAGGGCCCGACCCGCCTTGTCTTTGCTTCTCAGAAGAGCACCCCATCTTTGGTTTGAGCACTCCAGTTCGGATCGGCACTGACCCGAACTGCCTCGACCTGCTCTTGCACTACTGCCTTGACCGATTCTCAAGGAGTAACCTCCTCCTACTTATCCGGATCTATTTTCGAATGGCATACCACGGCATGGACGGGATTTCTCCACGTTCTCCACTACATTTCGAAACTGATGTGATGCATGCCACGTGGCATCCCACCCGGATCCTCTCCACCCCTATAAATATACCAATTGAAGAATTTTGAAGGGATCTTTGGCAACTCTAACACTCAGCCTCCATTACAACAGCGCAAGGACATTACACTTCATTCGAACACCAAACTAACACATGGACAATGTGTATAAATTCTTATATTTTCATTCAACACACTGATGGTGTGTCTTCTTGTAACTGACTGTCAGTATAACAGTAAGATTATAAAATGGACATAGGCTATATTTACTAAAAACCTCGGGTGTCTCCTCTTATTTTACTGTTTTCTGTATTCTGCTATCTATGATTTACATTTGGGTGTTAGCACCAAATTTTGGTCTAACATTTTGGCGTGCCAGGAGGGTGCACACGATACAGCTTCTTCTTTTCGCTTGAAAGTAAGCAGATTTTTTGGCTATTGAATCTATGGCCAAACGAAAACTTCCCCGTGTTGAGGATGAAGGCACGAGGAACGAAGCAAGCCAGGAGGCTTCCTCTCATGAAAATCCATCAGCATACCTGACTACAGAAGAGATGGATGGCGTTCTTGCTGAATTAAAGAGCCATATAGCAAGGCAAGATGAACTTCTTCAGAAACAACAGAACATGATGAATGAGTTCTTTGCTCGGATGGATGGATGACCGGGCAACAACGTACAACTCGCTGGAAATGATACAGATTTGGCTTGATATGCTGCTACGAACTGGGTCGGATCGGCTCATATCCGAACCGCGGAGCAAATAGAAACAGGGGACAACCCTGACCGGATCGACTCGGATCTGAATCACAGAGCCTAGTGGAGCTGGGAGCACTCGCCTCCATTGTGAAAATGATCAGCGCACATCACTTAACATTTCACATGGAAACCTTGTTGGTGGCTTGGGTCAAGCACGACCCACATCAACCCTAGTTCGATTGGATACTCGAGCACATAAATTCACACAAATGCAGCACGAAGCAGCTCGGACCGGCACCCAAGAATCGGATTGGATCGGGACTTACGATCCGCCACCCGGGGTCACTCCCAATTCGCACCATGCAATGTGTCTCGATCTCCCCCATTCTCTTGGAATCAACGCTTTGGGCACCAAGTCTGAACTTGGTAACTTTCAACAACTTTTCGAGGGCGATCGGCTCTCTAATTTAATTGGACGCCTCTCGAGGGGCCGCACATATCGGAGTGGTGTGGATGACGTCAATCACATTCCAGTCGCACAGGAAATCGGGAATTCTCGCAATTCCTCATATTTCAAACTCCCAGTTCTGGAACCTTACAATAGCAGGACGGACCTTACCGTGCACCTGATGCAATACAAACAATATATGGAAGTTCAATCGGCATCGAAGAACGTCATGGAAAAATGTTTTCCTCTTTTCTGACTGATATAGCTGCTGTGTGGATTCGTCAGCTAGAAACGGAATCGATCAACAGATGGAACATGATGGTTGCTTGCTTTATTGAATAATTTCGGGTCCACATAGCACGACCAAAGAACGTAACGTCGCTCACTACGATCAAGTAGAGGTCTGGGGAAATCTTCGTTCATTCCTTGAGAAATTCAATGCTACAGTAGCATCTGTTGATAGACCTGAACAATCTATGGTATTGATGGTAGCAGTATCCGGTGTTCGGGATACATCGGAGTTCAAAACCCCTTTGTACGGGGAACTACCGCGAGATCTCGGCGAATTCTACTTTGAAGCAAATATATTTCTACGTGAGGAAGACCCAAAGTCCAAGAAGGTTGTTCTTGTTGTCAACATGCTTAAAGGCGGAGCACCGTATGAATCCGGAAGAGGTAATGACAAGGGCAAAGGAACAACCGCTGAAAATAATGATCGCAATGCTTAGCCTCGGAGAGGGCCTAGTTATGAAAATTATACTGAACTCAATTCAACCCTAACAGACATCTACATGGATACAGGAGTTGATACCTCCTATCCAAGGCCTTCTAAGAGGGAGCCAACGCAGGCACAACGCAACTCCGGATGGCATTGCATATTTCATGACAAAGACGATCATAACAACAATGACTGCAGGTATTTGCGAGATTTGATTGAGGATCAGGTCAGACGAGAGAGTAGCCCGAGTACGTCACACAACCAACAACACCTACATCTGCGCCCGCGCTGCCACCACCAATTCTCCAGAGAGGGAATGATCCTAGATCGAGCAATCACGGGATTATCATCAACTGATCCCATTCAATGGATCTCTTCAGATTGCCAGACTCCGGTCCATTATTTGTGTTTCTTTTTAGGCTTCTAGGCGACTTCTCTCCCTTCTTAGCTTTCTCTACATGTAATAAAAGCGGTCACATCAGCCCACATGCACGGAACCGACTTGTGGTCTGCAGTCGTGTTAGGCTAACAACCGCTATACTTTCATGAATTAGCAATAAGCATTGAGCTCCGGCTCCGAATTGAATCCGTCCAATATAAACAAACCTCATTAGAATTTCCTTGGTCGTCTTACTCCGGTAAGACAGTCTTGGAACCTCACTAGCATTTCCTTCGTCGTCTTACCCAGGTAAGGCCGTCTTGGAACCTCATAACACTTCCTTGGTCGTCTTACTCCAGTAAGGACGTCTCGGAGATATTTTTGCATTGTTTGTCTTATCTCCTTGCAGGTAAAGATTTCCAGATTCCTCGGATTATTCAAAACACGTCTTCCTTCAACCAACAAGATATGTCCTGAGGGGCAAACATGTTTACATGCTTTTTGGTCAAAGCCATCACAAACATAAAATGGCCCAAAAGTCCTAACAAATGACCTCTTTTGGACCCGAAAACATCAATTATGGGGCCTTGCCCGATAACTCTTGTAGCCCTCTGACTTAGCTTCAAGTACAACTTTCATTTGGGCAAAACGGACCTATTATTTGGAAGTTACTCCCGTTTCCATGAACGTGCGCAAAACTTGGAAATACATGAATTGGGATTACTCCACTCTTTCGGTTCGGATTGGGTATGGCAGTTCGGTGAGGAAGACTCGATCCGCTCAGAGCGGCTTCCACTCATTAAATATGCTTGGCTTCAGATACTCCGGCTCAGATCGGATGGAGGGCCCGACCCGACCCGCCTTGTCTTTGCTGCTCAGAAGAGCACCCCCTCTTCGGTGTGAGCACTCAAGTTCAGATCGGCACTGACCAGAACCGCCTCGACCTGCTCCTGCACTACTTCCTTGACTTATTCTCAAGGATTAACCACCTCCTACTTACCCGAATTTATTTCCACATGGCATATCACGACTTGGAGGGGATTTCTCCACGTTCTCTATTACATTTTGAAACTAATGGGTTGCATGCCATGTGGCATCCGATCCGAATCGTCTCCACCCCTATAAATACACCATTTGAAGGATTTTGAAGGGATCTTTGGCCACTTTCACTCTCAGTCTCCATTACAACAATGCAAGCACATTGTGCCTCATTCAAACACTAAACTAACAAGTGGATAACGTGTATAAATTCTTGAATCACATTAAACACACGGATGGTGTGTCTTCTCGTAACTGATTCTTGTAATCTGTTAGTATAACAATAAGATTATAAAGTGGACGTAGGCTGTAACGACCCGCATTCTACGCATCAGAGGATCGCAGAATATTTATTTATTTCTCATGCGAAGTCGTATAGTCATGTAACTTTGGGAGATGACTATTGGGGTCATTTTCCATATTTATGATTTTTGCCGATTTTTAAATGACCGTTTTGCCCCTAGCTGATCTTGTTTCGGCCATAACTTTTGATTGGTAAGGAGTTTTGACCTAAAACAACTTCCATTAGATCCGAATGATGGTTTACCTTTTCGTAGAGTGGTCACATTAGCCCAATGGACTCACTGTTTAGGAGATATGGCTGAAACAAGGTTTAGAAGGTGAAAAACAGCTTAACCGGGCCAAATTAAGGTGATTAGCAAGAGGGCCCATAACCCATTTCGGGATTAGGGTTATGGGGAAGCTGAGAATAGTAGGAAAACGAATTTTATTTCATTTTTTCAGCCACCAATAACATTTCTCTAACCCTAGCCATGGCCTCCACCTTCTAATTTCATCCCAAATCGCTCCTAATCGCTTCCTAATTGAAGATTAAGCCAAGCTATATCAAATCAAGGAAAATTAGCATAAAATTAGGAATAGAGATGCTGTGTTGCATAGAGATTCAACCCAAACCAGATAATATTTCAGATCTATAGTTTGTTTGTGGCCAAGGTGAGTGATTTGCATTGTTTTTCACTAATTACGGCTAATTAGAGGTGATTAGTGATAATTAGCAAAATTATAACTCAGAAAAATCTAGAAAAATTTGTAAAATTCTAAAATATTATTTTAGGGATCTGTTAGAAATTTGGGTTAATTTGGATAAGTCTTGCTAATTGTATACTTAAACATGATAAAGGGGGATTAAGGGGAAAACATAGGTTTTTGGGTTTGTTTGATCCGTTTTGACATATCAAATTGTTGTTTTGGTGTTTATGGTTGATTCTCTATGTTGCTATGACTGTATGGTATGCTTAGAAAAGTTAGAATGGTCGAAAATGCCATCATATGGCATAAAACAGTCGCTGGAAAAGTTGCAGGAAATGAGTAGGGTTTCGGATCGGATCGGATCATAGGGCTCGGATCGGATCGGTGGACCGGGCAAGGGGAATATGAATCGTATTGGAACTTGGCACTAGCGGAGCCTTAGCAAGAAGGAAGGCCACATGCAAAGAGTTGGAGTTGGGTTGGGGATCAGATAGGAGCTGAGCATGGGATCGGATCGGAGGAGAGGAGCCGGAGCAACGGATGGGATCGGTTCGTCATAACCGAACCGAACCGGATGAAGATGACCAAACCGAACCGGATGGATTGCCACAACTGAACCGACCTGGAGGGTGTTGATCGAACCGAACCGAATGGATGACCAGGAGCTGAAGCATGTCGAACCGAACCAAGGGAAAGCCACCAAACCGAACCGGATGTATGCCACTACTTCTACGCGATGACTCTTCTGAAGACCAACTACAATTAGACCAAAAACCGAGATGCAAAGGTAATCCAAATGGGAAGTAGAATACAGGATCCAGATGGGAACCAACGAGTTAACTTCATGAGTTGGGCTTTGCTGCGGGACGTGTGCTAAGGAGTTGTCGACGTCCATAGCTTTGATTCACCACCGAGAGACGATTGTTAGGCTACGGATCAGTGTAGTGGGGTAGTTATTAATCCATGGGGGCAGAGTGATCGTAGCATGGCTATGATCCAGTGCAATGGAGTCGTTATGACTTCATGGGGCAGAGTGGACATAGCAAGGACTAGTGGCTATGGATCAATGCAGTGGATTCGCCATGACTCAATGGGGTAGAGTGATCATAGCAAGGATATGGGTGATCAAAGCGGCGGATATCGTATGCTTTACGCACTAAGCGAAAGATGTGAGGATGGTTGCTATGCTTGATTGTTTAAAATCACTATGACATGCACACCCCCACCCCCGAATCTTTACACCATATGTAAGTGTCACCTTAGAGTATTGTGCATATTTTTGTGCTAACTCTTTGGTTGCAGGTCCAGGTTTAGGTATGGTTTAGTATACCTGTTATTGTTCTGTTTTGTTGCTTATCGCTCACACCAGACTTTTGTCTGATCCAAAGTTTTATGTCTCTTCTTATTACTCTGGGTGCTCTTAAACGGGCAGACTAGAGACAGGTCGGGTGACTATGCACGAGTAGTTGTGCCGGAGATGAGCAGGAGGCTTCCACGTATGATATATATAGATATTCTCCCTGTGTCGTTGCTGGTCACGACTTTGGGCATTAGTAGTGTACCTACCTTATTTTGCTTTAGAGATAGTTTTTAAAAGTTGTAATAACGATGATGTGGAACATAAGTTGTATTTGGATTTTCCGCTGTTATGATGGTTTAGTTTTCAGCTTATGTACTGTCTCTCTTGTTTTATGTCAAGTATGTTATTATTATATTTTATTCCATGCGCTATGAGACATTCTACAGGTTCCTTTCTAGTTTAAATTCCCTTCTTTCCTTTCTTTGGCGACCATCCCGTGCTGGTTGGACATTGGCACAACACATTTTAATTGAAATGTCGGCTATTACGGGGTGGGCCGTCACATTTGGTATCAGAGCTCTAGGTTGCGTAGTTAACCTAGGGAAGACACCAGGGAGAGATAGTACGTATATGAGGGTGCGTATTTGTGATATTTTGGTTTTTAAAAGCTATATATATACTATTAGTATATTTAAGGATGAAGTCGCATTGCACTGGCACCAGTGAAGAGATGGTTAGTCGTTTTCTCCTTACAGATTAAACGATGAGCCAATATACTAGGGGTACTAGTAGAGGAGCTAATAAGGGGAATGCTCCTGATACGAGGACAATGTTCACTGACCTCATGAGAGAGATGCTTAGGGATGTTCAGAGGGCAACTCCTAATGCTGCAAATGGTAGTGGTGCAGCGATGTAGGCGCCTAGGGCCGATTTCGCCAAGCTATGCAAGGATTACACTAGTCTTGATGGAAAGTCGTTCCACGGAACGAAATCGGTTACAGAAGTTCAGGATTGGTTGGATAGCTGTGAGGGTATCTTCGAAGACTTAGGTATTGAGGATGCGCTGAAGAGAAAGCTAGCATCTCGTCAGCTGCAAGGACGGGCGATGAATTGGTGGAATGCTATTAAGGCTGCTACCCCAGAGGATCAAGTTACTTGGGAACAATTTAAGGCCCGATGCAGTGATAAGTTTATCCCAGCTGCTCAGAAATCAGAGTTTTTTAGGAAGTTCTTGGAACTTAAGCAGAATGGTAGGGCAGTCTCAGAGTATATTGATGAGTTCGATACTTTATCCAAGTATGGATTATCCCTTATCGACACTCCCGAGAAGAAGAATGAGAAATTTATAACAGATTAGATCAGTACTTGGGGAAAAGGCTTATAAATCATATCGATGAGACGTTTGAATCGATTATGGGGAAAGCATTGAGGTCAGAGAGCCTTTATCCTAAACCAAAGACTGAAGTCGATGTTGCATCTGTAGAGGGGCCAAAGCCGCAAGCAAGAGGTGGAGGCAAGAATAATTCTTAGAATAAAAGGAAGCAGAGTTAGAACCAAGCTAAGGATGGTCAGAAAAAGAGCAAGAAAGATGCTGAATGCTTTAGCTGTGGCAAGAAGGGCCATTATGCTAAAGAATGTCGAGCGAAGCCAGTGGACAGGAAGTGCTTCAACTATGGCCAAGTGGGACATCACAAGGATAAGTGTCTGCAACCCCCTAAAGAGAAGAAGATTGTGAAAGCATATGCTTTTAATGTTGTTCCTTCTTCGTCGAATGCCCCAACCGCGGTGTAGAAAGGAAAGAATATCGTCATTCAAGGTATGCTTTCTGTTTATGATATTCCTATTCGAGTATTATTTGATACCGGAGCTTCCCGTTCCTTCATATCTAGTGACCTGGTAGATAGGTTGGGATTGGAACCCGAGATAGTCGATAGACCTTTAGCGGTGACGAACCCGATTGGTGGTTCAACTAGCCTTAGCATGATTTTTCGTAATGTGGTCTTATCGAGTCATGGATGCATATTTGTTTGTGATTGCTTTGTTCTGGGCTTTACTGGGTTTGGCATTATTGTAGGAGTCGATTGGCTCCAAAGATACGAGGTGGTGTAGACTGTGAGGGCTTTTTGGTGACAGTTAGAGCGGATGATGGGCGGAGGGTAGTGTTTGGTGGTCTACCTAGTGATGGGGTAATGGCTAGTTTTCTAAATTCCCTCGACATCCCGCATGATGAGTTGTCAGATGTGCCCGTGGCTGGCCAGTATCCGGACGTCTTCAAGGAAGTGACCGGACTTCCACCACACCAAGAGATTGAGTTTCATATTGATTTAGTGAAAGATGTTAGACCTATAGTGATGCCACTTCATCGTATGGCACCAAGGGAGCAGCGAGAGCTCAGGGTGCAAGTAAGCGATCTATTGAAGAAGGGATTTAACAAAAGAAGTGTTTCTGAGTGTGGAGCACCGGTTATGTTTGCTACCAAGGCAGATGGTTCCCTTCGATTGTGGGTGGACTACCGCGAGTTGAATAAGGTAACGAGGAAGAATAAGTATCCTCTTCCGCGGATAGATGATTTGTTTGATCAGTTGAGTGGCGCGAGGGTGTTCCCCCAGTTGGATCTCGTGATAGGTTTTCATCAGCTTAGAGTGGAAGCTGAAAGTATAGCTAAAACGACATTTCGGACGCCATCTAGATTTTATAAGTGGTTGGTCATGCCATTCGGATTGACCAATTCACCAGCATATTTTGTGGATCTTATGAATAGGGTATTCAGGGATCAATTGAATAAGTTTGTTCTTGTTTTCATGGACGATATCTTGGTTTATTCGAGGACAGAGGAAGAACACAAGGAACATTTGAGGATAGTGATGGAGGTGTTGAGAAAACACCAATTGAAAGCAAAGTTTACTAAGTATCACTTCTGGAAGAGGGAAGTGAGATTCTTGGGCCATGTTGTTTCAGAGAATGGTATTGCCATGGACCCTGCAAAGGTGGCTACAGTACAAGATTGGTCTATGCCCAAGAATGCAACAGACGTAAGAAGTTTCTTGGGGTTGGTTGGATATTATCGTAAGTTTATCCAATACTTCTCCAAGATAGCGGCACCGTTGACTCAGTTGACCAAGAAAAATCAAGCTTTTGTTTGGGATGAAAAGTGCGAGAATGCATTTAAGAGTCTAAAGGAAAAGTTGACATGTGTACCAGTGTTAGTCATTCCTAAAGGGAATGAAGAGATGACAGTATACACAGATGCATGCGGTAGCGGACTAGGTGTTGTATTGATGCAAGGAGGTAAGGTTGTAGCTTATGCTAGTCGACAACTGAAACCGCATGAGAAAAGGTATCCTACCCATGATTTGGAATTGGCAGCGATCTTGTTCGCATTGAAGATGTGGAGACATTAACTCTTGGGAGAAATATTCAAGTTGTTTACTGATCATAAATCGTTAAAGTATCTTTTCTCTTAGAAGGATCTAAATCTCCGATAGCAAAGATGGTTAGAATTCTTGGCTTCCTACGATTTCAATATCGCATATACACTAGGAAAGGGAAATGTGGTAGCTGATGCATTGAGTAGGAGACATGCCAGTTTAGGGGCTATGTTTCTAGAATGGAAGCAACTGGAGTACATCGCTGGGTATGATTTCAGACCAAAGTGCGAATTGGATCCAGAAATGTTAGCAAGTTTGACGATCAGAGCCACTTTGATTGAGCGGATTGGTTCCAGTCAGAGAGACGATCCTAACCTATTGGAAATCATCTCCAAGTTAGAGATGGGTATCGACGAGGAGATGAACAAGTATGGGCTTGATCGAGATGGATGGCTTAGAAAGAATGGAAGACTGGTTGTACCCAATGTCAATGGATTGAGAGATGAAATGCTTAGAGAATGTCATCACTCAAAACTGACTATACATCCTGGTGGTAACAAAATGTATCGAGACATGAAGCAGACCTACTACTACGAAGGGATGAAAAGAGACGTTGGGAAGTTTATGTCCAAATGCATGAATTGCCAGCTGGTTAAAGCCGAGCAAAAGAAACCTAGTGGTTTGTTGCGACCATTAGAAGTTCCAGAATGGAAATGGGAACAAGTCTTAATATATTTCATTGATGGGTTACCAAGGACTAGATCGGGCCATGATAGCATTTGGGTGATTGTGGATCAATTGACCAAGAGTGCAAGATTTTTACCTATCAAGTCGAATAGAATGGCAGCTAAGTTAGCGGAATTATATATGAAGTGGGTAGTAAGATTTCATGGAGTACCTAAAAGCATTGGGAGTGATCGAGACCCGTTGTTTGCTAGTGGGTTTTGGAAGATCTTACAAGAGGCTCTAGGGTCAGAATTATATCTCAGTACCGTGTATCATCTTCAAACTGATGGTCAAACAGAGAGGGTAAATCGTATATTAGAAGATCTCTTGAGAGCTTGCTTATTGGATTTTGGTGGACCATGGGATGACCATTTGCATCTAGTAGAGTTTGCATATAATAATAGTTATCAATCCAGTATTGGTATGGCCCCATTTGAAGCTTTGCATGGAAGACCGTGCAACTCACTGTCATGTTGGTTAGAAACCGGTGAGAAATTTGTGCCGGGGCCAGATGTGATAAGAGAACCTCAGATGAGATCAAGGTTATCCGAGAACGAATGAAGGCTGCCCAAGGTAGGCAGAAGAGTTATGCTGATAAGGGAAAAGAGATTTAAAACTCTCCATTGGCGACTTGGTGTTTGTCAAGATTTCTCCGCTAAAGAGCATGATTAGATTTGGTAGGAGAGGCAAGTTAACACCAAGATTTGTTGGTCCATTCCCAGTTCTCGAGCAAGTTGCGAATTTGTCCTATAAAGTTGAATTACCATAGAAGATGGCAGGAGTTCATAACGTATTTCATGTTTCCCAGTTAAGGAAATTCGTGCACGACCCCGATATGACTATTTCACCTAATCAGTTGGATGATATCGAAGTAGAACCCAAGGCGGTTGGGAACCGCAAGTCGATTCGTATTGTCGAGCACGATACAAAGCAACTTCGAAGGAAAGTGGTGAATCTAGTCAAAGTTCAGTGGGGCGAGAATGAGAATGACTGAACTTGGGAGAAAGAGGAGAGCATCAGGAAGATGTATCCAGAACTCTTTGCCAGGTAAGATTTTAATCGCAATTTAAATTTTTGCATGCTAGGATAGACTTGTTTGTTGTTTTGCATGTTTGATTGTCGTGAATGGTTGGTTGGCATGCGGGATCCTTTACTTGTTTCTTAGTTCAGGAATTTCGGGGGCGAAATTTCTTAAGGGAGGAGAATGTAACAACCCGCATTCTACGCATCAGGGGATCCTAGAATATTTATTTCTTTCTCATGCGAAGTCGTATAGACATGTAACTTTGGGAGACGACTATTGGGGTCATTTCCCATGTTCATGATTTTTACCGATTTTTAAATGACCGTTTTGCCCCTAGTTGATCTTGTTTTGGCCATAACTTTTGATTGGTAAGGAGTTTTTTACTTGAAACCACTTCCATTAAATCCGGATAATGGTTTACCTTTCCGTAGAGTGGTCACATTAGCCAAACGGACTCACTGTTTGGGAGATATGGCTGAAACAAGGTTTAGAAGGTGAAAAACAGCTTAACTGGGCCTAATTAGGGTGATTAGCAAGAGGGCCCATAACCCATTTCGAGATTAGGGTTATGGGGAGGCTGAGAACAGTAGGAAAACGAATTTTATTTCATTTTCTCAGCCGCTTAAGACATTTCTCTCATCCTAGCCATGGTCTCCACCTTTTAATTTCATCCCAAATCGCTCCTAATCGCTTCCTAATTGAAGATTAAGCCAAGCTATTTCAAATCAAGGCAAATTAGCATCAAATTGGGAATAGAGCTACTGTGTTGCATAGAGATTCAACCCAAATCAGCTAATATTTCAGATCTATAGTTTGTTCTTGGCCAAGATGAGTGATTTGCATTGTTTTTCACTAATTACGCTAATTAGAGATGATTAGTGATAATTAACGAAATTATAACTCAGAAAAATCTGGAAAAATTTATAAAATTCCAAAATATTATTTTAGGGCTCTAATAGAAATTTGGGTTAATTTAGATAAGTTTTGCAAATTGTATGCTTAAACATGATAAAGGGGGATTAAGGGGAAAACATAGGTTTTTGGGTTTGTTTGATCCGTTTTGACTTATCAAATTGTTGTTTTGGTGATTATGGTTGATTCTCTATGTTTCTATGATTGTATGGTATGCTTTGAGATTGATTATAAAAGTTAGAATGGTCAAAAATGTCGTCGTATGGTGTAAAACAGTCGTTGGAAAAGTTGCAAGAAAAGTGTAGGGTATCTGATCGGATCGGATTATTGGGCTCAGATCGGATCGGTGGATCCGGCAAGGGGAATACGAACCGGATCGGAACTTGGCACTAGTGGAGCCTTAGCAAGAAGGAAGGCCACTTGCAAAGAGTTGGAGTTGGGGATCAGATCGGAGCTGAGCATGGGATCGGATCGGAGGAGAGGAGCTGGAGCAATGGATGGGATTGGTTCGTTGTAACCGAACCGAACTGGATGGAGATGACCAAACTGACCCAGATGGAGTGCCACAACTGAATCGACCTGGAGGGTGTTGATCGAACCGAACCGAATGGATGATCAGGAGCTGAAGCATGTCGAACCGAACCAAGGGAAAGCCACCAAACCGAATCGGATGTATGCCACTACTTCTACGCAATGACTCTTCTGAAGACCAACTCCAATTAGACCAAAACCAGAGATGCAAAGCTAGTCCAAATGGGAAGTAGAACTCAGGATCCAGTTGGGAACCAACAAGTTAACTTCATGAGTTGGGCTTTGCTGCGGGACATGTGCTAAGGAGTTGTCGACGTCCATAGCTTTGATTCACCACCGAGAGACGATTGTTAGGCTACAGATCAGTGCAGTGGGGTAGTTAATACTCCATAGGGCAGAGTGATCGTAGCATGGCTATGAGCCAGTGTAATGGAGTCGTTATGACTTCACGGGGCAGAGTGGACTAGTGGCTATGGATCAGTGCAGTGGAGTCGCCATGACTCCATGGGGGCAGAGTGATCATAGCAAGGATATGGGTGATCAAAGCGGCGGATATCGTATGCTTTACGCACTGAGTGAGAGATGTGAGAATGGTTGCTATGCTTGATTGTTTGACATCACTATGACATGCACACCCCCACCCCCGTATCTTGACACCATATGTTAGTGCCACCTTAGAGTATTGTGCATATTGTTGTGCTAACTCTTTGGTTGCATGTTCAGGTATGGTTTAGTATACTTGTTATTGTTCTGTTTTGCTGCTTATCGCTCATACTAGACTTTTGTCTGACCCAGGGTTTTATGTCTCTTCTTATTACTCTGGGTGCTCTTAAACAAGCAGACTAGAGACAGGTCAGGTGACTATGCACGAGTAGCTGTGCCGGAGACGAGCAGGAGGCTTCCACGTATGATATATATAGATATTCTCCATGTGTCGCTGCTGGTCACTACTTTGGGCATTAGTAGTGTACCATCCTTATTTTTCTTTAGAGACATTTTTTAAAAGTTGTAATAACGATGATGTGGAACATAAGCTATATTTGGATTTTCCGCTGCTATGATGATTTAGTTTTCAGGTTATGTACTGTCTCGCCTGTTTTATGTCATGTATGTTATTATTATATTTTATTCCATGCGCTATGAGACATTCTACAGGTTCCTTGCTAGTTCTAATTCCCTTCTTTCTTTGGCGACCGTCCCGTGCTGGTTGGACATTGGCACAACGCACTTTCATTGAAATGTCGGCTGGTGCGGGGCGGGCCGTCACATAGGCTACATCTACAGTCGTACCACTATATCGTAAACAATAAACATATCATTGCCAAAAGGTATAATTTTAAATCCACTCACCTGACTGCTTTCCAACCCTTGAATCTGATTCAGAACGACTACTCCATGGTCTTTATAATTGAATCTAATATTGTGATAAGTACGGATTTACAAATCTGATGCTAAAAAGAAAGAAACCTTAATAATTTAGATGCATGGAATTTACTTTACGTAGAAAAGAAATCTAAATACATATATTGTAGATCTATAACCTTTGTCTTCAAATCTTGAATCAGAACTCCTAAAAACAAATATTCTAATTTGTGAAAGATTTGGAGAAGAATGGAAATGGAAGAGCTTTGGCATTATCTCAGAAAATATGAGTTGGAGGCTAGGCTCTACTAGCCTATTTATATGTGTACAGGAGATTCTAGTTTGTCAGATTAAATATAATAAAATCCGAACCATAAAGATCCAAAATATAACGTTAGTTGGCTCAAATACGGGTTGATCAGGACCCATGGTGGGTAGACCCATGTGTCGAACCACCTCTAAGGTGTGTCGACCCTGGATCGACCCATATATGGCCTAGGCCGACTCATGACTTGGGCCATTAATGTTAATTTTGCCGAAATTAAATTCTTGTCTAACATTGCTTGTAATATTTCTTTTCTTACTAAATATTGCTATGTAATTTATTTTCTTCCATTTATAATGCATATTCAATATTTCAATTTCAAACTTATGCGCATATATGCATATAACTCTTCAAATCTTTATCCGTTAATACCTGCTCAATAAATGCCATTATTAACGCTATCAATTCATTAATTCCTTCCTTTCTAATATATATTCATATTTCAAATGCAACAATTCTCTTGCCTATTTTTCATTCTTTCCACATTTATTACTTTCCACCCTTAAATTACACTTTAATTTCAATTTTTGAATTTATGCGTATATATTTATGCACAATTTTATTTCTTTTCAAAATTCAAATGGTGTTATGACAACATTTATTCCTTACTCATTTTGATTGATTGCATATTACTTATGGATTATATATTTACATGTATATGTATTTTTACACATACATACGCATGCACACATGCGCGCACACACATATATATATACACACACACACACACACTCACCTATATATATATTTTTTTCTTATATTTAAGTTTATATATTTTTCTCTTAGAATATGCATTTCTTTAGCCTTCCTTCTAAAATTAAAAACATTATTTGACGGGACTTGAACTCCTGACCTCCACCTTGGGAAGTGCATGTCTTATCAACCCATCTATCCTAGCTTTTATTCACAAGACTAAAAACATCAGTAGTTATTATTCTTATTTATGTTCCTCTTATATCTTCTTTTTCACATTTGTTTTAAGATTTCATTCAAAGATATCTTTTTCGTTTAAATCCATTTTCTGCAAACCGTAGGTCTAAATTAATCGTAATGTGCCATGGACGCAATGATGCTAGTTCCGTGACCAGATTCTAAAAATTAAACAAATTTTATTTTTATTATTTAACTAAAAATACAGGGTGTTACAATATGGCATTCGGTACTTTAGTTCCGTAATCCAATAAAGCACTGGTAGGTCGAAAACATCAAATGACTCTACCACACTATCCATTACTCCTAGTGGATAACCCTACCCAGTCCAAAACGTCAACAGGCTCTAGGGATCGGGCTGATCAGGTCAAAAACGTCAATGGAATCCAATCTCATCCTCGTGTCGCTCTCTCAAAGGTGTACCAAAGTTACGAATACCAACAACCCATTTATACACATTCACTGTAGCAGAATCCATCAGTAGAATGTCTAAAAGACTTCCATCCGAAGTCTTTACAAATATGGGAACTATCATCAATGGTCATCATATGTCGTAGGATATCACCCTATGTCTCCCATCCCTCTAACTCTGACAGTCATTTTAATACAACTTAATATCACCTTTTTCTGTGTCTCAGAGGAAACAATCTATCGCACATCTCTATTATAGAATCACTGTTGTCGAATAACGACTCACTGGATAAAAGCATCACATCCTCATCTCAAGTTAAAGCCACTGACCGAGAAACCATCATCTCGAAACCCCTAATGAACAAACCAACATATCCTCTTCCTCGAAATCGCATCGTCATTGATGTCAAATTGGCCACAATAATGGTAATCGATATTGACAACTTCATACTAATCAATAATGGCTACTCAGATCACCTATTTAACCAAAGTTTGTTAAAATGCATCCAAGGAAAAAATTTGACATTCGTTGCAAAATCCAGCTCGTCGCCAAGTCCATCTTTCATCTCCAGTTCGGTCATCATCACGTCACCTTTTCCCAAATGGCCTATCTTCGGTTCGACTTAGTCGAACAGGTTCCAGATCGACATAGCTGAACTAGACTTAGTCACTAATATCTTGATTGACATAATCGATCTGAACTTAGTCAACTCGGATCCGGATTGACATAGTCAATCCGAGATTGGTCGAAACGGGATCCATCCGTCCTTCAACTTCTTTGCTCCATCTAAGTCTTCAGATCTGATGTCGAGCTTCAATGTTGCTTCATCGTCGAATCCATCTATGCGCTCTGAAGCTTCATCGAGAATTTACCTCCTCCGTTCGATTTTACCATTCTTATGCGCTCAATCAGTACACATTCACTTGCGTGTTCGATCGATAAGCACAAACTCTTACAAACGGGATTTTGCTAGCACTAAGTCGCCTACAAACGACGTTTTAAACCGAACTAAGCATATAATTCAGCCGTACATCCAATAGGAAAACAAATTCCTGAATTAGCATACAAGAATCTATAATAGCAACGATAAGTCAAAACTATCTATTACAATCAAACAGGAATATATATCCAAATAATCAGTTTCTAGCTATATGGTCAAAACATTGTGCAATAGTGCGTAAATGGGTAAACAACACGCAATTTGGTAAAAGATGATAATCATTGTTAAAACTATCTAGATCACTTATTAATCCTTTCAATGATTATTCCCAGGTTCAACTAGCCTAAATAGTACGTTTTATAATTCATAGTCAATTTAAAACATTAAATTTTTGTCATACGAACAATAACAATTCACTGAGAGATAATATCACTCACCTTAGCCAAATCAACCCAAATCAGCTCTAAGGCAGAGCTCATCAATACAAGTCCATAGGAAGAAACTACGTCCAAATCTAATATCATAACCAAAAGTTACACATGTTATAAGTTTTGATATTATTTAAATAATCGAATTAGCTTAATCACCATTTAAATTCACTAATTACCTTACTAATCTATCTTCCCCATCATCAGGGCATGCACCAGCCTGTACATTTCCAGCGATAAAATCCAAAAGCCTCTCTCCTTCTCTCTTCAATTTCTCGTAGTTTTCTCAATGATTTTCCAATCCATCAGATCATACGAGCTCCATGTCACGAGATATTCCCAACTATAATAGCCTCAACGAACTCGATTGCCCAGGGTGAAATCCGATGTTATGGGTCGTGCTTCTTCATGCATGCGACACGTTTTGCTATGATACTACGAGTCTGGCAAGATTTTGGGTGAAGGTGTTATTCGGTGAGGTGAGTACGACGTTGGTCTCCAACCCGATCATGGTTCTATATATCCTTGAGGAAGTCGAACCCTAGTTCGACACTAAAAAATATCGATCAACCAAAGTGTGATCGCACCATATAAAAAAGGTCTGGATGTGAAGCTCTCCTCGCGATGAATCCAACGAGTCTGATCTTGTGATATGTAGTGGCATGGAGTAGGAGAAATCAACTTTTGAAACAAAACCTAAAGGGGCGGGCATGGAAAATGTTACGCTAATGGAATAGTAAAACGTGAATAATGAGGAAGGTAGAATGGTTCCCAACCCAATAACATTCATTATTTTATTGAACTAATTCTCAAATTTTAAATTGAATTCTAATGCGTATTTTAACTCACCACGATCAAATATCCTATCCAAACGTTGTGAAACTTGACAGCGTGCATCACTACAATGATACGGTTTTAATGGAACAAGTTTCATTGAAATCTGAGACTGTTGCCTGAAACGATAATCTGTCAACAAGTCTGAATTCAAAATATAGCGATCCTTATGTTTTTTATTAATGTAACGTAACATACAAACTCAACGGAACTAATCTCGGGCCCCGATTCGATCTTTTATGAGAAATTACCTTTTGGAATCATCACTTGGATAATTAACGATCAATGTTTAAATACCCAATCATTAAAATACTGTTTGTTACATTTTTTTAGTTATTAGATTTTTGCGTATATTTAAGTAAACAACATTGAAATAGTTGTATCCATTAATTTATAGTTTTTTTCTTATTTCTTACAGTTATTGTTTACTTTTCTGTAAGTTACGCTTTCTCTATGAATATTCTTTTCTATAAGTTATTTTATGGTTTTTATGTCTTTCTTTCTTATAGATTTTAGTTAATTAATAATTAAAATGCTATAAGAAATCTTTTTAGTCTTCTTTTCCCTTTTCTATGTTTGTTTGTACTTTTTTTTACAGTTACGCCCAAAATATATCTAAATTTGCAACATTGGCATACGTACACAACTGATTAATCCTTCATTTTTCATGCGTTGTACATGACTGATTTAGACATAGATTTATATGTCTAATTTTATGTGATTGATTACCTTTTTATTTTGCGTGTTGTGAAATTTAATTCAATTGGAATTATGAAAGAAGAAGGATTGATAATTTGGGGCTAAATTGACATAAAATGTCAAACTGTAATAAAAAGGGAATTTGGACAAAATTAGGCAAACTTGATAAGATTTGCAAATTGACTATGGCACAAGTTATGACAGAAAAATGGACTGTAACATATTTTCATAAACATGATAGATTGTACAAACACAAAGAATCATAATAAACAAGCATGATTTTGTTGCAGATATGAATATGACATGAAGTTGTAAATGGATAAATGGGGCTAATATGAAAATTAAACTTAAATTGACGTATATGTTTATAAGACTAAATTTATGATTATTTTATGGGGCTTTGTAATTAGGTATTGATTATTCTATGATAGCCTTGTGATTATGCTTTGATTATTCTACGCGGTCTTGTGATTAGGCGTTGATTATTCTATGGTAGCCTTGTGATCAGGCATTGATTGTTTTGTGGGGCCTTATGATTAGACATTGATTATTCTTTGGGACCTTTTTGTTAGGCGATCAGTGATAATAAACAAACAAATAGGCATAATATAATAATCAAACTAATGTTAAGTTATAAGCCTAATTTTATGTTTATCCAATGGCTATTGTTTCTATAATAAATTTATAGGGGTCTGGTCAAGGGCGATTCAAGCAAGTAGGATTTGTTGTTAGGGACCCTAATCAAAGGGAATTTGGGTCAAGTAGGATTCTTTCGTTGGAGGTCCGTACCAGTCAGCATACCCTTTTATCATGTACGATCTCACATTAAAAGGCAAGGGCAAACACCATGCTGAGCTAGGTAGTAAGATGGTCCAAATAGAGGTGGATACGGTGCATTCCGATGGTTCCATGTGCACGCATTGGCCCGACTAGGGAAAATAAGAACTGTGACATCTGTGTTAATGCTATGTCTTTTGATGATGGATCAGGACTAATAAATCCAAGCCCCTCGGAGGCATAGGTTATCACTCCATGGTTTAATAGTCGATCAATGGATAGTATTAGAAAAATCTTCCAAATCATATCATGTTCTATAATCTTGGAAGTGCAAACAATCAAATTTCTAGTGCAATTAAGTAAGCAACAGAATGAAATAGTAATCAACTGAACGTTTGTCTTTGTACATCACTCCTACATGCTCACCTGATAGTTGTACACATACACTTTCCTACACGACAATAGACCTATTATTCTAACTATTTCCTTTGTGTTAGTAATTATATAGCTCACCAGACATTATGTCTAACCCACTCCTCTTTCCTTCTTTTCCTTTCCCTAGTAGGTCTACATGGCAGTGATTGACTAATGTTAGCAACATTGTAGGATTTAAGTTAGAGGTCCTACTTTCTTCCAATTAATGACAACTTATTTGTTCTTGACCTAACTTGTACTTGAGAGGGAATTTTATTTGTATACTATAATTTAAGATGAGATTATAAAATACATATGGTTTGTATTACAATTTATTTATGTAAAGCATTGTTTAGAAGTAACATCTTGTTGTAAATTAAAGTTTCCGCTATTTTTGTTTTATGTCTTGTAAATCTTAGCCTATATGACTTGTTTCTTTGTACCTACAACGCTCCACATTCCTATGTATAACCTTAATTGGAATAGTAAGAGGTATGGGGTGTTTCATGAGAAAATACACGTGACATAACCCATCAAAATCAACTGCACTTTTCACTATGATATAAGGAAATCGTCATCAATGGAACTCAAATTTGATAGCACCACTACGATTTCGTTGAAAACCTGCCTTGTCCATACCCAAGTCATAATCGCCGGAGCCCCCATGTAAATCGCGACACCAGTAATCGTACGCCATGGTTGAAACACGCGATGCTTAAGAGGTGGCTGGATAACTCAAAAAACTCGGTTGTGAAGCTCCTCAAAATGCTCGACTCAACAGTGGCCTTGAAGTCACATAGATCCGTTTATAGGAGGAGAAAGTCAAAAACCTAGTTTCGAGCCTGATTCCCCAATCGTTATCACTCCTACCGAAACCCACACGCACTGGCAGCTCTTCCTAAAACAAGGTTTACGATGGTGATATCACGATTTTAGGTTTAGTGGATTGGGAGATTTAAATTTCTAAAAGGGAGTCCACTATTTTCTAGAGCTCCGCAATATAAAAGTGAAAAAGAAAAAGGGTAGGAGTAGCCAAAAGAATGGCTCGGGTAGAAAAATATTGAGGATTGGATTTATTTATTTTATAATATTTTATTCCTTTAATTGTTTGTCTCATTTCAATTTTCAAATGAAATAAACGTGCATTTTCGTTTTTTACGATTAAACGACGCGTCTAATCGTTATGCGCCTTAGTGATACGAATCTGATGGTACAAGTTTCATCACCGAGACTGCTCTCTGAAACAACAGTTTTATGCATGTTTTGAGCCATAAATCAATCATTCTTGAGAAATAAAGATCCACATACTTTTTCTTCATGAAATTAACAATCCAAACTCGATGGAACTGACTCATGTCTTAAATCGATCGTTTGTGAAAAAATATCTTTGGAGCCATTACTCAATTAATTATCAATCGACATTTAAATAAATAATTAAACAACTAATCTTTAAAACTGGGTTGTTACATTCTCCTCGCCTTAAAGGATTTCATTCTCGAAAACCTCTAAGTCTGAACAACATAACCCAACACTCTCGAGTAAGCGATAATACAAAACAAGTCATCCTTCATCGCTCTCAACAATGACATAAGAAAATGACTAGAATAAAGGGAATAGACTCAGAATCGGCACGGAGCCAAAATTCCCATCCTTACGTATAACCACAATCAAATCTGGAATCACCGTGACCAAGCCAGACACCTAAAATGCACAATTATTCCAAATCCAATAGGTAATGGGATAAAAAGTGACAACCCACAAGCTAGAAGACAATTGAATCTAAAAATGAAATCTTGATTTTCTTCCAACTTTAGCTAAATTCAAAGAAAATTTCGGCAGCACCTCCTTTGTGTTGATCGATCCGGAAAAGACGTAACGCTCCAAAAATGGCCTAAACGAACAAAATAAAACTAGGGTCCAAAAGTAGCCATCCATAACTAAGGCATTAAACTATCAAAATGCATCAAGTGCATAGATCATGACTCTACATCTACTACATATCTCTTTTTAACGCAAACTTAGCATTTATATGAAAATAAAAGCGAGTAAGAATCTGAACAATCATCTCATGCTCTAAGTACTTAAACATGTACTAAAAAAAAGGGTTAAACAAAGTAACAGAAACGAATAAAGAAAAATATGTCAAGTCATGTATGGATATAAATAGACCACAAAAAAATGAAAATATCCCGCATGCCTAACAACCATGTAAGCATAAGTACAATAAAATAGTAGCAAACATGAAATATAACATCCACGTCTACCCTAACATGCATGATACTAGACTAATCAACAAGAGGCATCTAATCAATACATGACTCAACAAATTTGGTTGCCATTCCGCTAAAATGAGAAAAGTAAATTTAGAATCTCTTGTCAAATAATAAAGCATAATCAAGTGGTATCATGCCACCCTCAAATCTTTGGCAAGAGAAAAACATCAAAATTTGCTCCCACGTCTACATGGGAATCTTAGGCAGCTAAAGAGAACTACACAGTTCTTCTGACTCAGCATTAGCTAGCAAACCATTCACTCATCAAAGAATGAGTGCCCAAACACCCTCTAATGATACCTGAAACAACAACATCTCTCCAAAATAGAACTAATCAGCTTGGAATAATCTTTACAACAACATTTCAACTTTGAAGCCATAACCAATAATAAAATTTAGCAATACCCACTAGTAGAATACCACTCCAAAACTGGTACTTCTCCAACACTAGGAGGCTAAGAACCCAAACTATCACTATCAACGAAGGTCAAGGTCCCTTTCAAAGAGGAGAGGTCCCGACAAGGTAACACTATCGACAACTCCAACTTTATCTCAGCAAATAGTGCATTCAAAAACTCCATATCGCTATCGACTTTGAATCAAGAGTCGAATACTCCATCACGAGAAGCTTTGATCGTTGAATAGCATGCGCCAACCTTCCTTTTTTGTATTACCATAATAGCCTTCGTAGGATCGAGAGTGACCTCCTACTGTAGACAGTGTAGCCTAAGTAATGCACTTTGCCCATCCTAAAGTGAAAACCCAACAAGTCAACCAATAATCGGTGTAACTCTCAAAACAGCAACACAACCATGCCTAATGCTTTCGTTAAACCTATGAGAAGATGAAAATGCAATCAACCGATGCAAGCACGACTCATTTAGGAAATTTCAGAATATGATCCAAAAACTCACAAAATATGCCGACTTGTTGGTTACCCCGAACGGCATAACCAACCAATCGAAATCGATGTAGCATAAGATGTTGAAATTTGCATACAACCTCCAGTCCCTCTTCGTTGAAAAAAATCCCTTGGGAAGTCCAACCAAGAGAATCTCCCCTGGAATCTTAGAGCTAACCAGACTAATGGTCTCGAAATAAAAATGAATACTGGCTTGTATTCAGCTCTCAAGGTACACATCTCCTAGAGGCATAACTATTGGTCCAACATCAACGACTAGATAGAAATGGAACTCAAATCAAATATAGTGATAACATAATCACCTAATTGAATGCGTCCAGATACTCTCAAGCTACAGGCTCATATTACTACTCACTATTAGAGAACTCAGTGTCTCAACCCGCTATTGTCTAACCATAAGCGACTCACTCCCCATTGTTGCTAGATCAAGGACGACTCATTACAAAAGAGAAAAATGCCCTAGCCTACTATCGTCATCAACAACCTTTTGCAACCATTGACGTTTTATATCAACCCAATAGGAATCCTAGAATTTGATACTAGACTTTTAAACTAACAAACAAGAAAACAAGACCTGATGAGCCAAAAAATTTGATGAGCCATGTAAATCAATAAGTAGAAACATTATGTAGTAACGCTTCCCCACCTCGAGGCCTGAAACTAATCGCTATGGATGTTGTAGTTATCCATAGTATTTTGGCTACCAAACATGGGATGTTATAAACATATATTTTACCTAAATTCTTAACATGGTAAGTCACAATCAATAAACACAAATTAATATTCTCAAGTCCCAAAACTCATTCCATCCATCACCTACAAGATAAGATGGAACAATGAAATCTCGGTGTCAAAATAAAACATGCTTAGAAACGCCATTGACGAAAAGATATCTCAAGTGGTGGTATAGTTTCCCCACTACTAGAAATATAGGCTACAATATCGGCTTTTGGCCAATATCTATGTGTTTTACAATTGATGTCTTTGCGAGTGTAGAGAAAGGTCATTACTTTAGACATTGATTTTTAACCGATGTATTAGACAATCTTTTACATCAGTTTTCTTTATACAAACTAATATAGCAGACCATATTTTACATCATTTTCTTATGTAACAGACCACCTTTTACATCAGTTTCTTTTAACCGACTAATGTAATAGATGGTCTATTACATCACTTTTTTGAACGTTTGATGCGATAGACTCCTTATTACATGAGTTTGCTTAAACATAATGTTTGAGTATATAGTCTATCTATTTCAAGTAAATATTTAAACAAGAATATAAATAGCAAATAAATATCTTATTCGAACAAATATCAAATACATGAATATTTATTACATGAATATGAATAACAAGAATATGAATAACCAATACATTTCGGTTTCAACTATTTGTACATACACGTTCAATTCATATACACATACATTTCATATTTACATCTCATTTGTTATAAATGCTCTCACACAAACATATACACTTGAATTTGTCTTCTAGCTTGTATCCAGTTGTCCAGTCTTCACAAATCTTTAACTTCATCAGCCGCAAAACCTAAGCTGCAACACTCGGTCTGACCCGAGTGTTTCATGCAAATACAAAAAAAATCGAGTTAGGATTAATTTTATTCAAGTAAATCAACATCAATAAAATACTGAAATATAATAGTTAATCCTAACATAAATTATAAAATGATAATAAGCCCTATACATTTTTCAGTAATCAAGGCTACATGCGTCAAGATAAAGATCTTTGATAAGGAAAATCATATAAAAAATGCATGTGCAAATATTTTAGGTGGAGAATGTACATTGAAGTATACATATGCAAATATTTTCGGGTGGCAAATGCAGCTAAAGTATACATGTGCAAAAATATAAAATACAAGCAATGCCAAAGATTTCAAGTAGGATAGTCAGGGAAACTAATATGATCAGTAGGGAACATGACCAGGCCATGTACAATGAGTTTAAATATTGGCTCGAATAACCAAGTATTTAAGAATAATGTGTGATAGGATACCAAAATCAAAGGCCACATGCATTCACATAGTAACAACAAAGTGTTTAGATCCACATAAAATCAGATCAGGCAAGAAAAGAAGTGCAACAACACTTGCATGTGACAACACAAAGCTAGAAAGGAAATGCATACATATATGTCAGTTTAGTAAAGCCAGATTTTCCAGGTCAGGGTCATGGCACCAAGCAACTACAATAATCAAGATGTAACGCAAAGGACATGACATCAGATGTACATCAAATACACAACATGACCGTCAACTTCAAATGTTACTTGGTCCAAGAACTGCAGACTAATGATCACAATGGATACATAGGTGAAGACATGTAAATGCTTCAGTGCTACAAACAATAAACGCCACAAACTTTAGGTAAGTATGGTTAGGACTGAAGAAATGGCCATGTAGTTCCACTGATCAGATCAGTACAGGAACATACAAACAAAAGATAGGATAGTATGTGCAGGAATAACCATTCAAGGATACAACACAGTAGCACATGCAAATAAACCATTGATCAGACTAGGTTCAAGTGAATACACACAAGAGAAGACATGCAAACACAATGACCAAGGCAGCATCAAATACACAACAGAGAAAGAACTGCATACCAATTACCAAGTGCACAAAATCAACAAGTCACATAGGCAATATCAAAATAGCATATAACTTTTCTCTAGTTTCCACAAATAGTTCACGCAAATAAATCTAGGCAGCAAAGGTATGTGTGTATGTATGTATGCTAGCAATGTGAATATACACATACAAGAATGTATATGTATACACATATGCGTTAGCCACCACATATATACACAAAATCAAGCTTCCTAACTTCAAACAAACAAATGACATTAAGTACAAACCAACCCAACAATAATAAACACGGTCATCCGATGTAGTGATCAAAGTGTAGTGATCAAGTACAATATTTTTTTATGGAATCATCTAGTGTAAATCTATTCTAATGCATGGCATAGAAGACAAGTTACAAGAGTTACTGTAGTAGCACAAGAGACAATCAAAAATACAAGAGTTACTGCATGACACAATACAAAAGTTAGTGCACTAATACATGTGTATATATACACATGCATATATAATACATGTGTATATATAAATATACATATATAATACAAATATATATATATACATACCCTTGCATACACACACACACAAACACATATATATATATATATATACACATATACATACATACATATATATAGTCATATACACATTTCCATAACCAACCAACCAAGTATATGCAGGCCATGCAAGGGTATAGGCCACAACAGGTAAGAAGGGCAACTATGTCGGGTTTTTATGCAAGAGAAACCACAATACATGTGCAAACAACTAAATATAGGTATGAGGTGCAGGCTACAAATATGCAGGCCAATGTAAAAGTGCAAGGTTTATATGTAGTGATATCATTTTCAAAATCATACTAGTGTGTATAAACAGGGCAAGCAGGCAAATAAATATATGCTTCAGCTTATAACAAGGCTGACATGATGTTTTGGTTTTTTTAAAACTTAGCAAGGCATGAATATATAAATTAGTATGAATGTACATGGCAAGTAGGTTAAACAAATACATGTTTTAGTTTATAACAAAACAAAGCCACACTTTACGATTTAACAACAAAACCTTTATAGGGTGGAGACACGCACCAGTAAGCAACACAATAACGATCACAAGCAAGTACACAGTGTTAGTGAGAAAAAAAAGTGATCATGTCAACATGCCATTGTCAAATGACCATAAACAAATAACCTAGGGTAAGAAAATATACACAGTCACAATGCAATAAGGAAGCAACTAAAACAGGGAAAGTTGTAACACCTCGTATTTTCTATGAACGTATAAGTAAAAAAATTAAAGTATACTTAATTTTAGGAGAAGTATTAAGGGGAACGGTTGAGCCATTGCGTTCATCTCAAAATTCTGCTTGAGATAGAGTCCGAGTTTGCGTAAAATGGATACCGTATGAAGAAGATATGGACGAACAAAGTTAGGCAAAAAAACCGTAAACAAGCCAGAATACACTGGCGCACTTGTGAAGTGCGCCAGTACAAAAATACACTACCGCACCTGCCAAGTATGCCCATACCAATCCAGCACAGAATTTTAGAGTGTTCTATGATGATGTGTCTTCTTCTGAGTGGCTGGATGACCTGTCTTCGAGCTGGGTGGTTCTGATGACTTCTGGACTAATTTGAAGGCTCTAAATCACCCTATTCTCCTATAAAAACACCCGCAAACCTCACTTTCTCTCCACACAATTTCATTCTTCCTATACTCTGCCTCTATTCTAATTAAAATAAAATAATGGCGTTGTTGCTCTGCTGAAATCTAAGCTAGAACTAGTGCATCTTCTTCCAATCTAAATAGAATTAAAAGAGAACAACTATTTTCTAATCTAATCGATAGTCTACGCCAAAGGAGAGCTATTCTGTGTCAGAATATAGATTCCAGAATTCAAGAATCGTTCCCTTTTTGTGAGTACAGTTATTTTCAGATATGAACTTTAATTATGATCTTGACATGGTTATAAATCGAATCTGAGGTTATACATATTCTTATCTGTCAGATTTGTTTTCTGTAACTATTCTCTTTCTTTTTTTCTGTTCTATAGCCAGGCTACTACGAGCCTGCGCCAAATCTCATAAGAGATTAACGCACGAACGCTAAATTTTGGGGTAAATAATGAATAATGCATAATTGGACATGATTGATCTGTGACTGATTTGAGAAAAGGACATATGTTGTAAATTAGATCTAGATCTGTGCAGACTCTGTGATTTGGAAGAAGAGGAATCATTGAATGATAATATATGACTTGAAACTTGGGGACATAATGCACATAAAATTTAAGATCTAATTTTGAGAGGATATAATTTAAAGATCTAGATTTTTGGCTTAGGCGTAAAGACCTATATTAAAATAGGATAACTATTAATGTGAATGCTCCTAAATATGGATTTTTGGATATTGGCATTAAAGGCAATAATTTGGCATAATTCATATCATGATTTGGGGTTTTTAGAGAGTGTTCTGTACTGTGCAAAGTTTAACAAAAGTTTGGGGGCATATATTGTATTATGAATTATGATCATGATTTGAGCATGTAATTTAGGCTTATTTTATGATTAGGCAAGATATATAAATAGAATTTTTAAGAAATGTTAAATCTGCTAATCTTTTGAATTGCTTAATCTGCTACATCTGTTGAATTGCCTGTTCTGCTAATCTGCTAAATTGCCTAATCTGCTAGATCTGTTATCTGATAAATCTGTTGAATTGCTTAATCTGTTAAAAGCTAAATAATAGTAATTTGGAGGCTCGATCTAAAATTGAGCAAAACATGTTAATAGAACTTTGGATAATCTGCCGTAACTTGTGAAGAAGTTAAATCTGCAAAATGGACATAATTAGTCTGATATTTTCTGTAATGGAATAAAGTGGCTATGACACGAGGTTAGACTCCGTTTGCGGTAGAAGCCTGCCCGGAACCAACCGGCTTAACTAGCGACCACAAACTATCAGTCTAATGTGAGAGGTCGTAGGCATAACTAAAATATGCTTAGACATGAGATTAGGTCTGGCTAGTGGCAGAAGTCTGCCCGGAACCGCCCAGCATATCCAGCGGCCACAAGCTACTGACCTAATGTGAGAGGTCTGTGCATTAATATTCAATTAATGCAAATCTGAAATAAATATGACGTCTAAAACATGTTGGGTGGATAGGGTTAAACCAACAGGACTGATAAATTTAACAAACCCGTTTCGTGAATCTGTAGGCCCAATACAAAGTTAGACAATCTGTAAGTCTGTTAAAACTATACATCTGATTCGTTAGTCTGAAAACTTGCTAACTTGATTTTTTGATCTGTGAACTAGTAAATATGAACTCTGTATGTCTGAAACTTGTAAACAGGTCAATCTGAAATCTGTTAGTCTGGGGACATAAGGTTAGGAGGGGAAATACTTGTGTTATCTGTTGTTTGGGACCCATATTAGTCAGTAACCCTTTCTGCTATCAAAAACTTTGACCCCACGCTATGTAAGGGTCCGGGCACGCTTACTGAACTAATTATAAGCGGTTCACTCTGATAATTGCGAGGGGTGTTGATGGTGCATTCCAACCAGGTCATGTGCGTGCATGGATCCGGTCTGCTCTGAGGATGTAAGACACCGTGACATCTGTAAATAGGTCTGTGCCAATAGGTTACCACTTTAGGGAGTGATATACCCTACTGTGGGGCCGACACAGGGTATTTATGTATTAGGGAGCCGATCGCTTGGGGTAGGACTTAGGGTACACTTAGTTCTGTCTGTTTCTGTTGGTACCGTCTGTTTCTGTTGGGTGGTAACAACTGTCTGGTTCTGCGTGGTATCGTCTGTAGGGGTGGTAAAGGCCTATTACTAGTGTACACCTAATTCTAACATTCTGTTTCCGTAGGGATTATTCTGTTTTCGTCTCTGATTCCGTTTCCGATTCTGTTTCCGTACCTTCTGTCTGTTGGGGTGGTAAGTCCCATTATTAGTATTCTGTTTCCGTACCTTCTATCTGTTGGGGTGGTAAAGGCACATTATTAGTCTTCTGCTTCTGTACTTTCTGTCTCTTGGGGTGGTGAAGGCCCATTACTAGCATTCTGTTTCTGTATAGGTTATTCTGTTTCGATTCTGTTTCATTTTAGACATTAGTGTAACACCTAATCCTGTTATACTAGTATTAGTGCAGAGAAGTAAGATGTAAGTAAGGAACATAACTTGGTTTACATCATTCTGTTTCTTCTGTTAACTTAAAGTATATCTGCTATTCCTGTTGATGTAATCTCTCATCCAGCTTTATTTACATGTCATGATAATATTATCTGTTTATATGTCGGAAGTCATTGGACTCGCCAGACTTTATGTCTGACCTCGTTTGTTTTTGTCCCTTTTCTTCCCCCCCCCCCCAGTTGCTCAGGGTGGAAACATAGGAGCTTGATTTTGATTCTCTCTGCTTGAACTGCTTGGAGTATTGCTTGGCTTTGACTCTATCTTTTCATGGTAGTTTATGTTGGGGATTATGGCCTTGAAACTTTACATTCTGAAGGATTTTGTATAAGACTGATAATTGTGTACTTGAGTTTTGGTATTGTGATTTAGAAAGATGTAACCAAACTTATTTCTGATTCTGCTGTAATAAAGTTATAATTTTTCAAGTACTACTTGTATGTCTTGTAATATTATGTTCTGTCTACTAAAAAGCTCCATCAAAGTTAAGGCATTCCCTTTGTGAGTGACCTTAACGGAGGTAGGGTGTTACAATTGGTATCAGAGCTGAAGGTTACAAGATTTGATAAAAAGTTTTTGAAAAGTATTTTCAAAAAGGTTTTAAAAAGGAAGTATTTTCAAAAGTAAAGTTTATTTTGAAAAATATAATCCCCAAAAGCCATATATCTATCCTTTCTCCGTTCTGAATCCCTTTTCTTTTTTCATTTCAGTATGTCTGGGGATCTTAACCTTCAAGAGGGCATACCGGTACCTGGCTGGTTTAGAAGGTACCTAGAAGCTAGGGCTAATGATGCGGGCCCAGCAGACGTCCCTCCTCCCCTAGCTGCAGCGTTCCTCCTTCTCCTCCGCGCGTGAATATTTTCCCGAAGATATGTAGAGACTTTCGAGCCATGGGTGGGAAGAACTTAATGGAACTGGATCATTCGTGGAGGCAAGGAACTGACTCAAAGAAACTGAGGATTTGTTCGTTATCTTTGAGGTGGACGATAGGAAGAAGATACAGTTGGCGGTATGGTTGCTTAAGGACGAAGCTTCTTTTTGGTGGGAGGTCACAAATGGAGGGCGTCCGGTAGAGACATGGATGGATTTCAGGCATAGGTTCTAGATGAAATTTCTCTCACGAGCGGAGGAGAGTCTATACATAGAGAGGTTCTTGGCGTTGAAGCTGGGGGATTTATCAGTGAGAGAGTACGTCGACAAGCTTAATCAGTTGGCAAGGTTCGACTTAGATTTGTTAAATACACCGCATAAAAAGGCACTGAGGTTTTCTAAAGGTTTGAATGAGCCGCTACATGGATTGACGATGTCCCACATTCCTATAAGGTCAACATTCGAGAAATTGGTGGATATGGCGTTAATGCATGAAGGGGAAGCCGAAAGTAAAAAAGAAAGAGGAAAAGCTCGAAGGACCACAGAACAAGAAGGCGGGGCCCAAAAAGGAAACACAAAAGAAGGATGAAAAGTCAGAAGATAAGAAGGAGAAAAAGTGCTTTACTTATGGAAGCTCGATTCATTTGAACAAGGATTGCAGAAAGAGGAAGGGCACTTGCTTCAACTGTGGTGAGATGGGACACTTCACTAGGGACTACTTGAAGAAACGAGGGCAAGGGCAGAGGACAGGTCCTACTTCTGGAGGGCAGGCGAATACCCTCGAGGTTGGTGGGCAGGATAGAAATAGGAAAAATTATGTAGAAGGTTTAATTTTCTTATCTGATTGTTGAGTTAAAACTCTTTCTAATTCTGGCATTTTGATTCTGTAACTGGTACTCTGCACTTTAATACTAGTTTGTTTCTGATCCGGCTGTAGACTCAAACCCATAAGGGTTATGACTCATCTGTTTGTAATAAGTTGCGGTTTGAGGGTATCTGTGTTGGGGTTAATTTGACTATGACGCATACATTTTGGTTTTTTATTATCATACTTGGTTTCCTAAGAATCATTTGATAATCTGATCTGTACCGGTAGTTTGTAAGTATCTGAATATTTCTGATAAGGTTAGGGTTTTTTACTCGAAGCGTGAAGTAGATTTCCAGTTTGGCATTGTTTAATGGAAGTAAGTCACTCAGTGTCGATCTGATGTTGATTTCGGTCTTCGGGGGTTATACTTAGGGAATTATTTTCTTAACCGATGTCTAATAGGAATAGAGCTCTTGTTTTAATCGTACTTGCTTCTATCACTCAGCTGTATCCTATCGATCGAGTCTTCGACCTTTAGGTAGAAACTAACGGGGTGTAAACATGTGTTTGAGACATGTTATGTTTTATGGTTGCAAGTGGATGCAAGTGGTTGCTCATGGATGCATATACACACACTAGGCACTAGATCGGCTCAAAAACACTCTCATACTGCATATGGATGTGTGCGCATTTTTCAATTTTTGTAGATGCAAAATGATTGACTCATCACATGGATGTTGAATTTGGATGAATGGTTATGCACACAGATAGAAATGATGTGCATCAAATAGGATTTCTTGCATACATAATTGAACTCATGGCACCAACATGGTTCGCATTGAGGAGGTCAACTGAATCAGCAGACCGCCTGATCTTTGCATTAGATAAGAGACATATACACACACTTTTCCATATGTTCATACAACATTAGAAGTTTTCAAAGGACAATGGATGCTTGTGGATGATGGTTGAGTAGATGGATGATTGGATGCTAGGACACATTCTTCTTAACTTGAAGATTTCGGGGACAGAATCCTTTAAGGAGGGGAGAATGTAACACCCCGTATTTTTTGTGAACATATAAGTAACAAATTAAAGTATACTTAATTTTAGGGATAAGAATTAAGGGAAACAGGTTGCGCCATTGCGTTCGTCTCGAAATTCTGCTTGAGATAGAGTCCAAGTTTGCGTAAAACGGATACGTATGAAGAAGATATGGGAGAACGAAGTTAGGCAGAAAAACCGGAAACAGGCCAGAATACACTGGCGCACTCGTGAAGTGCGCCAGTACAAAAATACACTGGCGCACCTGCCAAGTGCAACCATACCGATCCAGCACAGAATTCTGGAGTGTTCTGTGATGACGTGTCTTCTTCTGAGTGGCTGGATGACCTGTCTTCGAGCTGGGTGGTTCTGCTGACTTCTGGACTGATCTGAAGGCTCTAAATCACCCTATTCTCCTATAAAAACACCCCCAAACCTCACTTTCCCTCCACACAATTTCATTCTGCCTATACTCTGGCTCTATTCTAATTAAAATAAAATAATGACGTCGTTACTCTGCTGAAATCTAAGCTAGAACTAGTGAATCTTCTTCCAATCTGAATAGAATTAATAGAGAACAACTATTTTCTAATCTAATCGATAGTCTACACCAAAGGTAGGCTATTCAGTGTTAGAATGCAGATTCCAGAATACAAGAATTGTTCCCTTTTTGTGAGTACATTTATTTTCAGATATGAACTTTAATTATGATCTTGACATGGTTATAAAACTGAATCTGAGGTTATGCATATTCTTATCTGCCAGATCTGTTTTTCTGTGACTATTCTCTTTCTTTTTCTTCTGTTCTATAGCCAGGCTACTACAAGCCTGCGCCAAATCTCATAAGAGATTAACGCACGAACGCTAAATTTGGGGTTAAATAATGAATAATGCATAATTGGACATGACTGATCTGTGACTGATTTGAGAAAAGGACATATGGTGTAAATCAGATCTAGATCTGTGCATACTCTGTGATTTGGAAGAAGAGGAATCATTGAATGATAACATATGACGTGAAACTTAGGGACATAATGCATATAAAAATTAAGATCTGATTTTGAGAGGATATAATTTAAAGATCTAGATTTTTGGGTATATTTTATAAAACGATTCATGACTTGAAAAAGGAATATAAAGGCGTAAAGACCTATATTAAAATAGGATAACTATTAATGCGAATGCGCCTAAATATGGATTTCTGGATATTGGCATTTAAGGCTATAATTTGGCATAGTTCATATCATGATTTGGGGCTTTTAGAGAGTGTTCTGTACTGTGCAAAGTTTAACAAAAATTTGGGGGCATATATTGTATTATGAATTATGACCATGATTTGAGCATGTAAGTTTAGGCTTAATTTATGATTAGGCAAGATATGTAAATAGAATTTTAAAGAAATGTTAAATCTGCTAATCTTCTGAATTGCTTAATCTGCTAAATCTATTGAATTACCTGTTCTGCTAATCTGCTAAATTGCCTAATCTGCTAGATCTGTTATCTACTAAATCTGTTGAATTGCTTAATCTGTTGAAAGCTGAATAATGGTAATTTGGAGGCTCGACCTAAAATTGAGCCAAACATGTTAATAGAACTTTGGATAATCTGCCGTAACTTGTAAAGAAGTTATAGTTGCTAAATGGACATAATTAGTCTGATATTTTCTGTAATGGAATAAAGTGGCTATGACAAGAGGTTAGACTCCGTTTGTGGTAAAAGCATGCCCGGAACCAACCGGCTTAACCAGCGACCGCAAATTGTCAGTCTAATGTGAGAGGTCGTACGCATAATTAAAATATGCTTAGACACGAGGTTAGATCTGGCTTGTGGCAGAAGTCTGCCCGGAACCGCCCGACATATCCAGCGGCCACAAGCTACCGACCTAATGTGATAGGTTTGTGCATTAATATTTAATTAATGCAAATCTGAGATAAATATGATGTCTAAAACGTGTTGGGTGGATAGGGTTAAACCAACTGGACTGATGAATTTAACAAACCCGTTTCGTGAATCTGTAGGCCCAATACAAAGTTAGACAATCTGTAAGTCTGTTAAAACTGTACATCTGATCCGTTATTCTAAAAACTTGTTAACTTGATTGTCTGATCTGTGAACTAGTAAATCTGAACTCTGTATGTCTGAAACTTGTAAACAAGTTAATCTGAAATCTGTTAATCTGGGGACACAAGGTTAGGAGAGGAAATACTTGTGTTATCTATTGTTTGGGACCCATATTAGTCAGTAACCCTTTCTGGTATCAAAAACTTTGACCCCACGCTATGTAGGGGCCCGGGCACGCTTACTGAACTAATTATAAGCGGTTCATTCTGATAATGGCGAGGGGTGTTGATGGTGCGTTCCAACCGGGTCATGTGCGTGCATGGATCCGGTCTGCTCTAAGGATGTAAGACACCGTGACATCTGTAAATAGGTCTGTGCCAATAGGTTGCCATTTTAGGGAGTGATACACCCTACTGGGGCCGACACAGGGTATTTATGTATTAGGGAGCCGATCGCTTGGGGTAGGACTTAAGGTACCCTTAGTTCTGTCCATTTCTGTTGGTACCGTCTGTTTCTATTGGGTGGTAACACCTGTCTGTTTCTACGTGGCACCGTCTGTAGGGGTGGTAAAGGCCTATTACTAGTGTACGCCTAATTCTAACATTCTGTTTTTGTAGGGATTATTCTGTTTTCGGATCTGATTCTGTTTCCGATTCTGTTTCTGTATCTTCTGTCTGTTGGGGGTGGTAAAGGCCCATTAGTTAGTTGGTAAAGGCCCATTATTAGTATTCTGTTTCCATACCTTCTGTCTATTGGGGGTGGTAAAGGCACATTATTAGTATTCTGCTTCTGTACTTTCTGTCTGTTGGGGTGGTGAAGGCCCATTACTAGTATTCTGTTTCTGTATAGATTATTCTGTTTCGATTCTGTTTCAGTTTAGACATTAGGGTAACACATAATCCTGCTATACTAGTATTAGTGCAGATAAGTAAGATGTAAGTAAGGAACATAACTTGGTTTACATCATTCTGTTTCTTCTGTTAACTTAAAGTATATATGCTTTTCCTGTTGATGCAATCTCTCATCCAGCTTTATTTACATGTCATGATAATATTACCTGTTTATATGATGGAAGTCACTGGACTCGCCAAACTTTATGTCTGACCTCATTTGTTTTCGCCCCTTTTCTTTTCGTTTCTCCCCTAGGTGCTCAGGGTGGAAACATAGGAGCTTGATTCTGATTCTCTCTGCTTGAAGTGCTTGGAGTATTGCTTGGCTTTGACTCTATGTTTTCATGGCGGTTTATGTTGGGGATTATGGCTTTAAAACTTTACATTCTGAAGGATTTTGTATAAGATTGATAATTGTGTACTTGAGTTTTGGTATTGTGATTTAGAAAGATGTAACCAAACTTATTTCTGATTCTACTATAATAAAGTTATAATTTTTCAAGTACTACTTATTTGTCTTGTAATATTCTGTTCTGTCTACTAAAACGCTCCATCAAAGTTAAGGCATTCCATTTGTGAGTGACCTTAACGGAGGTGGGGTGTTACAAAAGTCAATTTGCAAGAGGGTAGTACATAAAAATGTTGACCATCAAACATTGCCTATAATGATAAGTGCTAATACACATACACACACGCACACGCACACGCACACACATATATATACATAAATACATACATACAAATAAATATGTATATACATTTGAGGATTCAAGTTCAATCGAATCAAAGATACATCACATTATCCTTAACAAGATATGTGGGTATGTGTTTAGGCTTATAGGACATATGCATTTGAAATTTTAAATCCACAAATGAGCACATAAATACACATATAATATATACATACATACATACAACATATGTAATTGTCATCCTCCATTTTAAAAGAAAATGTCTTGAGTTGAACACAGCAAAACAACAGTAGCAATGGCATCACAACAAAAGTAATAAGCAGGTTCCATTTTCGTATTTGCATATATACACATACATATTTGTATGCATATCTAATCAGTTTAACCACAGTAATTAAAATGCAGAAATGCAACAACATAGGTGGAATAACCTAAACCAAACAATGTCAACTGTAAATCTCATATGTGAAACAACTACACTCACCAAATAATCAGGATCAAGTGTAGTATCACAAGCAAATACACACATGATGGAAGCAGGTTCAAGTAATACACACATGTTGAGACTAAGTCATTTAATGAAACCAGAGAATAAAATCCACAAATTAAGTTAATCAATGAAATCAAATAAACTAGGGTTTCAAAACCCTTTTAAACCCATCATTACTGGCAAATAGGCAATTCTAAACCCAACTACTACTATTATATTTCATATTAGTACTGAGGTTAATAACTTGAATACAGTAATCATGAGTTAATTTGTCATGTTACTCCTAGGCTGAAATGCTGATGATCGAGGTTGTGGTTGATGCTGATGGCTTCGATGCGGGTCTTGAGGCTATGACGGAGACTAAAGGCTTATGCGGTGGAATGGAGGGTGGCCAGGTGGAGGCGATTACATGAGATTTTGATTTAGAGAAGCCATGTTTTTTCCTTTTGATTTGGGAATGAGGGTTTCTTCAGTAGAGATAAAGTGAAATAAAAGAGGAGAGCGCAAGGTGAAATAAAAGGGGGAATTTCTTTTTTCCTAGAACTAGATAATAGACATCGGCTATTTTAAAAAGTGATGTCTATGAAAACTTTTAACATTGATAAAAAAATATCAATGTTAAAAATTCCTTTAACATCAGCAGTTTTAGTAACTGATGTTGTATCCTGTGTTTCTAGTAGTTCCCGTTCGGAAATAGAACTAAAGATCATTCGTTGTTTCTTCTTTCAAGGAAGCGATTTAAAAAAAATAGAACTAAAGATCGGTACATGTGTCTCCACGATTCATTCCTAAACAACAGAGCAACCACTAACACTAGGTACGAGCTTAAACATCAAAAGCTGCATTAATCAACCTCCTTAAGCCATCATCCTCCCTGAATGAAATCTTTCTTTCCAGTTGATTACTCACCCTAATGGAACCTCCATCCTTTCTGTGTGAAATATTTGCAAAAAAATAAACCTTTCTTGATAGCATCGAATTCGGTCATGTACTCCAACATGGGAATGTGGCCTAAATCAGTGAATCCTATACGAGGCTCTGACATCCTAGAAGTCAAAACAAACTCCTTTGAAGTGAATCACGAACTAATCCTGAGTGGATCGATTTGTAAGAAATGGAAATAATAAGAACTCCTAACCAATTTGGTTTCATGCTTGGAGTTTCCGAAATGTTTCCCTCTACCTTACAACACCACCTAAATCCAAGTCATCGAAGAACAACTAACAAGAGACTAAACCATGTAGCTCTTGCACCATAATGGTCGACTTCGTTCCAAGAAACGGTTCGCCTCATGGACACGTAAGTATCCACACAACATAGTATAGTCAACCTTCTACACTTGAGTACCTAAACCAATCACGGAAGATGGGACACCTACAATAGTGGCTCTCACCATGATGAGAACGTATTCTATAGATCGAAGCTAATAGTTTTTATCCTACTCAACTCGCAACCCAAAAGACCAAATAAATAAAATTATGCCTCGTTTTCCAAATCATCACAAATAAATTATAAAGACGACTTGTCGCAAGCAGAGGAAATCAAAACCAAGTCGCACTTATATATAATAACCTACAATACATATACTACTAATACATAGCTTGGAAACCAAAATAAATCATAAATATGTGCTCTTTTTTACATATTAAATCTCAATATCGGTACTGCTTAGTTAGAATGTGCAACCTAAGCTCTAATACCAAATGTAACAACCGCCTACACCATAGGTGCATAACAGTTGCTAAGGGAAAGAAATAAGAGAAAAGGGAAGGAAATAAAAGAGAAGGGAAGAAGAAGAAGAGAAGATAATGAAAAAAAACAATGAATACAATCATAGAACCTGCTGAATATCTCACAACTCTTCAGATAATATATAATAATAATCGAAGACATAAGAGGCAAGATAGTGATAACTATGTAAAAAACATAATTAGAGTACATGCTTATGTAGTTATACAGATCGACAATAGAGTTTAAAAAAGAGTTAAATAAACCAATTGATAAACTATCTCAAATAATAATAAATAACATTATTAAGGCTTCGTAGTGTCACATAATGGAATAAATAACAGTAATACAGGTATAATATGAGAAAGTTTCGCCTCATGCAAAACCATCTTCGTAACTCTAAACAATGCTAATGCCTGTCACGTTGCCAATTCATCAGCGTCGTCGATGAGCATCCAAGGTAATAAGTAGAAATATAAAACACTGGGTCAGATAATAGTTTGGTATGAGCGATAAACAAACCTCAAATTACTATAAAAGCCGTAGTAGTATAAGGAACAAGGTACAAAAAGTCATACCTATCTTGTCATAACTGCATCCACAGAGTTAACATATATTCAAGGCAATATACGCTACTCATAACAAGAAAAAAGAAAACAGTAATAGGATAGATGAATCTTAATAGCCTGCTCTAGTCCTACTTCCCTTCGTCTCTCTCCAGAATCCTAAAGGTGATAACATACTAAGAGAATAAAGATGAGAGCAACCATAATAACCATATCATTCATCAACCAAAACCTAGCTACTACCTCTTATAGCTGTAAATATTTTGATAACACGTTATGACCATTTGTCAATGGCCAATGAAACCCACGATTCTAGTAAAATCTCCATATCTTGTCGACACGTGCCCTTCTGGTCTAGACTCACTACCTGGGTACACGGTCTCCTTGATCTTAATGGGTTTTCCCATGGTACCCCTACTTTGAGTGCACAAGAATACTTTGAGCTATCAACAATTCCTTGTCACTTCCAAATCATGTGATCTTCTTGCTCCATCTCTAGTTTGAGTATGACCTCAAACTAATTCAATACTACTCAAACTCCGCGTCTCGCCGACACGTGCCTTCCTGGCCTAGGTTTCCCACATAGGATACACAATCTATCTGATCTTAATATGTCTCCCTCGCAGTACCCCTGCTTTGAGTCCACTTTCCTATAACTTACGAGTGCATATCACATGATCCATGATTTCGTAGCCTCATCACACCACGAATTGCATAATAATGATCCAATCTGTGGCCTCGGACATTGCAAAGTGCAAATATTGATCCATCCAACAGTCTCGCGACATCACAAATTGCATAACATCCTACAACCTCGCTACACTATGTTCTGGATAATAGTGATTCATCCCACAGCCTCGCTATACTATAATGTGCATAACATTGATCCATTCTGCAGCCTCATCACACCATTAACTTTGTAACACTGATACATTCCATCGGTCCATCTCCTACTTACCCGAGCCTCAAAATCAAAGTGTCACAATCCTAATACATCCAGAAGATCTCTCCACCTCAATCCATCTGTTTGTACTCTTTGGCGAAGCATCCATCATGTCTCTTTCCATTGAATGAACCAATATAATGGATTGAAGAGTCTCATGTCAGATCCACCATGGGCCAACTTGTCTAGCTCTTCAAAATCATATTTTCATCCATGTTAAAGTTAGTCAAAACGACTAACACTAATACTAGTCAATATCAATCACTCCATAGTAATCACTAACGACCATTATGATCATGTATTTAACCAAAATTGGTTAATACTCATCTAGTGAAAATGTTCAGCATTCGTGTTGAAATCCTACTCTTCGTTGAGTCCATCTACTGCCTTTATCTAGAAAAATTCTCATCGTCGAATCCATCAATTACCCCAAGGTCGATTTGCACGTGCTGAAGCTTCTTCATGGACCTATCTTATCCCTAGGTCGTCTATGAATGGTGTTTACAACCACACTATGCAAACAAGCAATTATACAATCAATAGTCCTATAAATGTCTAAAACAACATACAAACATCCCTAGTTTCATTAGTGAGATAAATAAAATCTATCTGAAACAATCAAAGTGGAAATCTAACAATACCAACAAATAATGCACAAATGGAAGAAAATGTGGTATTTAATCTTACAATAATTTTTAACTTTTTTTAATCCATTTATAAAATAATTAGCTAGATTTTTGTTATGCTAGAAATCCCGTTTAAAATTCATTTATGTTCAAAAGAAATGATTTTATATTATATGTATAACTATAGTAGAGTGAGAAAAAATGTAATGAATTGGAAATTTCGACTAGTTAAATAATTAACTTAGTTGAATTTATTATTTATATAAATTGAATTATTAATTTACTTTGAATAATAAAATAATTATTTAGAGTTATGAAATATAATGGTAAAATTTATTAACAAAATATACCAGCTTTTGTTAAAAACGATAAACTATACCTTGATATTTAGCAACACTAAGAAGCATTACAAATTTGTTACAATTATAAGTGTTACAAAAGTGTTTCCACCAAAACCATGTCCATGCATCCATGGTTTTGGTAAATGGTTTCATGGTTTTTTAGGAAGAGTAAACATGTCCTATAAGTTGGCATGCTCTCATTAACCCTCCATTCCTATAAAAGGAGGTCCCCTTCATTTCATTCCATTCCACTCTTCCTTCTCTTTTATACTTCTTCTTCACCTTCTTGGTCATGGCTTCTTAGCCATCTTCTTCTCTCTCTCCTTCCTCCCTTCCTCCTATTTCGGCCCTAGTGCCCCTCTATCTCCTCCTTCTTTAGGTCGTGTGCCTTCTCTCCTCCTCTACTCCAAGTTATAAGTGAAGAATAAAAAGTTTGATTTGTCCCCTGAGTGTGAAGAAGCCTTTAAAGAGTTGAATACAAGATTGACATTTGTTCCACCTTTGGCTATTATAAAGGAAATAAAGGGTTATCAATTTAATCTGATGCGTGTCACAAAGGAGTTAGCGTAGTTTTGATGCAAGAAGGCAAAGTGATTGCCTATGCAAGCAGACAGTTAAGACCTCACGAGAAAAATTATCCAACGCATGACTTGGAGTTGCTAGCCGTAATATTCGCCTTGAAAATCTATAGGTGCTATTTGTTAGGAGAGAAAGTGGAGTCGTTCACAGACAATAAATCTCTGAAATATCTTTTCACTTAAAAGGATGTGAGTTTGAGACAACAACGTTGGTTGGAATTTTTAACATCATACGATCTGGATATTTTATACACACCTGCGAAAGCCAACGTGGTTGCAGACGCTTTAATTAGAAAATAAGTTGTCATCGCCTACTTGGTTATCGTCTAACTCTTATAGAAAAGATCGCCAGAAAGCAAAATGAGGAAGAATTTTTATAAAGGATTGCTGAGAATATACAACAAGGTGAGAATTCATATTTTGAAATTGATGATAAAGGAATTGTGAGGTCGAAAAGGAAGAATTTATGTTCCCGATGTTAAAGAACTTAAGCAAGAGGTATTGGACAAATGCCATAAGTCCAAGTTCAGCATTTACCCTGGAATCGACAAAATGTATCGAGATGCCAAACATACATTTTGGTGGAGAATAATGAAGAGGGACATATCCATTTATGTCAGCCGATGTGATACATGTCAAAAGGTTAAGAGTGACCAACAGAAGACGGTAGGATTACTCCAAACTCTGCAAATGCCAAAGCGGAAATGAGACCAAATGCCAAAGGGTATGGAGGAATTTGGGTCATTGTGGATTGTCTAACCAATAGTGCCTATTTAATCCCGATAAAATCTACTAGAACTGTCGTGATCCTGGCAGAGTTACATATAAAGGAGATTGTTCGACGGCATAGAATACCAAGTTACATAGTGAGTGATAGAGATCCAATTTTCACTATCCGTTTTCAGGAATCTTTTCAAGATGTTTTGAGAACAAAACTAAAATTGAGCACTGCTTATTACCTCCAAACGGATGGACAAACGGAAAGGGTTAACAGGATTTGGAGGATCTGCTATCAGCATGTGTCCATGACTTCAGAGGTTCGTGGGAAAATCATTTGCCTTTGGTTTAGTTTTCTTATAACAACAGTTACCAAGCTAGTATCAAGATAGCACCTTTCGAAGCACTATATGATCGTCTGTGTAAGTCACCAGCTTGTTGTATTGAGTTTGGAGATAGGCTTGTTCTCGGACCTGATATGATCAAAGAGGCTATAGAGAAAGTGGATTTGATTAAGAAGAAATTGAAAACAACCCAGATTTGGAAAAAAGTTATGATAATCGTAGAAGGAGACCAATAGAATTCACAGTCAGAGATTTAGTATTCTTAAAGTTTTCTTCGATGCGTGAAGTTATAAGATTGGGAAGAACATGAAAGTTACACCGTGCTATATTGGATCATTCCCCATTCTGGAAAGAGTTGGACCACTGGCTTATAAAGTTCAGTTACCTGAATGGCTACCGGGTATGCATGATGTCTTCCACGTTTATAATCTGAGAAAGTATGTTCATGACCCAGACTAGATCATTGAAGAAGCCACTCAACAAGACTTAGAGAATACCCCAAACTTAGTGGTCAAAAGGCTACCCATAAAGATTATTGCTTGAGATAAAAATTAAGAGGCTGAGAAATAAGTATGTTAAGCTAGTTAAATTGCAGTGGAGCGGTGATCCCAAGGATTGTACTTGGGAAACTGAAGAGATTATGCAGAACTTCTACCCCAAATGTCGTGTTGACATAAAATCCTAGCCCAACCCCTCATTTTTGTATATAATTCTTTTTTGTTATTTGCTTCTTATGCAATTTCGAGGACGAAATTCTTTTTAAGGGAGGGTGTATGTAACGATCTGGAAATTTCAACTACTTAAATAACTAATTTAGTTGAATTTGTTATTTAAATAAATTGAAATTTGAATTTACTTTAAATAATAAAATAATTATTTAGAATTATAAAACATAACAGTAAAATGTATTGACAAAATATACCAGCTTTTGTTAAAAACGATAACTTATTCCTCGATATTTAGCAATACTAAAAGCATTACAAATTTGAAACAACTATAAGCGTTACAAAAGTATTTCAACCAAAACCATGTCCATGCATCCATGGTTTTGTTTTCATGGTTTCTTTAGGAAGTGAACACATGTCTCATGAGTTGTCATGCTCTTATTAACCCTCCATTCCTATAAAAGGAGGCCTTCACTTCAGTCCGTTGTATTCCACTCTTCCTTATCTTTTCTACTTCTTCTTCACCTTCTTAGCCATGGCTTCTTAGCCATCTTCTTCCCTCTCTCCTTCCTCCCTTCCTCCTTCTATTTCGGCCCTATTGCCTTCTCCCTCTCCTCCCTCTTTTGTCTGTGTGCCTTCCCTTCTCCTCCACCCGAAAACCTAAGCCAACCTCCTTCCCTTCTCCTTTCTCGGCCCAACACCCCACCACCAACCTCGACCTCCTTGCGCCACGATCCCTACCTCCAAACGTCCCTCCTCCTTGGCACAAGCACCCCTTAGCTCCACCATACCCACGGCCTAAGCCCATCCCCATCACCCCCTTGCACCACCCCTTCTATTTAATATTATTATAATAATAATACATACATACAATATTATTATTATTATTGAAGAAGTTGGTGAAGGTCATAGGTTAATTCATAATAGTCTAGGTTGGCTAAGCAGTCTTACAATAAAGTTAGGCGGAGTGGAACCCCAAAATTGAGAAACTCTACACTTATATTTGTTTATTATGTATGTTGTGTTGATGGATGTGAATGATAGTTAATTAGTTGTTAAACATAGTGTAAGCATTAATTACCAAACGCTTATACGTATATACTGAGACATAAATGGTATGTGATAGTTGAATGGATGTTCCGAATATTATAATGGTTTTTAGTAGTGATACTAGTTCATACTACACGTGTTACACCCACTTGTGTAGAGATATTTGGGTATTGGTTAAGTCTCTTGCTTATCAGGTAATATAAATGAATATTTTATTCATTTAAATATAGTGGAAAAAAAGTTGAAATTTTCTATTTGAAATTTGACAGAAATGAAATTAAAGTGGTTATGAAAAACTTTTGTAAAGGTTGGAATTTTATTAAATAAGGTTTTGATAGTAAACGGTGTATTCAAGTTTAATCAGTTAAAATTAATTTCGATTTTGAAATTGAAGTTTGGTTCAGCTATATAGAAGTTGTTTTAACTCAAGATTATTGTTACAAATAGCTTTACTCATATTCATTGTAAGTTCTAAAAAGTTTGGGCTTCAAAAGATTAATTTTTAAAAATAGTAATATTTTAATAATTAAATAATATTATAATAGTAATTAAAAATGAATATTTGAATTTACAGTGGAAATTATGAACTTTTGTTTTGAAATAGTTTATATATGTTTTAGATTGATTTCTAAACTATTCTGAAGTAAATCAGATTATTTTTAATATAAATATAAAATACGGTTAGAATAGAGCTTATCGCGCTTCGGTAGTTCGTGAATTTCGACCATAAATTTTAAACTTATATAATAGATTCATTTTAAATTGGATTTTTCTGAAATGAAAAAAGTTTTCTTTCTAATAGTAATAGTTTTCAAATGAAAAAGGAATTCTACAATTTTAATGTATAGTTTGCAAGTTAAGTTCAAAACAATTTTTATTGAAAATAGTAGTAGTGTTGTTAAGCGACTAAATTTAGAAATCAACTGAAAAGGCTATATAAAAATTATTAAAAGGGAGTGACTATTTAAACATAAAAGTTTGATGCAAATTAGGAGACACAAAATCTCAACCACATATTTAATTTATTTTTATATGAGAGGTGCAAATAATGAGGTAATCCAATATTTGAAATTTTGTGTTTTTCAATTTGTGTCAAACTTTTGTATCTAAATAGACTTTACCTTATTAAAAATATGGATTTTTTTTTTGATAAATCATAATAAATGTTTTCAAAGTGATTTGAATTGAAATTATAGAGTTTTAAAGTTATTTTCATTAAACTGGTAAAATAAGCCTATTTGTAATGCTTTTAGCATTGCTTTTGAAACACTTTTTTTTGCCTAATAATTGTTTTTCAAGGATTTTAACGTAATAATCTCCATCCAAACTTTATTAAATCTTTTCAAATGTATATGAAATATTTTAAGTGATAAACGGAAGATTCAAAAGTAAAGATGGGTTGAGACTTAACTACAATCTGATATATCCATATCGATTTAAATAACGCTTATTATTCGAGAAGTCCGAGATTGGAACTTGTGCCCGAAAACCATTCTGAATAATACGACGTAATAGAGCAAATGACGATATTTAAAGATGGTGTTGATGACCGGAAACTTTCACATCGGGAGGAATGCTCGCTGATGGTCTCAAGTGGACAGTTTCCATCTTGAGATTTATTATCTATGTTATAGCAATGGTCCGAACGTACTTGGAGAATTTTCGGATTTGCAAGGGCTTATCTCCTTTATTGGACGAGGAATAAAGCGCATTAAGTTTCGTTTATACCTAGGACGAACTTGTATGGATATGTGTCTGACACTGTATTTTATAATGCATTGGTTGATTTACTAAACATAATTCTAATTGGTGGCGGAGAATATATTCTCTTAGCTTAACACCCTTCTTTGAGACATGTAAGCTCAAATGTGATATGGTTAATGACTATCAATTATATGTTATGAAATGATAATGTGGCAAACCAAGTGATTGAGCTATTGATGATAAAAGCATGACTTCGGGATAAGCGTAGCTTTGTGTAACAGGACTTTGGCAAGCTTCACAACTCGAAAATGACCAAAACAAGAAAAGATGCAGCAAGGATATAGGTGCATTGTTTCCTTTTGGATAAATAGTGTACATGGTATGGAGCCCAATTATTACTTATGTGGCAACTTCTACTTATGTGGATGTTGATGTTGCGGGACCAGTTAAAGGTTGGTAACGACCAGGAGATGGCATAATCAGGTGTGATCTAATCTATCCAATTAAGGGATAGACCGACCTTACGTTCGCAAAGAACCAGTTAGGTTCTCGAGACATCCATCTAGAGGTGTACCCATCAGATAAGGAAGTTCCTTAGCCTAGTCATTTGTTGGAAATCCATTCTCCACTACGAACCCTTATAGTTTTAGTTGTATACTATATGTCAACATAATAGTATGGGATATTATGCTGGCTAGGATTAGTACATTTACTTGTGAAGTGATTTTTAACACTAATGATAGTATCAAATGATTTTCGCGTATCAAGCGTTTTTTGTTATCATAAGGAGAAACCTCACCCATGTCTGCATTTGCATTGCGTATGTGCCGCGAGACCTTACATTTTCCAAAAAAAACAAGCATTGCAAATTTTACTGCACATAACAAGTATACCGAGTTTCTCATACCAGTTCCATGACTGACCCAGAATTTATTTGTTTTTTCCTAAATTTTGGATGTCCCTAATTTTCCATACGGGCAGCCTAGTGGTCAAGTTCTAGCATAAACATTTTGAAGCTTTTTAGACAGGACTTAGTAGGAGCATCTTGGAGTTTTCTATGGAGCGCCTTTGGACTTAGAGCTTTTGTGGTTTGGAACTTTCTGACGTGAAGATGGATAACTTTTGGATTCACCCAGTATCACATTGTTGTTGTTCCACTGTTTCAGTTTAGCCTATATACATGGATATGTACATACTCTGATGCTGTTGACGTGATGTAACCTTTGTAACCCTGAAGTTGTATAAATGAAGATGCCGTTCTATTTCCATGTGTTGTTTCTAATGTGTTATAATCCCGGACGATGCAGATTCCAACCCTTGAAATTCCGACATTTGAATACTTCGGCGTATTAAGTGTCGATTTTCAAAGGTTAAAAATTAGGTTCGTTACAGACGATATCACTTATCTCAACCAAATCACACCAACCTAACTCCACAATGTAGAGTTCGCTAATACGAGTCCAATGGAAGAAACAACTTTAATTTGGATCTCGTAAGCACAAGATACAAATAATATACGTTTTACGACTTAAATCGATAATAATTAAATTAACTAATTTACTTTATTTATAATATTACCCTTAAATCCATCTTTCTCAAAGCAATTTCTCGCAGCCACGCAAATACACGCAACAAAACCCAACAAAACCGCATGCACTTTTCACCACGATACAAAGAAATCGTCAATGAAACCCAAATCCAACAACACCATCTCGATTTCCATCGAAAACCGACCTGCCCATACCCAAGTAACCATCGTCGGACCCCCCTCCCCAAATGTAAATTGAGACACCTGTAATCGTATGCAATAGTCAAAACGCGTGACGCTTAAAGAGTGACTGTTAGGGACTGCGGAATGGATCGTTCAGGCAAAACAAACACTAGAGGGGAGGGTGAATATAGTTTGTAGAATTTAGACAAAATTAAAAACTAGAGAGAACTATGGGATGAATCAAACACCACAAACACAAACACAGACATAGATCCAGACACAGAGGCAAAATAAATAAAAGAAAGAATGCAGAAAAGGAAAGAATACACCGGATTTTATACTGGTTCAGATTATCCTACGTTCAGTCCCACACAATGCTGGATTGTGCAGAGTTTTATTACTTTTTCAATAGTCAATTACACCCTCCTTGATTTCACGACTCACAAGGAGATACCGATTCCTATTTTCTTGATTTCACGGCTCATAAGAACACACCGACTCCTATTTCCTTGATTTCACACCGACTCCTCTTTGACCCACAACAAGGTTTATTCAACCCAACCAATTACAAAACAACCCTATAGCTCTTCAATAGCACTGGATTAAGAGAGTAGAGAGTAGAGACTGTAGAGAGAAGAATTTTCATTAAAATAGAATTGAATTCGGCAGAGTATAAGTGTAAAAACCATAAAAATGATTAAGAATAATGGTAGGATGAAAGAGGATGAAGATGGAGAAGAAGAGATGTTAGAAAATTCAGTTTTAACCTCTTTTTATAGGTTATGAAATGTTGCAACGGTTCTGAAGCATTTCAAATAATGAAACGACACTTACCTTCAAATTTAGAAAAATAGCTGTTATATGTCGACATACACATTTTGCTATGTCGACATAGCCATGTGTAAATTTTATTTTCAAAGTATTTTTCAAGTATTTTGATATAGAATTAATTTTGAAAATTTTTGTATAAAATTCTAATGTTGTAAATCAATATTATATGATAGAAAAAATATGAAAAAATATTTTTAAACTATATAAATATATTTATAAAATTATAAGGTTTTAACTATAAAATATAAATAAAGTATATATATAAGACTTTTGAAAGTCAAAGAAGAATGAAAATAGAATGAAATAGTAAAACAAAAATGGATAAGACTGAGGATAAAAAGAGAAACAAAAATAGAGAGGATTGAGGATAGAATTGAAAATCAGAATTTGAATTTGAATTTTGAATTTGAACCTGGAGTGCTAGTTAGAGTCTTACAAAATCCAGACTGTATAAATATATTATTCTTGAACTCTTGAAATCTTGATTACTCATGAGTCTTGAATCTACTCTGAATTCGGAATCTCTAAAATCTCTTAAACTATACAGTCTTTAGTATTAATTCTTGTACACAAACTCTGCATATATATATAATAAAGATGTTAGTATATATTTTATAATCAATGATAATTGAAATAAGGTTGTTGTCATCAAAACTCCATTCTTCAACAATCTCCCCCTTTTTGATGATGACAACCTTAGTTTATAAAATACCATACCTGTATATATCTATTTGATGATGATCTTCTTATACTCCCCCTTTCTATAAGAATTCTATAAAACTATGCATATATTTTATAATTTCTCCCCATTTGGCATTATAAAAAAGAAAGACTAAAGATACTCCCCCTAAGTTTAAACAATTGTAGAAACTAAGTAATATTCTAAAAAATGCTCCCCCTAAATTGTATAATTCCCTAATTATGACATAAAATACCCCCCCCCCTTAATTTATTAACTATTTCTAAGTAGAATACCCTCTTAATCAATTAAACTAAAGAGAATAATACTTAATATGATGATTAAATAGACACCAATCCAAGTATTATTACATATGTTTGTCAAATTCGTATACAAAGTAATCCAAACTAAATCATACCATATGTCTTAATATATACAAGTTTCAAACAATATAATCTAATTCACACCACACAATATGAAAACAAATCAATCAAACTATACCAAACGACTAAACATCTCTTGGAACTTCAACCCAACCATCTTCTCCAAAGATAGGATCCTTCTTAATTACTTCCCAATCTTCATCTTCTATGGTTGGTGGTGCCTTTGCGAGATTATTTTCTTCATCTCTGAAAAGAGAAGAGATTAGCCATCGCAGTGCATCAAAGTGCTTTTCTTGTTGTTCGAATTGAGAATTTCTTCTAGATTTTCACCTAGATTATGGATAGAATTTGCCATGGATTTGATGAAAAATGATTAAGGAAGAAGGAGTAATGGAATAATGAAATTTTCTGGAAGAAATGTACTTAAATAGGGTCTGGAATTCGTTGGATTTTGAATGGACATGAGTATTTATTTAATTTTAAATTTTGAAAAAGTTTGATTTTTTTTCTGTTATATGTCGACATACAGGTTTGGTGTTGACATACTATTGTGTGAATTTTGAAATTTTTGAATTTCTGAAATCTTTTGAACTCTTATAACATATTTTATGATTTTTAGAAACATAAAGATGATAAAAACATAAATAAAACTCCATTCATTCCATACTGAAAATTAAATACATCCAACTAAACAAGACACATTAAATACGAGATTTGAAAGCAAATACAAGGAAATATATAAAGATAGATTAAACTAGATGGCCTAGTTTTCGGATGATGATGAGGAAGATGAAATTCCAAGTTTTCCTCCTATATTGACCATGAATTTGGATATTTTGGAAAGCCGCTTGTTAAGCATCTTTTGATTTTTGACGATTTTCACTTGATTTTGAACAATCGTGTCTTTGAGATTACGCTTTGAGGTTGGATACTCAATGCTTTCCATAGAAGTCTCTTCTTCTTCAACTTCCATTGGGTCTTTTTCTTATTGTAATCGAGCTTGTTTTGCCTCATATGTCTCATAGGGTTTGAGTGAGAAGTATTTACATGAGATGAATGTTTGATGCGTCAAACACTTTTCTAAGGACAAGTTCTTCTCCATTGAGATCAACTCCAAAATATTTGAAAATGCGAGTGAGATAAACACCATAGTACAGAGTGTTTTCTCTAGTAGATACATCTATCGGCTTAAATTCATTAAGAATCATTTCGGTCCAATTGATATTATATCCACCTATTATGGCAAAGAGAGCCTTTTGGACTTTAAGAGTTGGATTGTTGAAATTTCCAGAACGAGGAGTGATGGTATGTTGAAGGAGAAGGTTGACAATTCTTATTTTTGGATGAAAGAAACGATTTTTGAAATCCATTGGAACACCATCTTCGAAGATATCGTGATATGTTTCCCTATCGGTTTCATGGATAGAGAAAGTTGAGAAATATGTGCCCTCGCTTCTACAATTTAGAATTTTGCCTAAAAGATCGGCATCGAGAACAATTTGAGTTCCCTTGACACTACTCCAAATTTGATTTTCGTTGGCTTGATAAAGTCCGCGGTTGAGATTCGTATAGAACATCTTAACGAGTTTGGGATAACGTACTTCGTCGTTTTCATGAGAGTCAATTAGAATCAAGACTTCGTTGTGTTGAAAAAGAGATGTGAGATCGTAAGATGGAAAGTCGCTAAAGACGGCGAAAACACCCGTGTTAACTTTAGCATTTGCTAAATAGTTACCATAGGTTTTAATGGCCTCTTTGTTATTGTAAAGATAACCTTTTATGGTTTTAGTTATCTTCAATTTTTGAGATGAACTTGAGGAAGCCATTGTATGATAGTTTTGAGCAGGATAGATATGAAGAAAATTGTTTTGAGTTGTGAATGGGAGGTAGAAAGGATGGATATATATAGAAAATGAATAGATATGAGTTGAATGAATATGAATTGAATAGGCACAACTTTTCAGATTGAAAGGACACCTTTTCAGACATTGGGAGTTGGTGAAAAGATTGAAGGGAAGTTTGAAAGTTTAAACTTTTGAAATTCAAAATTTAAATTTCAAAACTGCTATATATGTCGACATGTATATTTCTGTATGTCGACATACAGTGTTTATTTAAAAAAAATGGATTTTCAAGCTTTGAAATAAATTATCAATTTATATTTCAGGTTTAACGATTTCTTGAAATACTTCTCCTAATGATCATACAAACAATTTTATTTTATTAATTTATTGGTTATTTAATATTATATTATTATTTTGAATTTCAAATTTCAAATAGTTTATTAATTAGTTATAAATTCAAACTAATGCAAACAAATAAAGCAACCATTCAACCAAATAAAATTAAAATGTAATTAATGCGCTCCCGGTTTTTTGATCCTTTTCTTCATGATTTTCTGAACTCTGAATTGTTGTAAAGCATATGTTTGTACTTCTGGTTTCTGGTTCTTCATCACTTGATGACGAAAATCATCTAACGTTGCTGCATATGCTTTCTTTCTTTTCTTTGATGAATTTGAGTTATCCAGTTGTTGAGTAGATTTGTCTAGATATGGACACATTCTCTTTATATGACCTGATTTATTGCAATTAAAACATCGTCCATCATTTAATTTTGCTTGATTATAACCCTTCCTTCTATACTTTAGAAATCTTCTAAAATGATTTGTTATGAGTGATGTTTCTTCATCATCTTCACTACTGGAGTCAGAATCATTTGTTGTTGCTTTCAGTGCAATAGATATCTTTTCAGTTGATCTATTTTCTTTTCTTTTTTGTAATTGAACTTCATATGACATTAGATTCCCAATTAACTCTTCAATCTTCATTTCATTGAAATCCTTTGCTTCTTCTATAGCCAAAGTTTTCTGATCCCATTCTTGAGTTAATGAATTTAATATTTTTCTGACTTGATCTGCTTTGGAATAAGTTTTTCCAAGTGCTGTTAGTGAATGCACTATCTCTTGAAATCTGCAATACATATCAGAAATAGACTCATTCTCATTCATTTTAAATAATTCAAACTGATTGACTAGCATTCCTATCTTAGTCTGCTTAACTTTACTAGTTCCTTCATGAGTAACTTGTAAAGTTCTCCAGATTTCATAAGTAGTTTTGCATACCGATACTCTATTAAACTCATTTTTATCTAGTGAACAAAATAACATATCCATGGCTTTGGAATTGCTCTGTGCAGCGGTCTTTTGTTCATTTGTCCATTGTGTAAATGCAGTTGTGTGTTCAACAAAATTATTTTGTGTACTATTCCATGTGTCTAATCCTATAGACTGTAAGTAAATTTTCATCCTACATGCCTAATATGAATAATCACTACCACTAAACAGGGGTGGTATAACAGTGGATTGACCCTCTACAACATAACTATTATTGCTACCAGTGTTGGTTGCCATTTTACCAAATTTTCAAAAATCAGATTATGAACTTTTTGAAAGACCTTCCTCTGATACCAATTGTTAGGGACTGCGGAATGGATCGTTCAGGCAAAGCAAACACTAGAGGGGGGTGAATAGTGCTTGTAGAAATTTAAACAAAACTAAAAACTAGAGAGAAATATGGGATGAATACACCACAAACATAAACACAAACACAGATTCAAACACAGAGGCAAAATAAACAAAAACAAGAATGTTGAAAAGGAAAGAACACACCGGATTTTATACTGGTTCGTATTACTCCTACGTCCAGTCCCACACAACACTAGATTGTGCAGGGTTTTATTACTCTTTCAATAATCAATTACACCCTCCTTGATTTCACGGCTCACAAGGAGACATCCATTCATACATTCTTGATTTCACGGCTCATAAGAACACACCAACTCCTATTTCCTTGATTTCATGGCTCATAAGGACACACCGACTCCTCTTTGACTCACAACAAGGTTTATTCAACCCAACCAATTACAAAACAGCCCTATAACTCTTCAATAGCATTTGATTTAGAGAGAACATAGTGTAGAGAGAAGAAGTTTTATTAAAACAGAATTGAATTCGACAGAGTATAAGTGTAAAAACCATAAAAATGATTAAGAATAATAGTAGGATGAAAGAGGATGAAGATAGAGAAGAAGAGATGTTAGAAAATTCGGTTTTAACATCCTTTTATAGGTTATGAAGGGTTGCAACGGTTCTGAAGCGTTTCAAATAATGAAAAGACACTTCCCTTCAAATTTAGAAAAATAACTATTATATGTCGACATACATATCTTGCTATGTCGACATAGCCATGTGTAAATTTTATTTTCAAAGTATTTTTCAAGTATTTTGATATAAAATTAATTAGGAAAATTCTTGAATAAAATTCTAATGTTGTAAATCAATATTATATAATAGAAAAACATATGAAAATATATTTTATAACTATATAAATATATTTATAAAATTATAAGGTTTTAAACTATATAAAATATAAATAAAGTATATATATATAAGACTTAAGTTTGAAAGTCAAAGAAGAATGAAAATAGAATTAAATAGAAAAACAAAAATGGATAAGATTGAAGATAAAAAGAAAAACAAAAATAGAGAGGATTGAGGATAGAATTGAAAATCAGAATTTTAGTTTGAGTTTGAATTTTGAATTTGAACCTGGAGTGTTATTTGAATTCATACAAAATCTAGACTCTATAAATATATTATTCTTGAAATCTTGAATCTTGATTACTCATGAGTCTTGAATCTTCTCTGAATTCTGAATCTCTAAAATCTCTTAAGCTGTACAGTCTTCAGTATTAATTTTTGTATACAAATTCTGCATATATATATATATATATATATATATATATTCAAAACAAAGATGTTAGTATATATTTTATAATCAATGATAACTGAAATAAGGTTGTTATCATCAAAACTCCATTCTCCAACAGTGACCTGATAACCCAAAAATCTCGATGGTGCAGCTCCTCGCGATGCTCGACTTAATGGTGGCCTTAAAATTGCCTAGATTCGCCTGATGGAAGAGAAAGTCAAAACTCTACTTTCGAACTCAATACCCTAGTCATCACCGCACCTACCCTAACCCATATAAGTGGGTAGGACTCCCCAAAGCAAGGCTAACGATAGTGGTTTCACGATTTTAGGTGGAGTGGATTAGGAGATTTAAAATTTTTGAAGGGGTGGCCATTGTTTTTCAAAGCTCCGAAATGTAACAGTGAAAAAGGGAAGGAACAACTAAAAGAATTGGTTTGATAGAAAATATACTGGATTGGGTTAATTCATTTTAATATAATTTTATTCCTTTAATTATTTTTCTCACTTCAATTTCAAACGAAATCGACGTGCATTATGTTCTGTATGATTGAATGATACGTCTGATCCTTATGAAACTTGACTACATATATCATCTCAACGATACTGTTCTGATGGTATACGTTTCGCCACAATCCTAAACTGTGCTCCAAAACGATAATTTTACGGGCTGTCCGTATTTCGAGACGGTTTTGACCCATAAATCGCCCATTCTCGAAATATAGCAAGCCATATCTTTTTCTTCACGTAATGAACAATTTGAACTCAATGGAGCTGGTAGCCTTGATTCAATCATTTGTAAAAAAATACATTTGAAATCATCACACAATCAATATTTAAATATTTGACCGTTAAATATAGGTCGTTACACCTGAATTCATAAATGTTTATAACCTGCTTAAATCTTGTTTTGATTGCAAACTTGACACAAGGTGTAAACCTGAATCGATAATTCCTGCTTTCATGAACTGATTTAGTGAAAAGGATGAATGTAAAATGGTATGAGTTGATTTAATCTTCAAAATTGACAAAAAACAAAATTTGAACTATATTTATAGAAAAGATCAAAAGAATAAGTAGAGCTTATGTAAGTTTTGTAACAGCCCGCACCTCCGTTTACGCAAGATATTGTTCCCAACTTAGCCACCGTATAGGTGTGGGGTTTTGTTCCTCAAAAGGCCTTGGCGTTAGTAAGAGATGGGCTCTACTATATAAGTACCCACTTCACACAGGCTTCCACGATGTGGGACTTAGGGGTGTTACATTCTCCCCTCCTACAGAGCCCAACGTCCCCATTGACTCACAAACACCACACCTAGGCGTTGTGTTCCACACAGGAGCCACAATTCCGGCTGGGTATTGGCTCTGATACCACTGTAACAGCCCGCACCTCCGTTCACGCAAGATATTGTCCCCAACTTAGCCACCGTATAGGTGTAGGGTCTTGTTCCTCAAAATGCCTCGGCGTTAGTAAGAGATGGGCTCTACTATATAAGTACTCACTTCACACAGGCTTCCACGATGTGGGACTTAGGGGTGTTACAAGTTTGGAACTATAACCCCTTATTAATAATATCGTGTTATTTTCAATTTTATACTTCAACAAATTTAAAATCACTTCAATCCCTACAAATCATTTCAATATTAGTTACATAAGGTTTAAGGCAAATTCTATTTATACACCGTAAATTACTTACCTACACCATTAAAAAATTAATTAAATTAAAGACAAAAATACCTTTACTAAAAAATAATCAAAATAAAATAAAATGATAAAAATTTCATATGTCCACATCATACACAATCGTTAAATTTTTTTTATAGAATAATTGAAATTTCTATGTGTTATCAAGTGAATTTAATTTAACTTCTATTGAAGCGTTAAAATTTTTATTCATATTCTTTCTTGTTATATTTATGTATAATCAGTTCCAACATTATGCATTCCAAATTAGCCACAAAAATAAATTTACAAATGAAGTACTAAAATTAATATGGTTCATTGTGTAATTAGTTCTCAATTTTTTACTATATTTGAATCGGTTTTTTATTTAAAGTCAAAATTTAAGTAGATTGATATTTTATTATTCAAAATTTAAAGTTAAATTCTAATATATGAATAATTAAATAAATATAAATCTAATTAAGGATTTGAATTTGAGTTAAAAGTGAATTCATTGATTTTAGAAATCAATATTCCTTAGTTCGATTAATGCACGTCAGAAAGATGCTAAATGAGAAACTTATTTTGTTCTATTCAGGTTTGAGGATAGTTTAGTAATATGTATGGTGTATATTAAACAAAAAGTGGTGTATATGATTTAAAAAAAAACACTCATGTATCTAAAGTAATTTAAGGTGTACAAATAGAATTTACCAAGGTTTAATTGCTTTATTACTTTATTTAATGATGTTAATTTGACATTACACTCAACCAGCATAGTATGTTTTTGGCTAATTCTATTCATACACGTATAATTCCTTAACATACACCGTAAAATGAAATAAAATAGCATACACCAAAAATTTCTTTTCATACATCATGTATTTCACAAAATTACCCATTTATATTTTCATCAACTTTCCTCTTTTACCTTAAAACTAAATTACATAAAACCGGGAATTCATATATTTACCTAAAATAAAAAAAACTTTATTTTTTAACACTAGTATTTTAAATTATTTAATTGTTTTATTTTTAAATCACTTTTAATTTTAGATGATGGAAATTTGAACTGATTTTTTTAAATATTAGAAAGTTAAACTACTTAAATTTTGGTGTTAATTTAATCATGATTAGATTTGAATGAAAGATTGAAGAAATTTTTGTACTCTGTATAATATTAATTTTAGCAGTTAGTTTTAAATTTTAATTTTTATATTTAGTTAAAGTGAAAACATTAAAATTGACTGTATACAAATGTTGCTTGTAATCATATAAATATACTTTAATCCTCAAAAGAAATATAAATTTAATTTAACCAGTGATATAAATTAATTTATAATTTACAAACTTTAGACGAGAAATTATATGGAGTATACATAATGCAAACAAGAGAGAATTGTTTATGTTTTCATTCTTTAATATTGATTCCTTTTTAATAATGTCATTTTAGTCTGAAATTTTATTTAGAATCTCATGGTGTAAGTAAAGCAATTTACGGTGTTTGAATAGAATTTGGGCAAATTCTATTTGAACTAACCAAATAGCTGAGTTGTCCCCTTTAATTCTAGAAAATCAGTGATCCTCCCATTTTTCTCAGTTTTCCCCCATTTTTTAAAAAAGAAGACGAAAATGCCCTCTCTCATATTGCTTCTGCGTGGTTCCTTCACAACCCACGCAGTGTCACTATGTGATACACTAAGTTACCTCGTAGAGGCACTACGAGGTTGCTTAGTGTACCACGTAGTGAAACTGTATGGTTCGTGAAGAAACCACGCAACTCCGCTCCATAGTAGCCTGACAACTTGAAAAAAAAATATTAACACGAAAAGGGTAAACTTGTCATCAAAAATTTAATTAAAAGGGGGGCAACTCAGCTAGTTAGTTCAAATAGAATTTACCTATATTTTTAGAAGTGGAAAATAGGTATAAGGACAAACTTTGGAAAAAAAAAAATTAGTCTGAAGGACGTCAAATTTTATTTTTAGGCTGAAAGACAAACTTTGAAAAAAATTAAACTGAAGGACAATACTAAATATAATTAGCATTTTCTGCAGTGTAAAACTGAATAATGCTAGTTTTAACTAGCATTTTCGTGTAGTGTAAAAAGTTTGTCCATCTCCTTGTTATCTTTTTAAGGATTCTCAACAAATTGATCCCGTGGGATAAAGGAAACTTTTTTGAAGTATTGACCGCAGAGCTCGCTTTCAAAGAATGAGATAATCCTAGTCCTATTTAAAATTCTGGAACTTCTGATCCAAGCGGAGTATCGTTCACGACCAATCGTCGATATCAACCTTTGCCGGGTTACGTGTTTTGTTTGCTTGTGAATGGCAATCTTCTAGCAAACGTACCAAGGTCTCCATTCTTTTACTCGGTCTTTTCTTGCACTCATACGAAATCAAAACCAATTTCCAAACTTTTTCTTGTATTCTTCAAAATATTCGTAATTCGTTTCCACGTTTCTCTGCCGTTATTTTTAAGGTGCAAAGTTTTGAACTTTGAGCTCAAAAATCCAGTTTAGAGTTTCTTGCGGGCATTTCAGGTGAAAAAATTCATCTATTTCTATTTTTGATTTTAGTTTGGGATTTGGATAACTACATCCATGCTCTATATACTGTTCGAAATCTAATCTTTAATATGTAGTGTTATGGATGAGTTATTGCACCTCTGTTTCTATTTCCTTTAGTCAAGGTGATATTAATTTAGCACCCAGATCTGCATTTTTCATTAAATTATTTATCTCAGGTGATCCAGCATAGAGAAAGCCGTGACTCCATATATTTTTTGTTGAGCTAATCAAGCTAGGTTCACCGAAATAACATATTTCACATTTGATTCTAACAAGTTCGTGTACTGAATTGATGTGGCTACATATGTTTCTATTAGACAATTTCAAAGTGACGTAATGTTTAGTTCTTAAGAATGCATTGCATCATGATGTGCATACTTTATGGACTTCTGATGGTTGCATGAATAGATGGTTTAAAGATCACAAAAAGAAATTGAATCATCAAGAAAACAAATCCAAGAAAATGCATTTTTATTGCAGCAAAAAGTTAATATAATAGTAGTAATTTAGTACTATGGTAAGAACTTGTTTTATTAGATTGTTGTAGAAAGGCATAACTTTTGTTTAGTCTTGAGCATCTTGAGCTGTTAACTAAATAAACACATTGCATTATGATTTGTTCTTCTGGTGACATTTTAGTACTTGCTAGGTGCATACAAAATAGATGGTTCAATAAATAAAATAATAATTCAAAATTCGAAGAAAACAAATGGAAAAAAAATTATTGGTTCTTATTGCAGCAAAAAGTTCATGCAATAAATCGAAGTAATCCTATATTAATGGTGATAATTTTTGACTGTATAGTTGTGAAGTGGAATGCTTTTCAATTCCACTTAATCATCTTAAGCTGTTAACAAAAAGAATATGTTGCATTATATTTCACACATATGTGATATTTCTGATTTTTAATAGGTGCATAAAATAGATGATTCAAAGAAAAGAAAATTAAACCAAACTCCGAGAAAAAAATTCGAAAAAATGGGTCTTTGTTGCAGCAAAAATGACAGAATCCCCGAACAGAATGTATACTCATACAAAAGACCCGAGCCACCAAAACCTGCACCACCACAACAGAGCTACCCACATTCCGCTCCATCCCGACCTGTTACACATTATGATCCACCTAGACCCGTTAAGCCTTCAAAACCTGCACCACCACAACAAAGCTACCCACAACCCGCTCCGTCCCAACCTGTTACACATTATGATCCACCCAGACCCGTTAAGCCTTCGGCTCCAAACCCTCCTCCACCATTCGAGCCAGACACAATTCTTGGAAAGCCTTACTCCGATGTAAGATCCTTCTACACTTTGGGCAAGGAACTAGGACGTGGCCAATTTGGAATAACATATTTATGCACAGAGAATAGTACTGGTCTTTCGTATGCATGTAAGTCGATTTCTAAAAGAAAGCTTAAGAACATGAATGATAGGGAGGACATAAAGAGAGAGATTCAGATAATGCAGCATTTGACTGGTCAGGCAAACATAGTCGAGTTCAAAGGAGCTTATGAGGATAGACAATCTGTGAACCTGGTTATGGAGTTGTGTGAAGGTGGAGAGCTGTTTGATAGGATCATTGCCAAAGGGCAGTATACGGAGAAGGCGGCTGCTGGGATATGTAGGGCCATTGTGAACGTGGTTAATATTTGCCATTTTATGGGGGTTTTGCATCGGGATTTGAAGCCTGAGAATTTCCTGCTTGCTACTAAAGATGAGAATGCTATGCTTAAAGCTACAGATTTTGGCCTCTCCGTGTTCTTTGAGGATGGTACTTTTATCTTTTGTATTTTATTTTTAACTTTTTGTTGGATTTTTTTTCTTTCCAGTTTCACCTGCTTTTAAGTAGTTGCGAAATCAATACCCTTCCGATATATTTTACAATTGTTTTTACCGTGATGATGCTAAGTTAGATTTTTTACTGAAATTACGCAAGCTAAAAGGGCCTTTATTGAGGATGATCCCTATTTTTGGCCTTTATTGAGGACGACACCCTTATTTTTTATTTGGTTGTTTTGTGTGTGTATTGGCTGGGGGGGAGAGGGGATCTTTCCATTTAAAAAATGGAGGTCTTTTGATTGATTTCAATGAAACTATCAAATGTTGCCATAAATAGGGGAATTTAGCATATCAATATTCTTCTATAGCACGTGGTGCTTATCATCTGTCCAAAAAAATGTCTATTTTGAAATAAAATAATAATCGAAATTATAGATATATTAATTTTTAAAGGTGGTGCCTGACGCAATGGTAATGTTACCGGCTGGTAATCTGGAGCGCGTAGGTTTGAGTCCCGGCCTCTTCACATATGTGAGGGAAAGGCTGTGTGCACTAATCGACCACCTCCAGAGCTTGGAAAGCCGTGAGAATATATATTAATTTTTAGGGCCTATTTGTCTTAGGGGTTATTTGTGAAATGCACTCATAGGTATGAGTAATAGATTTAGCGTAGGAATATTGATGTTTCAAGTGTATCGCTACAAAATTCGCGGAATTAATAACGGAGATGTTAATGTTCATATTTACTTATATCTTGTGTTTTATCCAAACTAATATACTGTAACCCTCTTTACTTTGGATATAATTGTAGAAATATGGTTTTATGGAATTGGTTATGTACTATTTGCACAAAGGCATGTCCATTCTCCATAATTTGCCAGAACATTTGTTTTAACTTCTGTTTTCACAATATATTGACTTTGGGGCCGACTATTTGAACACAAAATTAAGCACAAACGGTGACACAAAGACTCTGAACCATCAAATATTTTTGTCTTTATATGGAAATGTGTTATTCAGTGGGCAATCAAATAGTTGTGATCCATTGTGTCACCAAGTGTGTCAAATTTTTGTGTTCAATTAGACTTTTTTCTTCAGAAAGTAATATGAATATTCAGGTAAATTGGACGCTGTTTGTAAACTTTGAAAATGTAGATTCTTCTGTGCGTTTAAGAAACTCATTTTGGTACTTCCAAAAATATATGCTTATATTTGGTTTTCTTTCCATCACATTTAAAGCCTCTATAATCATGTTTAACTACGCTTCACTCTTTAACTTGACTATTTGTGGTTCTCCGTTCAAACTCCAAACTTCTACTAATCTTGTTTAACTACATACAAAGCTTCTATTTGCATCAAAGTTCTCTAATTTAGCAATAATTTTGTCTCTAACCAAAAACTGCCACATAGATAGATTGCTGAATACGGTCATTGCACCTCGTTTCAGGAAAAGTATACAGAGATATAGTAGGAAGTGCATATTACGTCGCACCTGAAGTACTGATGCGCAGATATGGAAAAGAAATAGATATATGGAGTGCAGGCATTATCCTCTACATTCTTCTTAGCGGTGTACCTCCATTTTGGGCAGGTAAAACTATAGTTATGAAAACTATAGTCATGCATTTTTTCACATCCTTCGTATTAGCATTATTTGATATTTGCAGAAAATGAGAAAGGAATATTTGATGCTATTTTGGAAGGCAACATTGATTTTGAAAGTTCACCTTGGCCATCTGTATCAGAGAGCGCCAAAGATTTAATCAGAAAAATGCTCACTCAAGATCCTAAAAAACGGATTACTGCAGCTCAAGTCCTAGGTAAGTATGTTTGTGTTAGTATATATTTATGTGTAATACAAGTCCGTACTACTTGGTATAGACCATAGACAGCTACCTGTACTTTGTATGATTCTGTTTCAAATTATTCCGAACATTGACAATACTGTCCTTATATTAGATAATTCAATCTAAAAGAGTTATAACCATGAAACTGCCAAATTCAGCCTTAATTACATATAACAACAGAAAGTGCAACCCATTATTTTGGAAAGAAATCATATAATCATTGAGTAATTGCGTGAATGGTTTCCGTTCAGAGCATCCATGGATAAAAGATGGTGGTGCATCTGATAAACCTATAGATAGCGCAGTTCTCTCAAGAATGAAGCAATTTAGAGCAATGAACAAGCTTAAGAAGATGGCCCTTAAAGTTAGTATTTTTAACAAAATGTTCGCAAAATTTTGTTTTATTTGCTGTGCTAAGAAAATTTATAGGTTATTGCCGAGAATCTTTCTGAAGAAGAAATCAAAGGACTTAAGCAAATGTTTGCTAATATGGACACGGACAATAGTGGCACAATCACATATGAAGAGCTCAAAACAGGTTTGGCTCGACTTGGATCCAAGCTTTCCGAAACTGAAGTAAAGCAACTCATGGATGCTGTAAGTTGTCTTTTTCCCCTGTTATAAAAATCTTGGAACCTTAAGGTTTGAAATAAAAAATATTAAGTGCTTAATCATTAGTTTTAGGTTTAAATGCTGAATTAAGAAACTATTTAAACCCATGCTTTTAAGACAAATTAAAGAGAAAAAAAATCAGGCTTTAGGAAAAATCAGCTAAAAATCAATATTAGTATCAGCTTATATATTGTTATCGTTGAAAGAAGAATCAATGGATGCTCGTCGCTCTAGTGTGCAGTTGGCAAGGGTTCTCAGCTCCCCAGTTGAGGGAGAATGTTCGAACCTTAGCATCTACAGTCAAGCGGTTTGATATTTACGATGCATATAGTAACTAATCCCTTTATGAGTTCAGCATTCTGGATCAAACAGTGCATCTGTAAGAACCTAGCTTAGAAGAAGGTGGGGCTGTGGTGGGACAAACTACATCCTTAACCTGAGAAAGTTGGTTTTTAAAAAAAAAATGGATGGATGGATTCACATGCTTAAATATTACTTGATGACCAATGTAAATCAAAATCTCTTGCTTTTGGGCATATACACATTAGAAGTTTACTCTTGAAATTGTTATTTATCCAGTTTCTATCCAAAAACTAGGCCTTTTAAAATATGATTTTTTTGTAGTTGACGTTGCTGTTACCCTTTTTCTCTCTGCTGCTCAACATAATCATAGTCGAATAATTTATTATTTTCTGTTAATTTATTTTTTCATTTCAGGCTGATGTTGATGGTAATGGATCAATAGACTACCTCGAGTTCATCACAGCTACCATGCACAGGCATAGATTGGACAGAGAGGAGCATCTATATAAGGCATTTCAGTATTTTGATAAAGATAATAGTGGGCAAGTTTTCATTCGTATATTTCATGAAATGAGAGTGATACTATGACTAAAACGCAGATTTTGATGCTGAATTCACGTTAAATTTTTGTGGCAGGTTCATTACTAGAGATGAGTTGGAGTTGGCGATGAAAGAACATGATTTAGGTGATGATGTCGCGATCAAGGATATTATTTCAGAAGTTGACGCAGATAATGTAAGAGCTTTTTTGAAAATTATTTATATGTAGTTAAAAAAAGTTGTTCGTATTTCAAACTTTCAGCGGTTGGCAATTAGACATGCACTTTCATTCTACAACTAAATCACATTAAATTTCAATTTATACAACGAGACACTACTAATGGGGTTCGAACTGCTCGGTATGATGGTGATAAAAAGCTGTATACAAATGGGGTTCGAAATCGATTTGAAGAACGAATTTTCTTTACAGAAAGTAATGCTTCTATTCATATGTTCAAAATTTCACTGATTCCTGATGGGATCGGCTTCATTTTAAAGTTACAGAATTAGGTTTTCACTTGTCTGTAAATTTATTTAGAAATCTGAATTGCAACGAATGATGTGCAAATGACTTCCTAGTTAGAAAACTCATAATTCTCAAATCATGAATTAAGTGTAATGCAAGCATGAGAGTTGGTGGTCTGTATGGTAAGAAATTTTCTTCTTGAGTATAGGACATTACTACTTAATGAAACTGGTTAATGATTTATTTTTCATATGTATGTATATAAAGGATGGTAGAATAAATTATGAGGAATTCTGCACAATGATGAGAGGTGGAGCTCAACAACCTATGAAGCTTAAGTAGTTGCAAGGGAGATTTAGAGTTCTTTACTTGGAGTGAGCTTTCTTTTTTGGGCCTTGGCACAAATTGGAAACTGCTGAGGTAGTCTGAGTTTGTATGATATGTCATGGGCGCTGTATTTGTGTAATAACATGATATTTTATTGGTAGTGCAAATTATATTCGTTTTCTTATGTGTTGTACTTTGTGTCGTGTCACGTTGCTGGTATGTCCTTGTGCCTATTTGTAATGTATTTTGCTACTCATTAGGTGAAAATCCAGAGTTCTGAATTTGAAAAGTGTATGTACACCAAAAGTTGGATGCAAGACTAAATGGCAAAGGATTTGCAGTGTACACAGTAAAATTCATTTTACAGAATATGTGTAGTTTACAGTGTAAATATAATACATTTACAGCGTAAATATATATTTACAAGCGTTGCGGCAAAAATTCATTTTACAGAATACGTGTAGTTTACAGCATAAATATATATAATATACATGTGTTGCGGCGTGAGTTTTGCACATGAGTTATTTATTTTGTAAGTCTTATATGTTTACGACATTCAAAATAAAATGATTTACATATAATTTAGTTTATTTTTATGTTAAAATAATGTGATTTTAATTTTCATTTCTTAAAAGAAAAATCTAATGTTTTTTTAAGTTTGAATTTTGATTATAATTAGAGAACACATTTGTAAATAAAATTTGTTGGATTCTATTTTTAGCTAATATTAAAATTTGTTAATATTTATTGATGGATGTGTTTAATTTTAAATAAAATTTATGTATTATATCTTATTTTTAAGAATCTAATAATACGTGCTGGGAGATTTTCACTCTAATATCTTATTTGTTAAGAACAATAAGTTTTAATGATAGTATTTCCAAAAAAAAAAAACTGTTTTAAGAACAATTTACAAAAAAAAAAAAAAAAAAAAAAAAAAAAAAAGAAGAAAGATAAATGAGTTTATCATTTTTCAATTATATATATATATATATATATATATATATATATATATAATGATAAATAAATTTATTATTTTTCTGTGTAACTTAAAAAGATAAAAGGAATTTGCCTTTTTTCTATAAAATTATCATTAAAACTTATTATGCAGAAGTGTTGTACTTAATATTAATTATCCTAAAAAAAAAAACTTCAACTTAATTTCCAGTATGTGTAGAATAACATTTTGAATAGGTAAAAAAAAATGTATTTAAAGAACCTACTTTTAGTAATATTAAGATTTGATAATATCTATATTGACGTTTTGCATAGTTCACACTTACATCAAAAAAGTGTGACATCAACGGTATTACAATTATTAATAAAGATTATATATAGACACACACACACAGAGAGCGGCTACGAGGACACAAAACTAGGCACAAATTATGAACTATTAGAATTGTTTGTCTTTACGTGGAAAGTGTAATTAAGGGAGAGATCTAATAGTTGAGATTTTGTGTTACCATTTTGAGTCTAAATAGACTTTCCTCTCTCTCTCTCTCTCTCTCTCTCTCTATATATATATATATATATATATATATATATATATATATATATATATATATATATAAACTAAATTTTAAAAAGGATTTTTCCGGCATTAAGTTTGAACATAAAAGGTTAATCATGTGTTAAAAAGTCTCAATTATCACAAGTATCGACAACTGAATATATCATTTTGACTATATATTATCTAAGCTGGCAAGGGTTCGTCGACAAACGTTCATAGGACAACTGAGCAGGGTCTTTGAGTGGGAAAGTTGGTTGAAGGGGAATGCGTGTGGCAGTACAAAGTAATGTGTGTGGCAGTACAAACGTAGTACTTGAACGGAATATTTACATTATAACTATTTATTTAATCGATTTATAGCTGATTAATTACTTGTTTTATTATGTAATATATGTGTTTAATTAAAACAGAAGAATAATACGAACTAAACATTAATTAATTATGTTGTGCTAGTAAGTACAGATAAGTGATACATGCTTCAGTGCAACTCTGCCGTAATAATTTCATCTTTTATGATATTTAAAATTGTTCACATCATGGTCTACCTGTCATTGCTCTGTCTGGTGCAATTCTCATAACTATAATATTCCTTTTGGTATTTCTTTGAAATAATCAGATCAACATCGTAAACCGTTAAATTTGGGTCATCGTTATTTTATTCTTGTATCAAATTACATATAAACATTGTGGATACAATAACTTTAACTTGAGTTTCAAATGAATATGTTTGCATATTATTTAAAATGTAGAAAAATTTCTTTTATATTCCAAAGATTCTCTCAGCTACAAACGTAAACTTGAATCATGGAAAAATAAAATTTTATTGATCTATTTTGGTTGATTTGCAGTTTCACGAAAATGAGGAATATAATATATAATATTACGATAGAGTGGTAAATAAGCAAGTTGTAGCTGATATCCTTAATCTACTACATGATGCTATTCAGAAGAAGGGTAAAAGAATTTAGTTTTTCTAATAGCTATAACAATATTGAAAATTCTACCATCATGCATTATACCTTCCCAAGAGTTACCCGATCTTTTGACCTGGCCATTCAACACTATCCAACAATATGTTAAACTCAAGGAAACGGTGCGATGAAGAGCTCAAGATCAAGTCTCAAGAAATAGCAAGTCTGAATCTGTCTAGTCGATTTAACCCACAATTACACTCCCCTAAAGATTCTAAATCTGCCAACTTTTGTAGATTCTGATCGGCATGCTCCCAGAGGCCTCGCTTAAGTTGAGAATTTAGATGAAGATAGCTGATCTAGGTCATCCAACCAGGGTGAATCCATCTCTAACGGTCTGGTCCAAACTTCCCAGCCTTGGTCATCTCACCATCTCTGACTTCTTCGTTGATTTCCTGACCAATCTGAGCTTGCCTTTGCCTATAAATACGGGATGCATTGGAGAGTATAAGATATTTTTTGGCTTTTGCGTTTTCCACCATTATTATTGTACTTTGGATTTGTTCCGGGATGAACTTCTATGATTCATAAAAATCAAGTAATAAAGAACTAAACTGTGAAGTGGATTAGGCTTATCATTGCATAGCCAGTAGCCACTATAAATATTGTGTTCTTGTTTATGCTATTATATCGCTATTTTCATTGTTATAAGTTGTTTTTCTTCACTTCATCTCCTTTAAAATTTTATTCAAGGGTGTTGATGTCATTTATGATGATAATATTTTTTGTGACTTCGTCGAGAAAAGGCGATTCTCGATCTTAGGTCTTATTTATTTATTAGTGAATCCTCATCTATTAAGAATGTCTGAATCTATAACTTGCAGACTGCCCTTGTGTGACACCCCACATCCGTTAATGTCACTCTTAAGAGAATGTATTAAGTTTCGTGAAGCGCAATAGGTAAAAAATACAGAAATTCACAAGACATATATAAAATAAGTAGCGGAAAATTTCAATTTCATTATTAAAAATAAAATGTAGTCTCAAACAGGTTACATCAAAACCAGTAGCATCAAAACCAAGCATCTCAAATCGGCCTCATAAAACAAAATAACCGAGTATAGCAATATAAAACCATATCCCTCATAGCAAGCCGTAGCAGAGTAGAAAGCAAGTCAAAACGGTACATCTCAGAAAATCCAGATCCAAGCTGAAAGAGAAAGTCCAAATCACTGAGGAGTGCTACCACTCTGAGGACCTGGGGTGGAAGGAAGAAAGAAGAGAAAACAGAAGGGTCAGACATAAAGTCTGGCAAGTTCCATTGATTTTCAAATATGCATAAAATAGGAATACCAAGACAAGTAAACAAGATTGGATGAGAAAGTACAGTATCATATAAGGTAACAGACAAACTAGACAGAACAATAGGATAGACATGAATAACAGGAATTAACTATGATCGAGTACTGCTTCACATTTGTATCCCTAAAACAGGTTATGTCTGCACCAATACTAGTATGACAGGATTAGGTGTTAACCTAATTACCTAATGGAAACAACAAAATTAAACAGTAGAAAATAGCATGATTAGGCGTACCCTAATTACATAACAGGATTATGTGTTACCCTACTTACATAATAGTAGGATTAGGTGTAGCCTAATAACTACTCATGCAATCGGCTCTCTAATACGTAGATACCCTGTATCAGCCCCGACAGTACGGTATATCACTTCCTAACCCAACAACTTATAACACAGACCTATTTACTTGTGTCATATCGGCTTAGTTTTCCTAATCGAACTCATGCACACTCATGACTCAGCCGGAACGTACCTGTACCCACCTTCCCCATGTGAACTTCTTACTATCCAGTTCAGTAAAGCGTGCCCTGGCCCCTACCTAGCGCAAGGCCCTCTAACAAAATACTAACACAGATACTGACTGATATGGGTTCCAAACAGCAGATTGACACAAGCTGAACCCCCTAAGCTTGTGACCCCAAATAACTAGGATTTAAGAGTCCTCAAAACCCGATACAACAACAGAACGATGGACCCCTTTAGCTTATTAATAATCATGTTTAACCTAGTAGGTTTAGGTTTACTAATAGGCGTGGTTGTGATATTACGTGTCATTATGTGTGTACAACCCCTTCCTCAAAACACCTGCCCAGATGTATGTATTACTACAATGATTCAGTTTATTAGCCTACATCTAGTACTTACAATATTCCAACATGTCATTTATTTAATGTCTGTATTAAGTCAAACCTAGCATGTTTATACATATGTATACTTTTCATCCAATTATGTCCCCAAATTACAGCATGTACATATTTATGCATATTATCCATTTACAGCAAGTATACACACATTTCCCTTTTTTATCAATTCACAGCAAGTATAAACATGTGCATATTATCCCTTTCCCAAATTATAGTTAAACAGTCCTCAATTTAACCATATGCATAAATTTCCCTTTTTATGCCATTTCATATTATCCAAATTTTATTTTACGCAAACCTTTAATCGAACAGGGCCTAGGCTTAGCGTAAACAAAAAGGGAAAACAAAGAGAGGAGAATAGAATCAAATCAAATCACATAGGCATATAGGCAAGGTTGGAAATAAACTAAAACGGTAGAAATAGGGAAAAGGAAGATAGAGTACATATAACTTATTAATTATCCAACAGTAAAGGCATGTGTTTTACTTATAACAACGGCATAGGTGATTAACAGTGAAAAACATGTATAGCAACTATCTTATAAACATTGTATATTCTAACCCAATTTTATTTAACTGTCATGTTATAGCCTAAGAAATCAGATCTGAAAATAACAAGGAACTCACAGTGGGTCTTGATGAAGAAGTGATTAAATCTCTTATGTATATATATATATATGTCGTTGCAGAAAAGTTCATATCTATCCCTTTTGTTGTTGTATGCAAATCTTGAATTTTGAGTTTTCTTTGTAGATCTAGGCTTCAGCAGTACTTCCCTATTGTATACATATATTTAGAATTGATTTACAAAGGCAGAGGGTATGAAGAAATGATGTATATTGGAATGGGAGACGCCACCTATTTATAGATTCACAGAGTTATCCTCAACCTATAAATTCTAGGGTTCTAATCTAAACCGTACATGTAGCGCTGAGTCAGCACGAACCTAGCCATGAAACAGTCCAAATTCGTAATTCAGAATCTTCCCCGGATATGGGTGGGTCGACCCATCGACCCTATTGGTCGACCCAGGCCCGTTGTGGGTTGGCCCACGCCCCCTTAATTCCCGCTTTGATTTTTCGTTCGTGTCTGGTTTGAATTTATTTGAATTATATTTATATATAAGCCCATTATATATGTACAAACTTCTAGTGCCCATAACTTCTTCATACATTATCTGTTTTACGCAAACTTGAGGTCTATTTGAACCACAATTCCGAGACGAATGCAATGGTAAAGTTGGTTTCACTTAATTATGAATATATAATTAAATAATACCCAATTCATTATCTTTAAAGTATGGTTATATTGTATTAAATTTTGGGGTGTTACATTCTCCCCTAATTAAAGGATTTCGTCCCCGAAATATCCAAGTTAAGAAGAATGTTACTATCCTAACAACTACCTGCAACCATCTACTCATCAACCATCCACAGGCGTTCATTGTCCTTAAGAATTTCTAATGCTTGTATGAACATATGCAAAGGTGTTATGTGTATATGTCCCTACACCAATGCTAAAATCAGGCGGCAACTGATTCAGTTGACCTCCTTAACGCAATATACGTTTGTGCCATGAATTTAAAATGTATGCAAATAATCCTAGTATAACTTATAAATTTTATATGTGTGCACAATCATTCATCAAAATGCAACATCCATATGATGATTCATCCATTTCCATCCATAGAGAATTAAAATGCACACACATCCACATGCAGTATATAAATGCTTGAGCCGATCTGCCTAGTGTGTGTATATGCATCCACTAGCAACCATCAATCATAACATGTTTCCAACCATTGGAATCTACCGAAGGATCGAAGGTTTGAACGATAGGATAAACATACTTGAATGATAGAAGCGAATGCAAAGTAAAAGCTTGGAAAAAAGTCAAGAACGTACTTTCAAACAGAAAAGGATAAGAAGCGTGAATCCTGTCTTACGATTCCCATGTCGCATTTTCGCGGTCTTTTCCCCATTGCACCTTTACCAATCTGATTTCTATATCGTGTAGCTTCTTGATTTTTGATCCAAGGATATGAGTAGGAACTCTTCCCATCGGTCCTTCCTTCTTAACGTCCACGTCTTCAAGTGTGCTCAGCTCCACTATCTCTATCATATCATGTACCCATTTCCTTAAATGGGAAACGTGAAACACATCATGTATGCCCTCCAGTCTGTCTCATGTACCCATTTCCTTAAATGGGAAACGTGAAACACATCATGTACGCCCGCCAGTCTGTCCGTTAGCTTAACCCTATAGGCCATTTGACCTATCCTCTCTACTATAGAAATGACCCTACAAATCAAGGCGTCAACTTCCTTACTGAGCCAAAGCGAACTACATTCCTTAGCAGTTATACTTTAGTGAAGACCATATCTCCCATTTCGAATTCCAAATTTGTCCTCCTTTTGTCGGCATAGGATTTTTGTCTGTCTTGAGCTAATTTCATTCTTCAACAGATAAGATCAATCTTCTCGAAAGTATGTCGAATCATCTCAGGTCCAAGCAGAAGTCCGTCCGTAGACTCTCACCAACAAGTCTGCGATCTACAAGGTCGTCCATATAACGCTTCGAAAGGTTCCATGCTTATGCTCGATTGGTGACGTTGTTGTAGGAGAACTCAACCAATGGGAGATGCTCTTCCAAAGTCCCTCCGAAATCTAGGATACACGGTCTTAGAAGATTCTCAAGAACTCTATCACCCTCTCAGTTTGTTCGTCGGTCTGAATGTGGTGTGTTGTGCTCAAATGTAGTTGTGTACCTAACGCCTCTAGTAAGCTCTTCCAAAACTCACTAATAAAGATGGGGTCTCAGTCGCTTACTCTACTAGAAGGTACCCATGCAGTCGGACTATCTCTTGAAGATATACTGATGCTAGCCAAGCTTCTGTCCTCTTACTCTTAACATGAATAAAATGAGTGCTCTTTGTGAGTGTATCCACTACCACCCAAATGCTCGTATTGCCCTACCTTGATCGGGGAAATCCATCGATGAAATCCATAAAAACGCTCTCCCACTTCCATTGTGGGACATCTAAGGGCAGAAGCAGTCTGCTAGGTTTCCTTTGAAAAGTCGATGTGTACGACTTAAAGGATCTATATGGATATAGTGGAAATATATGTGATATGCTAGCTAAGTACCATGTAGTGCAAATAAAATCTAAGTTACCGAGATATATCACAAACAAAGTAAATGCCGAAAATAAAGTAAAGTGACACCAGGAATTTTTATATTGGTTCGGACTTCCTGCCCTACGTCCAGTCCCGAAGTGTAACACCCCACCTCCGCTAGGGTCACTCTTTCGGGGGCACTAGCTTCTGGGGGGCGTTAGAACTGGGTAAGCATGCATAATGATATATCAAGGCAGAACAGGAACATAAATATATATGTAAAATAGAGTAAGTGAGAATAAAACAGCGGAATATCTCAAACCATCTCAAAACAAGTCTAGTACATCATAAAGTCATCTGCCAAAATAAATATGTCTAGTACAACATAAACAGAAATACTGAAATACATAGTGCTATCCCCAAAAATAAAAGTGATAAACCATAGCGAGCTCAATGTCCAGACATACATGAGCTATCCAGCGAACAAGCAAGCGATCCAAGCTAAGCACCACTGTTCCCTCCCTGAGAACCTGGGGGGGGGGGGGGGAACGGAAGAAAAGAAGCGAAAGAAAACAGGTCAGTCAAAAAGACTGGTAAGCCCTACTACGATCAGTCTATAAACTAATAAAGCTAACATCATGATGGAAACTGAGATGAATATACTGGCAATAGATAAAGGTGTCATCACATAGAGGAGATTAGGCTTTGCACCACAGTGTACTAGCAAACTAACATAACAGGTAATGATCCCTCAGCCCAAACTTAGGCCCAATAGCATGAGGTGACCTTAATGCAAGGTCCAGCCCAACGGTCTAGTCGATCGGCTCCCTATAAACCTAACACGTCAAGTGTTGGTGTCCATACGGCCCACATATGGTTGTAGTCAGACTGTGCTGGGTCCACCTTTGGGTGTATCAAGCCCTCGGGTGTCAACCCCAGACACCTAAGCAATAATGCACAGTCTAAACCTACTGGTACCCGTGCCTCGAGTTTGTCCAACACCGAACTACGTGCACGTCCGTAGTCCGCCTGGACCCGCACCGCTGTACCACTCAGCCGTCGTTTTGGTCGCTTACATCAGTCCAGTAATCGTGCCCCGCCCTAGCCTAGCCTCTAGGGTTGTGAATGATACCAAACTGGGATTACTGCTGGAACAGACCACGTTGCTAGGGTTTTCTAAGAGGGTTAAGTGTGGTTTAACCCCTCACTAATCATGGATTAAATTAGCTAAGTGTAACCAACAGTTCACCACTTAACCCCATTTAATCCCTCGTATCCCCAAATTTGGTTAAGTATTAGTGGGCCATGACTTAACCCTAATCATGAGGCATTAATTTAATTGTACCTTAACCTCTCACATTAGACTTTGTTGCGGTTACTAGTTAAGCCGGGCGGGTCCGGGTAGCTTTACACCACAACTTGGTCTAACCTCGGGTCCCAGGTACACATGACCAACTTCTCACATTGGGTCCTATTGTTTGTAGCAACTAGTTAAGCCGGTCGGTTCCGGGTAGGTTTACGCTACAAACTCAACCCAACCTCGAGTTGGCCACACATGTTTTCTAAGTGTCATGTCCACTTTATTTCAAACCATAATTACAAGTTTAACAAATACTTGGGTAGACCTAACTTAATAGGTAAATTCCCAAGGGGTAGACCTAACTTAATAGGTAAATTCCCAATCTTATATTTTTGTGTATTTTAAGTTTTACCCAAAAACCCTCCCAACGTCATTCTATCGCTTACATATTCGTCATAACGCATAAAGGATAGAAAGAGGGAACTTGGCACAACATACATGATGAATCTTACATATCATAATAAGCATGCATAACATGTTGGACTTGCATAACTTAGCATAGTGAACTTGCATAAACATGCATAACTTGTTGAACTTGCAAATCATGGCATAGTGAACTTGCATAAACATGCATAACTTGTTAAACTTGCAAATCATGGCAAAGTGAACTTGCATAAACATGCATATCTTGTTAAACATGTGTAACATGGCATAGTGAACTCACATAAGCATGCATAACTTATTAAACATGCATAACATAGCATAGTGAACTCGCATAAGCATGCATAACTTATTAAACATGCATAACATAGCATAGTGAACTCGCATAAGCATGCATAACTTATTAAACATGCATAACATAGCATAGTGAACTCGCATAAGCATGCATAACATAGCATAGTGAACTCGCATAAGCATGCATAACTTATTAAACATGCATAAATCCCAACTTTCATCACATATTAACTTTAGAGTTTCTAAAATGAAGGTAAGAGGGCTTACAAATATTATGAAGACACAAATCTACTAATAAAGATTGAGAAGCCCTTTTATGCAAGCATATAAAAACCCAAAACAAAGCTCCAATTAACAAAAATCCCAAAAACTCTAGCTTAGCAAATAAAGCTTGCAACTTGATGATGTATGCAAGCTAATGATCATTCATACAACTTAGAAAAGCTTGTATGAACATCAAAATCTTCATAGAATTGATTTTTGAAGAGGGTGGAGGCTAGGGTTCTTAGGTGGAGGCCATTTGAGAATTCAATTTGACATAGTTTGGTTGCTAGAGTGAATAATGAGGTTTTAGGGTAGGATTAGGGGCTTATTTATAGAAGATTAGAGTGTTTTTAGCCATAGGATTAACCCTAGGTTAGTTTAGGTCCGTCAGATTTAGGAATTCTCTAGAACCAAGCCACAAGACCAAGCCCCAAATCAAAATGGTGCGCCAGGCAAAACTGTCCGACCACCCCGTGTCGACAGGGCAGTCGACACCCTTGGACCCCTGTCGACATGCCTGTCGACATGGGGGTCCTGGCGGGAATTTTCCCGCCTGACACCAATTAGCCCTAATCCTTGTTTTTAATTTAAAATTTAAATCTGTTTTTACTATGGAAATTTCTGAAAACTTCAATGGGCCTTAACTGGGTCATACGGACTCCGATTTTCGAAAACTCGGACTCTATTTCGCGTATTTTTCCGAGACGAACGCAATGGCATAGCCCGTTTCCCCTGATTCAGATTTTTGAATTAAATTCTGCCTCGATTTATGTTGTAACAGGTTATTGAAAATACGGGTTGTTACATTCTCCCCTCCTTAAAGGATTTCGCCCCCGAAATCTTCAAGTTAGGAAGAACGTATCCTACCATCCAATCATCCATCTACTCAAAGCATCATCCACGAGCAATCATTGTCCTTAAAAGATTCTAAATGCTGTATGAACATATGCAAAAGTGTGTGTATATGTACTTATCTAATGCAAAGATCAATGCAAAATATGTTAGTGAAATGTATCCATATGTATGCAAATCCCTAACATAATGTATAATATCTACATGCGTGCTCAATCATACATCCATATGCAACATCCATGTGATTGCATACAAATTTCATCCAAGAATAAGCATAAACACTCATGCACATGCAATATGAGGAGTGTGTGAGCCGATCCAGTGCCTAATGTGTATCATGCATCCACGGGTAACCACTTGCAACCATCAAACATAACATGTTTCAAACACATGTTTCATCCAAAGGGTTTCTACCTAAGGTTCTCATGACAAGATTAGCACGATAACTAGATAAGCATGGATAGCAAAGAGAAAGATATGCTAACAAAGGAAAGAGATTGAGAGTGTACCCTCAAAAAGGAATGGATAAAGCCCACGCATCTTCTTCTCGGTTTCCCAAGTTGTGTCTTCTTCGGCTTCACCCCATTGAACCTTCACCAGCCTGACCTCTCGATTCCTTAGCTTCTTGGTCTCCGTCCCCAAGATACGAATCGGAGCTCTCCTCAAAGTTGCCTCTTTCTCTACTTCCACGTCTTCAAGAATGCTGGGTTCAACCACCTCAGCGGACTCATGTAGGCACTTTCGGAGATGCAAGACATGAAAGACATTATGCACTCCGGACAACTTCTCGGGCAATTGCACTTTATAAGCCATCTTCCCAATTCTCTCTATGATAGGGAAGGGTCCAACAAATCTCGGTGCTAACTTCCCAACAGCTCCAAATCGGACCACATTCCGCAAAGGAGAAACCTTTACGAAAACCATGTCCCCAACATCAAACTCCAAATCGGATCTCCGCTTATCAGCATAGGATTTCTGTCGGTCTTGGGCCGCTTTCATCTGTCTTCTAATCAACTCGACCTTCTCGGATGTATCTCTAATCATGTCGGGTCCAAGTATAAGCTTATCTGTAGTCTCCCACCAACATGTGGGTGACTTGCACGGCCTCCCATATAAAGCTTCAAATGGTGCCATCCCTATGCTCGCCTGATAACTGTTATTATATGCAAACTCAACAAGAGGAAGATGGTCTTCCCAAGCACCACCAAAATCCAGAATGCAAAGCCTCAACAAGTCCTCAAGTACCCTATTCACCCTTTCTGTTTGGCCGTCTGTTTGTGGGTGATAGGTCGTACTCAGGTTCAACCTTGTGCCCATAGCTTCTTGCAAACTGTTCCAGAATTGACTTGTAAAGATTGGGTCACGGTCACTGACAATGCTAGAAGGGACTCCATGTAGTCGTACTATCTCACGAAGATATACTGATGCTAGTCCAGATGCGGTCCTTTTGCTCTTTACTGGAATGAAATGAGCACTCTTCGTAAGCCTATCTACAATGACCCATATGCTTGTATTCCCTCTCCTTGACCTTGGAAGCCCATCAATAAAGTCCATAGAAATACTCTCCCACTTCCATAGCGGGACCTCTAGAGGGTGCAATAGCCCACCGGGCTTCTTCGACTCGGCTTTTACTCTCTGACAAACAACACATCTGGAGACAAACTCTGCCACATCTTTCTTCATCCCAGGCCAGAAGAAAATGCGCTTCATATCCTTATACATCTTATCTCCACCAGGATGTATAGTCATTTTGGAGCGATGTGCTTCATCAAGAACTTTCCTTACCAAGTCCTCCACCATCGGAACACAAAGCCTTCCGTCTCTCCTCAGCCAACCCTTATCGTCTATAGAATATCGAGCAAGGTGACTAGATGTCTCCCCTCGAATCAGCTTATCCATGATCTCAATTATCTGAGGGTCTTCCTTCTGCGAAGCCCCAACTTGATCCAGAAGGGTAGGCCTGAGCTCTAGAGATGCTAAGGAACCGGTCATCGACTCAACTGTCAAAGAAAAATCAAAGGTTGCCAAGAACTCTAAATTCTTCATCTCAACAAATAGAGGAATTAGTGTCAACCTTTTTCTACTCAACGCATCCGCTACAACATTCCCCTTGCCAGGGGTATAGGCTATATCAAAATCATAGGACGCCAAGAATTCCATCCATCTCTGCTGCCTCAAGTTCAGATCCTTCTGCGAAAAGAGATACTTCAAAGACTTATGATCAGTATACAGCTCAAATCTCTCTCCCAGAAGATAATGACGCCAAGCCTTCAGTGCATATACAATCGCTGCCAGCTCTAAATCATGAGTGGGATAATTCTTCTCATGCACCTTAAGTTGCCTCCCACCAAAACATATAACTCTGCCCTCTTGCATCAGAACGGCGCCCAATCCCGTGCCACAAGCATCAGTGTACACGGTAAATATCTTACCACCATCAGGTAAAGCTAGAACGGGTGCAGAGGTAAGGGCTCTCTTGAGTCTCTGAAAAGCAAGCTCACAATCCATATCCCAAGCAAAAACTAAGTTCTTCTTAGTCAACTTAGTAAGAGGAGCGGATATCTTCGCGAAGTCCTTGATGAACTTCCGGTAAAAACCCGCAAGACCTAGAAAACTTCTCACCTCGGTTGCATTCCTTGGAGTCTTCCAATCCTGAACTGCAACCACCTTAGCGGGATCCACCGCTAAGCCTTGCTTGGATACGATATGCCCAAGGAATCTGACTTCCCTTCTCCAAAAGTGGCACTTGGAGAACTTGGCCTTTAACTGATGCGCTCTAAGCATATCCATCACCTCTACAAGATGCCTCGCGTGCTCTTCTTCATCCTTGGAGAAAACCAAAATATCATCCACAAAGACCACGACAAACTTGTTCAAGAACTCCCGAAACACCCTACTCATCAAGTCCACGAAGTACGTGGGTGCATTCGTAAAACCGAACGGCATAACAAGCCATTCGAAGAATCCGTCTGGAGTTCTGAATGCAGTCTTGTCTATACTATCTTCAGCCACTCTGAGCTGATGAAATCCAGTAGCAAGATCAAGCTGAGAGAAAACAGAAGCACCAACAAGCTGGTCGAAGAGATCATCGATCCTCGGTAACGGGTGTCTGTTCTTCTTAGTCAGCTTATTCAATTCTCTATAGTCCACACAGAGTCGAAGAGAACCATCTGCCTTAGTAGCAAACACCACAGGCGCTCCCCATTCGGATATACTTCGTCTGATGAAGTTCTTTTCAAGCAACTCTTTCACTTGCTTGCTCAGCTCCCATCTCTCACGCGGAGCCATGTGCCGAACGGGCAAAGAAACAGGCTTAGCATTATCCACCAGATAAATGCGAAAATCAATCTCTCGTTTCGGGGGCAACCCCTTAACTTCTTCAAAAACATCTGGATAATCTCGGACCACCCTTACAGACTGAAGGGTTTCCTCTGACGAGTCGAGAGATTCAAGATAGCACAACATGACGGGATCCTTCGGATTGCATGAAATCTTAAAGGTGTTGCCAAGGCGAGTCACAAGCCTCACAACCCTATGCTCACAATCAAGAATGGCTCCATATCGGGACAGCCAATCCATGCCCAGTATCAATCCGTATCCCCTGAAACCAAGAACATATGCACTACAAAAGAACTCTACACTGAGTATAGAGATCCTCAGATCCTCACATATCATAGATAGATGAGCAGAACCCCCAATGGGATTCGAAACATAAACGGGATCATCCACTAAGCTAGTACTAAGGTGCAAGCTATCAACAAGATCAGATGAAATAAAGCTATGTGATGCACCAGAATCAAACAAGGTACGAACTGGAAGATCAGAAACATAAACAAGGTTCTCAACAGAAACACTACCTCGATCGGGAACTGGAGCGGTATTGAGAGCATGAACTTGCCCTCCTGAAGGTCCAGCCTGTCCTTTCTTCTTTGGGCATTCTTTGCTGAAGTGTCCAGTCTCACCACAAGAGAAACATCCACCACTAAGCTTCCTTTTCTTCTTCCTACAATCCTTAGCAAAGTGTCCAGGCACACCACAGTAATTGCACTTTCCCTTGCCTTTGTTGTTGTTCCCCTTCTTGTTCTTGCTCTGATTCCCCTGACTGCTTTGACCACCTTGATTGCCTTTACCTTGAGAATCAGTCTTCTTTGCTTGAGTATCACTTGACTTGACCTCCTTCTTTCCATTTCCTTGAAGTAGAGCCATATTGACCAAACTCTCAAAAGTAGCCCCATGCGGAATATGTGACATCGCCAAGCCCTGCAGCGGCTCATTCAACCCTCTAGCAAATCGAAGAGCCTTCTTCTCAGGAGTGTTCACCATATCCAAACCAAAACGGGCCAGCTGATTAAACTTGTTCACATACTCCTTGACAGACATATCACCTTGCTTTAATGCAATGAACTTCTCCATCTGTAAATTCGCCTCAGCAGAAGATAGAAACTTGGCCACAAATCTAGCCCTCAAATCGGCCCAAGTCTCAACGGGCCTCGTCCCATTGGTGACTTCCCACCAATAGGCTGCTTCATCCTTCAAAAGCCACACTGTCAATAAGATCTTCCTTTCGTCATCAATCCCAAAGATAGCAAACAAGTCCTCAGTGTCTTTCAGCCAATTCCTAGCTTCAACAAAAGATTCCGTGCCTAGGAAATTCTTGCCTCCCATCGCCTTGAAGTCTTTACAAACCTTCGTGAACTCAACCTGAGGATGCTGAGGGGGAGGAGGAAGAGGAGCCTCAGCAACAGGAGGGGGAGGAACATTAGCAACGGGAGGAGGAATATTAACTGCAGGAGGAGGGGGAGCAGGAACCACCGGAGGAGGGACATTAGGGGGAGGATTCTCAACTACAGGAGGAGGAGTGGGAGTAGGGTTTGCGGGGCCGGCTGCCGCCCTAGCTTCTAGAAGTCTCCTATACCAGAGTGGCACATTTACTCCATCCGGGATGGCAAGATCCTCAGCCATACTGAAACGAAAGATAAGATAAGATTAGGTCAAGGGATCGAAGGATAACGCTAATGGCTTTTTGGGGAATAGCCTTTTAAAATACTAGACTTTTCTTTGGAAAATACTTTATACTTGTTTTGAAAATAGTTTTTCAAAAGTCTTTTTAAAAAACTTTTTGTTCTTTCTTGTAAACCATATGCTCTGATACCAAATTTGTAACACCCCACCTCCGCTAGGGTCACTCTTTCGGGGGCACTAGCTTCTGGGGGGCGTTAGAACTGGGTAAGCATGCATAATGATATATCAAGGCAGAACAGGAACATAAATATATATGTAAAACAGAGTAAGTGAGAATAAAACAGCGGAATATCTCAAACCATCTCAAAACAAGTCTAGTACATCATAAAGTCATCTGCCAAAATAAATATGTCTAGTACAACATAAACAGAAATACTGAAATACATAGTGCTATCCCCAAAAATAAAAGTGATAAACCATAGCGAGCTCAATGTCCAGACATACATGAGCTATCCAGCGAACAAGCAAGCGATCCAAGCTAAGCACCACTGTTCCCTCCCTGAGAACCTGGGGGGGGGGGAACGGAAGAAAAGAAGCGAAAGAAAACAGGTCAGTCAAAAAGACTGGTAAGCCCTACTACGATCAGTCTATAAACTAATAAAGCTAACATCATGATGGAAACTGAGATGAATATACTGGCAATAGATAAAGGTGTCATCACATAGAGGAGATTAGGCTTTGCACCACAGTGTACTAGCAAACTAACATAACAGGTAATGATCCCTCAGCCCAAACTTAGGCCCAATAGCATGAGGTGACCTTAATGCAAGGTCCAGCCCAACGGTCTAGTCGATCGGCTCCCTATAAACCTAACACGTCAAGTGTTGGTGTCCATACGGCCCACATATGGTTGTAGTCAGACTGTGCTGGGTCCACCTTTGGGTGTATCAAGCCCTCGGGTGTCAACCCCAGACACCTAAGCAATAATGCACAGTCTAAACCTACTGGTACCCGTGCCTCGAGTTTGTCCAACACCGAACTACGTGCACGTCCGTAGTCCGCCTGGACCCGCACCGCTGTACCACTCAGCCGTCGTTTTGGTCGCTTACATCAGTCCAGTAATCGTGCCCCGCCCTAGCCTAGCCTCTAGGGTTGTGAATGATACCAAACTGGGATTACTGCTGGAACAGACCACGTTGCTAGGGTTTTCTAAGAGGGTTAAGTGTGGTTTAACCCCTCACTAATCATGGATTAAATTAGCTAAGTGTAACCAACAGTTCACCACTTAACCCCATTTAATCCCTCGTATCCCCAAATTTGGTTAAGTATTAGTGGGCCATGACTTAACCCTAATCATGAGGCATTAATTTAATTGTACCTTAACCTCTCACATTAGACTTTGTTGCGGTTACTAGTTAAGCCGGGCGGGTCCGGGTAGCTTTACACCACAACTTGGTCTAACCTCGGGTCCCAGGTACACATGACCAACTTCTCACATTGGGTCCTATTGTTTGTAGCAACTAGTTAAGCCGGTCGGTTCCGGGTAGGTTTACGCTACAAACTCAACCCAACCTCGAGTTGGCCACACATGTTTTCTAAGTGTCATGTCCACTTTATTTCAAACCATAATTACAAGTTTAACAAATACTTGGGTAGACCTAACTTAATAGGTAAATTCCCAAGGGGTAGACCTAACTTAATAGGTAAATTCCCAATCTTATATTTTTGTGTATTTTAAGTTTTACCCAAAAACCCTCCCAACGTCATTCTATCGCTTACATATTCGTCATAACGCATAAAGGATAGAAAGAGGGAACTTGGCACAACATACATGATGAATCTTACATATCATAATAAGCATGCATAACATGTTGGACTTGCATAACTTAGCATAGTGAACTTGCATAAACATGCATAACTTGTTGAACTTGCAAATCATGGCATAGTGAACTTGCATAAACATGCATAACTTGTTAAACTTGCAAATCATGGCAAAGTGAACTTGCATAAACATGCATATCTTGTTAAACATGTGTAACATGGCATAGTGAACTCACATAAGCATGCATAACTTATTAAACATGCATAACATAGCATAGTGAACTCGCATAAGCATGCATAACTTATTAAACATGCATAACATAGCATAGTGAACTCGCATAAGCATGCATAACTTATTAAACATGCATAACATAGCATAGTGAACTCGCATAAGCATGCATAACATAGCATAGTGAACTCGCATAAGCATGCATAACTTATTAAACATGCATAAATCCCAACTTTCATCACATATTAACTTTAGAGTTTCTAAAATGAAGGTAAGAGGGCTTACAAATATTATGAAGACACAAATCTACTAATAAAGATTGAGAAGCCCTTTTATGCAAGCATATAAAAACCCAAAACAAAGCTCCAATTAACAAAAATCCCAAAAACTCTAGCTTAGCAAATAAAGCTTGCAACTTGATGATGTATGCAAGCTAATGATCATTCATACAACTTAGAAAAGCTTGTATGAACATCAAAATCTTCATAGAATTGATTTTTGAAGAGGGTGGAGGCTAGGGTTCTTAGGTGGAGGCCATTTGAGAATTCAATTTGACATAGTTTGGTTGCTAGAGTGAATAATGAGGTTTTAGGGTAGGATTAGGGGCTTATTTATAGAAGATTAGAGTGTTTTTAGCCATAGGATTAACCCTAGGTTAGTTTAGGTCCGTCAGATTTAGGAATTCTCTAGAACCAAGCCACAAGACCAAGCCCCAAATCAAAATGGTGCGCCAGGCAAAACTGTCCGACCACCCCGTGTCGACAGGGCAGTCGACACCCTTGGACCCCTGTCGACATGCCTGTCGACATGGGGGTCCTGGCGGGAATTTTCCCGCCTGACACCAATTAGCCCTAATCCTTGTTTTTAATTTAAAATTTAAATCTGTTTTTACTATGGAAATTTCTGAAAACTTCAATGGGCCTTAACTGGGTCATACGGACTCCGATTTTCGAAAACTCGGACTCTATTTCGCGTATTTTTCCGAGACGAACGCAATGGCATAGCCCGTTTCCCCTGATTCAGATTTTTGAATTAAATTCTGCCTCGATTTATGTTGTAACAGGTTATTGAAAATACGGGTTGTTACATTCTCCCCTCCTTAAAGGATTTCGCCCCCGAAATCTTCAAGTTAGGAAGAACGTATCCTACCATCCAATCATCCATCTACTCAAAGCATCATCCACGAGCAATCATTGTCCTTAAAAGATTCTAAATGCTGTATGAACATATGCAAAAGTGTGTGTATATGTACTTATCTAATGCAAAGATCAATGCAAAATATGTTAGTGAAATGTATCCATATGTATGCAAATCCCTAACATAATGTATAATATCTACATGCGTGCTCAATCATACATCCATATGCAACATCCATGTGATTGCATACAAATTTCATCCAAGTATAAGCATAAACACTCATGCACATGCAATATGAGGAGTGTGTGAGCCGATCCAGTGCCTAATGTGTATCATGCATCCACGGGTAACCACTTGCAACCATCAAACATAACATGTTTCAAACACATGTTTCATCCAAAGGGTTTCTACCTAAGGTTCTCATGACAAGATTAGCACGATAACTAGATAAGCATGGATAGCAAAGAGAAAGATATGCTAACAAAGGAAAGAGATTGAGAGTGTACCCTCAAAAAGGAATGGATAAAGCCCACGCATCTTCTCCTCGGTTTCCCAAGTTGTGTCTTCTTCGGCTTCACCCCATTGAACCTTCACCAGCCTGACCTCTCGATTCCTTAGCTTCTTGGTCTCCGTCCCCAAGATACGAATCGGAGCTCTCCTCAAAGTTGCCTCTTTCTCTACTTCCACGTCTTCAAGAATGCTGGGTTCAACCACCTCAGCGGACTCATGTAGGCACTTTCGGAGATGCAAGACATGAAAGACATTATGCACTCCGGACAACTTCTCGGGCAATTGCACTTTATAAGCCATCTTCCCAATTCTCTCTATGATAGGGAAGGGTCCAACAAATCTCGGTGCTAACTTCCCAACAGCTCCAAATCGGACCACATTCCGCAAAGGAGAAACCTTTACGAAAACCATGTCCCCAACATCAAACTCCAAATCGGATCTCCGCTTATCAGCATAGGATTTCTGTCGGTCTTGGGCCGCTTTCATCTGTCTTCTAATCAACTCGACCTTCTCGGATGTATCTCTAATCATGTCGGGTCCAAGTATAAGCTTATCTGTAGTCTCCCACCAACATGTGGGTGACTTGCACGGCCTCCCATATAAAGCTTCAAATGGTGCCATCCCTATGCTCGCCTGATAACTGTTATTATATGCAAACTCAACAAGAGGAAGATGGTCTTCCCAAGCACCACCAAAATCCAGAATGCAAAGCCTCAACAAGTCCTCAAGTACCCTATTCACCCTTTCTGTTTGGCCGTCTGTTTGTGGGTGATAGGTCGTACTCAGGTTCAACCTTGTGCCCATAGCTTCTTGCAAACTGTTCCAGAATTGACTTGTAAAGATTGGGTCACGGTCACTGACAATGCTAGAAGGGACTCCATGTAGTCGTACTATCTCACGAAGATATACTGATGCTAGTCCAGATGCGGTCCTTTTGCTCTTTACTGGAATGAAATGAGCACTCTTCGTAAGCCTATCTACAATGACCCATATGCTTGTATTCCCTCTCCTTGACCTTGGAAGCCCATCAATAAAGTCCATAGAAATACTCTCCCACTTCCATAGCGGGACCTCTAGAGGGTGCAATAGCCCACCGGGCTTCTTCGACTCGGCTTTTACTCTCTGACAAACAACACATCTGGAGACAAACTCTGCCACATCTTTCTTCATCCCAGGCCAGAAGAAAATGCGCTTCATATCCTTATACATCTTATCTCCACCAGGATGTATAGTCATTTTGGAGCGATGTGCTTCATCAAGAACTTTCCTTACCAAGTCCTCCACCATCGGAACACAAAGCCTTCCGTCTCTCCTCAGCCAACCCTTATCGTCTATAGAATATCGAGCAAGGTGACTAGATGTCTCCCCTCGAATCAGCTTATCCATGATCTCAATTATCTGAGGGTCTTCCTTCTGCGAAGCCCCAACTTGATCCAGAAGGGTAGGCCTGAGCTCTAGAGATGCTAAGGAACCGGTCATCGACTCAACTGTCAAAGAAAAATCAAAGGTTGCCAAGAACTCTAAATTCTTCATCTCAACAAATAGAGGAATTAGTGTCAACCTTTTTCTACTCAACGCATCCGCTACAACATTCCCCTTGCCAGGGGTATAGGCTATATCAAAATCATAGGACGCCAAGAATTCCATCCATCTCTCCTGCCTCAAGTTCAGATCCTTCTGCGAAAAGAGATACTTCAAAGACTTATGATCAGTATACAGCTCAAATCTCTCTCCCAGAAGATAATGACGCCAAGCCTTCAGTGCATATACAATCGCTGCCAGCTCTAAATCATGAGTGGGATAATTCTTCTCATGCACCTTAAGTTGCCTCCCACCAAAACATATAACTCTGCCCTCTTGCATCAGAACGGCGCCCAATCCCGTGCCACAAGCATCAGTGTACATGGTAAATATCTTACCACCATCAGGTAAAGCTAGAACGGGTGCAGAGGTAAGGGCTCTCTTGAGTCTCTGAAAAGCAAGCTCACAATCCATATCCCAAGCAAAAACTAAGTTCTTCTTAGTCAACTTAGTAAGAGGAGCGGATATCTTCGCGAAGTCCTTGATGAACTTCCGGTAAAAACCCGCAAGACCTAGAAAACTTCTCACCTCGGTTGCATTCCTTGGAGTCTTCCAATCCTGAACTGCAACCACCTTAGCGGGATCCACCGCTAAGCCTTGCTTGGATACGATATGCCCAAGGAATCTGACTTCCCTTCTCCAAAAGTGGCACTTGGAGAACTTGGCCTTTAACTGATGCGCTCTAAGCATATCCATCACCTCTACAAGATGCCTCGTGTGCTCTTCTTCATCCTTGGAGAAAACCAAAATATCATCCACAAAGACCACGACAAACTTGTTCAAGAACTCCCGAAACACCCTACTCATCAAGTCCACGAAGTACGTGGGTGCATTCGTAAAACCGAACGGCATAACAAGCCATTCGAAGAATCCGTCTGGAGTTCTGAATGCAGTCTTGTCTATACTATCTTCAGCCACTCTGAGCTGATGAAATCCAGTAGCAAGATCAAGCTGAGAGAAAACAGAAGCACCAACAAGCTGGTCGAAGAGATCATCGATCCTCGGTAACGGGTGTCTGTTCTTCTTAGTCAGCTTATTCAATTCTCTATAGTCCACACAGAGTCGAAGAGAACCATCTGCCTTAGTAGCAAACACCACAGACGCTCCCCATTCGGATATACTTCGTCTGATGAAGTTCTTTTCAAGCAACTCTTTCACTTGCTTGCTCAGCTCCCATCTCTCACGCGGAGCCATGTGCCGAACGGGCAAAGAAACAGGCTTAGCATTATCCACCAGATAAATGCGAAAATCAATCTCTCGTTTCGGGGGCAACCCCTTAACTTCTTCAAAAACATCTGGATAATCTCGGACCACCCTTACAGACTGAAGGGTTTCCTCTGACGAGTCGAGAGATTCAAGATAGCACAACATGACGGGATCCTTCGGATTGCATGAAATCTTAAAGGTGTTGCCAAGGCGAGTCACAAGCCTCACAACCCTATGCTCACAATCAAGAATGGCTCCATATCGGGACAGCCAATCCATGCCCAGTATCAATCCGTATCCCCTGAAACCAAGAACATATGCACTACAAAAGAACTCTACACTGAGTATAGAGATCCTCAGATCCTCACATATCATAGATAGATGAGCAGAACCCCCAATGGGATTCGAAACACAAACGGGATCATCCACTAAGCTAGTACTAAGGTGCAAGCTATCAACAAGATCAGATGAAATAAAGCTATGTGATGCACCAGAATCAAACAAGGTACGAACTGGAAGATCAGAAACATAAACAAGGTTCTCAACAGAAACACTACCTCGATCGGGAACTGGAGCGGTATTGAGAGCATGAACTTGCCCTCCTGAAGGTCCAGCCTGTCCTTTCTTCTTTGGGCATTCTTTGCTGAAGTGTCCAGTCTCACCACAAGAGAAACATCCACCACTAAGCTTCCTTTTCTTCTTCCTACAATCCTTAGCAAAGTGTCCAGGCACACCACAGTAATTGCACTTTCCCTTGCCTTTGTTGTTGTTCCCCTTCTTGTTCTTGCTCTGATTCCCCTGACTGCTTTGACCACCTTGATTGCCTTTACCTTGAGAATCAGTCTTCTTTGCTTGAGTATCACTTGACTTGACCTCCTTCTTTCCATCTCCTTGAAGTAGAGCCATATTGACCAAACTCTCAAAAGTAGCCCCATGCGAAATATGTGACATCGCCAAGCCCTGCAGCGGCTCATTCAACCCTCTAGCAAATCGAAGAGCCTTCTTCTCAGGAGTGTTCACCATATCCAAACCAAAACGGGCCAGCTGATTAAACTTGTTCACATACTCCTTGACAGACATATCACCTTGCTTTAATGCAATGAACTTCTCCATCTGTAAATTCGCCTCAGCAGAAGATAGAAACTTGGCCACAAATCTAGCCCTCAAATCGGCCCAAGTCTCAACGGGCCTCGTCCCATTGGTGACTTCCCACCAATAGGCTGCTTCATCCTTCAAAAGCCACACTGTCAATAAGATCTTCCTTTCGTCATCAATCCCAAAGATAGCAAACAAGTCCTCAGTGTCTTTCAGCCAATTCCTAGCTTCAACAAAAGATTCCGTGCCTAGGAAATTCTTGCCTCCCATCGCCTTGAAGTCTTTACAAACCTTCGTGAACTCAACCTGAGGATGCTGAGGGGGAGGAGGAGGAAGAGGAGCCTCAGCAACAGGAGGGGGAGGAACATTAGCAACGGGAGGAGGAATATTAACTGCAGGAGGAGGGGGAGCAGGAACCACCGGAGGAGGGACATTAGGGGGAGGATTCTCAACTACAGGAGGAGGAGTGGGAGTAGGGTTTGCGGGGCCGGCTGCCGCCCTAGCTTCTAGAAGTCTCCTATACCAGAGTGGCACATTTACTCCATCCGGGATGGCAAGATCCTCAGCCATACTGAAACGAAAGATAAGATAAGATTAGGTCAAGGGATCGAAGGATAACGCTAATGGCTTTTTGGGGAATAGCCTTTTAAAATACTAGACTTTTCTTTGGAAAATACTTTATACTTGTTTTGAAAATAGTTTTTCAAAAGTCTTTTTAAAAAACTTTTTGTTCTTTCTTGTAAACCATATGCTCTGATACCAAATTTGTAACACCCCACCTCCGCTAGGGTCACTCTTTCGGGGGCACTAGCTTCTGGGGGGCGTTAGAACTGGGTAAGCATGCATAATGATATATCAAGGCAGAACAGGAACATAAATATATATGTAAAACAGAGTAAGTGAGAATAAAACAGCGGAATATCTCAAACCATCTCAAAACAAGTCTAGTACATCATAAAGTCATCTGCCAAAATAAATATGTCTAGTACAACATAAACAGAAATACTGAAATACATAGTGCTATCCCCAAAAATAAAAGTGATAAACCATAGCGAGCTCAATGTCCAGACATACATGAGCTATCCAGCGAACAAGCAAGCGATCCAAGCTAAGCACCACTGTTCCCTCCCTGAGAACCTTGGGGGGGGAACGGAAGAAAAGAAGCGAAAGAAAACAGGTCAGTCAAAAAGACTGGTAAGCCCTACTACGATCAGTCTATAAACTAATAAAGCTAACATCATGATGGAAACTGAGATGAATATACTGGCAATAGATAAAGGTGTCATCACATAGAGGAGATTAGGCTTTGCACCACAGTGTACTAGCAAACTAACATAACAGGTAATGATCCCTCAGCCCAAACTTAGGCCCAATAGCATGAGGTGACCTTAATGCAAGGTCCAGCCCAACGGTCTAGTCGATCGGCTCCCTATAAACCTAACACGTCAAGTGTTGGTGTCCATACGGCCCACATATGGTTGTAGTCAGACTGTGCTGGGTCCACCTTTGGGTGTATCAAGCCCTCGGGTGTCAACCCCAGACACCTAAGCAATAATGCACAGTCTAAACCTACTGGTACCCGTGCCTCGAGTTTGTCCAACACCGAACTACGTGCACGTCCGTAGTCCGCCTGGACCCGCACCGCTGTACCACTCAGCCGTCGTTTTGGTCGCTTACATCAGTCCAGTAATCGTGCCCCGCCCTAGCCTAGCCTCTAGGGTTGTGAATGATACCAAACTGGGATTACTGCTGGAACAGACCACGTTGCTAGGGTTTTCTAAGAGGGTTAAGTGTGGTTTAACCCCTCACTAATCATGGATTAAATTAGCTAAGTGTAACCAACAGTTCACCACTTAACCCCATTTAATCCCTCGTATCCCCAAATTTGGTTAAGTATTAGTGGGCCATGACTTAACCCTAATCATGAGGCATTAATTTAATTGTACCTTAACCTCTCACATTAGACTTTGTTGCGGTTACTAGTTAAGCCGGGCGGGTCCGGGTAGCTTTACACCACAACTTGGTCTAACCTCGGGTCCCAGGTACACATGACCAACTTCTCACATTGGGTCCTATTGTTTGTAGCAACTAGTTAAGCCGGTCGGTTCCGGGTAGGTTTACGCTACAAACTCAACCCAACCTCGAGTTGGCCACACATGTTTTCTAAGTGTCATGTCCACTTTATTTCAAACCATAATTACAAGTTTAACAAATACTTGGGTAGACCTAACTTAATAGGTAAATTTCCAAGGGGTAGACCTAACTTAATAGGTAAATTCCCAATCTTATATTTTTGTGTACTTTAAGTTTTACCCAAAAACCCTCCCAACGTCATTCTATCGCTTACATATTCGTCATAATGCATAAAGGATAGAAAGAGGGAACTTGGCACAACATACATGATGAATCTTACATATCATAATAAGCATGCATAACATGTTGGACTTGCATAACTTAGCATAGTGAACTTGCATAAACATGCATAACTTGTTGAACTTGCAAATCATGGCATAGTGAACTTGCATAAACATGCATAACTTGTTAAACTTGCAAATCATGGCAAAGTGAACTTGCATAAACATGCATATCTTGTTAAACATGTGTAACATGGCATAGTGAACTCGCATAAGCATGCATAACTTATTAAACATAGCATAGTGAACTCGCATAAGCATGCATAACTTATTAAACATGCATAACATAGCATAGTGAACTCGCATAAGCATGCATAACTTATTAAACATGCATAAATCCCAACTTTCATCACATATTAACTTTAGAGTTTCTAAAATGAAGGTAAGAGGGCTTACAAATATTATGAAGACACAAATCTACTAATAAAGATTGAGAAGCCCTTTTATGCAAGCATATAAAAACCCAAAACAAAGCTCCAATTAACAAAAATCCCAAAAACTCTAGCTTAGCAAATAAAGCTTGCAACTTGATGATGTATGCAAGCTAATGATCATTCATACAACTTAGAAAAGCTTGTATGAACATCAAAATCTTCATAGAATTGATTTTTGAAGAGGGTGGAGGCTAGGGTTCTTAGGTGGAGGCCATTTGAGAATTCAATTTGACATAGTTTGGTTGCTAGAGTGAATAATGAGGTTTTAGGGTAGGATTAGGGGCTTATTTATAGAAGATTAGAGTGTTTTTAGCCCTAGGATTAACCCTAGGTTAGTTTAGGTCCGTCAGATTTAGGAATTCTCTAGAACCAAGCCACAAGACCAAGCCCCAAATCAAAATGGTGCGCCAGGCAAAACTGCCCGACCACCCCGTGTCGACAGGGCTGTCGACAGGGCAGTCGACACCCTTGGACCCCTGTCGACTTGCCTGTCGACATGGGGGTCCTGGCGGGAATTTTCCCGCCTGACACCAATTAGCCCTAATCCTTGTTTTTAATTTAAAATTTAAATCTGTTTTTACTATGGAAATTTCTGAAAACTTCAATGGGCCTTAACTGGGTCATACGGACTCCGATTTTCGAAAACTCGGACTCTATTTCGCGTATTTTTCCGAGACGAACGCAATGGCATAGCCCGTTTCCCCTGATTCAGATTTTTGAATTAAATTCTGCCTCGATTTATGTTGTAACAAGTTATTGAAAATAAGGGTTGTTACACGAAGCGCCTCTTCGGAATTCACTAACAACGCCCACTCTTAACCCGGAGGAATAGGTCAGTACACCCGAGCCCCAACAAGGATGCCTCTCGACTGAGAAACTACACAGGTCTTCAATAATTACAAGTGTTTGACTTCTGATTTGAGTTCTTGAATCAACACGGATAGCCAATATTTTAAGTACAACCTTCCTATAATATGATCCTCGAGTATATGATTTGAATGCGGAGATTTAAGAAGGAAGATTGCTTGTTGAATCAAATGATATTAAATTGATTCAAGGATTCAACAAATATTTGAATTGGAGAACTTTTAATTGCAAAGAATATAAATGGAGAGAATAGAATGATGATCAGAAAAATTAGTATAATTCGGTTAAAATTGTTGATTGTAAAACATTATTAAACTTGTTTATATAATGGTATAAGAGTAGCAATCCTTCATGAATAGTTTCTATAAAAAGTTATGTCCATTTCCTTTGATTAACGAAGAGAATCTCTTCATGAAGGATGGTGACTCTTCACAAAATAGTTTCTGGGTCGAATCAGTCAACTGGTTAAAAATCATCTGTTGACTGGTAAAATTAAATCTTATAAATAATTTTTTATCAAAACTAGCCGTTATATGCAGAAATAGCTTGACCAATCGACTAGTCTATTTCCTACCAGTTGACTGGTACGCCAGTTTCTGCACATATCTGGCTTTTGAAGGTTTAAAAACATATATATATATATATATGTGTGTGTGTGTGTGTGTGTGTGTGTATGTGTATGTATGTATGTATGTATGTATATAAAACTTTGATTAGCACATGCGTGTATACTTGAGGATAGATTTTAACATAATTCTAACACGACTTTATATGTATATATATACATATATATACCTTATCTTTATGATTCGATTCCCATAGTAGCTTCATTCGTTGGCATCGATCAAAATCTTGTTATTCAACATTTTCCCCCTTTTTGATTGATGACAACACTTTGGATTTTCTCCCTCTGAATGTATAGCTCCCCCTGAATTCTGCACAAATTTGTTAGTTCATAATCTTGTATCCTTACCATTTGATTCCCGCATTCATAAATGTTAGCACAATTTTCCAATAGTATGGAAAATATAAGAGTATAATAGCATGGAAACATAAAAATGGTATCATTATGAGAGATCTCCCCCTTTGTCATCGACTAAAAAGAGATTAAGACATTATAAGCACATGATAATCGAAGAACTTTTTAGAGATCTTTGAATGATGCATTCCTAATTCTCGTCAAAGTTTAATGAAAGAATTCTCTAAAAGGGGTTTTGTAAAGATATCAGCAATTTGATTATCTGAGTTAACAAATTCTAAATTAATGGTTTGTTTTTCAATATTATGTTTCAAGAAGTGATGTTTGGTATCAATGTGTTTAGTTCTAGAATGGTTTACTGAATTCTTAGATAAACTTATTGTGCTTGTATTGTCATAATAGATTATGGAATTTGACAAATTTACATTGAAATCTTTTAGTATTTGCTGCATATATAATACCTGAGCACAAGCTAATGTAGAAGATATGTATTCAGCTCCGCATATTGATAATGAAACACAATTTTGTTTCTTGTTAAACCAAGATATAAGAGATTTACCAATAAAGTGACATGTTCCACTTGTACTCTTACGATCTGTTCGTGATCCTCCAAAATCAGCATCGTTATATGAAACTAATTCAAAGGAACAGTCTTTTGGATAGAAGAGTCCAAAATCTTTGGTACTACTTTAATATCATAATATTCGTTTAACCACTCTTAAATGTGACTCTTTTGAATTAGCCTGAAATCGAGCACATAAGCAAACACTCATCATAATATCCGATCTACTTGCAGTTAAACATAAAAGTGAACCTATCATGCTTCGATATAAATTTTGATCAACATTTTTACCATTTTCATCTTTATTAAATGTGTCGATATACTCGTTGGCGTAGGTTTACTTGACATGTTTTCCATTCCAAAACGTTTTATTAAATTAGTACAATATTTTTCTTGATTAATGAAAATTCCATCTGGTAATTGCTTAATTTGTAATCCCAAAAAGTAAGAAAATTCTCCCATATGCGACATTTCAAATTCGTTGGTCATTATTTTTGAAAATTCTTGACATAATTGATCATTTGTTGATCTAAAGATAATGTCATCTACATATATTTGAACTATTATAATATCTTTATGGTCATTCTTGATAAATAGTGTTTGATTAACCTTTCCAATTTGAAATCCTGAATCTAACAGGTAAGTTTTGAGACGTTCATACCAAGCATGAGGTGCTTGTTTCAAACACATATAATGTAACACCCCATACTTTCTGTTAACGTTATAGTAATGAATCAAAGAATATTTAATTTCAAATTTGAAAATTAAGGGATACGGGTTACGCCATTGCGTTCGTCTCGGAATTCTGCTTGAGATGGAGTCCGAGTTTGCGTAAAACGGAGAGCGTATGAAGGAGATATGGACGAACGAAGTTAAAGCAGAAAACCAGAAGAAAGAAGAAAAAAATTGCACTGGCGCACTTGGGAAGTGCGCCAGTACAAAAATACACTGGCGCACTTGCCAAGTGCGCCCAGGCCGAGAAGAAAGCCTGCACAGCTTTCTGGTGTGAACTGATCCATACTGTGAGTCATTGTTGAGTCCTTTCTGACTCCTTGCTGAGTCATTAGGGCTGAGGTGTCACCCTATCCTGATTGAATGGTTATGGTTAACCCTAGAATCATCCGACGGCTCAAATTAAATTGAAATTCTATATAAACAACCCAATGCTGAAACATGAAAATCACACAAAAATAATCCTAGAACTATCATGCCGTCAATAGAGAACTTGGAATAGCCGTCGCCGCTTTCAATTCAGAAATGAGATAAAAGCCTATATCAAAATCAAATTAAAAGTAATCAAATTCAACGATCTACATCAAAGGCGAGCTTACCAATTTCAGAATTCAGATTTCAGAAATCAAGAATTCCTTTTTAGTTTGTAAATTGGTTATTACGTAGATTTAAACGTTCTTTTAATTGAAATCATGACATGTTGTAATTCGAATATAGAATGATGCCTATGTATAAGATAAATAAAGTTTGATTCTCAAACTACCGTTGCGATTGATCATATGTTTGTGATGATGAGTGTACTATATTGAAAGTTATTGGAATCTATTGTGATTGGGTATTGGATTTATTATGCCAACTGAATGGTGAAACATGTCATGTTATAATTTGGTGGTTACTTGCAAGTTTATGATCTAAAACACATGCTTATATGTTAGATCAACACTCATGTATATTTAGATCCATGTTAAGTTGAATCTATTTATGTTGCAAGATTTGATTTTGTAGCTCTCTTATGTTTAACACACATAAGTTATCATGCTAAGTTGTGATTCGAATATGTTTATAGTAGTTCTCTTATGTTTAACACACATAAGTTATCATGCAACGTTGTGATTCGAATATGTTTATAATAGTTCTCTTATGTTTAACACACATAAGTTAATATGATTTAAATATGTTTATAGTAGCTTTCTTATGTTTTGGCATACATAAGTTAATATGCTAGGTTGTGGTTTAAAATTGTGTTTATATGTTAAACCTCCATGCTAGACCTATATCAAGTTTACATGATAATTAGATCCAACTTAGTCACGAGTTCACCTTTATATGACAAGTTTAATTTGTGTAGTTCTATGTAAATTCATATGCTATGATTCATGTTAATCGGATCTAAATTTGCAAGTTCATTATCCTATGCCAAATCCATATGTCACATATTTTTATGCTGCTAGAATATTTCATGTTCTTCGCTTTTCCCTTTTGTTGTTATAAGTTAGGCTAAAATATCGAGCCTAACATTCCTTGTAATTTTGCGAACGTACAAACGGGGGATATCGTTGGGGTAAATATGAAATTATATGTAATTGGTATGTTTGGCACATGCCAATGATTAGTGGCATTTAAATGGTATAATTTTTATATACCAAAGATTATGAATATGATTTAGAGGAAAAGTGTGTCATGACAATAATTGATTTATAATTTACTTATAAGTATGAAGGATAAACATGAAAATTACATGGCATAGATTTGGTATATTTTATATACCATTTATTATGAGCATAATCAAAAGGATAATTATGGCATGATTAAATTTAGATTAATTTACATAAAGAATTAGACATATATAGAAAATATGGGAATTTAGAAAAGGCGAATATGCCTAACCTGAGGTTAGACTGAGTTATGGTGTAAAACTTCCCGGAACCGACCGGCATATCCAGTGACCACAACAAGACCTGTCTAATGTGGATGGTTGGTGCATCAAGCCCAAAAGAACCCGAGGTTAGACTGAGTTGTGGTGTAAACCTGCCCGGAACCGACCGGCACATCCAATGACCACAACAAGACATGTCTAATGTGAGTGGTTGGTGCTTTAATGAATAAATTAAAGCTAAGTCAAGATTGATAAGTTTAAGTAAATGTTTAACCGTTATAACATGTTAACTAGACTAGAAGGTGAGGTTAAGTAAATTTAGAACACTTAACCGTAATAACATGTTAACTAGGCAAGTGGGTGAGGTTAAGTAAAATTAGAACACTTAACCGTTACAACATGTTAATTAGACAAGTGGGTGAGGTTAAGTAAATTTAGAACACTTAACCGTTGTAACATGTTAATTAAGCAGATGATAGGATTAAGTTAACTAAGGTAACACTTAACCAAAATATATGTGGTGGGGTTAAGTAATACAAGAGGTAAACACTTAACCAATTATATAACATGATGTCTGGGAAGGGTTAAGTTAACACGAGAGGGCAACACTTAACCAATATAACATGATTTGAGGTTGGGTCAAGTCAACACCAAAAGGAAACACTTAACCAACATGACGTGACGAGTGGGTGGGTTAAGCTAACTTGAGTTGATTAATGGCACTTGACCAATATAATTTGATGAACGAATGGGATTAAGTTAAATGGGAAATACTTAACCAATATAACCCGATGACTGAACGGGGTTAAGTTAATAAATCACATTTAACCAATCCAACAAGACAAGCGAGAAAGGTTAATTTAATAAGAACCACTTAACCAACACGACTTGACGAGTAGGAGGTTAAGTACACGTCGGGTTGGTGGATAATATTAGTAAATATAGGCCCACAAAACTTAACTATTAAATAAACATGCTTGAACCTGTGAGGAGGTTAAGTACACGTCGGGTTGGTGGGTAATATTAGTAAATATAGGCCCACAAATCTTAACCATTAAATAAACATGCTTGAATCTGTAAGGAGGTTAAGTACACGTCGGGTTGGTGGGTAATATTAGTGAATATAGGCCCACAAAACTTAACCATTAAACAAACATGCTTGAATCTGTGGGAAGGTTAAGTACACGTCGGGTTGGTGGGTAATATTAGTAAATATAGGCCCACAAAACTTAACCATTATATAAACATGCTTGGATCGATGGGAGGGTTAAGTACATCTCGTGTAGGTGGGTAATATTTGTATATATAGGCCCACAAACTTAACCCGCAGAAAACCCTAGTAATGGGGACCCATTTCAGCAGTAACCCACATAGATGTATCATGGTACCCTGAAACTAGGCAGGGTGGGGCACGATTACTGGGCTGATTATAAGCGGTCAAAGATAACGGCAGAGGTACGTCAGTGTAGGTTCCGACGGTTTGCGGGCGTGCACGTACTCCGGAGTGGGAAAAAGCAGGCACTGGGTACCAGTAGTTTTACACTGTGCATTCTTGAATCGTGTCGGGGGTCGCTATCATAAGGATTGATACACCTTATGGTGGGACCAGCACATGGTAGCTACACGCAAGACAGGGCTGATTGACATAGACACATGACAAGCTAATACAGGTAGGGAGCCGATCGATAGGGTAGTCAGGGTACATCTAACATATTCATGGCAATTGGGCTGATTGAGGTGGAATCCTCAACTATAGATGTGCACCTGAAGGCTACCACAACTGCGGGGGTTGGGATCGTATTATACAGATTATTAGTTGAGACACTAGCTAGGTGGTGCAGAGATTATAGTAATAGGTGCGATCACATGTTCAACCTATCTTGTCTTATATTAGGGTATTGTCCTATATTCTGTTACTCCTGTCATGATCCCTTTTACTTGTTTAAATGCTAGTAATCACCAAACTTACCAGGCTTATTGTCTGACCCGTTTTCTCTCGTCTTCTTTTCTTCCGTTTTTCCCCCAGGTAGTCAGAGAGGGAATAGCTCAGGTTTGTTTGGACCGTTACTCTTTCCAAGCTTGAAGACTCTTTGACGTGTTGCCTTGGACTCTCTCTTCTATTGCTATGGCTTGCTCATGCTTTATTTGGGGAAATCATTTTATGCTTCTTTATTTGTTTTGTTAAACAAGACAGGATACTTTGGCATTGTAAAACAATCTTTGTACAAGCTGTTTATCAATGAAATAAAGTTTTATTTATTTGTCGTTGCTTTAATTGTCTGTCTTGTAATTTATCTGCATCTTTTACCTATAATGCCCCACCGAAATTAAGGCATTCCCTTTGTGAGTGACCTTAACGGAGGTGGGGTGTTTCATATAGTGCCTTTTTCAGTTTATAAACATGACCAAGATATTTTTTATGAACGAATAGTGGAGGTTGTTCAACATATACTCGTTCTTTAATGTAACCATTTAAGAAAGCGCTTGTAATATCCATTTGATACAGTTTAAAGTTATGATGACAAGCGTATGCTAATAATATTCGAATTGCTTCTAGTCGTGCAACTGGAGCAAAGGTTTCTTCATATTCTATGCCTTCTTCTTGATTGTAACCTTGTGCAACAAGTCTAGCTTCATTTCTAATGATATTTTCCAATTCATTTGCTTTATTGTTGTAAACCCATTTTGTTACAATAATAGTTTGATCACTTGGTCTTGGAACTAATTCCCAGACTTCATTACGTTCAAACTGGTTTAATTCTTCTTGCATGGCAATTATCAAATTTTCATCTATAGATGCTTCTTTAGGATTTTTGGGTTTGATATTTGACAAGAAGGCTACATTACTTACCAAATTAAGTTGACTTCTTGTTCTAACGTTTGAAGTTATTTCTCCAATAATATTTTGTGTTGGATGATCTCGTAATATTCGTGGTGGAGATCTGACTTCATTAACAGGAATATTTTGATTATTGATATTATCTTGAGTTTTTGTAGTATTCTCTATGTTGTTATGAACAATGTTTTCATCTTCTCTATATATTATTAGATCATCATCGTGAGAAGAGTTATTTGTTATAATTTCTGTTTTTAAGGAATTTTGAATAAAATTTTCGTCAAACGAAATATGAAGTGATTCTTCTATTTTACTAGTTCTTTTTTTGATAATACGATAAGCTTTGCTACGCTCAGAATATCTGAAGAATATTCCTTCGTCAGATTTTGGATCAAATTTTCCAAGCTGATCATTTGTATTTAAAATAAAACATTTTGATCCAAAAACTTTAAAATAAGATTGTTTGGTTTTCTACTAGTAAAAAGCTCGTATGAAATAATTTTAGTAAGAGGTCGATGAAACACAATTCAAAACATAACAAGCCATTGCGACTGCTTCAGCCCAAAAATGTTTTAGTTGTGTACTTCCATTTAATAGTGTTCTCGCACATTCTTGTAAAGTTCTATTCTTACGTTCTACAACTCCATTTTGTTGTGGAGTGCCAGGAAATGAAAAATTATGAAAGATTCCTTTCTTTTGACAAAACAAATCAAATTTTTCATTTTCAAATTCTCCTCCATGATCACTTCGTATATTCTTTATTTTTAAATCAGTTATAATTTGAATTTGTTAGATGAAATTCTTAAAAATATCAAAAGTATCGCTTTTATTCTTTAAAAAAAAAGTCCAAGTGTATCTTGAAAAATCATCAACAATTACAAACACGTATCTACTATGATTTATGGGCTGAAGTTGAGTTGGTCCGAATAAATCCATGTGAAGTAACTCAAGTGGTTTTAATGTTGATGTGACCTTTTTAGATTTAAAATAGGATTTGGTCATTTTTCCGAGTTGACAAGCATCACATAAATTCTCAGTTTTGAATTTTATTTTGGGTAATCCTTTTACAAGATCATTTTTAGATAATTTGTTTATTGTTTTAAAGTTAATATGGAATAATCGTTTGTGCCATAACCAAGGATCATTATCTTTGGCTAATAAGCATATGCTTGGATTATTATTAATTGCCATATTTAAAATATAAATATTTTTGTCTCGATTCCCTTCAAATATAAGATTTTGATTTGAATAAATAACACTACATTTATTTTCAGAAAAAGTTATTTTAAAACCTTTATCACACAATTGACTTATACTTTATAAGTTGTGTTTTAAATTCTTAACTAATAAAACATCTGAAATAAGCGGTGAATTAGATATACCGTAATTTCTCACATCGCCTTTGCCGATGATGTATCCTTTGGAATTATCTCCAAATGTGACGGTTCCTAATATTTGATAGCATTTCCTTGTCTAAGAAATGAGCCACTTAATTAAGAAATTCCTTTTTAGTTGAGCTATAAACATAATTATTTATGGTACCTGCAAAAAATAAAAAATAAAAAAATGGTACCCACTTCCTCCGTTAGGGTCCTAAAGGTTAAATCTTAGGAAGCCAAACCCAAGAGGGTTTAGGTTCCTTTTTGAAAAAATAATAACTATTATAATGAACAGAATCTAAAAAGTTTTTAATATATTTATTCCTAATAAGAATATTATTTGTCTTCGGAATCCATATACTAATATTATCCGAATATTTTTTTTCTTAGTAGAAATATTTATTTTACTACTTGAAAATTTTGATTTAATATTAGAATTTTTTAGATTGGATTACCTCTTTGAATTTATTTTATTATCATATCCGAGTCCTTTTTTTATTAAAAACTGATTGAGAATTTTCTAAAATTTAAGATAAATTCTCTCTCTCCTTGTTAAAATTATTTATATTTTTAGAAATACTTTCTGACTTAATTTTTAAACTAGAGTTTTCTAACTCTATAATTTTTACTTTATTATTTAAATCATGATTTTCAGAAATCAATAAATCATTTTTATTTTTTAAATTTCTATTTCTTGACTCAACAAAGAAATTTGAGAATTTGCAATTTAATTTTCTAATTTTTTTCTTCTAAGATTTCTTTTTCATCTTTCAAAAGGTCTCTCTCAAATTCGACTTTGTTTTTATCTTCGTAAGCTTGTTTAAATTTTCTTTTAAACATTTTCCTAGATTCTAAGATTTCAGTATTAATTTCTACTAATTCAACAAAAGTAAAATCACTTACATCATTATCCTTAGCCATGAAGCACACGTTTGCTAGCTTACTATCGTTGTTGCTATCACTTTCAAAATATGAATCCGAGTTGTCCCAAGTGACTGAAAAAACTCGTTTCTTTGATTTTTCATTTTTGCGATTTCTCTTTTATTTTGGACAATTCTTTTGATAGTGTCCGGTCTTGTGACAGTTGAAGCATTTTACTAGAACAGGATCAGGTTCTTTCGATGAATTCTTCTTTATATTTTTTCTTTGACTTTTTCTGTATTTTAGAGATTTTCTAAAGTTGTTAGCAATAAATGCTATATCTTCTTCATCTGAATCGGAATCTTCTTTTTCCGCATGGAAAGATAAATTTTTCTTATCTTGTACCTATGCTTTCTTGGCCTGCAAATTCACTTTATAAGACATTAGATTACCGATCAATTCTTCCAGTTTCATGGCAGAGAGATCATAGCTTCTTCGATTGCTGATACTTTTCTCTCCCATTCATCAGTTAAAAAATTCAAGATTTTTGAAACTATGTCAAAGTCAGAATATTTTTCTCCTAGTCCTAATAAAGAATGATAAATATTTTGAAAACGTGAATACATATCATTTATGGATTCGTTTTCATTTATTTTAAAATTCTGAAACTGATTCTTGAGAATAGATATTTTACTTTGTTTAACTTTGTTAGTGCCTTCATTAGTAATCTTAAGTGTTCTCCAGATTTCATATGCAGTGTTACACATATAAATCCGATTGAACTCATTTCTATCTAGAGCACAATGTAGCATGTTCATGGCCTTAGCATTTTTAGTAGCTTCATTTTTCTCAATATTTGACTATTCAATGTATGCAGTAGTAGGTGATGTATGCTCTTTTTGAGTAATATTCCATGCATCATAACTATTTGCTTGCATGTATATTCTCATCCGAGTGGCCCAGTAAATATAATTCATGCCATTAAAGAACGGTGGTCTAGCAGTTGATTGGCCTTCAGAATATCCGGTGTTAATGCTAGTACTGGTATTATTATCCATATTATATAAATATCAAATAACGGTTTTACAGTTATATGATGGCCTTGCTCTGATACCAAATGAAAAGTCGATGTGTACGAGTTAAAGGATCAATATGGATATAGCGAAAATATATGTGATATGCTAGCTAAGTAATATGTAATGCAAATAAAATCTAAATTACCGAGATATATCACAAACAAAGTAAATGCTGAAAATAAAGTAAAGTGACACCAGGAATTTTTATATTGGTTCAGACTTCCCGCCCTACGTCCAGTCCCGAAGCTCCTCTTCGGAATTCACTAACAATGCCCTCTCTTAACCCAGAGGAACAGGTCAGTACGCCCAAGCCCCAACAAGGATGCCTCTCGCCTAAGCAACTACACAGGTCTTCAACAATTACAAGTGTTTGACTTCCGATTTGTGTTCTTGAATCAACAGAGATATCCAATATTTTAAGTACAACCTTTCTATAATCTGATACTCGAGTATATGATTTGAATGCGGAGATTTAAGGAAGAAGATTGCTTGTTGAATCAAATGATATTAAATTGATTCAAGGATTCAATAAGTATTTGAATTGGAGAGCTTTTAATTGCAAAGAATATAAATGGAGAGAATAGAATGATGATCAGAAAAATCAGTATAATTCGGTTAAAATTGGTGATTGTAAAACATGATTAAACTTGTTTATATAATGGTATAAGAGTAGCAATCATTCATGAATAGTTTCTATAAAATGTTATGTCCATTTCCTTTGATTAATGAAGAGAAATATCTTCATGAAGGATGGTGACTCTTCACAAAATAGTTTCTGGGTCGAATCAGTTGACTAGTTAAAAATCATCAGTTGACTGGTAAAATTAAATCGTATAAATATTTTTTTTATCAAAACTAGCTGTTATATGCAGAAACAGCTTGACCAGTTGACTGGTCTATTTCCTACCAATCGACTGGTAAGCCAGTTTTGCACATATAAGACTTAATGAAGGGTTAAAAGCATACATATATATAACTTTGATTAGCATATTCATGTATACTTGAGGATAGATTTTAACATAATTCTAACACGACTTAATGTACATAATTCTACCAAGCTTATCCAAGACGTCTGCTATCTGCAGGTCCTCCCATTGCATGAATCCAATACGCTCCAATAGATTAGGCCACACTTCCAATGATGTTAACAATCCCAAAGTGAAATCCGTAGATGGCTTAAAATCGAAGGTCGAGATGTACTCCAAACTCTGCCTTTCTACGAATAGAGGACTCAAATTAATCCTCTGCCTCCTCAATGTGTCCGCCACTACATTACCTTTGCCTGGGGTATAAGTTATCTCAAAGTAGTACGACACTAGGAACTCCATCCACCGTTGCTGCCTTAGGTTGAGATCCTTCTGTGAGAACAAGTATTTGATCGAGTTATGATCCGTGTATAGCTCAAATATTTCTCCAAGTAGATAATGTCGCTAAGACTTCAATGCGAACACTATTGCGACCAACTCTGGATCATGGGTAGGGTAGTTCTTCTCATAAACCCTCAACTATCTGCTACTATAACATACTACCCTTCCTTCTTGCATCAGAATGACACCAACCCCTGTGCCACAAGAATCTGTGTAAACTATGAACATCTTGCTTCCATCTGGTAGAGTCAGAACTGGGTTTGTTATCAGAGCCTTCTTCAACCTCTGAAAGACATCTGCATAATCAACACTCCATGAAAAAGCCAAGTTCTTCTTCGTCAATCGGGTAAGCGGGGATGATACCCTTGCAAAGTCCTTAATAAACTTTCTGTAGTAGCCTGCCAACCCTAGAAAACTTCTCACCTCTATCCAATTCTTTGGAGCCCTCTAATCTTGAACTGCGATGACTTTAGCAGGGTCTACTGCTATCCCGTCTTTGGAGACCACATACCCTAGGAACCTTACTTTCTCCAAAGTGACACTTAGAAAACTTTGCCTTGAGCTGATATGATCTGAGAGTGCATAGAACCTCTCCTAAGTGTATGTCATGCTCTTTCGCATTCTTCGAGAAGATCAGAATGTCATCCACAAAGACCACTACAAACTTGTTTAGAAACACTCTAAACACCCTACTCATCAAGTCCAAGAAATATGTGGGTGCATTTGTTGGCCCAAAAGGCATAACCATCCATTGAAAGAAACCGTCTGAAGGTCTGAATGTAGTCTTATCAATGTTGTCCTCTGCCACCCTCAACTGATGGAACCACATGGCTAAATCCATCTATGAGAAAACTGATGCACCTACTAGTTGATCAAACAGGTCATCAATCCTTGGTAGCGGATGCCTATTCTTCTTGGTGAGCTTATTCAGCTCCCTATAATCCACACATAGACGAAGTGAGTTGTCTTCCTTAGTTGCAAAGATGACTGGAGCTCCCCATTCTGATATGCTTCGCCTAATAAAACCTTTCTCGAATAGCTCCCCTACTGCTTGCTAAGCTCCCTCCTCTCTCTAGGAGCCATGTGGTGCACTGGTAGTGCAACTGGCTTCGCATTCTCTACCAAGTAAATCTGGAAGTCTATCTCATACCTTGGAGGTAATCCCTTAAATTCCTCAAACTCATCCGGGTAATCTCTGACTATGGGCACAGATTGCAAATAATCAATAGAAGTATTAAGCGATTCTAGAAAACTGAGCATCACTGACCGCTGTGTGTCGTAGAAAATTTCGAGAGTCCTACCATGACAAGTAAGAAGTCTTACCACTCCCTTTTTGCAATCAAGGATGACATCATGCATGGCTAGGCAATCCATGCCTAGAATCAAACCATATCCCATAAAGCCCAACACGTATGTGTTGCATTCAAACTCGACGCCCAAGATAGAAATTCTCAAACCCCTACACAACATAGATAAATGAGTCGTACCTTCTATCAGGTTTGAAACTACTACGGGATCAGAGACTATACTAGTATTAAAGTGCAGACTATCGACTCTAGAACTACATATAAATGAATGTGAAGCGCCAGAATCAAATAGGATTCGAACAGAATAGTCAAAAAGGGAAATCAAACCTTCAACCATGACTTTCTTACCTCGACCAGGTCCGCTAGCCTCAGGAGCATGCACTTGTCCAGAAGTTCCCGATCCTTGTCCTTGCTTGCTAGGGAATTGCTTAGTGAAGTGTCTCACTTAGCCAAAATTAAAGTAGGCTTTCTTCTCTTTTCTGCAGTCTCTCACAAAATGACCCATAACTCCGCAACTATGACACTTGATATCTTTCTCGATCTGAGCCTTATCGGGCTTTTCTCCTTTCCCTTTCTTTTCCTTTCCTTTCCTAGGCCACTATTTCTGTTTCTCGCCCTTAGCCCGTGTCTCCTCAGTCTACTATCTTTCTTCTCCTCCTTGCCATTTTCGTGCATAAGAGCCATATCAACCAGCCTCTCAAACGTCGCCCCCATCAGTATATGAGATAATGCAAGTCCATGGAGAGGTTAATTCAACACTCACACAAATCTAAGAGCCTTCTTGTGGGGCGAATTCACCAAGTCCAGATCAAATCTCGCCAGCTGATTGAACTTATTGACATAATCCTTAACAGATATGTCCCCTTACTTTAAAGCCAAGAATCTTTCCATATGTAATCCCTCTTCTGCCTAAGATAAAAACTTCATCTCGAATCTCTGTCTGAAATCATTCCAAGTAGCTACTGGTTGTCCAGCCTGCGCTACTTCCCACCAGTAAGAATCTTCGTCCTTTAGTTGCCATGTAGCTAACTGTATCTTCCTTCTATCATCGATTTCAAAAAGACCAGACACGTTCTCCGTTTCTCTTAGCCAATTATGTTCTTCAACAAAGCTCTCCATTCCTCGGAACATTTTTCCTTCCATATAGCAAAAGTCTTTACATAGATTCGAAAAGTTATCTACTTGTGGAGGTGGAGCTATTGCGGCGGCAGCTGGGGGTGGGGCATCTCCTTGTCCTCCGGCAAGTATCATGGCCTCAAGCTACCTACGGAACCATGTGAGTAGTGGAATGCCCTCGCGAATATTGGGTTCCCCAGACATGCTTAAAAGAGATGAAACAAAAGATTTAACAAGAGATCGAGAGAATATTGAATATGGCTTGAGGGGATATGTTTTTCAAAAACAGATTTTTATTTTAAAATACTTCGCTTTTGAAAACAATTTTAAAATCTTTTTCTCTGATGTTGTAACCTTCAGCTGTAATACCAATTGTGACATCCCACGTCCGTTAATGTCAGTTTTAAGAGAATGCATTAAGTTTCGTGTAGAGCAATAGGTAAACAGCACAAAAATTCACAAGACAGATAAAAAATAAGCTGCAGAAAATTTCAACTTCATTATTAAAAATAAAACGTAGTCTCAAACAAGTTACATCAAAACCAAGTATCTCAAATCTGCCTCATAAAATAAAATAGCATAGTACAATAGTATAAAACCATATCCCTCATAGCAAGCCATAGCAGAGTAGAAAGCAAGTCAAAAAGGCGCATCTAAGAAAATCTAGATACAAGCTGAAGAGAAATTCCTAATCATTGAGGAGTATTACCACTCTGAGGACCTAAGGGGAGGAAAAAGGAAGAAAGAAGCGAAAACAAAAGGGGCAGACATAAAGTATGGTGAATTCCAGTGATTTTCAAATATGTATAAAATAGGAATACCAAGACAGGTGAACAAAATCGGATGAGAAAGTTCAGTATTATATAAGGTAACAGATAAATGAGACAGGAATAACCGAAATTAAATATGATCGGGTAATGCTTCGCATTTATATCCCTAAAACAGGTTTGTCACACCAATACTAGTATGACGGGATTAGGTGTTAACCTAATTACTTAACGGAAACAACAAAATTAAACAACAGAATTAAATAGAAGAAATAACAGCAGCATTAGGTGTACCCTAGTTACAAAATAGGTTTAGGTGTTACCCTAATTAAATAACAGCAGGATTAGGTGTGCCCTAAAAACTACCCATGCGATCATCTCCCTAACACGTAAATACCACATTTCAGCCTCGACAGTAGGGTGTATCACTCCCTAACCCAACAACTTATAACATAGACCTATTTACTAGTGTTACAACGACTTAGTTTCCCTAATCGGACTCATGTGTGCTCATGATTCCGCCAGAACGCGCCCATACCCACCTTCTCCATGTGAAACTCTAGCTATCCAGTTCAATAAAGCGTGCTCTGACCCCTACCTAGTGCAAGGCCCTATAAAAAAATACCAACAGGATACTGACTGATATGGGTTCAAAAAACAAATTGACACAAGCCACACCCCTTAAGATTATGCCCCCAAATAATTAAGATTTAAGAGCCCCCAAAACCCGATACAACAGCAGAACGAGGGAACTCTTTAGCTTATTAATAATCATGTTTAACCTAGCAGGTTTAGGTTTACTAATAAGAGTGGTTGTGATTTACATGTCATTATCTGTGTACAACCCCTTCCCTAAAACACCTGTCCAGATGTATGTATTACTATAATGATTCAGTTTATTAGCATACATCTGATACTTATAATATTCCAACATGTCATTTACTCTTTATTAAGTCAAACCTAACATGTTTATACATATGTTTACTATTTATCCAACTATGTCTAAAAATTACAACATGTACAGATTTATGCATATTATCCTTTTTTATCGATTTACAGCAAGCATATGCACATTTTCTGTTTTCATCAATTCACAACAAGTATAAACATGTGCATGTTATCCCTTTCCCAAATTACAGTTAAACAGTCCTCAATTTAACCATATGCCTAAATTTCCCTTTTTATGCCATTTCTTATTATCTAAATTTTACTATATGCAAACTTTTAATTGAACAGGGCTTAGGCTTCTAAAGGCCTAGGCTTAGCGTAAATAAAAACGTAAAACAAAGGGAGGAGAATAGAATCAAATCACAAAGGCATATAAGCAAGACTGGAAATAAACTAAAACAGTAGAAATAGGAAAAGGAAGATAGGTACATATAACTTATTAATTATCCAACAGTAAAGGGATGTGTTTTACTTATAACAATGACATAGGTGATTAACAATGGAAAACATGTCTAGCAACTATCTTATAAACACTGTATATTCTAACCTAATTTTATTTAACTAGCATGTTATAGTCTAAGAAATCAGATCTGAAAATGACAGGGAGCTCACAGCTGGTCCTGGTGAAGAAGTGATTAGATCTCTTATATATATCTATATGTCGTTGCAGAAAAGTCCAATTATATCCCTTTTGTTGCTGTATGCAAATCTTGAATTTTGAGTTTTCTCTGTATATCCAGGCTTCAGCAGCACTCCCCCATTGTATACATATATTTAGAATAGATTTACATAGGCAGAAAGTATGAAGAATGGTGTATATTGGAATGGGAGAAGCCACCTATTTATAAATTCGCACAGTTATTCTCAGCCTTTAGATTCTAGGGTTCTAATCTAAACCGTACATGTAGCGCTGAGTCAGCACGAACGAATCTAGCTATAAAACAGTCCAAATTCGTAATTCAGATTCTTCCTCGGATCTGGGTGGGTCGACCCACCTCCCCTGGGTCGACCCATCGTGATTTGGGTCGACCCAGTCCTGTCGTGGGTCGGCTCATGACCCTTTAATTCCCGCTTTGAGTTTTCGTTTGTTGTTTGAATTTATTTGAATTATATTTATATATAATCCCCTTATATATACAAACTTCTAATGCCCATAACTTTTTTGTACGTTATCTGTTTTACGCAAACTTGAGGTCTATTTGAACTAGAATTCTGAGACGAACATAACAGTAAAGCTGATTTCACTTAATTCTGAATATTTAATCAAGTAATACCCAATTCATTATCTTTAAAGTATGGTTATAGTGTATTATATTTTGCGGTGTTACACCTTGTTTTCTTGGGTTATCAACAAATCTTTAAAGAAGAAAAATCATGACTGGAAAGAAAGGTCTGTCAATTTCTAAGGATAATACTTAGGCACATGATGAAACTAGTGCGCATCAGAAAAAATCAAGGTGCTATGGTAGCCACTACAGCAGCTGCTGCACCATCTCTAGAAAATCCTGTCACTCATGCTAATCTTATGACCTTGATGATAAAGGTGGAGGAGAGTCACGAAGCTTTGAACCAATAGACCAGGAACAAAATTAATCTGTGGTACCAGATGAACAAGGTGAGTGCTAAATGGAATGAAATAAGGAGGGCCGTGTAACAACCAGTTTTAGGTCTCTGGGCATCGATGCAAAACGCTTGCCGCAAATCCAACTTCCTAAAAAACATCATTAAAAGAATGAAAACAGATGGTAAGAAAGAAGAAAGAAATAAAGTTTAGAATAGAAGAAAGAAGAAAAAAAATAAACGCAATAGAATCAGAGTAGATCAGAATCTCACAACGAAGTAAGAAAATATATGTAACAACCCAAATTTCAACAGGTCCAAATTTTTCGCAAAATGTTAAAAATCCAAGTCTACCGAAACGCGAGTTGGTTTGTCTGGTATCTGTTAGAAAGGAAAGGTGAAGTATATTAGTGATCACAATAAAATATCTTACAGTGGAACGAATAAGATATAATAGTAAGTAAATACTTACCCTAATAAAGACACTGTCAAGTAAATGCCTCTAAACTGTATAATCTCTGCTACTTATCTAACCTGCTAGTTTATTATGAGGAGGGGGTCAGAACAAAATTTCTGGTGAAAAAACAAATTATACTTTCTATAAATAACACTACATATACCTTTCTATCACTGATTTGCCATTATTAATTTATTTTGAGTTTATTACACATTTGATTTCACGCATAAATCATACCTATTGTGTAACACCCTGTAAAAATATACTGAATAGACCAAGTAATTAAATAATAATAAGTTAAGTGAGTTAAATAAACATTAAATATAAAACAACGGAAAAATGGAAATTTTGGACAAATAGGAATTTAGCCATGAAACTATTATATTTGAGTTTGTAACGAAATTCTGATATGTTTTCATATATGATATGTCGAAAACAAGTCCGTATGAAGAAATAAGAATTAAATGAAATCATATGGTAAATATGTACATATAGACCTTTGAAATAATAATAGATATAAATATCTAAGGGATAACAACATCTTAATTAGAATAATATAATATTCCCTTGGTGAATTCAAAATTCAAACGAGTACATAAGATCAAGAGGACATAGAATAAATGACAGAAGGAAAGAAATTATACATATAAGGTAAGTTTTAATTTAATAAACCAAAACCTTGCATCATACTTATTGGGCGATTTCTTCCTTAAGCGGTCAACACTCGGGGGTCGACTGCCGGTCGACCGCCCTTTATGGGGGTCGACCGTTTGGTGTGACCTGGGCGTGGCGAAGGTGGTTTAGGTTAGTTTTATAAGAAATTAACAACTGACATTAAATTATAATAATCTATCGGTAGTTATTCTTTTGCACTCCTATAAATATAACCCCGCTCACCTCACCATTCCCTAGCCATTTCATTTATTCTGCTAAAATTCCAGAAAACAGGTTTCTTCTTCTTCTCTTATCTTAATTCTATTTCTTTTCTAATCCTAATTCTTATTAGATTAACATTTTGATATTTTGAATCTATAGAGGATACTCAATTTTATAGGATCCTTTCATATAGATCTGCAATCAGAATTGGAGAATAGCATCAATTCGTGCATATAGTTTTTAGTTTGTTGATATTTCCATCACCGCTATCGTTGTGGGTAGAAATAATATTTGTTTAGATTGCTCCCTATATTTTACTTGGTTATGACTGAGATTCTAATTTTTCTGTATTATTTGTTACAAGTCAATGATTTTTACAAGAAACTGTTTTTCTATATGTTGGTGCTTCAATCAGAATCCAGAGGCAAATATATCCTACATACAGTTGGTTTGCATCAAAAAAATTTAACAACTCTTCTTATCAAACAATTACATAATGAAACAATTGATTCTACATGAACTTCACAAAATTACTTATGCAAACCAATAATTTATCTATTTTGCACATATCTGCAAATTTTTTATTAGAGCATCCCTAGTGAGCAAATCTGTTTTAACCTGCTTCTACTAAGATATGGGAATAAATCAAAATAAATAAAAATTGATAATCAGATTACATCAAAACAAATTACTACTTTAGCGTTGTAACAAAAATAGGTAACCGAAAAACTACCTATTAGGCATTATGAAGTAGTAATTAACTATCATTTAATCGAAAATTAAATTTGTGTTAATTTGTTAATGTTTAACTACTTCATACCTTGTGACGAAAATCTGGAGTCTGAATCAAATCGAGCTTTTTTTTTCTTTTTTTGGGAATCTGTAATTGGGGATTTTTTTCTTGGTAATGGTGTGAAAGTGAAAATAAAGCTCATATGGGGGAAATAAGTGAAACGGGGTTTTGTTGTCTACGGGTTTGGGTTAAAAGTAATGCTAATTTTTTATTCGTTTCCTCCAACCTATTTGCTTCAAAAATATGCAACCGATACAAATTAATATACTTGCATCAGTTGTCAACATTGGTGATACAACCAAAATCATTTGATTATGCTTGTTTGCTTCGAAAATGGTGCGCAACCGATGCTAATTACATTTTAACTCTTTTACTGCTTCCCCTATGTTAATTGCTTCGAAATATAAAGGGAAACTGACTCAACTATTGTTATTTGCATCAGTTGTTTGTACAACCGATGCAACTGAGACGATGCAACAGACATATTTTATAGTAGTGAGAATAAACAGTTAGAATTCTTATATATATATATATAAATCTTATGGTTCCAAATTTAGATCCTATTCAAATCCTATAAAAAAAGGGATTATAAAAGAAAAAAGATTTAAGAGAGGAAGAAGAAAACCTACAATAAAATTTCTCTGGAATCAATGGCAGAGTGGAGGCTGGGAAAGAGAGGAAGGCTAGGATTAGGTCTGAGGTTTAGGGTGTTATTTATAGGTGTGTGTGATTAATAGCTGTAAGATTGCTAAGATTAAATCCTGGCTATTTAAATTTACAATCTAACACCAAAACCTAACCTAAACCAGGCCTCACCAGGCGCTGACCGCACCTAGCAGTCAACTGCTTCCCTATAAGGGCAGTCGACCGGTGGTCGACACCCCTCTTGGGGGAAGGTCGACCTCCTAGTCGCAGTTTTTCCCAATGAACATATTTGAGGGCTAGGGAGATAATTTTATATGATGTTTATTAATTTCATTTATTTCTTGCCTTTTAAACAATATTGTTGTCCCCTATTGCATACTTATATATACACACAAATTCAAATTAGATGGAATATTCCAATCACTCCTTTGTTGTTCATATACTATTACATATATTTATATTATAATTTGAATTTCAAAAGTTGGTGTATATATATTTAAAGTAAAACTTCTTTTAAGTGTAATTTTTCATATGGGGTCGAATTCTGACATATTATATATGAATTTTAATCGTAATTTCGTCACGAATACAACTATGATATTTTCGTGGACAAATTCCTAATGCTGCAATATTTCATTTTTCAGCCCATTAATATGTTATCACTCTATTGTTAATTTTCATTATCTATTATTATTAGCTTGTTTTAGGTATATTTTTACGGGGTGTTACATTCTCCCTACCCCCTCCCCCCCCTCCCCCAAATAGATTTCATCCTGAAATCTGTCTGAAGGGGAAAAAACCTTAACTCGCTCTAAACATCCATGTTGAATACCCATGTTGTTTTTAATTCGTCCATGACTCGCAGTGATTATGAACTGCAGACTCACTAAAGTGAGCTCAATCCTAGCGTGTATGTGAAATAAGTGATGTTGTATGTATGCAAAACATCCCAGTATACATATATTTCTATATGGGTGCGCTGTGCAATTTTGTCGCATCCATTTCTCTAACATCCAATCTAGTAACCACAATGCATCCATAAACGTAATTTAGAGGATAAATTACCTGAGAAAAGCTCTGGGTGGGTCTGTCTTATCTTATCCTTAGCCTCCCCCATGTGCTTTCTGCAGGATCATTCCGCTATTGTACTTGGACAAGGAGAATAGTTTTATTGCAAAGTCTCTTGATTTCGTGCTCTATAATCCTTGCAATGGCACAGGGCACATTGGACTCTAACTCGAGTTTCCTATATCCCCAATTTCATCAAACTCGGGTCTAATAGCAAAATCATGAAGGCATTTTCTCAAGTGTGATACATGAAAAACATTATGGATTCCCGATAGGCGTTCTGGGAGATCCACTCGATAGGCCAAAGATCCTATCCTCTCAATGATGCGAAAAGGCCAAATAAACTTGGAAGCCAACTTCTCAATCTTTCCAAACCGAACATCACCTTGAGAGAGGAAACTTTTGCAAATATAAAGTCTCCAATATCAAACTCAAGTTCACTCCTCCTCTTACTCGCATACGATTTTTGGCGGTGTTGGGCATCCTTTATACTCTACCTAATCAAAGAATCTTCTACATGGAATCACGGACAAAGTCTGGTCAGAGTAGAACCTTGTCGGTAGTTTCCCACCAACAGTTGGTGATTTGCATAGTCTCCCGTAAAGCGCTTCAAAAGGGGCCATACCAACCTTCGCTTGAAACCTATTGTTATAAGTAAATTCCGCGAGTGGTAGGAGCTGCTCCCAAACTCCTCCAAAGTCGATAATGCAAGCTCTAAGCAAGTCTTTTAGGATCCAGTTTACACTTTCCGTTTGGCCATCGGTTTGCGGGTGGTAAGTTGTACTTAAGTTGAGGGTCATTCCCAATGTTGCTTGTAAATTTCTCCAAAATTCACTCGTTGAATAAGGGGTCTCGATATCTCACTATACTGGATGGGATATTATGCAATCTGGCTATCCCTCTCACATACAACTGGGCCAATGAAGTTGCAGTCTTATTCCTCTTGATCAGTATAAAGTGAGCACTCTTGGTCAAACGGTCCACTATAAACCAAATAGCATCATTTCGCTTCTGACTCCTTGGAAGCCCATCCTCAAAATCCATGAAAATATGTTCCAACTTCCACATTGAAATTTCTAAAGGTAGCAGTAATCCTCCGGGTTTTCCTTGCTCCGCTTTCACTTTTCGGCATGTTAAGCACTTGGCTACAAACTCAGCTATCTCCCTTTTCATCCCTTCCCAATGGAGATTCCGTTTCATATCTTTGCACTTTTTATCTCCACCAAGTTGTATGGTCATCCTTGACCTGTGGAACTCCTATAAAATTTCCTTTCTTAATCCTCATCTTTAGGAACACAAAGTCGTCTATCCCTAAGAAAACTTTCGTCATCGCCCAATGAATACCTAACTGAATGGGGAAAGTTCTTCTTCTTCCCTACTTTTTCTTTCAAGTTACTTATTTCTTCGTCAAAGTCTTGCCTGCTCTGAATCCCTTCTCTTAGAGTGGGTCTAACAAGCATAACTCCAAGAAAGCAACTAAATGCTATTGGCGGGGTTGCAAGTTAAAGTTAGAGAGAAACTCCAACTATTTCTGTTCTAAAATTGCATTCAAAGATGCATTCCTTCTACTTAACGCGCCTGCTACGACGTTCCTTTTTCCTGGGGTTATACTGGATCATAAAATCAATAGAGGCATTGTATTCCATCCATCGTTGTTGTCTTAAATTTAGGTCACATTGAGGGAATAAGTTTTTTAGGGATTTACGTTCAGTAAAATGTTCAAACTTATCCCCTAAAAGATAATGCCTTCACAACTTTAAGGCGAACACTACTGCGGCTAGTTCTAGGTCATGAACTGGGTATCTCTTCTAGGGGTCCTTTGAGTTGTCTACTGGCATAAGCAACAACTCTTCTGTAACACCCCGTAATTTTATAACATTAAAATTCACAAATTAAAGTATACTTAATTTTTAGAAAAGAATTAAGTGAAATGGGTTGCGCAGAGAAATATATATATATATATATATTGATATATATATATAAATTAAAAATTAAATAAATAAATATGCGAAAAGTTCAAAACAGCGTATTGGGAGGGGTAATAACCGAACCGACCCATTTTTGAGGTCGACCCGAGCTCTGCTGGGTCGACTAGAGGTTAATCCAGGGTGTTTGGCTGTCAACCCGTGGGCCGATTCGCTCAAATGCAGATTTTGCATTTGATTGGTTCTCATGGTTCAGGGTTAATCTAATGGTCCTAAATAACTTCCTACACCTATAAATACATCCTAATGCTAACCCTAAAACTAATTAAAATAGAATAGTTACCGTCATACCATCGCCATGGAAATCAATGGAGCCGCCGCCAACTAAGAAAGAAGAAAAGCAAATTCAATTCTAATTCTCTCAACCCTAAAGCAAAGCAAAACTCTCTCTTTTCTTCTCTAAATTGTGAGTATGATGATCTTAACAAGATTATTATCATTTTAATTAGGTGGAGTTATGAATGGATTATGAGTAGATGATATGAATTATCATATATGTTGTTGTAAACCCCTTTTGCTATCATGTATATTGTAAATCCAATGTTATGTGATGATGATATCTTATATGTTGTAAATCATGCTATGATGATGTTATGTATGTTGAAAGTTTCTATGCTAAGTTGTGATGAATCATACGTGTTAAAAAGGCCATGATGTTACCATCTATGCTAGTTAGTTCATATTAATTAAATCATCATGTTTGGGTTATGTTGATCTATATGACAAGTCACATATGCAAGTTAGATTGATTAGAAAAGTTATGAACATATACCAAGACATCTATTATGACATCTAGAATTATGTTATGACATATGTGATATCCTATGCTAGTTCACACCATCATTATGTTGCCTAAAAACCCCATATGCAAGTTTATGTATAGATTTGGGCTATGATCATATCATATAAATTGAGACATTTAACAAGTTGACATCTTTTGATCCTTAACATGTGTAGTTTATGCAAGTTTCACCCCTATTATGATTAGATTTATTTTAATTTTCTATATGTTGTGATAATTTATCTTTGTGCTAGGTGTTAGACTATACAAGTCTAGCCTATATTATGCGTTGAATAAGCGAACGTATAAACGTGGGGTAGGGGTAATATTAAGGATTTAATATTAAAAAGTTGGGGTGCAATTGATATGATTTTGCATGCCATAAGTGGATGGCCATAATTGAGTCAATCATGGACATCATTAAAAGTTGACTTAATTAATAATTTGAATAGGGAATTATTAAAACTGGGGTAAAAGATTTTAAGTGTTAATCAATGCTTAGGACACGAGGTTGGACTCGTTTGTGACGTAAACCTGCCCGGACCCGCCCGGCAAATCCAGTGGTCACAAATGTCAGCCCAATGTGAGAGGTCCTAGGCCTAAACTAAAGCATAACGGTTGTAAAGACACGAGGTTAGACTCTTTTATGGTGTAAGACTGCCCGGACGCGCCCGACAAATCCAGTTGCCATAAATGCCAGTCTAATGTGAGAGGTCTTTATGAGGTTATGGCCTGAATGAATTAAGAAATACTTAACCATATAAACATGTAAGGTGGGACATGGGGGTTAAGTAGGTTCCTTGGGTGGCATGAGGAATCTAGGGGGTGCCCTTAGTGGCATGTGAAATACGATTAGTAAGACTTAACCAAACACACATGTAAATGAACATGACTAAGAGGGTTAAGTGGGATATACTAGTGACAAGCTTAGGTGGGTAGCTTGTGTGGGCCCATTTCGACCAGTATCCCAAACGTATCTTTGTGGGCTCGACCCAAGTCGAGGACGGGACACGCATGCTGGGTTCGACTGTAAGAGGCCAAAACGGGGAGCGGTGGCAACACAAGTCCAACGGGTTTCGTATGCGTGTGTGTACCCGAGCTGGTAGGTAAGACGTTGTTGCATCGTGTAGGTATAAGCCGTGCATTCTCAAGTTGTATCGGGTTGCCACTTTAGGGGAGTGATACACCCCACTGTGGGGCCAGCACGGGTATCTACGAGTAGGGAGCCGATCGAAAGTGGGTAGTGGGGTACACCTAGTGGAGATAGGGGCAGACGACACCTATGTAGTCAGCTAGGGGTACGTAAGGCTATTTATAAAGTTTCTGTGTGAAGCAAGTGGGATCAAACAATAGGGTGACTGGTGTGGTGCAGTGTAGTAATGTGTGGTGCAGTGTAGTAATCATTCGTTAGTAATTAGGTGTGCCTTTAACGTTATCTTTAACGTTATCTTAAACGCTATCTTTATCTTCCTAAGAGTTCATAGACATTTACTTGTCTTCCATCTTATGCCTTAGTCTAGTTATTTTGATAATAGTATTGTTAGAATTATCATACTCGCCAGACTTTATGTCTGACCCCCTCTATTTCTATCCTTTTTCCCCCTCCAGGTCCTCAGGTTGGGCCCAGCTCTAGTGGAGTTTGATTGAATTGCTTCATCTCTCTTTGGAAAGCTTGGACCATTGAAGTAAAGTCCAGCTTATCTTTTTAATGGCTATTTATGTAATGAGATTATGTATTTTGTTTTTATGAAGATGGATATTGTACTTGGTTATGATCTATGGTTTTATGATGTAACAAACATGTTTAATTTCCGCTGCAATAAAATGAAGTTTTAGATTTCCAAGTACTATTTATTATCCGTCTTGTTGTAATTTTTCTGTTCTATATTCACTTATAACCTCCATGGAAGTTAATGCATTCCCTTTGTGAGTGACATTAATGGACGTGGGGTGTTACATCTTCCTTCTTGCTTAAGAACTGCTCCTAAACCGATTCCACATGCGTTGTATAAACCACAAACAATTTCGTGCCATTGTGTATAATAAGAACTGGCACACTAATCAATACTTCCTTTAATTTCTTAAAGGCCACATCGCACTTATTACTCCAAGAAAATACCAAGTTCTTCCTTGTTAGTTGAGTCAAAGAAGTAGCAATCTTTGCGAAGTCTTTAATAAAATTTCGGTAATATCCAACCAATCCAAGGTAGCTTCTCACCTCCATAGTATTTTTAGGTACTCTCCATTCCTTAGTTGCCTCGATTTTCATGGGGTTTACTGCCAAGCCATTGCTCGACACGATATGTCCCAAAAATATAACTTATTCTCTCCAAAAAAGACACTTTGAAAATTTGGCTTTCAACTGGTTCTCTCTTAATATCCCTAGGACCTGTCTTAAGTGACTTTCATGCTCTTTATGGTCCTTAGATAATATAAGTATATCATCTACGAAAGCTACCACAATTTTGTTCAAAATTCCCTTAAACACTCTACTCATGAGGTTAACAAAGAATGCGGTGCACTCATCAATTCGAAGGACATAACTTACCATTGGAGCAATCCACCCAACGCCCTAAACGTGGTTTTATCCTTACTATCCTCCGAAATTCTCAATTGGTGAAATACAGTTGCAAGGTCTAATTGGAAAAATACTCAGGCTCCTCCCAATTGATCAAATAAATCATCAGTTCCGGGTAGCGGGTACCTATTCTTCTTGGTTAGCTTATTAAGCTCCCTATAATCCACACAAAGTCTTAGAGATTCATGCACTTTGGTGGAAAACAAAACGACGCACCCCATTCCGACGTACTTTGTCGAATGAAGCCTTTCTGTAGCAACTCTAGAATCTATTTATCCAATTCTCTTCTTTCTTTTGGTGCCATATTCCTTAAGGGTAAATCAACTGGTCTAGCATCCTTCTTTAGGTCAATACAGTAAGAGATTTCTCTATGGGTTGGAAGTCTTGTGACTTCCTTAAAGAGGTCCAATAACTCACATATTATAGGGACCGAAGATGGCCCTTTTGAACTAGGAGATAACGTATACAATAGGGCTTTATCCTTGTTTCTAATGTCATAAGAAACTTTCAAACTACATCCTCCTCGGCTCCTAAGACGAACAATTCTCTTATCACTATCTAGGATAGCCCCAATGATAGGCAATCCATACTGAGGATAAGGTTATACTCTATAAAATCCAACGCATACACTTCGCAAAGAATTTTCGATATCGTAGATGTTTAATACTAAGTCTTTACAGATCAACTCAAGATACTTAGTTCCTCCAATAAGGTTGGCCACGTCTATCGAGTTACTAGTAATGGATAAGGGAAGATTCAATAAATCAACTAGCCTCTTAGAAATAAAAGAAGGGGTCGCTTCCGAGTCAAACAAGGTATATACGGAAATTCCTAAAATAGAAGTTATACCTTCAAGCATGGGTTGACCTTGATCTCTTGGGTATCGGCTCCATATCAGTGCTGCCTTTAGTGCATGATTTTGACCGCTCTGAATAACTTTAGGTTTTGGGAAATCTCTAGACAAGTGTCCTTCCTCGTGGCAATTGTTGCACTTTCCCTTAAACTCTTTCTTTGCCTAAGCAGTCTTGCAATTCTTAGCCTCATGGCCCTTGCGGTTGCACCTCGTACAAGTCTTAGCTTCTTTCTTAAACTTAACCCCTTTCCTCTTATTCTTCCACCATTCCTTATTCTTGTTTTAGTTAGAAACCGAACTTCCTTCCCCTTCTCACTATTCTTACTCTCCTTAATCCCTCAGTTGTACACAAGATGGTCATCTCCACTAATGTTTCAAAGGTTTCTCTAAATGTGACTTGAGCCAATAGATAGTCTTTCAATGGGGAGTTTAACCCCTTAACAAAATTTAAAGCTTTGCTCATTAGAGTATCCACCAAACCCCTACCAAACTTGCATAAATCAGTGAATTTGACCACATACTCTCTCAGGCTCATATTTCCTTGCTTGAGGTGGATAAACTTCTCTAATTGGATCGATATATCAGCCTTTGGTAGAAACTATATTTCAAAGAAGGTATTGAATTCATCCCACATAAATACTTGGCCCATATTCTCTTCAAATAAAAGGTTCCACCATTCAAGAGCTTCTCCATTTAAGTGCGACACTTCATTTAAATGCCAGGCTGCAACTCTCCTCTTAACCTTGTCGGACCATCCCGTGGCCTTAAAAATCCTTTCACAGTCCATTATCCAAGTTGTGCATCCACAAAGATTTATGTTCCAAAGAATGGTTTTCCACCAAGGCTTGTAAAACCCTTACAAAATTAAGGAAAGTCAAAGGCTACCTCAGCGGTAGGAGCTGCAGGCATCGTTGGGGCGGGATTAGCAACAAGGACTTGCTCCATAATACAGAGATATTGTTGGAATCATTCTGGAAAATACTGAGGCCTTGCCTAGTTTCTTTGTTTGGAAGGATTTTCAGCCATTCTACTATCTAAAAAAGAAAAGGAAGAATTCTTCAGCAGATACTCCTGAGATAGCATTTAAGCTGAAAAAGAAAAAAAATGATAGAGTTGCCTAGTATAGCTATGTATGCTTATTGGAGTAATATATATATTATACATATATTGTTTGAAAACTTTTTTCAAAATTCAAATACGCCTCTCATATGTATAGTTTTCCTATAATCGGGTAACCTGTGCTTTGATACCAAATGTAACGACACACCCGGAGTGGGCCTAAATTTTGACCTAGAAAAGGGCCACAGAAACTTAGAGCCGCTCTAAACGGATCATTAATTCCTATAAGGAATTACATTTTCACAGAATACCAGATAATATAACGTTGTGGAATCTCACACAGCGGAACGAAAAAGTATAATACCAAAATAAGATGTACCATTAATTAAATGCCAAAGATTCAAATATAAATTATCAAATACAATTATTCAAAATGGTACATCATCATTGTTCATAATCTAGAGTTTCCATAAGAAAAATAGCAATAATAGCTAATAATATCATAACAGTCTCATTACCGTCTTCATCAAGTTCCATCATCGTTTCGGTTATCGAATTACTACATCACCTATTGACCCGTTTGATTTGTTGAGGAGAGGGGTCAGAACATAAAGTCATGTGTGACTAAAAATAATATTTGCTTAAAAACCGTACCCCGGATTTAGCAGGTTATATATGTCAAGGTCTGTCTACAAAACACATAAGAACACGCATACAAAGAAATATTCTAATCGATGAGGTTGATATCTGAATCAATAACTTATGACCTCTATTGATGCACTTAGGGTGGAGACCCAACGAGGTGGACATTTTCGGTTACTTAAGGCCCATTCTGACATGTTTATTAAGGGTGGGTTGTTATAATCTCTTATGAACCTAAGGCGGACCCTAGCCACTTAAGACCCCATCCTAATACGCCAATGTTCTTAAGTACATATTTTCACAAGTAATATAAGAAGTAGTATCTCGCCGCTTAGTACCGGTTTAGGGTAGGCCCACATATAGCCATTTAAGACCTCTATAGCGGATGCCTCATGTTACTACTCAACTAATATTATGATTGAACATCTATGCCTCTTAAGACTTCCCTTAGACAGTTGGTGAATTAAATAGCATGTTATGTCCCACGTATACCAAATTTGTTCCTAGTTGGCCCTCACATTGCTCCTACTGGAAATGGGCATTGCGGTAAACTACCCTACTCTGTTATCGCCATGACTAAACCACTTTTTGAGAAGGAGGAACTATAGACCTATTTCTAATCTAATAAGAGAGGGTCTCATGACTTTGTTGCACATCCAAGGAATAAACCTTCAGAATGGTCCTAGTTCTAACCACTTAAGATCCAAACTAGATAAGAAGAAAGTCGACCACTTAAGACTATAATAACCCAGAAATCCGAGCCAATTTAAAATTTTTATTTTGGCAACTTTAGTGAATTTTGATCATTTAAAATGAATTATTTTAAACAGTAACGACGAGAAATTAATTTTGAATGGAATTCGAACGAATATATTAATATAGATCGTCGTTAGAAAATAAATAATTATTTTAAATTATAAAAGGAGTTGAAAATGGCACGGTAGTTCGATAATTCAATTTCAAGCTTCAAATGAATGTACCGGGTGCAAAATAAACCGGATTTTAGTGAAACCAAAAATAATAGAATCTAATTGTGAATATCTTTCCAACGAATCCGAAAAATCGAAATTTCATAGCGGGAATCAAAAGATATGTCCAGTTGAAAATTCAGAATAGTCGCTATGGAATTCTGGCCCTTAAAAATAACCATTTTGCAAACGACCTCGGATTTCGACGAAACCACTTTTGTTGGATCCGTGATGCCAAATTATTGCTAGATTTTAATTTTCATAATTTTTCGAATCAATATGTGAGCGTGGAAAAGGAAAACGCGTTTGACCAGTTTCAGTTGATTTTAATCGACTGGAAAATGACCATTTCTCAAACGGTCTCAGAATTTGACGAAATTAGTTTTGTTAGGACTGTATCATTAATACGAAGCTAGAAAATATTTTTCTGGAATTTTTCGAGTTAGTATGTGCCCCCATTAAATTGAAATGCGCGTTCAAATTCAATATATAGAGTTATATCTTGATTTTGATGAAAACTGGTCGAAACAGTCGAATCAGCTTACGACACATATCCCATTGTGTTCGGAAAAGGGGTAATACACTAGGGACGACAGTCGGTGGGTTCGATTTCGAGTTCGAAATGAAAAGTTACTTTTAGGATTTAAAAAAAATCAATTAATTAAATATATATAATATTATAAAGGGGTCAACCCTTTCTCCATCTTCATTCAGTTGAAAAATAAAATAAATAAAATACCCGACGCTGCCCTAACCCCGCGCCCCCTTTCTCCATCGCAGCCACCGCCGGCGATCGACGCCTCCCCACCTCCTCCTCAAGACGGCGCACCCATCCTCCTCCCTTCCCCCTAACTCCTCCCTCTCCGTTCTTCAAGTCTCTGATGCCCCCCTCCCCCCGATCCCAGATCCATCATCGCCCCCCCCTTCCTCGCCAGCGCCGCCCCCTTCAGCAGTCCCTCCGACCACCGTACCTCAGGCGTCCACCCCTCCTTTCCTCTCCCATCCGCTGCGCCATCGTCGAACCCGAAGCACCCCAACCACCACCGCCTGCTAAGCCGCCACCCCCCTTCTCGAATCGACGAAGACCCCGAAACACCACCATAAACGCGCAATACTGTAAGTTATTTTTCTTTCTTTATTTATTTTATTTCAGTTTTTTTTGGTGATATCATTGTAAATAAAAATCAGAAATTTATATATTATTGTTTTAAAAATCTAAAATTAATATATATAGTATTGATTTAAAAAGGTAATATTTAAATGGAAGAACTTCGTTTTAAAAATGTTGATTTTTGGAAATAAATAACATTGGGAAACAAAAATGGGATTTTTATTCTTATGGAAGCAAAGTTAAAATATTATCTTTATATATAAAGTAGCAATATAAAAATTCGATTTTTACTTATATAACAGCGATATAAAAATTGGATTTTTATGTATGAATAGATTAGAAAGCTTAGATTTTTATAACGAAAAAGTTTAGATTTTTATACGAAGAAAGTTATGATTTTTCTTTAGAGAAAAGATCGAATTTTTAACGAAGAAAAGATTAATTTTTTTATCGTATAAAAGTTTGATTTTTAGAAAGAGAACGATACGATTTTTAGAACTGTAATGATATGAAATAATTTTTAGAAGAATAAAAATATGATTTTTACTTAGGTAGAGTAATAAAAATATAATTTTTATAATATATAGATAATAAAAATTCGATCTTTATATATGAAGTAGAAATATAAAAATATAATTTTTATAGAGAAATAAGCGTTGTAAAAATATATAAAATAAAAATATCATTTTTATTCATTGAAATGAAGTAATAAAAATATAATTTTTATTATAAACAGCGGGACAAGAACTGCATTGGAATTTCAAACCGATCCAGACGGTTCAGCAGTTCAGAAGCAAAGCACGGCGGAGTGGAACCCTCAGTGAGAACTTCTCACCTTTAATTTTGTTTTCTAGCTAATAATATATACTAGGATACAGGCGGTGTTTAGTAGCACCCGACACCCGTCGTCCACAGATTATGGACGGCTTGTATGCTTGTTTGTTTGATTTTGATGTGTAGTTGATTGTGTGATGTGATGTGAAATGAAATAAAATATTTATATAGGTAAAAATATTTTATAGTTAAAAATAGAATTTTTAACGTGTATTTAAAATGAAATAAATATAAACAAATCGGACGATTTGTTTATATACATACATTTGACTGATATTGATTGGGACGATAAATTTTACACATCGCCCAACTGCACAAATAAAATCTGTGTTTGATTGATTGAAACCCTACACGGGTATTGGGATGATATATGACATACACTAATCCCAATAATTAGTTGTATGTCGATCTATTGATTGACAGGCTGTCATAAGCGTTAAATATTTATATTTGATGCTTACACAGTGTAGAATGCACTCTGGATGATGGTTGATTATTTATCGTTGTTATTTTATATATGTGTTGTAGAAAATCCATATAATTAACATTATATGGTAATTGATTGGGCCTCATTCCAGTTTTGAAATAGAATATCTGAATAGAAATATTTGAAATAGAATATTGGAAAATAGAAATATATGAAGCCGTGTTGATTAGATTTACGCCATTTTGACGTGAACGATATTTATATCGATTTTATTCATTTTATAATGAACATCGAAAGTGATTTCAAAATCTGATATTTTGAATAGAATTGAAATTCTAATTAAATTGAAAAGAATTGAAATTCGAATTAAATTGAAAAGAATTGAAATTCGAATTATTTTGAAAAGAATTGAATTTCGAATTAAATTGAAAAGAATTGAAATTCGAATTAAGTTGAAAAGAATTGAAATTCGAATTAGATTGAAATAGAATTGAAATGAATTCGAATTGAAATTGTATTGAAATGAATTCGAATTGAAATTGAATTGAATTGAAATTGAATAGAAATGAATTCGAATTGAAATTGAATCAATTTGAAATTCAAATTGAATTGAAAACGAATTGAAATTGAATTAAAAATCGATTTGAATTGAAATCAATTTGAAATGAATTTAAAACGAATTTGTAAGGGAAAATTCAATTTTGATTTGAATTTGAAATAGAAGTTGAAATCATTTCGAAAACGAATTTAAAACGATTTATAAAATAAATTTTTAAAGGAAATCGACGAAATATATAATATATATATATATATTATATATAATGGCCTGAATAGAACGCGCCGCGCCGCGGCAGTTCGCGAATTTCGACTATTGACTTCGAATGGATATTGCGGGAGATCCGACCGTCGGATTCTCCTAAAACCAGAACTGTTGGGTTCATATCGAAAAGAGATTTCTAACGAATATTAGAAATTTGAAATCTAACGGTTGGATTTGGAATTATGTCCAAATCATATTTGGAAAAGGTCGCTGTAAGTGCAATTCGATGGCCGTTGATGGAAATCGACTGTACGGGCCTTGATAAAATTATTAAAAATAGTAATAATTTGTGTAAAATCATAAGAAATGATTTGTGAAGAATTGGGATGAAAAACCCCATATTTGAAAAGATAAAAATAGATTTTATCGAAATGAACTAATTTTGAACTAGAATTATAATTCTATTTATTTTTAAAATAAATAAAGTGGATTTGAAATGGTTTCAAAGGTAACCAGAATTTCAAATAAGTGAATTGGAATGGATTTGAATCGAAATTGTCTTTGGAATAATTCGATGTTGGATTTCGTGATGATACAGATATTGTTATGGGAATTTGAAAGATATATCTATATCGTTGTTTCCAATACGATATTTGTTGGTCGTAGAATTTAATATTGAATATAAGCCGATATATTTTCTATTCAGAGCCTTGTATTTAATATCAAATGTGATTTGGGTTTGTCGTGAATGGTGTCTTCATTAACACTGTTCTTAAACCCAGTTGAAAAAAAAAAGATTAAATCTTTTTATTTAGATTTAACGAAGTGTACCAATTAAATAATATTTAATTGGAATTGAATTGGTATTATTTTTGGGTTTATCGTGAACAGTGTTTTAAATAACACTTGTTCTTTAACCCGATAATTAATGAAATGTGATTTGGGTTTGTCGTGAATGGTGTCTTCATTAACACTGTTCTTAAACCCAGTTAAAAAAAAGATTAAATCTTTTTATTTAGATTTAATGAAGTGTACCAATTAAATAATATTTAATTGGAATTGAATTGGTATGGATTTTTGGATTTATCGTGAACAGTGTTTTAAATAACACTTGTTCTTTAACCCGATAATTAATGAAATGTGATTTTGGGTTGTCGTGAACGATATCTTCAATAATACTGTTCTTAGACCCAAAGGAGTTAAGAAAAACAGAAACTAACTGGAGATTAGTTAAGTTGAATGGTTCCTGCGGTATTGATCTGATGTTGGTTTCGGCCTTCGGGGTTAAAACTTAGGGAATTGCTCACTTGCTAATTTACGGTTAGGGACTGATTGAAATGTGATGTGATTTTGGGTTTTATCGTGAACCGTGTTTTAAATGACACTGATTCTTTAACCCAGTCAAAGATTAAAACTAAGTGGAGTTTTAATGAATCATTAATTAGATTGAAAAGATCGAGAATGGAGTATCACCAGTTTTGCTCCAGGCGATAGTTAAATCTTTAATCAGATTTAAACGTGAAATGGTAATTGAATTTTCCGATAACACCGTGGTGTTGGATATGAAGTATTACCAGTTTTACTTCATGGGATGAATAGGTTGGGATTGGGAAATAAAATAAATGTTCACTTCGGTGTAGTTCGGTAATGCCGACTAGTTTGAATTGATATTCAAAAGTAGATTAAAGAATAAATTTAAAGGATTTATCTTTGATAAAATTAATGGGAACCTTTCCCTAAGAATGTGAAATTTAGAAACTAACTATTGGTTAGCTAAGAGGAATGGTTTTCTGGATATTGATCTGATGTTGGTTTCGGCCTTCGGGCTTAATATTTGGGGAATTATTCTCTTGTTAATTTACGGTTAGTGACTGATGAATTGGAATGAGGCGTATGTTGTGTTTGTGTAACAATTGTTTATTATATACGCGAGTTATTTGGAAAGACCGGGTTTATCCCATTCTGAATAACTGATGTGACGATAAGTCGAAGATGAAGACGGTGGTTGAAGACCGGAGGTCTTCACGTCGTTTGGATAATTACTGATGATCATGATTGGGCCGTACACCCAAGAGGATGGAATCAGTTGGTGATCGTCACTTGGAGATCGATGGATATGCGGGGTACTAGGTGCCTCCAGTTTTGTTCAGACCCAAAACGAATTTGTAAATGGACTGTGTGTCTGACATTGGATTTTAGTCTGTGTGATTGATTTCTATTGAATATATATCTGTTTGGCGGCGGAGAATTTATTCTCATGCTTAACGCCCTTTTCTGAAACGTACGAGCTCAGGGGTTATATACTGATGGATATCAAATACATAGAGTGAATCGCCTGTGTGGCATGCCTAAGTGGCAAATGATCAAGGCTTCTGTTGGAAAGCAAAGTCTTGTGGTTGATGATCAAAGCACGACCTTTGTGGCATAGCTTTGTGTAACGTTTAATTCGCGAGTTTCACACCTGGTATGAACCAAAAACGGGAGAAGGACCTCAGGGAGGGCATGCGTTTCCTTCTAGTTAGAAGTGGAGTCAGTGGTTTTACACGCCCTGACGAGTTTGACTTATGTGGTTGTTGGAATTGGAGGCGCCTCGGATATATCGGTGACTATGTGAAGCCGATGGAGTCATTCGTTGGCTCATTTACGCCCCATAGGGCGGGGAAACGCATGTTCAGGCATTTTAATTCACTCCGTGTGGACCGGCCCTGACAATCCAAGGGTCACTCAAGCTCTGATCCGGAGACTCGGACTAGATAGTCTCGAATCGGTAGAGGACTATCTTTTGCCTCGGTTCATACCATAAATGATAACCCAACTTCCAATATGACATTTTGCGGTTTTGATTGTATACCTATATAGGGCGACATAGTGGTATGGGACATTCATGCCGCCTACGATTGATATTTATGATTGTATATAAAATCAGAAACTAACTGGAAACGAGCTAAGATGAGTGGTTTCCTGGGTATTGGTCTGATGTTGGTTTTGGCCTTAGAGGTTAATACTTAGGGAATCGTTCTCTTACTAATTTGCGGTTGGAGTCTGATTAAGAATTAAAAACATGAAATTTAGCGTATTAAGCATTCTTTGGCTATTATAAGGTAAAACCCTATCCCCCGGCTTGCGTTGCATTGTGTGATAGGACCTGGGTCTTATAATAGCTTCATTTTTTCCTTATTTAGCATTGCGCTGTTGGTTTTATGCACTGGTATTCTTGGGAGGAAACCCGTTCCGTGTTATACGGCGTGGTCCCTTGATTTACCTAACTTTAAAATAAAGATTAATAACTGTTTTAGTTCTCACACCAGTCCCATGATTGACCTGGAGTTTATTGTTTTAACCTAAACTCTGGGTGCCCATATTTTGACACGGGCAGCTAGCAGTTTTGGTTTTGCAGATTTATATTCACAGGATCCTGATTTATAGCTGGAACGATACTCGGAAAGCTTTGTATCCGTGTATTACTTATAGTGGTGTATTGTATTAATTTCCGCTGCTATGTAATGTATTGTAATCTTTGATATTTTCTGTGTAATATTTATTCATTTATACTCTGTATATTCTTGTGATCTGATGAAATTGTTGTAATATACAATGAAATGTTCTTCTGTCTGCATTCTTTTATGTGTTGTTCTCAAAGTATCCGCTCTTCCCTTACTGGGGAAGTTACGAGTCTTTACATTTGGTATCAGAGCTTTGGTTTACAAAGCTCAGAGAACAAGACACATAAGAACCATACGAAAGAATTCATCAGATATTGGATTAGTAATATCCAATGAGAATGACTCGTTAGAGATGGGATCTGTAGTATCCTAGAACGAGTGTGAAGAGTAAATTTTTAAAATAAAAATGAAAACAAATTTTGTTTTGAAAATTTAAATCAAATTATTCGTATTTGAATATTCATTTATATTGATTTGGACTATCCAGTATATAAAGATTTTGCGTATACGTCTGATCCGCGTGTATTCGAAGTTTTAATATATTTGGTAGATATAGAATTACACTCTAGTCGCTCGGGGGTGATTCTGATGATTGATATATCATCATCAGAATTTATATTCGAGTGACGAAGGTGTGATATCTATATATTTCCTATCGACTGGTGTGAGAACCAAAATTAGATAGGGCTTATTGTTGTGATTTGGCATCAAAAATGTGATTTTTGACTATATATCAAAGTTATGAATTTGAAACGTTAATCAACTAATTGATTGCTGGTTGTGTTGTTTGATTACAGTTTGATTAATTAAATGTTGAACCATTATGTCAAGTTGAATCAAATAGTATATTGTATTGAAAATTGGTCGCATTTTCTTGCATATACATGTGCTTACACTGAACAAGTCATAGCAAGAAGCCTAGAGAAGAGGAATAAAATTGTTTGCCCGACAAATAGGTACATGTTTATTGTAATTCTTGAGTTTTGGGTGATTTAGTGAGCCGATTGGCTAGCCACTTAGCTTTTTCTTTTTCTTTTGGATTGAAGAAGGCCATGGGAGGCTATATGAAATATCCCGAAGTCCCCGGTGCAGGGGAGGTTATGGCGAAATTTTTCAAAAATTTAGGGTGTTAGCCAAATTTTTGAAAAATTTGAAAAGTTCTTAGAAACTGAAAAGTTGAAGAACTTAAGCCGTAAAGAAAATACTGGAAGTTGAGTTGATTAGTTAAACAACTTTCGGCTTCGTTCCTTTTCGGGGACGAAAAGTTTTAAGTGGGGGAGATTGTAATAACCCGGAAATTCGAGCCAATTTAAATGTTTATTTTGGCAACCTCATTGAATTTTGATCATTTAAAATGAATTATTTTAAATAATAACGACGAGAAATTAATTTTGAATGGAATTCGAACGAATATATTTATATAGATCGTCGTTATAAAATAAATTATTATTTTAAATTATAAAAGGAGTTGAAAATGGCGCGGTAGTTCGATAATTCAATTTCAAACTTCAAATGAATGTATCGGGTGCAAAATAAACCGGATTTTAGTGAAACCAAAAATAATAGAATCTAATTGTGAATATCTTTCCAACAAATCCGAAAAATCGAAATTTCATAGCGGGAATCAAAAGATATGTCCAGTTGAAAATTCAGAATAGTCGCTATGGAATTCTGGCCCTTAAAAATAGCCATTTTGCAAACAACCTCGGATTTCAACGAAACCACTTTTGTTGGATCCGTGATGTCAAGTTATTGCTAGATTCCAATTTTCATAATTTTTCGAATCAATATGTGAGCATGGCAAAGGAAAACGCGTTTGACCAGTTTTAGTTGATTTTAATCGACTGGAAAATGGCCATTTCTCAAATGGTCTCAGAATTTGACGAAATTAGTTTTGTTAGGACCGTATCGTCAATACGAAGCTAGAAGATATTTTTCTGGAATTTTTCGAATTAGTATGTGCCCCTAGTAAATTGAAATGCGCGTTCAAATTCAATATATAGAGTTATATGTTGATTTTGACGAAAACTGGTCGAAACAGTCGAATCAGCTTACGATACATATCCCATTGTGTTCGGAACGAGGGTAATACGCTAGGGACGACAGTCGGTGGGTTCGATTTCGAGTTCGAAATGAAAAGTTACTTTTAGGATTTTTAAAAAATCAATTAATTAAATATACAAAATATTATAAAGGGGTCAACCCTTTCTCCATCTTCATTTAGTTGAATAAATAAATAAATAAAATACCCGTCACTGCCCTAACCCCGCGCCCCCTTTCTCCATCGCAGCCACCGCCGGCGATCGACGCCCCCCTCCTCCTCACGACGGCGCACCCATCCTCCTCCCTTCCCCCTAACTCCTCCCTCTCCGTTCTTCAAGTCTCCGATGACCCCCCGATCCCAGATCCATCGTCGCCCCCCTTCCTCGCCAGCACCGCCCCCTTCAGCAGTCCCTCCGACCACCGTACCTCAGGCGTCCTCCGCTCCTTTCCTCTCCCATCCGCTGCGCCATCGTCGAACCCGAAGCACCCCAACCACCACCGCCTGCTAAGCCGCCACCCCCCTTCTCGAATCGATGAAGACCCCGAAACCCCACCCTAAACGCGCAATACTGTAAGTTATTTTTCTTTCTTTATTTATTTTATTTCAGTTTTTTTTAGTGATATCATTGTAAATAAAAATCTGAAATTTATATATTATTGTTTTAAAAGTCTAAAATTAATATATATAGTATTGATTTAAAAAGGTAATATGTAAATGGAAGAACTTCGTTTTAAAAATGTTGATTTTTGAAAATAAATAACATTGGGAAACAAAAATGGGATTTTTATTCTTATGGAAGCAAAGTTAAAATATTATCTTTATATATAAAGTAGCAATATAAAAATTCGATTTTTACTTATATAACAACGATATAAAAATTGAATTTTTATGAATGAATAGATTAGAAAGCTTAGATTTTTATAACGAAAAAGTTTAGATTTTTATACGAAGAAAGTTATTATTTTTCTTTAGAGAAAAGATTGAATTTTTAACGAAGAAAAGATTAGTTTTTTTATCGTATAAAAGTTTGATTTTTAGAAAGAGAACGATATGATTTTTAGAACTGTAATGACATGAAATAATATTTAGAAGAACAAAAATATGATTTTTACTTAGGTAGAGTAATAAAAATATAATTTTTATAATATATAGATAATAAAAATTCGACCTTTATATATGAAGTAGAAATATAAAAATATAATTTTTATAGAGAAATAAGCGCTGTAAAAATATATAAAATAAAAATATCAATTTTATTCATTGAAATGAAGTAATAAAAATATAATTTTTATTATAAACAGCGGGACAAGAACTGCATTGGAATTTCAAACAGATCCAGACGTTTCAGCAGTTCAGAAGTAAAGCACGGCGGAGTGAAACCCTCGGTGAGAACTTCTCACCTTTAATTTTGTTTTCTAGTTTATAATATATACTAGGATGCAGATGGTGTTTAGTAGCACCCGACACCCGTCGTCCACAGACCATGGACGGCTTGTATGCTTGTTTGTTGGATTTTGATGTGTAGTTGATTATGTGATGTGATGTGAAATAAAATATTTATATAGGTAAAAATATTTTATAGTTAAAAATAGAATTTTTAACGTGTATTTAAAATGAAATAAATATAAACAAATCGGACGATTTGTTTATATACACACATTTGACTGATATTGATTGGGATGATAAATTTTACACATCGCCCAACTGCACAAATAAAATCTGTGTTTGATTGATTGAAACCCTACACGGGTATTGGGATGATATATGACATACACTAATCCCAATAATTAGTTGTATGTCGATCGATTGATTGACAAACTATCATAAGCGTTAAATATTTATATTTGATGCTTACACAGTGTAGAATGCACTCTGGATGATGGTTGATTATTTATCGTTGTTATTTTATACATGTGTTGTAGAAAATCCATATAATTAACATTATATGGTAATTGATTGGGCCTCATTCCAGTTTTGAAATAGAATATCTGAATAGAAATATTTGAAAAGAGATATTTGAAATAGAATATTGGTAAATAGAAATATATGAAGCCGTGTTGATTAGATTTACGCCATTTTGACGTGAACGATATTTATATCGATTTTATTCATTTTATAATGAACATCGAAAGTGATTTCAAAATCTGATATTTTGAATAGAATTGAAATCTGATATTTTGAATAGAATTGAAATTCGAATTAAATTGAAAAGAATTGAAATTCGAATTATTTTGAAAAGAATTGAAATTCGAATTAAATTGAAAAGAATTGAAATTCGAATGAAATTGGAAAGAATTGAAATTCGAATTAGATTGAAATAGAATTGAAATTGAATTGAAATGAATTCGAATTGAAATTGAATTGAAATGAATTCGAATTGAAATTGAATTGAATTCGAATTGAAATTGAATTGAATTGAAATTGAATAGAAATGAATTCGAATTGAGATTGAATAAATTTGAAATTCAAATTGAATTGAAAACGAATAGAAATTGAATTAAAAATTGATTTGAATTGAAATCAATTTGAAATGAATTTAAAACGAATTTGTAAGGGAAAATTCAATTTTGATTTGAATTTGAAATAGAAGTTGAAATCATTTCGAAAACGAATTTAAAACGATTTATAAAATACGTTTTAAAAGGAAATCGACGAAATATAATATATATATATATATATATATATATATATATATATATATATAATGGCCTGAATAGAACACGCCGTGTCGCGGCAATTCGCGAATTTCGATTATTGACTTCGAATGGATATTGCGGGAGATCCGACCGTCGGATTCTCCTAAAACCGGAACCGTTGGATCATATCGAAAAGGGATTTCTAACGAATATTAGAAATTTGAAATCTAACGGTTGGATTTGGAATTATGTCCAAATCAAATTTGGAAAAGGTCGTTGTAAGTGCAGTTCGATGGCCGTTGATGGAAATCGACTGTACGGGCCTTGATAAAATTATTAAAAATAGTAATAATTTGTGTAAAATCATAATAAATGATTTGTGAAGAATTGGGATGAAAAACCCCATATTTGAAAAGATAAAAATAGATTTTATCGAAATGAACTAGTTTTGAACTAGAATTATAATTCTATTTATTTTTAAAATAAATAAAGTGGATTTGAAATGGTTTCAAAGGTAACCAGAATTTCCAATAATTGAATTGGAATGGATTTGAAATGGTTTCAAAGGTAACCAGAATTTCCAATAATTGAATTGGAATGGATTTGAATCGAAATTGTCTTTGGAATATTTCGATGTTGGATTTCGTGATGATACAGATATTGTTATGGGAATTTGAAAGATATACCTATATCGTTGTTTCCAATACGATATTTGTTGGTCGTAGAATTTGATATTGAATATAAGCCGATATATTTTGTAACGACCGGGAATTTCGCTCGATCCGAATTAGTCGCTAAACCGATCAAGACCGTTCGAAATACCTGATTGTTTTGAGAACAACACATGAAAGAACGTAGACGGAAGAACATTTCATTGTATATTACAACAATTCCATCAGAACACAAGAATATACAGAGTATAAATGAATATTATACATTACAAAATATCATAGATTACAATAAATTACATAGCAGCGGAAAATAATACAATATACAACTAGAAGAAGATAAACGAATACAAAGCTTTCCGGATATCGTTCCAGCTGTAAACCAGGTTCCTGTGAATATAAATCTGCAAAACCAAAACTACTAGCTGCCCGTGTCAAAATAAGGGCACCCAGAGTTTAGGTTAAAACAATAAACTCCAGGTCAGTCATGGGACTGGTGTGAGAACTAAAACGGTTATTAATCTTTATTTTAAAGTTAGGTAAATCAAGGGACCACGTCGTATAAAATGGAACGGGTTACCTCCCAAGAATACCAGTGCATAAAACAAACAGCGCAATGCTAAATAAAGAAAAATGAAGCTATTATAAGACCCAGGTCCTATCACACAATGCAACGCAAGCCGGGGGATAGAGTTTTCCCTTATAATAGCCAAAGCATGCTTGATACGCTAAATTTCATGTTTTATTAGTACTATAAGTGTATAGTGATAAAACAATTTCAATCATAAATATCAATCATAGACGGCATGGGTACCATATATCATGTCGCCATACTAGGCTCTACAATCAAAACCGCAAATGTCACGTATTTGGAAGTTGGATTTCCATCTGTGAACCGAGGCCAGGGATCGTCCTCTACCGATTCGAGACGCTCTAGCCCGTGTCTCAGGCAAGCACACAGACAAGCCTTGGATCGTCAGGGCCGGTCCACCGATGTGGATTAAAATGCCTGAACACTACATTTCCCCACCCTATGGGGTGTCAATGAGTCCAATGACTCCATCGGTCCCGGATCGACCGATATATCCGAGGCGCCTCGCAACAGCAACAACCACATAAGTCAAACTCGTCAGGGCGTGTAAAACCACTGACGCCACTTCTAGCTAGAAGGAAACGCATGCCCTCCCTGAAGTCCTCTCCCGTTTCTGGTTCACAACCGGGGTGTGAGGCTCGCGAATCAACGTTACACAAAGCTATGCCACACAGGCCATGCTTTGATCATCAACCACAAGACTTTGCTTTTCAACAGAAGCCTTGATCAATTGCCACTAAGGCATGCCACACAGGCAATCCACTCCATGCGTTTGACATCCATCAATATATAACCCCTGAGCTCGTACGTCTCAGAGAAGGGCATTAAGCAAGAGAATAAATTCTCCGCCGTCAAACATATATATATATATATATATATAATAGAAATCAATCACACAGAATAAAATCCTATGTCAGACACACAGTCCATTTACAAGTCCGTTCTGGGTCTGAACGAAACCGGAGGCACCTAGTACCCTGCATATCCATCGATCTCCAAGTACGTATGGACGATCACTAACTGTTTCCCTCCTCTTGGGTGTACGGCCCAATCAAGATCATCAGTAATCACCCAAACGACGTGAAGACCTCTGGTCTTCAACCACCGTCTTCATCTTCGACACCACGTCGAATCAGTAATTCAAAATGGGATAAACCTGGTCTTTCTGAATAACTCGCGTATATAATAAACAAGTGTTACACAAACACAACATACGCCTCATTCCAATTCATCAGTCACTAACCGTAAATTAACAAGAGAATAATTCCCCAAATATTAACCCCGAAGGCCGAAACCAACATCAGATCAATATCCAGAAAACCATTCTGCTTAGCTAACCGACAGTTAGTTTCTAAATTTCACATTCTTAGGGAAAGGTTCCCATTAATTTTATCAAAGACAAATCCTTTAAATTTATTCTTTAATCTACTTTTGAATATCAATTCAAACTAGTCGGGATTAGCGAACCACACCGATGTAATCATTTATTCTATTTCCCAATCCCAACCTATTCATCCCATGAAGTAAAACTGGTCATAGTTCATATCTAACACCACGGTGTTATCGGTAAATTCAATTACTGTAACAACCCGTATTTTCAATAACCTGTAATAACATAAATCGAGGCAGAATTTAATTCTAAAATGGGAATCAAGGGAAACGGGCTATGCCATTGTGTTCGTCTCGGAAAAATACGCGAAATAGAGTCCGAGTTTTCGAAAATCGGAGTCCGTATGACCAAGATATGGCCTCGCGAAGTTTCACGAAAATTCCCAAATTAAAGTATACTTAATTAAGTGAAATGGGTTGTGTAGATATGTATATATATATATATATATATTGATATATATATATATATATATATAATTGAAAATTTAATAAATAAATATGCAAAAATGCTCAAAACAGCGAATTGGGAGAGGGGAATAACCGAACCGGCCGATTTTTGAAGTCGACCCGAGCCCGCTGGGTCGACTAGGGGTTAATCCAGGGTGTTTGGCTGTCAACCCGTGGGCCGATTCGCTCAAGTGCAGATTTTGCATTTGAATGGTTCTCATGGTCCATCTTTAATCTAAAGGCCCTAGATGGTTCCTACACTTGACTTCTTCCCCAAGACATGCTTTGATGGCTTGGATTGAATCTAGGGTTAATCCTATGGCCTAAAACACTTGCCTAATCTATAAATAAGACCCTAACCTACCCTAATTCATTCATAATTAAACCTAGTGACTAAACTATGGCAAAATGCTAGCTCTCATGGCCTCCACTAATTTTATGAAGAGGGTTGCATACTAATCACTCTCTAATCAACTTCTAATCCCTTCTTAGCATCTTAATCTTCTTCATTTGGTGTTCAAAGTTGCTAGTTGTGAGTTTCTATCACTTTGATGATCTTTTGGTAAACTAATTAGATGAGATGTGATGAGATTTATGGTTTTGTATGTGGGTTAATGAGCTTTGAATCATATGATATGATGTTAGCATTAATCTTATGTTTATGCATGTTGAGTATGTAAGCTTATGCAAGTTTAATATGATGTATGTTATGTTTGCATGATGCTAAATATGCAAGTTGTGGGCTATGTAATCATATGCATGTTATGCAAGTTCATGGTAATATGCTATGCAAGTTACATGTTTGTTAATATGCAAGTTACATGTTTGTTAATATGCAAGTTACACGTATGTAAATATGCAAGTTACATGTTTGTTAATATGCAAGTTACATGTTTGTTAATATGCAAGTTACATGTTTGTAAATATGCAAGTTACATGTTTGTTAATATGCAAGTTACATGTTTGTTAATATGCAAGTTACATGTAAGTAAATATGCAAGTACATGTATGTAAATATGCAAGTTATATGTTTGTTAATATGCAAATTCATGATGACACATTATGCAAGTCTATAAGTTAATATGCAAGTTTGTTATGCAAGTGAATATGTAAGTTATGTGACATATTATATGCAAGTTATGTGACATGTTATGCAAGTGCATGTGCAAGTTATGTGTTTGTTAATATGCAAGATGGCACCTTTGAAACATGTTCATTCATATGCAAGTTGACACCTTTTATATGTGTTATATCATGAACGAAATTACGTGGGAACGATGGGATAATTAAATGCATAAGTTAATAAGATTGTGTGAAATTAATATAATTATGCATAACATAAAATAAAGGAACATAGTATGGGAATTTGCCTATTAAGTTAGGTGTACCCATACTATGTGTTGGGAATTTACCTATTGAGTTAGGTCTACCCCATGGGAATTTACCTATTGAGTTAGGTCTACCCATGTTATGAAAAGCTTGACATTAATTAGGGATAATTAATATGGGGGTGATTAATTAGGTGTAATTAATCGACTAAGACACGAGGTTGGACTCATTTGTAGTGTAAAACTGCCCGGACCCGACCGGCTTAACCAGTTGCTACAAATGTCAGTCCAATGTGAGAGGTCTTGGCCATAAATTAAATACGTGATTAAGGTAAAGACACGAGGTTAGACTCTGTTATGACGTAAGACTGCCCGGATTCTACCGGCTTAACCAGGCGGTCATAACAGTCAGTCTAATGTGGGAGGTCTTTACGGGAGATCACGGTCTTAATTAATTAAGAAACACTTAACCATTATAGCATGTAGTGGGACATGAGGGGTTAAGTGGGTGCCTTGGGTGGCATGTGGAATCTTAAGTGGGTTGCCTTGAGTGGCAATAGAAAATACGATTAGAATACTTAACCAAGAGAAACATGTAATTAAACATGATTAAAGGGTTAAGAGGGATACACTAGATATTGGACAAGCTTAAGTGGGTAGCTTGTGGGGGCCCATTTCAACCAATATCCCAAACGTATCTTTGTAGGCTCGACCCATGTTGAGTGACGGGACACGCATATTGGGCTTGATTATAAGAGGCCAAAACGGGTTAGCGGTGGCAACGCAAGTCCAACGGGCTTCATATGCGTGAATGGGCCCGGGTTGGTAGATAAGCCGTTGTTGCATCGTGTAGATATAAGCCGTGCACCGTTGATTATATCGGGTTGCCACGTTGGGGAATGGTACACCCCAAGGTGGGGCCAGCACGGGTATCTACGTTAGGGAGCCGATCGAATGGGGAGTAGTGTGTACACCTGGTGGATTGTAGGGCCCCGTGGCGCCTACTTGGTCACCTAGGGGTACGCAAGTATTATTAAAGTAATTCTATAAGTCCTTAGGTGGGATCAACCTTTAAGTTAGGAACGACTGGTGTGGTGCAGTTTAGTAATTTACCTTAGGAAGGGTAGATGCGTCTTTATCCTTTATCTTAGTTTAGTTAACTGCTTAGTATAGCCGTTCATCCCTATATGTTACCGTATATCAAGTTATGTCTTCTCTGGTTACTTTAACGATTGTATTGTTAAAGTTATAGGACTCACTCAGACTTATGTCTGACCCCGTTGTCTTTATCTTTTTCCCAACCCTCAGATCCTGTGGTGGATCCTAGCAGTAGTGGAGCTTGATCGGATTGCTGTTCCAGTCTTTAGGAGCTTGGGTAGATGTAAAGCTCCAGTTATCCAGTTATCTTTCCTTTTGTTTTGGCTATTGTATGAGAGTGGGATTATGTACTTCTTTATCTTGATGGATATTGTACTTGACTTTTATTGTGAGTTTATGATGTAACCAGACATGTTTTACTTCCGCTGTTATGAAATGATGTTTTAAAATTTCAAGTACTATTTATATCTGTCTAGTTGTAATTTTTCTGTTCTATATTCACTAAAATACTCCACCGATGTTATGGCATTCCCATTGTGAGTGATCATAGCGGGAGTGGGGTGTTACACGTGGTATCAGAGCTTAAGGTTACCAGAACAGATAAAATTTTTGAGAAAAAAAAACTATTTTCTAAGAGTATTTTCGAAGAAAGTATTTTTAAAAGCATGCCTTCTAAGAGAAAAAGTTTTTGAAGAAGAAAAGCATAATCCCCAATAGCCATATCGTTATCTTTCGGAATCTCCTTTTTGAATCTTTCCTCTTTCGTTTCAGCATGGCTGAAGATCTTAACATCCCGGAAGGTTTAGTTATACCACTATGGTATAGGAGGTTGCAAGAGGCTAGGGCCGCGGCTGCGGGTCCGGCCAATGCTACTACACCAGAGACAACCGCTCCTCCTCCTCAGCCTAGAGTGGATAATTTTGCTAAGGTTTGCAAGGAGTTCAAGGCTATAGGAGGAAAACCTTTTCTAGGTTCAGAGACTTTCGTAGAGGCTAGAGATTGGCTTAAGGAAGTGGAAGAGTTGCTAGATATCTTTGAAGTGGAAGAGGGAAAGAAAGTCAAGTTGGCGGCTTGGTTAATGAAGGGAGAGGCCTCATTCTGGTGGGAGGTCACTAATGGAGAACGCCCTGTTGACTCTTGGGCAGATTTTAAGCAAAGGTTTGGGGCTAAGTTTCTCTCAAGGGCGGAAGAGAATCTGTTTATGGAGAAGTTCTTGAATTTGAAGCAAGGGAATCTCACGGTGAAAGAATATGTCAACAAATTCAATCAATTAGCAAGGTTTGGCATAGAGTTGGTGAATACACCGGAGAAGAAGGCTTTGAGGTTCGTTAGAGGCTTGAACGAACCATTGCAAGGAATAGCTATGACTCACATTCCTATGGGAGCCACCTTTGAGAAGCTTGTCTACATGGCACTTATGCATGAGGATGATAAGAATTCTAAGGCACCGGAGAAAAAGGGGGATCAGAAGAAACCGCAACAACAACAACAAGGCAAGGGCGGAAAAGGCAATGGTGACAAAAAGAAGACGAAGAAGAAGTGCTTCAATTGTGGAACACCAGGACACCTTAGTAAGGATTGTCGCAAAAAGAAGAAGACCGGTTGCTTTCATTGTGGTGAAGCAGGGCATCTTGTGAAAAACTGCCCAAAGAAGGGACAGAAGACGGGGTCTACCTCAGGAGGTCAGGTGCAAGCTCTTATAGCACCACCTCAGTCAGGGGGGCAAGTTCAGGTTCTCTCAGTTCCACCGATTCAGCAGAGAGGTAGAACTATTTCCGTTGAAAGTCTGGTTTTTCTGTTTGATCATCCAGTTCGTACTTTGTTTGACTCTGGCGCATCGCATTCTTTTATCTCATCATCGTTAGTTGAGTCACTGCACTTAGACACCAGTCTAGTTGATGATCCCTTGGTTGTTTCAAACCCAATTGGGGGCTCTATATATCTGTCTATGATATGTTTGGGTTTGAAGATTTCTATACTTAGCGTTGAATTTAGATGTGATGCTTTTGTATTGGGCTTCACGGGCTATGGGTTGATTTTGGGCATGGACTGGTTATCCAGTAATGGTGCCGTTCTTGATTGTGAAAGGAGAGTTGTCAGGCTTATGACCCGCTTGGGTAATACTCTCGAGATCTCTTGTAATCCCATGGAATCTGTTTTGCTAAGTTATCTTGAATCGCTCGATGCTTCGGTCGAGAGTTTGCATTCTGTCAGAGTGGTCCGGGAATATCCGGATGTGTTTGAAGAAGTAAAGGGTTTGCCTCCGAAGAGGGAGATAGATTTCCGAATTTATTTGGTGGATAATGCCAAACCAGTGTCTTTGCCAGTACGCCACATGGCTCCTCGTGAGAGAAGAGAACTTCATAAGCAAGTAGGGGAGTTGCTTGAGAAGGGGTTCATAAGGCGGAGTATATCGGAGTGGGGAGCTCCAGTAGTGTTTGCCACGAAGGCGGATGGGTCCCTCAGACTTTGTGTGGATTATAGGGAACTTAATAAGCTCACGAAGAAGAATAGACACCCCTTACCAAGGATAGATGATCTCTTTGATCAGTTGGTTGGCGCCTCAGTATTTTCGCAGATGGACTTAGCTACAGGGTTTCATCAGTTAAGAGTGGCGGAGGACAGTATAGAGAAGACTGCTTTCCGGACTCCGGATGGTTTTTATGAGTGGCTAGTGATGCCATTTGGGTTGACAAACGCCCCCGCATACTTTGTTGATCTCATGAGTAGAGTGTTCAGAGAGTATCTGAATAAGTTTGTAGTAGTTTTTGTGGATGACATCTTGGTCTTTTCCAAGAGTGAAGAAGAGCATGCCTTACATCTCAGAGAAGTGTTGGAGACTCTTCGAGCACATAGTCTTAAAGCTAAATTCTCTAAATGTCATTTTTGGAGAAGAGAGGTGCGATTCTTAGGGCATGTGGTCTCTAAGGAAGGGATAGCTGTGGATCCCGCAAAGATAGTATCTATCCAGGATTGGAAAGTTCCTAAAAATGCTACCGAGGTAAGAAGTTTCTTGGGGTTGGCAGGATATTATAGGAAGTTCATCAAAGACTTCGCGAAGATATCAGCCCCATTAACCCGCTTGACGAAGAAGAATCTGGTTTTCTCATGGGACGTAGATTGTGATGACGCTTTCCGACGATTAAAGAGAGCTTTGACCACCGCTCCAGTTTTAGTGCTCCCAGATGGGAGTAAGCCGTTTGTTGTTTATACCGATGCTTGTGGAACAGGATTGGGCGCAGTCTTGATGCAGGAGGGAAGGGTAATAGCCTATGGAGGGAGACAATTGAGAGTGCATGAGAGGAATTACCCTACCCATGATCTAGAGTTGGCCGCGATTGTTTTCGCACTTAAGTCTTGGCGCCATTATCTTCTTGGTGAGAGATTCGAGTTGTTCACCGACCATAAATCATTGAAGTACTTATTCTCTCAGAAGGATTTAAACTTAAGACAGCAAAGGTGGATGGAGTTCTTAGCATCCTATGATTTCGAGATAGCGTATACCCCTGGTAAGGGTAACGTGGTGGCAGACGCCTTAAGTAGAAAAAGGCTATCTTTGAGTCCATTGTTCGTGGAACGACGAAGCTTGGAGTTTCTTTCTTTGTTTGACTTCAGACCTTCTGTTGATTTTGTACCTGGTTTGTTGGCATCCTTGGAGGTTAGACCTACTCTTTTGAGACGGATTGGCGAGGCTCAGCGAGACGACCCACAGTTGGTTGTGTTGGTAGAGAAGCTTATAAGAGGGGAGTCGTCCAGCCATTTGGGTAGATACACCATAGATGATAAGGGATGGTTGCATAGAGACGGTAGACTTTGTGTACCGCAAGATGAGGGTTTGAAGAAGGCTATTTTGGATGATGCACATCGTTCAAGAATGACTATTCATCCCGGTGGAGACAAAATGTACCAAGACATGAAGAGAGTTTTCTTCTGGGCCGGTATGAAGAAAGATGTGGCCGAGTATGTGGCTAGATGCTTAGTGTGCCAACAAGTTAAAGTGGAGCAAAGGAAACCCGGTGGGTTGCTACACCCATTGGAAGTTCCACAGTGGAAGTGGGATAGTGTCTCGATGGATTTCATCGACGGGTTACCGAGATCGAGGAAGGGCAATACGGGAATTTGGGTTGTGGTAGACAGACTTACCAAGAGTGCCCATTTTATACCCGTAAAGAGTAAGAGGACCGCTCCATGGCTTGCTTCAGTCTATGTTAGAGAGATTGTTAGATTGCATGGCGTACCATCCAGCATTGTGAGTGATCGAGATCCTATCTTCACTAGTGAGTTTTGGAGAAGTTTGCAAGAGGCGGTAGGGACTCAGTTGTGTTTAAGCACCGCATATCATCCTCAGACGGACGGTCAGACCGAGAGGGTGAACCGTATCTTAGAAGATCTTTTGAGGCTTTGTATCTTGGATTTTGGAGGTACATGGGAAGAACATCTTCCTTTGGTGGAGTTCGCATATAATAACAGCTTTCAGTCCAGTATTGGTATGGCTCCTTTCGAAGCTCTTTATGGAAGGCCTTGTCGATCTCCTACATGTTGGTGGGAATCTACGGATAAGATCTTGCTTGGGCCAGATATGGTTAGAGAGACTTCAGAGAAGATTGATTTAATTCGTAGAAGGATGAAGGCAGCGCAAGATAGACAGAAGTCTTATGCGGATCGGAGAAGGACGGATCTTGAGTTTGAGGTTGGGGATATGGTTTTTGTCAAAGTATCTCCATTGAGAAATGTTGTTCGCTTTGGGTCCGTTGGGAAGTTAGCACCGAGGTTTGTTGGACCATTTCCTATTAAGGAAAGGATTGGACGGATGGCATATAGGGTAGAGTTGCCCGACAGACTTAGTGGTGTTCATGATGTATTCCATGTATCACATTTGAGGAAGTGCTTACATGAGACCGCAGAGGTAGTAGAGCCGAGCTTGCTTAGAGATGTAGAGGTAGAGCGTGATGCGACGATTCGACGAGCTCCTACTCGCATCCTTGGGTCAGAGACTAGGAAGTTGAGGAACAGAGAAGTTCAGCTAGTGAAAGTGCAATGGGGAGATGACGAAAGCAATGCTACTTGGGAGACGGAAGCGAAGATGCGTTCTTTGTATCCATTTCTTTTTGAGAGTATGTCTTTTAGCTTCTCCTTTATCGCTTGTCTAGTACTTATCTTATCTTTAGTATATCCTCTTGCTAGTACCTATGACCTTTAGATAGGGTAAAACCTATGGTTGAAACATGTGTTTGAAACATGTTATGGTTGATGGATGCATGTGGATGCAATTGATTGCTAGTGGTTGCTCGTGGATGCATATACACACACATTAGGCACTAGATCGGCTCAGACACTTCATATTGCATATTGCATAAATGGATGTGGTAGATAGAATTGATGGATGTATCATGGCTGTGTTATCATATGGATGATGCATTTTTGTGTATGGTTGTGCACGCATGTAGAAATTTGTATGTGTCAATAGGGTTTCGCATACATATTGGATGCATGGCACTATCATGGTTTGCATTAAGGAGGTTTACTGTATCAGTAACCGCCTGATTTTCGCATTAGGTAAGTACATATACACACACTTTTGCATATATCCATCCAGCATTTAGAATCTTGTAAGGACAATGATTGCTCGTGGATGATGCTTTGAGTAGATGGATGATTGGATGGTAGGATACGTTCTTCCTAACTTGAAGATTTCGGGGACGAAATCCTTTAAGGAGGGGAGAATGTAACAACCCGTATTTTCAATAACCTGTAATAACATAAATCGAGGCAGAATTTAATTCTAAAATGGGAATCAAGGGAAACGGGCTATGCCATTGTGTTCGTCTCGGAAAAATACGCGAAATAGAGTCCGAGTTTTCGAAAATCGGAGTCCGTATGACCAAGATATGGCCTCGCGAAGTTTCACGAAAATTCCCAAATTAAAGTATACTTAATTAAGTGAAATGGGTTGTGTAGATATGTATATATATATATATATATATATATATTGATATATATATATATATATATATAATTGAAAATTTAATAAATAAATATGCAAAAATGCTCAAAACAGCGAATTGGGAGAGGGGAATAACCGAACCGGCCGATTTTTGAAGTCGACCCGAGCCCGCTGGGTCGACTAGGGGTTAATCCAGGGTGTTTGGCTGTCAACCCGTGGGCCGATTCGCTCAAGTGCAGATTTTGCATTTGAATGGTTCTCATGGTCCATCTTTAATCTAAAGGCCCTAGATGGTTCCTACACTTGACTTCTTCCCCAAGACATGCTTTGATGGCTTGGATTGAATCTAGGGTTAATCCTATGGCCTAAAACACTTGCCTAATCTATAAATAAGACCCTAACCTACCCTAATTCATTCATAATTAAACCTAGTGACTAAACTATGGCAAAATGCTAGCTCTCATGGCCTCCACTAATTTTATGAAGAGGGTTGCATACTAATCACTCTCTAATCAACTTCTAATCCCTTCTTAGCATCTTAATCTTCTTCATTTGGTGTTCAAAGTTGCTAGTTGTGAGTTTCTATCACTTTGATGATCTTTTGGTAAACTAATTAGATGAGATGTGATGAGATTTATGGTTTTGTATGTGGGTTAATGAGCTTTGAATCATATGATATGATGTTAGCATTAATCTTATGTTTATGCATGTTGAGTATGTAAGCTTATGCAAGTTTAATATGATGTATGTTATGTTTGCATGATGCTAAATATGCAAGTTGTGGGCTATGTAATCATATGCATGTTATGCAAGTTCATGGTAATATGCTATGCAAGTTACATGTTTGTTAATATGCAAGTTACATGTTTGTTAATATGCAAGTTACACGTATGTAAATATGCAAGTTACATGTTTGTTAATATGCAAGTTACATGTTTGTTAATATGCAAGTTACATGTTTGTAAATATGCAAGTTACATGTTTGTTAATATGCAAGTTACATGTTTGTTAATATGCAAGTTACATGTAAGTAAATATGCAAGTACATGTATGTAAATATGCAAGTTATATGTTTGTTAATATGCAAATTCATGATGACACATTATGCAAGTCTATAAGTTAATATGCAAGTTTGTTATGCAAGTGAATATGTAAGTTATGTGACATATTATATGCAAGTTATGTGACATGTTATGCAAGTGCATGTGCAAGTTATGTGTTTGTTAATATGCAAGATGGCACCTTTGAAACATGTTCATTCATATGCAAGTTGACACCTTTTATATGTGTTATATCATGAACGAAATTACGTGGGAACGATGGGATAATTAAATGCATAAGTTAATAAGATTGTGTGAAATTAATATAATTATGCATAACATAAAATAAAGGAACATAGTATGGGAATTTGCCTATTAAGTTAGGTGTACCCATACTATGTGTTGGGAATTTACCTATTGAGTTAGGTCTACCCCATGGGAATTTACCTATTGAGTTAGGTCTACCCATGTTATGAAAAGCTTGACATTAATTAGGGATAATTAATATGGGGGTGATTAATTAGGTGTAATTAATCGACTAAGACACGAGGTTGGACTCATTTGTAGTGTAAAACTGCCCGGACCCGACCGGCTTAACCAGTTGCTACAAATGTCAGTCCAATGTGAGAGGTCTTGGCCATAAATTAAATACGTGATTAAGGTAAAGACACGAGGTTAGACTCTGTTATGACGTAAGACTGCCCGGATTCTACCGGCTTAACCAGGCGGTCATAACAGTCAGTCTAATGTGGGAGGTCTTTACGGGAGATCACGGTCTTAATTAATTAAGAAACACTTAACCATTATAGCATGTAGTGGGACATGAGGGGTTAAGTGGGTGCCTTGGGTGGCATGTGGAATCTTAAGTGGGTTGCCTTGAGTGGCAATAGAAAATACGATTAGAATACTTAACCAAGAGAAACATGTAATTAAACATGATTAAAGGGTTAAGAGGGATACACTAGATATTGGACAAGCTTAAGTGGGTAGCTTGTGGGGGCCCATTTCAACCAATATCCCAAACGTATCTTTGTAGGCTCGACCCATGTCGAGTGACGGGACACGCATATTGGGCTTGATTATAAGAGGCCAAAACGGGTTAGCGGTGGCAACGCAAGTCCAACGGGCTTCATATGCGTGAATGGGCCCGGGTTGGTAGATAAGCCGTTGTTGCATCGTGTAGATATAAGTCGTGCACCGTTGATTATATCGGGTTGCCACGTTGGGGAATGGTACACCCCAAGGTGGGGCCAGCACGGGTATCTACGTTAGGGAGCCGATCGAATGGGGAGTAGTGTGTACACCTGGTGGATTGTAGGGCCCCGTGGCGCCTACTTGGTCACCTAGGGGTACGCAAGTATTATTAAAGTAATTCTATAAGTCCTTAGGTGGGATCAACCTTTAAGTTAGGAACGACTGGTGTGGTGCAGTTTAGTAATTTACCTTAGGAAGGGTAGATGCGTCTTTATCCTTTATCTTAGTTTAGTTAACTGCTTAGTATAGCCGTTCATCCCTATATGTTACCGTATATCAAGTTATGTCTTCTCTGGTTACTTTAACGATTGTATTGTTAAAGTTATAGGACTCACTCAGACTTATGTCTGACCCCGTTGTCTTTATCTTTTTCCCAACCCTCAGGTCCTGTGGTGGATCCTAGCAGTAGTGGAGCTTGATCGGATTGCTGTTCCAGTCTTTAGGAGCTTGGGTAGATGTAAAGCTCCAGTTATCCAGTTATCTTTCCTTTTGTTTTGGCTATTGTATGAGAGTGGGATTATGTACTTCTTTATCTTGATGGATATTGTACTTGACTTTTATTGTGAGTTTATGATGTAACCAGACATGTTTTACTTCCGCTGTTATGAAATGATGTTTTAAAATTTCAAGTACTATTTATATCTGTCTAGTTGTAATTTTTCTGTTCTATATTCACTAAAATACTCCACCGATGTTATGGCATTCCCATTGTGAGTGATCATAGCGGGAGTGGGGTGTTACAATTACCATTTCACGTTCAAATCTAATTAAAGATTTAACTATCGCCTGGAGAAAAACTGGTGATACTCCCTTCTCGATCTTTTCAATCTACTTAAAGATTCATTAAAACTCCACTTAGTTTTAATCTCTAACTGGGTTAAAGAATCAGTGTCATTTAAAACACGGTTCATGATAAACCCAAAATCACCTTCCATTTATTATCGGGTTAAGGAGCAAGTGTTATTTAAAACACTGTTCACGATAAACCCAAAAATCAATACCAATTCAATTCCAATTAAATATTATTTAATTGGTACACTTCATTAAATCTAAATAAAAAGATTTAATCTTTTTCTCAACTGGGTTTAAGAACAGTGTTAATGAAGACACCATTCACGACAAATCCAAATCACATTTGATATTAAATGCAAGGCTCTGAATAGAAAATATATCGGCTTATATTCAATATCAAATTCTACGACCAACCAATATCGTATTGGAAATAACGATATAAATATATCTTTCAAATTTCCCTAACAAAATCTGTATAATCACGAAATCCAACATCGAACTATTCCGAAGACAATTTCGATCCAAATCCATTCCAATGCAATTATTGGAAATTCTGGTTATTTTCAAATCCAATTTATTTATTTTAAAAATAAATTATTATTCTAGTTCAAAACTAGTTCATTTCGATAAAAATCTATTTTTATCTTTTCAAATATGGAGTTTTTCATCCCAATTCTTCACAAATCATTTCTTATGATTTTACACAAATTATTACTATTTTTAATAATTTTATCAAGGCCCGTACAGTCGATTTCCATCAACGGCCATCGAACTGCACTTACAACGACCTTTTTCAAATTTGATTTGGACATAATTTCAAATCCAATCGTTAGATTTCAAATTTCTAATATTCGTTAGAAAGCTCTTTTCAATACGAACCCAACGGTTTCGGTTTTAGGAGAATCCGACGGTCGGATCTCCCGCAATATCCGTTCGAAGTCAATGGTCGAAATTCGCGAACTGCCGCGGCGCGTTCTATTCGGGCCATTATATTATATATATAATATATACTTCGTCGATTTCCTTTTAAAACGTATTTTATAAATCGTTTTAAATTCGTTTTCGAAACGATTTCAACTTCATATTCAATTTCTAATCAAAATTGAATATTCCAATCTAAATTCGTTTTAATTTCATTTCAAAACGATTTCAATTCAGTTCGATTTCAATTCAATTCGAATTTCAATTCTATTCTATTTATTTCGAATTTCAATTCATTTCAATTTAATTCGAATTTCAAATCATTTCAATTTAATTCGAATTTCAAATCATTTCAATTAGAATAAAATCGATATAAATATCGTTCACGTCAAAATGGCGCAAATCTAATCAACACGGCTTTATATATTTCTATTTTCAAATATTTCTTTTTCAGATATTTCTTTTTCAGATATTTCTTTTTCAAATATTTCTATTTCAAATATTTCTTTTTCAAATATTTCTATTCAAAACTGGAATGAGGCCCAATCAATTACCATATAATGTTAATTATATGGATTTTCTACAACACGTGTATATATCAACAGCGACAAATAATCAACCATCATCCAAAGTGCATTCTACACTATATAAGCATCAAATATAAATATTCAATGCTTATAACAGTCTGTCAATCAATCGATCGACACACAACTAATTATTGGGATTAGTGTATGTCATATATCATCCCAATACCCGTGTGGGGTTTCAAACAATCCAACACAGATTTTATTTGTGCAGTTGGGCGATGTGTAAAATTTATCGTCCCAATCATCATCAATCAAATCAGTGTATATAAACAAATCTCTGATTTGTTTATAAATATTTATTTTATATACACGTTAAAAATTCTATTTTTAACTATAGAATATTTTCCACTATAAAATATTTTATTTCATATCACATCACACAATCAACTACACAACAAAATCAAACAAACAAGCATACAAGCCGTCCATGGTCTGTGGACGACGGGTGTCGGGTGCTACTAAACACCGTCTGCGTCCTAGTATATATTATTAACTAGAAAACAAAATTAAAAGGTGAGAAGTTCTCACTGAGGGTTCCACTCCGCCGTGCTTTGATTACGAACTGCTGAACATCTGGATTCCTTTGAAATTCCAATTCAGTTCTTGTCCCGCTGCTCACAATAAAAATTATATTTTTATTGTTTCATTTCAAATAAATAAAAATCATATTTTTATTTCTACTTCATATAATTTTTATAACGCTCTTTTCTATATGTAAATTATATTTTATATTTTTACTTCTAATATAAAGATCAAATTTTTACCTTACTATATATAATAAAAATCAGATTTTTATTTCACTACATATATAAAGATCAAATCTTTGCTACCTATATAATATTAAAATTATATTTTTAACCTTTCTATATAATAAAAATTATATTTTTATTCTTTCTATAGTATAAAAAATATATTTTTAACCTTCCTATATAATAAAAATCATATCTTTAATCTTTCTACATTATAAAAATTATATTTTTATACTTCTACAATATAAAAGATTATATTTTTATCCTTATAAAAATTATAACTTGATGTTCATAAAAATGACAACTTTGTGTAGCTAAAAATCAAATCTTTTTCATGCTAACACATATATAAAAATCGAATTTTTTATATTGACAAAAATCATAACTTCATATCATTAAAACCAGATTTTTATTTATGTAATTTTTAGAAAATTTCAAAAGAAAACAATTGGAAATAATTAAAATAAAACTAACGAATTTATAACACTTAAAATAAAGCATTACCCTTTGCTTCCTTTCCTTCTGTAATAACAGCAGATTACCATACCCAAACCATCGATTTGCCGTTCCATTTTCCACCACCACCGTGGTTGACCGGGCCACCATCAGGTTCGCCGTCGTCGTCAGGAGGGGTAGGGGGAGGTGCGGTGGTCGGACCGTGGGTGGCGGTGGACTTCGATTAGGGTTTTCTGGGAGGGGGCTTCGATTTGGATTCGGGTTCACCGAGGAGACGAGGGGAGGGAGCGATGGGGGGAGGAGGTTCGACGCAGTTGGTGGCGGGTCTGGCAGTGGGTGCGGTCGTCGGTGCGGTAAGGGTGATGGCGATCGACGTCTCCATTTCTAATTTGGGGTGTCGGGTTTGGGATTGAAGAAAATAACCGGGGGAGGGGCTATATAAAAAAAAGGATTTTAATATATATATTATTATTATTATTTAATTTTCTTCCAACGGTTGACTTTAAATTCAAACTCCAAATCAACCCCAATGACTATCGTCACTGGCTAATTACCCCTATTCCGAACACAATGGGATATGTATCGTAGGCTGATTTAACTATTTCGATCAGTTTTCGTCAAAATCAAAATATAATTCTATATATTGAATTTGAACGTGCATTTCTATTTACCGGGGCCACATACTAACTCGAAAAATTCCAGAAAAATATTTTCTGGCTTCGTATTGACGATAGGTCCTAACAAAACTAGTTTCATCGAATTCTGAGACCGTTTGAAAAATGGTCATTTTCCAGTCGATTAAAATCAACTAAAACTGGTCAAATGCGTTTTCCTTTGCCACGCTCTCATATTGATTCGAAAAACTATGAAAATTGGAATCTAGCAATAACTTGACATCGCGGATCCAACAAAGGTGGTTTCGTCGAAATCCGAGGTGGTTTGCAAAATGCCATTTTTAAGGGCCGAAATTCCATAGCAACTATTGTGAAATTTCAACTGGGCATAACTTTTTATTCCCGCTATGAAATTCCAATCTTTCGGATTCGTTGGAAAGATATTCACATATAGATTCTAATATTTTTGGTTTCACTAAAATCCGGTTTATTTTGCACCCGGTACATTCATTTGAATTTTGAAATCGAATTATCGAAATACCGCGCCATTTTCAATTCCTTTTAAAATTTAAAATAAATATTTATATTCTAACGACGAGCTATATAAATATATTCGTTCTAATTCTATTCAAAATAAATTTCTCACCGTTATTATTTAAAATAATTCATTTTAAATATTCAAAATTCGTTAAAATTGCCAAAATAAAAATTTTAAATTGGCTCGGATTTCCGGGTTATTACAATCTCCCCCACTTAAAACTTTTCGTCCCCGAAAAGGAACGAAGCCGAAAGTTGTTTAATTAATCAACTCAACTTTCAGTATTTTCACTACGGCTTAAGTTCTTCAACTTTTCAGTTTCTAAGAACTTTTCAAAATTTTCAAAAATTTGGCTAACACGCTAAATTTTCGAAAAATTTCGCCATAACCTCCCCTGCACCGGGGACTTCGGGATATTTCATATAGCCTCCCATGGCCTTCTTCAATCAAAAAGAAAAAGCCAAGCGGCTCACAAAATCATCATCACCCAAACAAAACAGTAAATTATGGTAAACATGTACCTATTTGTCGGGCAAACAAATTTTATTTTTCTGCTCTAGCCTCCTTGCTATGACCTGTTCAATGTAAGCACATGTATATGCATGCATTTGCGACTAATTTTCAATACAACTCACTATTTGATTAATTTGGCTAAAGGTTCAACTTTTAATTAATCAAAACAGTAATCAACCAACACAACCACCAATCAATTAGTTGATTAGCTTTTCAAATTCATAACTTTGATATATAGTCAAAAATCACATTTTTGGTGCCAAATCACAACAATAGACCCTATCTAATTTTGGTTCTCACACCAGTCTAATGGAAATATATAGAAATCCCACTTTCGAAACTCGAATACCAATTCTGATGATGTTCGAACTATAGCGATCATCAGAACCATCTCCGGGCGACTAGAGTGTGATTCGATATCTATCCAGTATATTAAAACTTCGAGTACACGCGGATCAGACGTATACGCAAAATCTTTATATACCGAATTGTCCAAATCAATATAAATAAATATTCAAATATGAATAATTCGATTTAAATTTTCAAAACAAAACTTGTTTTCAATTTTTATTTTAAAAACATTACTCTTCACACTCGTTATAGGATACTACTAATCCCATCTCTAACGAGTCATTCCCATTGGATATTACTGATCCAATTCTGATGAATTCTTTCGTATGGTTCTAATGTGTCTTGTTCTCTGAGCATTGTAAACCAAAGCTCTGATACCAAATGTAACGACCGGGAATTTCGCTCGATCTGAATCAGTCGCTAAACCGATCAAGACCGTTCGAAACACCTGATTGTTTTGTGAACAACACACGAAAGAACGCAGACGGAAGAACATTTCATTGTATATTACAACAATTCCATCAGAACACAAGAATATACAAAGTATAAATGAATATTATACATTACAAAATATCAGAGATTACAATAAATTACATAGCAGCGGAAAATAATACAATATACAACTAGAAGAAGATACACGGATACAAAGCTTTCCGGATATCGTTCCAGCTGTAAACCAGGTTCCTGTGAATATAAATCTGCAAAACCAAAACTACTAGCTGCCTATGTCAAAATAAGGGCACCCAGAGTTTAGGTTAAAACAATAAACTCCAGGTCAGTCATGGAACTGGTGTGAGAACTAAAACGGTTATTAATCTTTATTTTAAAGTTAGGTAAATCAAGGGACCACGCCGTATAACACGGAACGGGTTTCCTCCCAAGAATACCAGTGCATAAAACAAACAGCGCAATGCTAAATAAAGAAAAATGAAGCTATTATAAGACCCAGGTCCTATCACACAATGCAACGAAGCCGGGGGATAGGGTTTTCCCTTATAATAGCCAAAGCATGCTTGATACGCTAAATTTCATGTTTTATTTTTACCATAAGTGAATAGTGATAAAATAATTTCAATCATAAATATCAATCATAGACGGCATGGGTACCATATATCATGTCGCCATACTTGGCTCTACAATCAAAACTGCAAATGTCACGTATTTGGAAGTTGGATTTCCATCTGTGAACCGAGGCTAGGGATCATCCTCTACCGATTCGAGACGCTCTAGCCCGTGTCTCAGGCAAGCGCGCAGACAAGCCTTGGATCGTCAGGGCCGGTCCACCGATGTTGATTAAAATGCCTGAACACTACGTTTCCCCACCCTATGGGGTGTCAATGAGTCCAATGACTCCATCGGTCCCGGATTGACCGATATATCTGAGGCGCCTCGCAACAGCAACAACCACATAAGTCAAACTCGTCAGGGTGTGTAAAACCACTGACGCCACTTCTAGCTAGAAGGAAACGCATGCCCTCCCTGAAGTCCTCTCCCGTTTCTGGTTCACAACCGGGATGTGAGGCTCGCGAATCAACGTTACACAAAGCTATGTCACACAGGTCGTGCTTTGATCATCAACCACAAGACTTTGCTTTTCAACAGAAGCCTTGATCAATTGCCACTTAGGCATGCCACACAGGCAATTCACTCCATGCGTTTGATATCCATCAATATATAACCCCTGAGCTCGTACGTCTCAGAGAAGGGCGTTAAGCAAGAGAATAAATTCTCCGCCGCCAGACAGATATATATTTAATAGAAATCAATCGCACAGAATAAAATGTCAGACACACAGTCCATTTACAAGTCTGTTCTGGGTCTGAACGAAACCGGAGGCACCTAGTACCCCGCATATCCATCGATCTCCAAGTACGTCTGGATGATCACTAACTGTTTCCCTCCTCTTGGGTGTACGGCCCAATCAAGGTCATCAGTAATCACCCAAACGATGTGAAGACCTCTGGTCTTCAACCACCGTCTTCATCTTCGGCACCACATCGAATCAGTTATTCAAAATGGGATATACCTGGTCTTTGTGAATAACTCGCGTATATAATAAACAAGTGTTACACAAACACAACATACGCCTCATTCCAATTCATCAGTCACTAGCCGTAAATTAACAAGAGAATAATTCCCCAAATATTAACCCCGAAGGCCGAAACCAACATCAGATCAATATCCAGAAAACCATTCTGCTTAGCTAACCTACAGCCAGTTTCTAAATTTCACATTCTTAGGGAAAGGTTCCCATTAATTTTATCAAAGACAAATCCTTTAAATTTATTCATTAATCTACTTTTGAATATCAATTCAAACTAGTCGGGATTAGCGAACCACACCGAAGTAATCATTTATTCTATTTCCCAATCCCAACCTATTCATCCCATGAAGTAAAACTGGTCATAGTTCATATCTAACACCACGGTGTTATCGGTAAATTCAATTACCATTTCACGTTCAAATCTAATTAAAGATTTAACTATCGCCTGGAGAAAAACTGGTGATACTCCCTTCTCGATCTTTTCAATCTAATTAAAGATTCATTAAAACTCCCCTTAGTTTTAATCTCTAACTGGGTTAAAGGATCAGTGTCATTTAAAACACGGTTCATGATAAACCCAAAATCACCTTCCATTAATTATCGGGTTAAAGAACAAGTGTTATTTAAAACACTGTTCACGATAAACCCAAAAATCAAAACCAATTCAGTTCCAATTAAATATTATTTAATTGGTACACTTCATTAAATCTAAATAAAAAGATTTAATCTTTTGCTCAACTGGGTTTAAGAACAGTGTTAATGAAGACACCATTCACGACAAACCCAAATCACATTTGATATTAAATACAAGGCTCCGAATAGAAAATATATCGGCTTATATTCAATATCAAATTCTACGACCAACCAATATCGTATTGGAAATAACGATATAAATATATCTTTCAAATTTCCCTAACAATATCTGTATAGTCACGAAATCCAACATCGAACTATTCCGAAGACAATTTCGATTCAAATCCATTCCAATGCAATTATTGGAAATTCTGGTTATTTTCAAAACCATTTCAAATCCAATTTATTTATTTTAAAAATAAATAAATTATTATTCTAGTTCAAAACTAGTTCATTCCGATAAAAATCTATTTTTATCTTTTCAAATATGGAGTTTTTCATCCCAATTCTTCATAAATCATTTCTTATGATTTTACACAAATTATTACTATTTTTAATATTTTTATCAAGGCCCGTACAGTCGATTTCCATCAACGGCCATCGAACTGCACTTACAGTGACCTTTTTCATATTTGATTTGGACATAATTCCAAATCCAACCGTTAGATTTTAAATTTCTAATATTCGTTAGAAAGCTCTTTTCAATACAAACCCAACGGTTCCGGTTTTAGGAGAATCCGACGGTCGGATCTCCCGCAATATCCGTTCGAAGTCAATGGTCGAAATTCGCGAACTGCCGCGGCGCGGCGCGTTCTATTTAGGCCATTATATTATATATATAATATATATGATATATACTTCGTCGATTTCCTTTTAAAACGTATTTTATAAATCGTTTTAAATTCGTTTTCGAAACGATTTCAACTTCATATTCAATTTCTAATCAAAATTGAATATTCCAATCTAAATTCGTTTTAATTTCATTTCAAACGATTTCAATTCAATTCGATTTCAATTCAATTCGAATTTCAATTCTATTCAATTTATTTCGAATTTCAATTCATTTCAATTTAATTCGAATTTCAAATCATTTCAATTTAATTCGAATTTCAAATCATTTCAATTAGAATAAAATCGATATAAATATCGTTCACGTCAAAATGGCGCAAATCTAATCAACACGGCTTTATATATTTCTATTTTCAAATATTTCTTTTTCAGATATTTCTTTTTCAAATATTTCTATTTCAAATATTTCTTTTTCAAATATTTCTATTCAAAACTGGAATGAGGCCCAATCAATTACCATATAATGTTAATTATATGGATTTTCTACAACACATGTATATATCAACAACGACAAATAATCAACCATCATCCAAAGTGCATTCTACACAAGCATCAAATATAAATATTCAACGCTTATAACAGTCTGTCAATCAATCGATCGACACACAACTAATTATTGGGATTAGTGTATGTCATATATCATCCCAATACCCGTGTGGGGTTTCAAACAATCCAACACAGATTTTATTTGTGCAGTTGGGCGATGTGTAAAATTTATCGTCTCAATCAATATCAGTCAAATCAGTGTATATAAACAAATCTCTGATTTGTTTATAAATATTTATTTTATATACACGTTAAAAATTCTATTTTTAACTATAGAATATTTTCCACTATAAAATATTTTATTTCATATCACATCACACAATCAACTACACAACAAAATCAAACAAACAAGCATACAAGCCGTCCATGGTCTATGGACGATGGGTGTCGGGTGCTACTAAACACCGTCTGCGTCCTAGTATATATTATTAACTAGAAAACAAAATTAAAAGGTGAGAAGTTCTCACTGAGGGTTCCACTCCGCCGTGCTTTGATTACGAACTGCTGAGCATCTGGATTCCTTTGAAATTCCAATTCAGTTCTTGTCCCGCTGCTCACAATAAAAATTATATTTTTATTGTTTCATTTCAAATAAATAAAAATCATATTTTTATTTCTACTTCATATAATTTTTATAACGCTCTTTTCTATATATAAATTATATTTTATATTTCTACTTCTAATATAAAGATCAAATTTTTACCTTACTATATATAATAAAAATCAGATTTTTATTTCACTACATATATAAAGATCAAATCTTTGCTACCTATATAATATAAAAATTATATTTTTAACATTTATATATAATAAAAATTATATTTTTATTCTTTCTATAGTATAAAAATTATATTTTAACCTTCCTATATAATAAAAATCATATCTTTAATCTTTCTACATTATAAAAATTATATTTTTATACTTCAACAATATAAAAGATTATATTTTTATCCTTATAAAAATTATAACTTGATGTTCATAAAAATGACAACTTTGTGTAGCTAAAAATCAAATCTTTTTCATGCTAACACATATATAAAAATCGAATTTTTTATATTGAAAAAATCATAACTTCATATCATTAAAACCAGATTTTTATTTATGTAATTTTTAGAAAATTTCAAAAGAAAACAATTGGAAATAATTAAAATAAAACTAACGAAGTTATAACACTTAAAATAAACCATTACCCTTTGCTTCCTTTCCTTCTGTGATAACAGCAGATTACCATACCAAACCATCGATTTACCGTTCCATTTTCCGCCACCACCGTGGTTGACCGGACCACCATCAGGTTCGCTGTCGTCGTCAAGAGGGGTAGGGGGAGGTGCGGTGGTCGGAATGTGGGTGGCGGTGGACTTCGATTAGGGTTTTCTGGGAGGGGGCTTCGATTTGGATTCGGGTTCACCGAGGAGACGAGGGGAGGGACCGATGGGGGAGGAGGCTCGACGCAGTTGGTGGCGGGTCCGGCAGTGGGTGCGGTCGTCGGTGCAGTGAGGGTGATGGCGATCGACGTCGCCATTTCTGATTTGGGGTGCCGGGTTTGGGATTGAAGAAAATAACCGGGGGGCTATATAAAAAAAGGATTTTAATATATTATTATTATTATTATTATTTAATTTTCTACCAAAGATTGACTTTAAATTCAAACTCCAAATCAACCCCAATGACTATCGTCCATGGCTAATTACCCCCATTCCGAACACAATGGGATATGTATCGTAGGCTGATTTGACTATTTCGATCAGTTTTCGTCAAAATCAAAATATAATTCTATATATTGAATTTGAACGTGCATTTCTATTTACCGGGGCCACATACTAACTCGAAAAATTCCAGAAAAATATTTTCTGGCTTCGTATTGACGATACGATCCGAACAAAACTAGTTTCATCGAATTCTGAGACCGTTTGAAAAATGGTCATTTTCCAGTCGATTAAAATCAACTGAAACTGGTCAAACGCGTTTTCCTTTGCCATGGTCTCATATTGATTTGAAAAATTATGAAAATTGGAATCTAGCAATAACTTGACATCGCGAATCCAAAAAAAGTGGTTTCATCGAAATCCGAGGTCGTTTGCAAAATGGCCATTTTTAAGGGCCGAAATTCCATAACGACTATTGTGAAATTTCAACTGGGCATAACTTTTTATTCCCGCTATGAAATTCCAATCTTTCGGATTCCTTGGAAAGATATTCACATATAGATTCTAATATTTTTGGTTTCTCTAAAATCCAATTTATTTTGCATCCGGTACATTCATTTGAATTTTGAAATCGAATTATCGAACTACCGCGCCATTTTCAATTCCTTTTATAATTTAAAATAAATATTTATATTCTAACGAAGAGCTATATAAATATATTCATTCTAATTCTATTCAAAATAAATTTCTCGCCGTTATTATTTAAAATAATTCATTTTAAATATTCAAAATTCGTTAAAATTGCCAAAATAAAATTTTTAAATTGGCTCGGATTTCCGGATTATTACATATTTTCTATTCAGAGCCTTGTATTTAATATCAAATGTGATTTGGGTTTGTCGTGAATGGTGTCTTCATTAACACTTGTCGTGAATGTGATTTGGAATTGAACTGGTATTGATTTTTGGGTTTATCGTGAACAGTGTTTTAAATAACACTTGTTCTTTAACCCGATAATTAATGAAATGTGATTTGGGTTTGTCGTGAATGGTGTCTTCGTTAATACTGTTTTTAAACCCAGTTAAAAAAAGATTAAATCTTTTTATTTAGATTTAATGAAGTGTACCAATTAAATAATATTTAATTGGAATTGAATTGGTATTGATTTTTGGGTTTATCGTGAACAGTGTTTTAAATAACACTTGTTCTTTAACCCGATAATTAATGAAATGTGATTTTGGGTTGTCGTGAACGGTATCTTCAATAATACTGTTCCTAGACCCAAAGGAGTTAAGAAAATCAGAAACTAACTGGAGATTAGTTAAGTTGAATGGTTCCTGGGGTATTGATCTGATGTTGGTTTCGGCCTTCGGGGTTAATACTTAGGGAATTGCTCACTTGCTAATTTACGGTTAGGGATTGATTGAAATGTGATGTGATTTTGGGGTTTATCGTGAACCGTGTTTTAAATGACACTGATTCTTTAACCCAGTCAAAGATTAAAACTAAGTGGAGTTTTAATGAATCTTTAATTAGATTGAAAAGATCGAGAATGGAGTATCACCAGTTTTGCTCCAGGCGATAGTTAAATCTTTAATCAGATTTAAACGTGAAATGGTAATTGAATTTACCGATAACACCGTGGTGTTAGATATGAAGTATTACCAGTTTTACTTCGTGGGATGAATAGGTTGGGATTGGAAAATAAAATAAATGATCACTTCGGTGTAGTTCGCTAATCTCGACTAGTTTGAATTGATATTCAAAAGTAGATTAAAGAATAAATTTAAAGGATTTATCTTTGATAAAATTAATGGGAACCTTTCCCTAAGAATGTGAAATTTGGAAACTAACTGTCGGTTAGCTAAGCGGAATGGTTTTCTGGATATTGATCTAATGTTGGTTTCGGCCTTCGGGGTTAATATTTGGGGAATTATTCTCTTGTTAATTTACGGTTAGTGACTGATGAATTGGAATGAGGCGTATGTTGTGTTTGTGTAACAATTGTTTATTATATACGCGAGTTATTCGGAAAGACCGGGTTTATCCCATTCTGAATAACTGATGCGACGATAAGTCGAAGATGAAGACGGTGGTCGAAGACCGGAGGTCTTCACGTCGTTTGGATAATTACTGATGATCTTGATTGGGCGGTACACCCAAGAGGAGGGAATCAGTCGGTGATCGTCCAGACGTACTTGGAGATCGATGGATATGCGGGGTTCTAGGTGCCTCCGGTTTCGTTCAGACCCAGAACGAACTTGTAAATGGACTATGTGTCTGACATTGGATTTTAGTCTGTGTGATTGATTTCTATTGAATATATATCTGTTTGGCGGCAGAGAAATTATTCTCTTGCTTAACGCCCTTCTCTGAGACGTACGAGCTCAGGGGTTATATACTGATGGATATCAAACGCATAGAGTGAATTGCCTGTGTGGAATTCCTAAGTGGCAAATGATCAAGGCTTCTGTTGAAAAGAAAAGTCTTGTGGTTGATGATCAAAGCACAGCCTTTGTGGCATAGCTTTGTGTAACGTTTATTTCGCGAGTTTCACACCCGGTATGAACCAAAAACGGGAGAAGAACCTCTGGGAGGGCATGTGTTTCCTTCTATTTAGAAGTGGCGTAATTGGTTTTACATGCCCTGATGAGTTTGACTTATGTGGTTGTTGGAATTGGAGGCGCCTCGGATATATCGGTGACTATGTGAAGCTAATGGACTCATTCGTTGGCTCATTTACGCCCCCATAGGGCGGGGAAACGCATGTTCAGGCATTTTAATCCACTCCGTGTGGACCGGCCCAGACGATCCAAGGGTCACTCGAGCTCTGATCCTGAGACTCGGACTAGACAGTCTCGAATCGGTAGAGGACTATCTTTTGCCTCGATTCATACCATAAATGATAACCCAACTTCCAATACGACATTTTGCGGTTTTGATTGTATACCTATATATGGCGACATAGTGGTATGGGACATTCATGCCGCCTATGATTGTATATAAAATCAGAAACTAACTGGAAATGAGCTAAGATGAGTGGTTTCCTGGGTATTGGTCTGATGTTGGTTTCGGCCTTCGGGGTTTATACTTAGGGAATCGTTCTCTACTAATTTGCGGTTGGAGTCTGATTAAGAATTAAAAACATGAAATTTAGCGTATCAAGCATTCTTTGGCTATTATAAGGTAAAACCCTATCCCCCGGCTTACATTGCATTGTGTGATAGGACCTGGGTCTTATAATAGCTTCATTTTTTCCTTATTTAGCATTGCGTTGTTGGTTTTATGCACTGGTATTCTTGGGAGGAAACCCGTTCCGTGTTATACGGTGTGGTCCCTTGATTTACCTAACTTTAAAATAAAGATTAATAACTGTTTTAGTTCTCACATCAGTCCCATGACTGACCTTGAGTTTATTGTTTTAACCTAAACTCTGGGTGCCCTTATTTTGACACGGGCAGCTAGTAGTTTTGGTTTTGCAGATTTATATTCACAGGATCCTGATTTACAGCTGGAACGATACTCGGAAAGCTTTGTATCCGTGTATTACTTCTAGTGGTGTATTGTATCATTTTCCGCTGCTATGTAATGTATTGTAATCTCTGATATTTTCTGTGTAATATTTATTCATTTATACTCTGTATATTCTCTTGATCTGATGAAAATGTTGTAATATACAATGAAATGTTTTTCTGTCTGCGTTTTTTTATGTGTTGTTCTCAAAGTATCCGCTCTTTCCTTACCGGGGAAGTTACAAGTCTTTACAAAGACCTTCTTAGGGCGTAGTAAGCCTATATATTTAACACATAATAGGTGTATATATATATATATGCATACACTAGACCTTTCGCATTAAAACGGCTAGTTGTAGATGCTAGAAATGCCGAGCTGTTCCGAGCAGACTTCTACTACAAGTGGGCTTAACCTCGAGTCATAGTGTAATAAATTAAATGGCCCATGGCACCCGGACCTCTCACATTAGGCAAACTCACTATTGGTTCCTAGATTTGCTGGTTGGTTCTGGGAAAACTTCTACCATAGATGAAAGTTAACCACATTTCTGTGTGCCATTATTTAATATAGAGATAAGACATTTTATGCGCACACACAACAACGATTTATTTGGGGACATTTCAAATTCTAACCTTATTCTAACATATTGATTTCATCATTATTACGTTGAATTACGTGAATTACGCTATATAGATAGAATATTTAATACATGTAATAAACACTAATTTTCGTATGAACGAAAAAATGTTCTATCAACATAAATTGTCAGTTAGATCTATACTAAAGGCATACAAGTTAATTTCCACATCAATCCGCTAAATACATGGCGTGAAGATATAATTAATGATAGCAGTAATGTAAAAAATAACAACATAACTTTCAAAACTTGCATCCTAGGTTTGTTAGAACAATTTAGGTAATGCATCAAGAACAAGGTTTAAGTTTCACAACATACATACCTATATACATAAATATATACATGTGTACATATAATTCTATTTAATCCAATTTACACTTTTCCATGTTGTACATAAAAATATTGACATTTCGATCCAAATGTTTGAATAAATCTTCAAAACCGTTGAGAATTAGACAAAAGCTCTAAAATGGAACTTGTAGAGGAGAGTCTGCGCTTTAAGCCGGTGGTGGTCGGAGGGTTTGTCATCGCCTCAAGCAATCAGAATCTGGTGGCAAAGACAGTTTAGGGTTTCTGGGGATTCCAACTGGAGGAGTTTATTTCAGGCATGGAGATCTGAAGGGAAGTTGAGGAGAAAGGTGAGGCGGTTCTTATGACGGTAGCATGGTGGCACTGTATGGTATATGGTCAGAGAAATTGATCAGGGAAGCTTTCTTTTTCATCTAAAAGTTTATGGCGGTCAGAGGCGAGATGGACGTGGGGTTTCTAGCGAAGTGGAGACCGGTGGTGGCAGTTGCGATAGAGGTGGCATGGTAGGTCCAAGGGGTCAAAGGCGGTAGATCTAGTGATCTGAAAGTAGTGATGTAGGTGCCGAAGACTTGGAGGAAGTAATCATGTTGTAAATGTAATGAACAAATAGAATACGTGATTAAGGAGCCTAATACGGCAATTAAAAATTTATTATTTCATTAAGGAGATTTTATTTAATTCAATTGAAACTTATTCATACGTTAACAGAATCAGATGAAACAAGGTGCATTGAGATCGTAGCGGAGAATACGACGTGTATTAGCTAGAATGTTGTGATTCAGAAGCAATAGAAATTTCATTTAATTTTGAACATTTCATTTAAAATTAAATGAAACGACCTGAATCATCAATCGAAACGAATTGTGTGTTAATTCTCACACCTTCTAGAATTTTATGCGTGATTAATCCATATAATAATAATTCATCATTAATATTATAAATTGGATGATTTGATGCTATATATGATTGTTGTTTGTTTGTTGTTTGACAGTTGACGTTAGTTATATTTTCATCATCTTAAATGCATTAAATTAGAATATCTAGTTCATATGCAAATATATAATGATATTATGAGCTATGATGCAGGGAAAACAGGTTGGCGGGATCCAATGCATTAATTTAATTCTTAATCCATTTCTACAAACCAGATTTCTTAAATATTTTGTTGTTACTGATTTCATATTATTCATATATGTAACACCCCATAATTCTTAGACACTAAAATAATAAATTAAAGAATACTTAATTAAATATTGAGAAATAAGTAAAACGGACTATGTCATTGCGTTCGTCTCGGAATTCTGCTTAAGGATAAACTCTGAGTTTGCAAAAAACAAACACCGTATGAAGAAGTTATTAAGTTTTGAAGTTTATATACATATAAGCCATCTATATATAAATAAAACCATTTTAGAATTCAAAATCAAACGACGTGGGAAGGGGAGGGAAATCGGCCTGTTATGGGCGACCCGCCCCTATGGGTGTCGACCCATGGGTCGGCACCACAGCAGGAGTGTCGACCCCTGTCAGATCTGGGCAGAATTCATTCTCTGAATGTGGACTCGTTTCTTGAGTAGATTCATTGACCCTAGGCGATAAATAGGACCTCATTCTCATTGTTTTATTCATCTAAATCAATGGCAACAATGTGGTGTTGTCCCAGCTTAGATTAAAATAGCCTATTCTTCTTCAAAAGCAAGTTATATGAATTCAAAGATCTATGCTACATCATCTACGATTAATTCTCTGTTCTTTAGATCCAATCATAGCGAGTTTATGTTGCTTTTAGATATAAACACCTAAAATGTAATCTTGACATGTTTATAAGTTTGGATCTAAGCCAATGCTTCTTAGTAACTTGAATCATAACAGATCGGCCATTACTTGTACATTTAATTTATTGCTTAGATCTCATATGCCTATTAATGATATCCCTATTCTGTTAGTTTGCCTAATCATGTCACCTTGTGCCTATTATGCTAGTTTGCCTAATTATGTCATCATATTCCTGTTTTATTTACTATGCCTATTCTTATTCTCTTCTCTCCCTCTTTCCCTTTTTATTTTTATATAGTCACGCTACCTTCGAGCCTAGGCCTATCGCTGAAATACATGAACGTACGAATTTGGGAACGATTAGGAATGATTAATTTGGGGCATAATTCATATTGTAAACATGATTGGGAATTTTGGGCATAATCTGTACCTTGAGCCAAAACTAGGGATTTGGGGGTATAATCTATATCTTGATCTAAATCTTAATTTGGGGCATAAATTGTATTGTAAAACAGACGAGGATTTGTTGGCATAATACACATGAAAATTGGTTAGTAATGAAAATGCCTAGATTTACAATAATTAGAAACTGTAATCACGCTTAGACACGAGGTTAGATTACACTTGTGGTAGAAGTCTTCCCGGAACCGCCCAGAAAATACAGCGTCCACAAGTGTTAAATCTAATGTGAGGGATTTAAGTGCATAAACGTACACGTGACGACGCTAAGACACGAGGTTAAGTCCGACTTGTGGAAAAAGTCTGCCCAGACCCAACCGGCATATCCAGTATCCACAAGTGGTAGTCATAATGTGGGAGGTCTAGCGCATTATAACCATAAATGAATGAATGATGATGAACTTGTAATACTTAACCTATTTAAATTCATAAGGATTGCATGAACCTGCTAACTTGAGTAGGGTTGAGTAAACTTGCTTGAATCAGTGGGTGGATTAAGTTAATCTTGTTAAATATGTGGGGGCGGGTTATACATATAAACCCGAAAAACTTAACCTGTTGGGGTTATGCGATCTTGTTAAACCAGTAGGCATAACCTATTGAAATCCTAGTAGTGGGGATGCAAGCCTAGGGAGAAGCTTGTATCGTCCGGTGTATGGAACCCGTATTAGTCGGTAAACTATATCGGTATCAAACGGAGAACCCCGAACTAGGTCGGGGTCGGGACACGCTTACTGAGCTGGTTATAAGAGGTCACTCGGGAGAAAGGTGTCTGACGACGCGTTCCATCGGGGTCATGTGCGTGCATGGTCCGCCTGCTCAGGAAAATAAGACGTTGTGACATCAGTAGATATAGTTGTGCATCTTGGGGTAGTAATTTGGGTACATCTAGTCTCGCCTGTTTAGGAGCCCGTTATTATCGTTGGGGGTAACGCCTGTCAGTTCTGTTGGGCTACCTGTTATTGTATGGGGTAAAACCTCTCACTAGAAGTACACCTAAGTCTACCATATTGTACTTGTTGGGATCATCTTGTTTCAGTTATACTAGTATTGGTGCATAGGGAGAAAAGTATTAAAGAAGCGCAAAGCATATTATGTTCCGTTTATCCTGTTTACCTTGTTATACTTGCCTTATGACACTATTATCTCTCTCTCCAACTTATATGCTTGTCATGATGCTTTTACTTATTATATGCTAAAAGTAGCTGGACTTGCCAGACTTATGTCTAACCCATTTTGTTTCCTTTTCTTTCTCTTCCGTTCCCTCCCTCCCCCAAGATTCTCATGGTGGGAATACTCAAGCTTGATCAGGATTATTCTTTCATTCCACTTGGAGCTGCTTAGATGTACTACTTGATTTCGTATCTTCTCTACTATGGCTATGTTTTGGGGAATTATGCTCTTTATATGTATTATTGTACTCTGATGATAATTTTGGTACAAGATAGAAGTTTTATGTTTTCAGCATTTCAGACATATTATGTAATTGGGTTTAGACCACTAAGCTTTTCTATTTAATAAAGTTTTGAATTCTGTTGTTATTTTATATCTGTCTTGTGATGTTTTTGTTTCTGGTTACCTATAACGCTTCACGAAATTTAGTGCATTCTGATGAAGAGTGACATTAACGGATGTGGGATGTCACACTTGGTATCAGAGCTAAAGGTTACTAGATCAGATAAAAAAATTTGAAAATTGTTTTCAAAAAAGTTTTAAAAGGAAAGCATTTTCAAAAGAAAATTTTGTTTTGAAAAACATATTCCCCAAAGCCGTATGAATATCTTTCGATTCTTTGTTTGAATTCCTTTTCATTTCAGCATGTCTAGGGAAACTAATATTCCTGAGGGCATTCAGATACTGGCTTGGTTTCGTAGGTATCTGGAGGCTACGCACCTGCCTAAGTCCAAGCAGACGCCCCTCCCACAGCTGCAGTCGTTGTTCCTCCTCCTCCCCTTCCACGAGCAGATACTTTCTCCAAGATATGTAAGGATTTATGTGCTATAGGAAGAAAGCCATTCCGTGGGACAGTGACTTTTGTAGAAGCAACGAATTGGCTCAAGGAGATAGAGGACTTGTTTGAGATTTTTGAGGTTGACAGTCGTAGGAAGATTCAGTTGGCTGTTTGGCAGCTGAAAGATAAGGCCTTGTTCTGGTGGGAAGTGATGCAAACAGGGCGTCCAATGGAGACTTGGGATGATTTCCATCAGAGATTCGAGATGAAGTTTCTTTCTCAAGCCGAGCAAAGTATGCAATTGGAAAGATTTTTGGCGCTTAAGCAAGGAAGCATGTTTGTGAAGGAGTATGTTAATAAGTTCAATCAATTGGCGAGGTTTGGAGCTAGTGAATGCACCGTATAAGAAGGCTTTGAGTTTGATAGAGGATTGAATGAACCCCTTCATGGGTTGGCTATGTCTCATATTCCGATGGGGGCAACTTTTAAGAAGCTTGTTGATATGGAGTTAATGCACGAGGAAGATAAAGGTGAAAAGAAAGAGGCTAAGGTTGAGGAAACACAAAATAAAAAAGTGTGACCAAAGAAAGGACAACAACAACCATAACAAAAGAAGGTTGGAAAGAACGACAAGGCTAAAGATAAGAGGAAATGTCATAATTGCAGACGCAAGGGTCATTTGGTCAAAGACTCAAAAGGAGGAAAAATGCTTGTTTCAATTGTGGAGGTCAGACACTTTTCTAAGGAGTGCCCGAAGAAGCAAGGACAAGGTCAAAGGCCAGGATCTTTGGGAGGGAAGGTGCATGCTCTCGTAGCTAGTGCGCCAGATAAAGGTATGGAAGTTTCCATTAAAGGTTTGATTTCTCTTTCCAATCATCATGTAGAACTCTTTTTGATTCGGACACTTCGCATTCTTTTATATCTGATTCTATGGTTGAGTTTTTGCACCTTAGTACTAGTATGGTTTTGGATCCCGTTGTTGTCTCAAACCCCATTGGGGGTACGGCTCATCTATCTGTGATTTGTCAGGGTTTGAGAATATCTGTGTTGGGTGTGGAGCTTGAATGCGACGCATATGTACTTGGTTTCATGGGATATAGTTTGATTCTAGGGATGGATTAGTTAGCCGTGTATGGTGCCATTCTGGATTATGAGAAGAGGGTCGTGAAACTTTTGACTTGCCATGGGAGGACCCTCGAGATTTCTTGTGACCCTAAAAGGTCTATCATGCTTAGTTTCCTAGAGTCACTTGTATGTACCAGTAGTCTGTGAGTATCCGGATGTTTTTGAGGAGGTTTGGGCTTACCTTCGAAGCACGAGATCGATTTTTGTATATACTGGGTGGACAATGCAAAGCCAGTTGCATTGCCTTTGCACCACATGGCTCTAAGAGAAAGGAGGGAGTTTAGAAAGCAAGTAGGGGATCTACTTGAGAAAGGGTTTATTAGGTGAAGCATATCTGAGTGGGGTGCTCCGGTAGTATTCGCCACTAAGGCGAATGGTTCGCTTCACTTATGTGTGGATTACAGAGAGTTGAATAAGCTCATTAAGAAAAATAGGCACCCACTTCCAAGGATATATGATCTGTTTGACCAGCTTTTTGGTGCATCTGTTTTCTCCCAGTCAGACTTGGCCACGGGGTTACATCAGTTGAGGGTGGCCGAGGATAGTATAGACAAGACCGCTTTTAGAACTCCGAACGGTTTCTTCGAGTGACTCGTCATGCCTTTTGGGTTGACGAATGCACCCGCTTATTTTGTTGATCTGATTAGTAGGGTGTTTCTAAATATGTTCATCGTGGTCCTTGTTGACGATATCTTAATTTTATCAAAGAACGAGGAAGACCATGCCCTACAATTGAGGGAGGCTATGAAAACTCTCTGTGCACATCAGCTTAAGGCAAAGTTCTCTAAATGTCATTTTTGGAGAAAGGAAGTGAGATTTCTAGGGCACGTGGTCTCTAAAGATGGGATAGCAGTAGATCCCGCAAAGGTAGTTGCAGTTCAAGATTGGCAGATCCCAAAGAATGCAATGGAGGTGAGGAGTTTTCTTGGATTAGCAGGCTATTATAGGAAGTTCATTAAGGACTTCGCAAAGATATCAGCCCCACTCACTAGATTGACGAAGAAGCATATGACATTTTCGTGGGATATAGATTGTGACGATGCTTTCCAACTATTGAAGAGGGCTCTGACAACAGCCCCAGTCTTGACCTTGCCTGACGGGAACAAGGTGTTCATAGTATACACTGATGCATGTGGTACACAGCTTGGTGTGGTTCTGATGCAAGAGGGAAGGTAGTATGTTATGGAGGTAGACAACTAAGAGTCCATGAGAAAAACTACCCTACCCATGACTTGGAGTTAGCTATCATAGTATTCACGCTTAAGACTTGGCACCATTATCCACTAGGAGAGAAGTTCGAGTTGTACACCGATCATAAATCTCTCAAGTACTTGTTCTCGCAAAAGGATCTTAATTTAAGGCAACAAAAATGGATGGAGTTCCTAGTGTCCTACGACTTTGGGATTGTTTATACTCCTGACAAGGGTAATGTGGTGGCAGACGCATTGAATAGGCAGAGGATGACATTTAGTCCTCTGTTTGTGGAGAGGAAAAGCTTGGAGTTTATATCGACTTTTGATTTCAGGTCCTCCACCGAGTTTACACCTAGTTTATTGCCATCATTAGAGGTGCGACCTACTCTACTGGACTAGATAGGGACTTCGCAGCGAGAGGACCCATAGCTAGTAGATATCTTGGATATGCTCAGTAGAGAGGAGACTTCTAGTCACCTCAGTAGATATTCCATAGAAGATAGAGGGTGGTTGCGATGAGATGGAAGGCTTTGTGTTCCCCGAGTTGGGAGTCTGTTGAAGACAGTCCTTGAGGAAGCCCATCATTCTAGGATGACTATTCATCCAGGCAATGATAAGATGTATAAAGATATGAAGAGGGTTTTCTTTTGGGCTGGGAGGAAGAAGGATGTAGCAGAGTTCGTTTCCCGATGCTTGATTTGCCAGCAAGTCAAAGCTGAGAAAAAGAAGCCTGGTGGTTTATTTCATCCTTTAAAGTCTCCACGGTGGAAGTGGGAGAGCATCTCGATGGATTTCATTGATGGTTTGCTAGATCGAGGAAAGGCAACACCAGTATTTGGGTTACAGTGGATGGGCTTAGTAAGAGCGCTCATTTCATTCCTGTTAAGAGCAAGAGAACGGCAGCATGGTTGACAGCAGTTTATCTTTGCGAGATTGTCCGTCTACATGGAGTACCTTCTAGTATCGTAAGTGATCGTGACTCTGTTTTCACCAGTGAATTTTGGAGGAGCTTGCAAGAGGCATTAGGTACAAAGTTGTGTTTGAGCACCGCTTATCACCCTCAGACTGATGGACAGATGGAAAGGGTGAATTTTAAGGTTGTGTATCCTAGACTTCGGAGGGACTTGGGAGGAGCATATTCCTTTGGTAGAGTTCGCCTACAACAATAGTTACCAGGCTAGTATTGGCATGGCACCCTTCGAAGCATTGTACGGGCGACCCTGTAGATCACCGACTTGTTGGTAGGAGTCTACAGAAAGACTTCTACTTGGACCTGAGATGACTGGATAAATTTCAGAAAAGATTAATCTTATCCATAGGCACATGAAGGTAGCTCAAGACAGGCAGAAGTCCTATGCAGATAGGAGAAGGGCTGACATTGAGTTTGAGGTAGGAGACATGGTTTTCATCAAGGTATCACCATTGAGGAATGTAGTTCATTTTGGATCTGTAGGGAAATTGGCACCAAGGTTTGTAGGGTCATTTCCTATAACAGAAAGGATTGGCCAAATAGCCTATAGAGTAAAGCTATTAAAGAGACTGTCCGGCGTTCATGATGTTTTTCACTTTTTCCATTTAAGGAAATGTTTGCATGATACCGCAAAAGTAGTTGAGTCGAGTATGCTTGAGGAAGTAAAGGTGGAACGAGAGGCGACAGTTATACGAGTTCCTACCCGTATTCTTGGATCAGAGGTTAAGAAGATACAAAACGAGAGATTAAGTTGATGAAAGTTCGGTAAGGAGATGACTAAGAGGATGCCAACTTGGGAAACCGAAGATAAGATTCGCGCTTCGTACCCTTTTCTCTTCAAGGGTATGTTCTTAACTTCTTTTTCCAAAGCTTTTATTCATGCTTGTTTCTATCATTTAAGTATATCCTATCGTTCGAATCTTCAACCTTTAGGTAGAAATCCCATGGATGTAAACATATGTTTGAGATATGTTATGCTTGATGGATGCAATTGTTAGCTAGTGGTTGCTTGTGGATTCATATACACACACATTAGGCACTAGATCGGCTCAATCACTCTCATACTGCATATGGATGCGTGTGCATATTTTTCTTCTTTTAATGGATGAAAATGGATGTATCATCATATGGATGTCTCATTTGAATGGATGATCATTCATGCATATAACATTTACGTGATATGTTAGGATTATTTGCATGCATGTTGGATTCATGGCACTAACATACATTGCATTAAGGAGGTCCACTGAATCAGTAGACTGCCTGATCTTCCGCATTAGCACAGGGACATATACACACACCTTTGCATATGTTCATATAAGAATTAGAAAATCTCATAAGTACAATGGATGCATGTGATTGGTGGATGAGTAGATTTATGTTGGATGTTAGATTATACATTCTTCTTAACTTAGAGATTTCGGGGACGAAATCCTTTAAGTAGGGGAGAAACTAACACCCCATTATTCTAAGACATTAAAATAATAAATTAAAGAATACTTAATTAAACATTGAGAATTAAGTAAAATGGAATGTGCCGTTGCGTTCATCTCGGAATTCTGCTTAGGATAGACTCCTAGTTTGCGTAAAACGGACACCGTATGAAGAAGTTATTAAGATTTTAAGTTATATACATATAAGCCATCTATAAATAAATAAAACCATTTCAAAATTCAAAATCAAACGACGCGGGAATGGGAGGGAAATCGGCCCATTAGGGGTCGACCCCGCCCCTATGGGTGTCGACCCCCATGTCGACCCCTTCCAGATCTAGGCAGAATTCATTCTCTGAATGTGGACTCGATTCTTGACCAGATTTGTTGACCCTAGGCCATAAATAAAACCTCATTCTCATTGTTTTATTCATCTAAATCAATGGCGACAACGAGGTGGTTCCCTAGCTTAGATTAAAATAGCCTATTCTTGTTTAACAACAAGTTATACGAATTCAGAGATTTATGCTACATCATATACGATTAGTTATCTATTCTTTAGATCCAATCATGGTGAGTTTATGTTGCTTTTAGATATAAACACCTAAAATGTAATCTTTACATGTTTATAAGTTCGGATCTAAGCCTATGCCTTTTAGTAACCTGAATCATAACAGACCTATCATTATTTGTATAACTAATTTGTTGCTTAAATCTCATATGCCTATTCAGGATATCTCTATTCTGTTAGTTTGCTTAATCATGTCACCTTGTGCCTATTATGCTAGTTTGCCTAATTATGTCATCATATGCTTGTTTTATTTACTATGCCTATTCTTGTTCTCTTCTCTCCCTCTTTCCCTTTTTATTTTTATATAGCAAGCTACCTTCAAGCCTAGGCCTATCGCTGAAATATGCGAACGTACGAATTTGGGAATGATTGGAAATGATTAATTAGGAGGCATAATTCACATTGTAAACATGATTGGGAATTTTAGGCATAATTTGTACCTTGAACCAAAACTAGGGATTTGGGGGTATAATATATATATCTTGATCTAAATCTTAATTTGGTGCATAACTTGCATTGTAGAATGGACGAGTATTTGGGGCATAATAAACACAAAAATTGATTAGTAATGAAAATGCCTATATTTACAATAATTAGAAACTGTAACCGCACTTAGACACGAGGTTACATTACACTTGTGGTAGAAGCATGTCCGGAACCTACGAGCAAATCCAACGTCCATAAGTAGTAAATCCAATGTGAGGGATCTAAGTGCATAAACGTATACGTGACGATCCTAAGACATGAGGTTAAGTCCGACTTGTGGAAGAAGTCTGCCCGGACCCAACCGGCATATCTAGCATCCACAAGTGGTAGACTTAATGTGGGAAGTCTAGCGCATTATAACCATAAATGAATGAATGGTGATGAACTTGTAATACTTAACCTATTTGAATTCATAAGGATTACATGAACTTTTTAACTTGAGTAGGGGTAAGTAAGCTTGCTTGAATCAGTGGGTAGGTTAAGTTAATCTTGTTAAATATGTGGGGGCAGGTTATACATATAAACTCGACAAACATAACCTGTTGGGGTTACGCGATCTTGTTAAACTAGTAGGCATAGCCTGTTGAAATCCTGGTAGTGGGGATGCAAGCCTAGGGGGAAGCTTGTATCATCTGGTGTGTGGGACCCGTATCAATCAATAACCTATATCGGTATCAAATGGAGAACTCTAAACTAATTTGGGGTCCGGGCACGCTTACTGAGCTGGTTATAAGAGGTCACTTGGGAGAAAGGTGTCTGACGGCGCATTCGATCGGGGTCATGTGCGTGCCTGGGTCCTCCTGCTCGATAAAATAAGACGTTGTGACATCAGTAGATATAGCTGAGAATCTTGGAAATAACGGGGTTGCCACTTTTGGAAGTGATACATCCTACTATGGGGCCAGCACGGATATCTATGGGTTATGGAGTCGATCGATTGGGGTAGTAATTAGGGTACATCTAGTCTCGCCTGTTTAGGAACCCATTATTATCGTTAGGGGTAACACCGGTCAATTCTGTTGGGCTACATGTTATTGTATGGGGTAAAACCTCTCACTAGAAGTACACCTAAGTATACCATCTTGTACTTGTTGGGATCATCTTGTTTCGGTTATACTAGAATTGGTGCAGAGGGAGAAAAGTGTTAAAGAAGCGCAAAGCATGTTTTATTCTGTTTATCATGTTTACCTTGTTATACTTGACTTACGACACTGTTATCTCTCTCTCTCTCTCTCTCCAACTTATATGCCTGTCATGATGCTTTTACTTATTTATATGCTAAAAGTAATTGGACTCGCTAGAATTATGTCTGACCCATTTTGTTTCCTCTTCTTTCTCTTCCGTTCCCTCCCCCCCCCCCCCACCCCCTAGGTTCTCAAGGTGGGAATACTCAAGCTTGATCAGGATTCTTCTTTCATTTCGCTTGGACCAACTTATATGTACTGCTTGATTTTGTATCTTCTCTACTATGGCTATGTTTTGGGGAATTATGCTCTTTTTATGTATTATTGTACTCTGATGATAATTTTGGTACAAGACAGAAGTTTTATGTTTCCAACATTTCAGATTTATTATGTAATTGGGTTTAGACCACGAAGCTTTTCTATTTAATAAAGTTTTTAATTCCGCTATTATTTTATATCTAACTTGTGATGTTTATGTTTCTGTGTACCTATAACGCTTAACGAAACTTAATGCATTCTGATAAAGAGTGACATTAACGGACATGGGGTGTCACACTATATGAACTGTTAGATCCCAATAACATTAAAATCTATTTGGATGTTAATCGTTGAATTAAAGTTCAATGTTTTTGTGATTTTAATCAACTGACAGTATTGATTAAGTAATTGGCAACAAATGGTCTAAAACCCATTTTTTTTTAAGATGTTAATTTGCTATTAGGCGAATCGACGTATTTAAGGTTATAATTTTTTTTTAAAACTGAAATAAAGTTTTCAATTTTATAAGTTACAAACAAAAGTTAATAAATAAATCGATATTTATAAGTTGGTTTTTATAAAATTACTATAAAATGTATTATTTAGCAATTTCTTATGTTTTAATGAGTTTTATAAGCAAACAAGTCAAAAATTTAACCTAATTTGAGATAATTGTTTTAAAAAATGGTTGAACAGTATTATTGAATTAATTATTTTATATATTAATTTGAAAGAAAGGATTAGTGAAAATTAGTTAACAAGTTAACTAATATTCTCAAGTTGACTAAGTCAATTGTTTAAATTAAAACGGGTTATTAGATTAATTCATTATCAATCAATGTAATAGTTATAGTTTTGACCAGTAGTTGTATAAACTTAACAAATGATTACGAAAGTTAATTAATTTTTCCATTTACTGTATTTAAAGCTAATTATCGAATGTTTATTATTAAATAAAGTTATTTTTTATTTTAATAACATTATAAGAGATTAACTACTTTAATTTTAATCAATAATAACAACTACTTTTACTTCAATTAATGATGAAGTTGATTATTATTTTAATTAATAATAATTAAAGTGATTACTTTTTAAATGAAATTCATTTAAGAAGTAATTGAGTTTGTAATGAAAATTAGTTAAATTTCGAGAAGAGTTTATGAAGGGATTTCATAGTAAAATCCGAGTTTTCTAGACGAAGTTATCAAAGAGATTCTAAGCTAATGCGATAGTCTAAAATGAAAATTTACTTAATATTTGAATTAAGTAAAAAGGATTGAGATCAAAAGACGGTTTTCAGGTATGCAAAGATATATGGTTAAAGGATTTATGTAAGGAATATGGGTAAAGGGATTTTAGTAATTAAATCCAAATAAGTTATATAATAAAATGTTAGGGGTTTTGGTAAAAGATTTGGTAAATAGATTTTGTAATAAAATCCAAGTTATAGATAAAACAAATTGTTTAGACAAGTTTAAGTTAAAAGGTGAAGTTTAGTAAGAATTTACTTAGTCAACGAATTAAGTAACAATAGTTATATATGAGAAGAGATTTTCAAAAACAAGAAAATAATATATAAAACCATATTTCAAATGGATTAGTAAATGAAATTTATGAGATATTATGAGTAATATCAGTTATGAGTTCAAATTTGTATTCATCTTAAGATAAGAACGTTATCGAATCAAGGTCTGAGAGGTAAACAAAATACCCCGACTTAAATGACTTTAGGATTATCTGAGGATGATGTTAATTCGTAGTGGTAAAGATGTTGGAAATTGAATTATTATCTCCATAAGCATTAACATAAACTATAATCGGCAAATTGTAAAGTTAAATAAAACCATTTGGTTTATATATTCAACAATTTGTCGAATGTCATCATTTCGACCATATTTAAGATTGGCAATTAGACTTATACCATTGGGTTACTATATAATGTAATATTTCCAAATTAAAGGAAATAAAAAGGGATTTGTAAGAATATAACAATATTTTCAAGGTAAAAGGAAATAAAGAGATGAGTTTTGGAATATGTTTATTCACTACGCCATAAATGGCCTTCTGCAACAGAAAAAATGTTGGGTCAAGCCTAAAAATTGTTGGCATAGGTTATTGGCAACACTTTTACCGTGATGTAGTTTTCACCATTGTTGCAGACCTTAAGGGCAATATTTTGACTATCTAAGGCAACATAACAAATATTATTGCAATAGAACCCTATTTGGGTCTATAGTAACATCCTTAGGTGTCTGTAGCAACATTCCAAAAATGTTGCTATAGATATTTCATCTCTAACAGGATTCAATATTTATTTAATAAAATACTACTGCATATAATTTGAATTCAAACAGTGTTTTATTAAATAAAATATTTTATTTCAATAATTGAAATAGAACAAATTTCTGAAATAGTGTTTTATTAAATAAAATATTTTATTTCAATAACTGAAATAGTACAAATTTCTGACTCCAACTATTTACAACTCAATGATTTACTACAACACTGATTATTCACATATACAGATATTCCTCACTACATCACCTAGTTCACTCATTACATATGTGTAAAGACCCGTAAATTCCCGCTCTTTGGATCGACCATAAACCACACAAGTCTGACCCAAAAGTTGGAAATCCACGAATACTTTAACTTTGGGAATACAACAACATCATAACAATAACAACAGACTTTTATTACATTATGATAACGTAACATCAGAGTACAGAATATCAGAGTACATCGAAATAAAAATAAAGCGGAAGAAAATTTTACAATAATTTTAATACAATACAGTGCAGCGGAAACAAAGTAACTAAGGCAGCGGAAGACAACTATGCTCTGGACACAGCTTTAAGCTTCAATCCAGGATCCTACTTGAGATAAGAACCTGTAGACAAACTACTCGATTGCCCGTGTGGAAAAGAGGGCACCCGAGTTTGCAAAGGTGGAAACAAACAACGGGTCAGTCATGGGACTAGTGTGAGAATTCTTAACTAATTTAACTAATAGTACTAAGGAAAATCCAAGGACCACGTCGCTAACGCGGAACGGGTTTATTCCAATGGATTGCTGTGCATAACAGTAAAGTAAATCGTTAAAACAACGCAATGCTTTTTAGAAAAATGAAAACATCATAAGACCCAAGTCCCATCACACAATGCAACGCAAACCGGAGGATAGGGTTTTACCTTATAATGGTAAAAAATGCTTGATACGATAAAAACGAATTTGATATTATTATTAGTGTATATAAGTTTTAAAAACATTTCAAAGTAAATGTATTAATCCTAGGAAGCATAGATACCATACTACTATGCCTCCATACTAGTAATACAATCAAAACCGCATGAGGTCGTATTGGAAATTGGGTTTCCATCATGAGTCGAGGCTAGGGAGGAGCTCCTTACCAATTCGAGACACTCTAGCTAATGTCTCAGGATCCCCCGCAGTGAACCCTTGGATAGCTGCAGGGCCGGTCCACACATACAGCTTCGTGGATTGGCAATTCCTGAACACACGTTTCCCGATCCTATAGGACCTATCATCCGAGGCGCCTCATTCCATCATCCACACAAGTAAAATGTCGGGCCATGTTAAAGCCCAAACACCACTTCTAGCTAGAAAGAAACGTGCTGCCCTCCCTGCGTTCCCTTCTCCCATTTTAGACTCCGCCGGTGTGTGAGGCTCGCGAAGTCACGCTATACACAAAGCTATGCCTAAACAGGCTATGCTTTGATCATCCCACAAGGCCTTCTTTTCAACAAAGCCTTGATCATATGCATCTTAGCATGCCACATCGTCACTCCATATCACACTACCAATTCTTTGCCGAAATATATGAAAGGGTGTTAAGCAAGAGAATAAATTCTCCGCCACCAAACATTCATACATCCGACATAAAATCAATAAATACAATATAAAGGAGTACAATGTCAGACACACATTCCATTTATAAGCTTATGCTATGGGTCCGAGCGAAAGCCAAATCCGTACAAATCTACACTACGTCCGGACGGCCACCAATGTAGCCCCTTCAAGGTAGCTACTCCAATCACGGGCATCAGCAGTCGTCGTCCATTCGATATGAATATCGTCGGTCTTCAATCACCGTCTTTAACTCTTGAATTTTAAACGTCGTTCAAATTATTTGGAATGAGATAGACTCGGGCTTTCCAAATAATTCTCGTATATATATAAGTTGAAAGTCATTTCATATCGTTATTAGTAATTTGTAATGATTTATCTTTATTTTTATATATATAAAAATAATTAAATTCCATTTCATTAACGTAATTACATAACAAGTAGTGAATGTTTTGCTTCACAACCTATCGAAATGTTTATAATGTGTAATGAAATTTATTTTATTTCATTACATTTTGCTAACGAAAAATCGTATATACAATATTAACGTACAATGTACACACCATAATGTTTATTTTTATTTTCATACACATACACATCTTATACATAACAATGTACATTTTCTTGTTTCATCCTTCGAATTACACAAAATGTATTTTGTGTATCATACCAATTCCAACAAAAATAGGCATTCTTGTGTTTCATTTCAATTTCAACAAACGAATATTTTTGTTCATCCACTTTTACTTCTACAAAAATGAGTATTTTTGTTTGTTTATTTCAATGTAACAAAATTGATAGTTTTGTTATCTTTTCAATGCAAAACACAAAAATAATAATTTTACATTACAAACAAAACGATAATTTTGTGTGCTAATCTATTTACATGAAAATGAAATTTCCATATCTTTAATCTTTTTAATGAAAAACTAATTCATTAAAATATAAATTTCATCGTTACAATCTTTACTGAATTCCTTTACATGAATATGTAAATTTAATACCATTGTCCTTTTTAATAAAAAATTCAATTGATTAAAATGTAAATCTTTTTCTTTAAGTTCTATTTACATGAAAATGTAATTTTCCTTCTATGAATTCTAAATTACACAAAAAATGTAAATTTCTCCTTAGTCTTATTCACATAAAAAAAATGTAAACTTTTCTTTTTACATAAAAAAAAATGTAAACTTTCATCTTTTTAATCCTATTTACATTAAAAATGTAAACTTATTTCAATATATTATTTACATTAAAAATGTGATTTTTGTTTCATATCCTACTTACATTGGAAAATGTATATTTCTAATCATTCTTTTATTTTATATTGAAATTGTAAATGTCTATTTCACATTTTGTTTACATATAAAAGTGTAACTTTATTTCATCCTTTATTTACATATAAAATGTAAATTTCTATTTAATCTTTCATTTACACATAAAATGTAAATTCCAATCAAACCTTTTTATTTACATTGGAAAATGTAAACTCTTTAATTCCTTTTTATTTACATTGGAAAATACCAATAAAAAGATGCACTTTTATTTCCATGTTATATTTGCATTGTGGGATGCAAATAAAAAGGGAGTTTTATTTTATATGTTATATTTGTGTTAGAGAACACAAACAAAAGACCGTTTATTTTCCTAAGTTATATTCTCATTAAAAAGAATAATTTAATGTACTCACATATTTTTATATGTGTTTCCTTTTCATCTTTTCAGCATTGTAAAATTATTGTTTTTAACATATAAATATTTTCTAACATGTATTTTAGCAATGTTAAAAATAATGTTTTTAACATACTTATCTTTTTCTAACGAATTCTCTTTCCTTTCTTTATAAGAATGTTGAAAATAATGTTTTCAACATATGAATCTTTTCTAACATTATATGTAAACAATGAAAAGAATATTCTTAATGTTTAACAATTCTAACCATTCATATTAACATAAAAATAATATTTTTATGTTACATCATTTCTAACACTTCATATTAACACAAAAAGAATATTTTTATGTTGAATCAATGCTAACAAAGTGACTATTTTACATCGTTGATTTTAATAAAATAAAAAGTGAGATTATTATAACATAAATGGTATATATATTTTTTGTTCTAACATGTCATTTCTAACAGAAATGTTATTTTAATTTTCCTTACATAATCTTAACAAAATGTCATGTTTAATTACATAACATATTCTTAACAAAAATGGTGTTTTAATCTAATATAACTCTTCTAACAAAGGTGATAATTCTAATCAACATATAACATTTCTAACAAAATGTCCATTTTGATTCGTATACAAATCTTAATGTATAACATAACATATAAACATTGTTTTTGTAATTTATATACAAATCAAATAAAAGAATAATATTCTTATTTTCATATGGATCTAATTCTATTTTGTTTCAACAAAAAATGATTCTCATTACTCTGAAAATGAAATCCTCATTGTCTACTCTTTTTATAATGGTCCATATTTCAATAAAAATATAATTTTATAATATATTTGCATAAAAGAAATGCGAATAAATAATATTTTATTCTTTAAATATATTTGCATGAAAGAATGCAAATAAATAACATTTTATTTTAAATGTAACTCTTTCAATTAGATGTAACTCTTTTATTTCAATATTTTGTTCACATCAAAGAATGCAACGTGAACATGATATTTTAATGTGACTACAAGTTGCTTATTAATACGACAAGTAAAATTAATGTTTTTATTTGTCTACGATTCTATTTTCGACATGTAACACAAAAATAATGTTTTTATGTAAACAAGTCTATACACTAACATGACAAATAGAATAATGTTTTTATTTGTAACAAATTCTATGTTAAAATGATAATAAAATGTTTATTTTCATTTTGGATACAAATCTATGTAACATGACATTTAAATTTAAATAAACATTTCCAACTAAAAATATCATCTTTAATTTGAATAAACGTTTCTAAATAAAATGATGTTTTTAGTCTAGTTTAGCAATTCTAATCAAAATGATACCTTTGTTCTAGTATGACAATTCTAACATAAAAGATATTTTTATCCTCATATGATAATTCTAACATAAAAGATATTTCTAATTCAACTAACATGTTTTAAAAAAAACGAATATTTTATTCTAATGCGACATAAAATAATATTTTACATGAAAGTATTTTCTTATGAATTCTAATGACATACTTGATTACAATAAACATTTTTACTGCAAAAATGTTATTTTTAATCTAATTATGTTTTTTTTTAAACATACAAGACATATTTTATTACTAATTATGTTTTTTTATAACATAATTGACATTTCAATTCTAACATAAATGGCATTTTATATTAACATGACAATTTTAATAATTCTATGTTTCATATGTTACGATAAAAAGATTATTTTTATCGCCTCATAATTCTGACAATTCTATATAACAAAATACAAATGACCATTTCAATCTTTAACATAGCATGTAGGTGTGAATATTTATTTATTCACACATTCCAAATTTTAATGTAACAAATAAATGGGAATATTTATTCGTTCACAAATTCCAATCTTTAACATGGCAAATAAATGTTAATATTTATTTGTACACAGATCTAATTCTAACATAGCACATAAAAAGAATATTTCTATTTTGCATCTAATTCTAGTTCCAATCCTGACAAATAAAAATATATTTTCATTTGTTTATAATTTCTAATTTATTTTCATCATATTAAATCAAATTAACAGATCTGCATGACAGAATTTGTCAATCCACATCAAACATGAATGCAACACATAGCAATATCATACATCGCAAATTAACGTACACACATGGAATAAAAAAACGAGAAATAATTAAATTTCAATTATTTTAAAATATAGAAATCTCACCGAACAATCAAGATCTGTACAGTTCAGATTCGCATTTTCCTCAAATTCTGGTTTGCCTTATTTCAGATCTAGTCCATTCCATGTCGTAGTGCTCGGAAATACGAATCCAACGCAATCAGTTTCATTCGATTCCGTTCTGATTTGAAAAAAGATATAGCTGTTTAAAGTTTATACAATTTAATATATAATTAATTTATATTTTAATTTCCTTAACCTCTTGCTTTTACTAATCCTCCTTCATCATCGTAACTGCTCTGTAAAAGCGAACCCAATACCTTCGACTGGAAGTCCTCATCGCGCACCACCGACGAAGCCACCTGTCACCGATCCATCGCCACCTCGTCGAAGCCTCGACCGCCGACCATCATCGCCGAGACCGAGGGCGAACTCGGTGGGCCCCAGCGCCACAAACCCCCCTCCCCCCAACGTTGGCCATTCTCGGTCAAAATCTGGCCCCTTCAGGTGATGGTTTCCGATCATCACCATATAGAATGGAAGCTCGAACTTCGATCTTCAATTTGGTTTAGAGTTGTAAATTAATTTGAAGTGGATAGCAAATGGTTAGGGTATGAAAAGTGGACGATTTCGGCCATGGATTGCTTATTGATGGCGGCTGGACAATTTAGTATTAGGGTTTACTGTATAGCTACAGTATATATAGAGTATACATAGCGTATTTTCCTATTTAATTTTTTTAATTAATTCAAGAATTTATGTTTATCAATACGAACACCAAATCAAACCCAACGAGTGTCGCCCCTAGCTAATAACCCCCATCCCGGACGCAATGGAATATGTTTCGTAACCCAATTTGGCTGTTACGATATGTTTTTCTTTAATTTTAATTATAAATCATTTAATTATTTAATTTAACTGTACATATAAATTCACCGGGGTCACATATGGACTCTAAAAATTACAGAAAAATTATTTCTAGTTATGTTTTGACGATACGGTCCTAACAAAACTAATTTCGTCGAATTCCGAGACTGTTTGAAAAATGGTCATTTTCTGGTCGATCCGATTTAACTGAAATGGTCAAAACACATTTTCTTTTGCCACGCTCACATATTATAACACCCTGTGATTCTGTAACATTAAGTTTCACAAATTAAGGTATAATTAAAAGTTAGAAGAAGAATTAAGGGAAACGGGTTACGCCATTGCGTTCGTCTCGAAATTCTTCTTGGAAACGAGTCCGAGTTTGCGAGAATCGGAGTCCGTATGAGGAAGATATGACCCTCCGAAGTTTCAAGAATTTTCAGAATCGAAAATAGCATGAAATTCGAATTCAAACCCAGAAGCGGGCTGGGCGGGAAATTTCCCGCCCAGGGCGTAGGTCGACTGGGTAGTCGACCTCCCAGGGCCAGGTCGACACTATAGTCGACCTGGGTGCAAAACCCACTTTTGGGCCTGGGTGCATTCTGATGTACCTGGTCTCATTTTCTGCCTAGATTCGTCCGCCTAATCCTATATAAACAGCCCCCTAGTCTCCTTCTCTTTACACAATTCTTCTCTAACCTTATGCTGCAAAGATTCTTGGAGGACATGGCTTCTTCTCCTCCTCTAAATTAAATAATAAATAAAATAATATATAAAATAAATCAAGACGAGGAAATGCTGCTCAAGACTTTCAAGAGGGAGATTCAAAACCAGTTAGGATTCAAGTGAAGATTCAAACGACTTTAACGACTGTTTTTCTACGAATCTAATCTAATCTCTGTAAGTCGGTTACTTTTTAGATTTGAACGTTTTGTCTATTCGTGACATGAAATTAAAGGAATAAAAGAATATGCCAAATCTTTCTGTTCGAATCAGTGCTTATATCTTTGGACCTAATTAAGAACTGTTATGATTCGATGACCAATAAGGTTGTGACTATGAAACTATGGACCTTAAAACCATATGCCTTTTTGACTATGAACATTGCCTATGAACATTGCCTATGACTGTGACTCATGACTGTGAGAATTATTTTCCTTTGACTATGAACATCGCCTATGACTGTGATTTATTGACCGTGAGGATTTATTTTCTATGACTATGGATATAAGATTATTATTTATGCCCATGACACTGTAGTTACAAAACCATGTTGTACACCAAACTGGCATTATATTGGATCTAGGCTTGACTTTCTATTTCAGTTTATTCTTAGTTATCCTTGGATCTTGATCTTGGGAATTTACCTATTAAGTTAGGTCTACCCATGTCCTTGAACCTATACTATTCAACCCTTTTCATGTCGTAATATTACCAGATCTATATTCCTGTGAACTATCATCTTATGCCAGTTATTATGTCTATTCTTTCATGGCATTTTGGTTCATTCCCTTTTATCCACGAATCAAGATTTATTTATAATCTAGGTTGAATCACGATTATACGAACGATGGGAATACGTTTTGGGAAAAACATGAAATTGACTAAACTTGGAAATTGGCATAATTTGGGAACATGCATTATAGCATGACTATTAAGATGAAAATTAGAATAACAAGTCTAGTTTTGACATGAACTGAAATTAGAATACTAAATCAGAATTGGACTAGCTAAATTAAGTTAATTAGGCATAATGAGCATACTAGCACAATTTTGAATTTAGTCATAATTGTGAGTAATTGACATGTACATTAGGCTTGGGCAAAAATGGTATAAGTACAACTGATTTATGGGGAAAATGGGCCATAATAATAAACGTTGACAATGTACATTAAAAGAGTAATTTTGGAATAAGTAAATTAGGAATAATTTACTTATAGAAATCGTCCTAAGTGAGAAATGTAAATTTAGACAATACGAATATGCTTAACCCGAGGTTGGATTGAGTTGTGATGTAAACATGCCCGGACCCGCCCGGCTGTCCAGTAGTCACAACAATACCTATCCAATATGGCAGGTTAAGGCATTAAGCCCAATAAGGACCCGAGGTTAGACTGAGTTGCGGTGTAAACCTGCCCGGAACCGACCGGCTGTCCAGTAACCGCAACAATACCTGTCTAATGTGAGTGGTTGGTGCTTTAATAAGACAATTAATGCTAAGCTAGAATTGATAGGGTTAAGTCCATTTAATAAAATACTTAACCAACTTAACACAGTTAAGCTAGAATGGGAAGGTTAAGTCCATAAGAATACTTAACCAACTTAACATGGTAACAAGACAGGATTTGTAAGGGTTAAGTAACCAAGAAAAACACTTAGCCAATTTAACATGTTAACTAAGACTAGAGGGTGGGGTTAAGTAAACTTAGAACACTTAACCATCATAGTGTGATAAATGAATAGGGTTAAGTTAAAAACATGAAAGGGACAATACTTAACCATTAGAACATGATTATTAAACAGATGTTAAGGTTAAGTTAAAAAGAACACTTAACCAATACAAGGAGAACGGGTAAGGTTAAGTAATAAGAAAATGCTTAACCAATATAACTTGGTTTGTGGTAGGGTTAAGTCAACATGAACTACTGATAACACTTAACCAGTTTAATAAGACAAAGGGATGGATGGGTTAAGTTAACTCGAATTGACTAATGACACTTAACCAATCCAACTTGACGAGAAGGAGAACTAAGTAAGTAAACCTTAGTTAGAAGGGCTAAGTAGTAAACCTTAGTTAAGAAAACAACGATTCAGGAAACTAAGTGGTAAACCTTAGTTAAGAAAACTAAGTAGTAATCCTTAGTATAACATGAGGAGGAGCGAGCATCTAATCTTAGAGAAGGCTCCAACAAATTGGGTTACGAAGCCCGAGGCTTCGAGGGGACGTGAGGGTACTCTTGGTATCCCTCTGTGAGGTGGCAGATGATCCTCCTGGGCTCACAGAGGTTAAGGTCTGCGGTAGAAGAACCAAGGGTATGCCTTGGTTGCAATACAAGGCAACCTAAAGACTAGGATGGACCAGCGTGATTCGGCGAGACCAGTAGCCCTGTGATAGCAACTCGTCGTCTACCTACCATCTTCAGTTAATCGTAGTACGCATGCGGAAAGGCAGAGAACTCCCAACAGACCATATACTCACTATCTAGTTATGGGTGAGGCTGGCCAATAGGAAAGTAGGGCATAGGGTGGCAAAAGTACAGTTCTCGCGCTTAATTTTCTTGGATTGCCTTTCATTAGTTGAGGGAGGGGTCACGTGGGACCATAACCACTGGTAGAAAAACAGACCTTAGCATTTGCATCGGCAGATATCTGAAAAGCTCCCGACCGAGTTCCGTGTTTCTAAAGCAGCCCTACCACGGGACTCGGGCCGCACATTACAGGACATGTACATCTAGACAAGCGATAACGATTCGTGACACATACGTGGAAAAAGTCTAGGAACATATACCACTCTAGATAGTGTGTCCTAGACTAGAGGGCATCGTTCAGAAGATAGCGTAAATCCAAGATTAGATCTATGTCAGAAACAATAAATGTATGCCTGAAGGCAACAAAAATTATAGGGATTGGGATCACATTATCATTACTAGTTGGGACACTAGTTAGGTGGTGCATAGATTAGTATGGGGTACAATAGTATATTCGGTTCGAGATAACTTAACTTAGTTTAGGGTGCTTTCCCATTTCCAGCATATACTTATCATGCTCTTTTTCTTATCCATATACTAAATAGTCACTAGACTTACTCAGGCTTTATGTCTGACTCTACTTTTCTTTCGTCTTCTTTTCTTCCGTCCCCCCCCCCCCCAGGTAGTTGAGGAGGGAATAGTTCAACTCAGGTTAGATTGGACCTCTGCTCTTCCCAAGCTTGAAGATTCTTGGACAAAGTGCTTTGGACTCTCCTTTTTGCTGCTATGGCTGGCTTATGCTACATTGGGGAATATAAATGTATTTTTATGCTTTTTTATTTTGTAAGATAGATGATACTCTGATACTGGAAAACAATTGTTGTACAAACTATCTTATCAATAAAGTAAAGTTTTATTTTCCGCTGTTTAATTTCTGTCTGTCTTGTAATTTATCTGCATCTTTTACCCAAAATGCTCCACAGAACTTAGTGCATTCCCTTTGTGAGTGACACTAACGGATGTGGGGTGTTACACGTGGTATCAGAGCCTGGTTACCGGATCAGATAAAAGATTTGAAAAATTATTTTCAAAACGGTTTTAAAAGAAGCATTTTCAAAAGAAAAGTTTTGTTTTAAAGGCATATTCCCCAAAAGCCATACGCACTATCTTCTGATTCTCTGTTTGAATTCTTGTCCCCTTCTTTCTTGAGTCTCTGGGGCTCCTGGCTTTCTAGGAGGTAACCTCATCGAAGGGCGAAGTAGTGCCCGACTTCCATCTATAGCCGTAGTAGTTTCACTTGCGGCCAGTTTTCTTCCAAGCTTTGTAGGGTTTTCTATACGATGGAGGCAGCTTTCGAAAGATTTGTCAACATGATTACACGAGTAAGAAGATGAGGAGTTTAGCAAAGGAGCACAACCAAGGATAAGGAATTCATGGATGTGGACTTGGCTCACGAAGGAGGAAGGAATTATAAAACCTAAGACAAGAGGAAGTACCTTTACTAGGATATAATTGGGCATATAATTAAGGACAAAGGACAAGGTTTTCAAAAGGGCAAGTACATGCTTTCACCACTAAGCGTACCTAAGAGAAAGGCAGTAAAGTTCTGTTGGAGGAGTCTAGTTTTTCCGTTCGTACACTTTCTTTTGGTTTTAGCGCCTCGCATTTGTTTATGTCTGCTTCCATAGTTGAATCTCTGCACCTTAGTATAGTAGAAGGTCCCAAATAGTCTCAGATCCAAATTGGTGGTTCGGCCCGTTTACCTTTGGTTTATAGGGATTTGAGAGCAGCCACATTAAGTGTTGAGTTTAAGCGTAATGCTTATGTTTTGGTTCCATGGGCTATGAGTTTATCCTAGGCATGGGCTGGTTGGCTAGTAATTCTGAAAGTTAGACTTTTTGACATGTCTGGGAAATGCCCTCGAGATTTCGTGTGACCCTAAAAGAAGCAGTTGGGCTTAGCTACCTAGAATCGCTTGATGCATTTAACGACGATTTGCAACCCGATTAGGATAGGGGTTTTCCCCTAAAACGCGAGACAGACTTCCGCATATATCCAATTGACAATGAAAAGTCAGTTATTCGATCAACGACAGTTTTGGAAATGGAGGTCAAGAAGCTTCACAATCGTGAAGATTAATTAGATAAGGTACGGTACAGAGAAGCTCAAGAAGATGCGACTTAGAAAACTGGAGATTAAATACAAGCATCATACCTTTTTCCTTAAGGGTACATCCTCGATCTCTTTTTCTAGGAATCTTATGCATACTTTCTAGCTTTTAAGGTATATCCTCTAGGACGTATCATCGATCCTTAGGAAGAAGCCAATGGATGTAAACATGTATTTGAAACATGTTATGATTGATGGTTGCTCGTGGATGCATATACATAACATAGTCACTAGAACGACTCAGTTACTTTCATATTGCATTCGCATATATGCATTTGCTTAACGGATTTAACTTGGTATGTTATCATATGGATGTTGCATATGAATGAATGGTTGTGCACACATGTAGTATTTACATAACTAAGGATGCTTGCATACATGATTGGACGCATGGCACTGACATGATTCGCATTAAGGAGGTCAACTGAATCAGTAGACCGCCTGATTTTGCATTAGATACAGACATATACGCACACTATGCATATGAACATGAAAGCATTAGAAACCTTTTTAAGGACAGTGAATGTCTGTGATTGAATGGTTGAGTAGATGGATGATGGGATGGTAGGACACATTCTTCCTAACTTGAAGATTTCGGGGACGAAATCCTTTTAAGAGGGGGAGAATGTAACACCCCATGATTCTGTAACATTAAGTTTCACAAATTAAGGTATAATTAAAAGTTAGAAGAATAATTAAGCGAAACGGGTTACGCCATTGCGTTCGTCTCGAAATTCTGCTTGGAAACGAGTCCGAGTTTGCGAGAATCGGAGTCCGTATGAGGAAGATATGACCCTCCGAAGTTTCAGGAATTTTCAGAATCGAAAACAGCACGAAATTCGAATTCGAATTCAAACCTAGAAGCGGGCTAGGCGGGAAATTTCCCGCCCAGGGCGAGGTCGACTGGGTAGTCGACCTCCCAGGGCCAGGTCGACACTATAGTCGACCTGGGTGTCGACCTGAGTGCAAAACCCACTTTTAGGCCTAGGTGCATTCTGATGTACCTGGTCTCATTTTCTGCCTAGATTCGTCCGCCTAATCCTATATAAACAGCCCCCTAGTCTCCTTCTCTTTACACAATTCTTCTCTAACCTTATGCTGCAAAGATTCTTGGTGGACATGGCTTCTTCTCCTCCTCTAAATTAAATAATAAATAAAATAATATATAAAATAAATCAAGACGAGGAAATGTTGCTCAAGACTTTCAAGAGGAGATTCAAAACAAGTTAGGTTTCAAGTGAAGATTCAAACGACTTCAACGACTGTTTTTCTACGAATCTAATCTAATCTCTGTAAGTCGATTACTTTTTAGATTTGAACGTTTTGTCTATTCGTGACATGAAATTAAAGGAATAAAAGAATATGCCAAATCTTTCTGTTCGAATCAGTGCTTATATCTTTGGACCTAATTAAGAACTGTTATGATTTGATGACCAATAAGACTGTGACTATGAAACTATGGACCTTAAAACCATATGCCTTTTTGCCTATGAACATTGCCTATGACTGTGACTCACGACTGTGAGAATTATTTTCCTTTGACTATGAACATCGCCTATGACTGTGATTCATTGACTATGAGGATTTATTTCCTATGACTATGGATATAAGATTATTATTTATGCCCATGACACTGTAGTTACAAAACCATGTTGTACACCAAACTGGCATTATATTGGATCTAGGCTTGACTTTCTATTTCAGTTTATTCTTAGTTATCCTTGGATCTTGATCTTGGGAATTTACCTACTAAGTTAGGTCCACCCATGTTCTTGAACCTATACTATTCAACCCTTTTCATGTCGTAATATTACCAGATCTATATGCCTGTGAGCTATCATCTTATGCCAGTTATTATGTCTATTCTTTCATGGCATTTTGGTTCATTCCCTTTTATCCACGAATCAAGATTTATTTATAATCTAGGTTGAATCACGATTATACGAACGATGGGAATACGTTTTGGGAAAAACATGAAATTGACTAAACTTGGAAATTGGCATAATTTGGGAACATGCATTATAGCATGACTATTAAGATGAAAATTAGAATAACAAGTCTAGTTTTGACATGAACTGAAATTAGAATACTAAATCAGAATTGGACTAGCTAAATTAAGTTAATTAGGCATAATGAGCATACTAGCACAATTTTGAATTTAGTCATAATTGTGAGTAATTTACATGTACATTAGGCTTGGGCAAAAATGGTATAAGTACAACTGATTTATGGGGGAAATGGGCCATAATAATAAACGTTGACAATGTACATTAAAAGAGTAATTTTGGAATAAGTAAATTAGGAATAATTTACTTATAGAAGTCGTCCTAAGTGAGAAATGTAAATTAAGACAATACGAATATGCTTAACCCGAGGTTGGATTGAGTTGTGATGTAAACCTGCCCGGACCCGCCCGGCTGTCCAGTAGTCACAACAATACCTATCCAATGTGGGAGGTTAAGGCATTAAGCCTATTAACGACCCGAGGTTAGACTGAGTTGTAGTGTAAACCTGCCCGGAACCGATCGACTGTCCAGTAACCGCAACAATACCTGTCTAATGTGAGTGGTTGGTGCTTTAATAAGACAATTAAAGCTAAGCTAGAATTTACAGGGTTAAGTCCATTTAATAAAATACTTAACCAACTTAACACAGTTAAGCTAGAATGGGAAGGTTAAGTCCGTAAGAATACTTAACCAACTTAACATGGTAACAAGACAGGATTTGTAAGGGTTAAGTAACCAAGAAAAACACTTAGCCAATTTAACATGTTAACTAAGACTAGAGGGTGGGGTTAAGTAAACTTAGAACACTTAACCATCATAGTGTGATAAATGAATAGGGTTAAGTTAAAAACATGAAAGGGACAATACTTAACCATTAGAACATGATTATTAAACAGATGTTAAGGTTAAGTTAAAAAGAACACTTAACCAATACAAGGTGAATGGATAAGGTTAAGTAATAAGAAAATGCTTAACCAATATAACTTAGTTTGTGGTAGAGTTAAGTCAACATGAACTACTGATAACACTTAACCAGTTTAATAAGACAAAGGGATGGGTTAAGTTAACTCGAATTGACTAATGACACTTAACCAATCCAACTTGACGAGAAGGAGAACTAAGTAAGTAAACCTTAGTTAGAAGGGCTAAGTAGTAAACCTTAGTTAAGAAAACAACGATTCAGGAAACTAAGTGGTAAACCTTAGTTATGTAAACTAAGTAGTAATCCTTAGTATAACATGAGGATGAGCGAGCATCTAATCTTAGAGAAGGCTCCAACGAATTGGGTTACGAAGCCCAAGGCTTCGAGGGGACGTGAGGGTACTCTTGGTATCCCTCTGTAAGGTGGTAGATGATCCTCCTGGGCTCACAGAGGTTAAGGTCTGCGGTAGAAGAACCAAGGGTATGCCTTGGTTGCAATACAAGGCAACCTAAAGACTGGGATGGACCAGCGTGATTCGGCGAGACCAGTAGCCCTGTGATAGCAACTCGTCGTCTACCTACCATCTTCAGTCAATCGTAGTACGCATGCGGAAAGGCAGAGAACTCCCAACAGACCATATACTCGCTATCTAGTTATGGGTTAGGCTGGCCAATAGGAAAGTAAGGCATATGGTGGCAAAAGTATAGTTCTCGTGCTTAATTTTCTTGGATTGCCTTTCATTAGTTGAGGGAGGGGTCACGTGGGACCATAACCACTGGTAGAAAAACAGACCTTAGCATCTGCATCGGCAAATATCTGAGAAGCTCCCGACCGAGTTCCGTGTTTCTAAAGCAGCCCTGCCACGGGACTCGGGCCGCACATTACAGGACATGTGCATCTAGACAAGCGATAACGATTCGCGACACATACATGGAAAAAGTCTAGGAATATATACCACTCTAAGTAGTGTGTCCTAGACTAGAGGGCATCGTTCAGAAGATAGCGTAAATCCTAGATTAGATCTAGGTCAGAAATAATAAATGTACGCCTGAAGGCAACAAAAATTACAGGGATTGGGATCACGTTATCATTACTAATTGGGACACTAGTTAGGTGGTGCAGAGATTAGTATGGGGTACAATAGTATATTCGGTTCGAGATAACTTAACTTAGTTTAGGGTGCTTTCCCATTTCCAGCATATACTTATCATGCTCTTTTTCTTATCCATAGACTGAATAGTCACTAGACTTACTCAGGCTTTATGTCTGACTCTACTTTTCTTTCGTCTTCTTTTCTTCCATTCCCCCCCCCCCCCAGGTAGTTGAGGAGGGAATAGTTCAGCTCAGGTTAGATTAGGCCGCTGCTCTTCCCAAGCTTGAAGATTCTTGGACAAAGTGCTTTGGACTCTCCTTTTCACTGCTATGGCTGGCTTATGCTACATTGGGGAATATAAATGTATTTTTATGCTTATTTATTTTGTAAGGCAGATGATACTCTGATATTGGAAAACAATTGTTGTACAAACTATCTTATCAATAAAGTAAAGTTTTATTTTCTACTGTTTAATTTCTGTTTGTTTTGTAATTTATCTGCATCTTTTACCCTAAATGCTCCATAGAACTTAGTGCATTCCCTTTGTGAGTGACACTAACGGATGTGGGGTGTTACACATATTAATTCGAAAAATTCTGGAAAATTAAACTTAGCAATAATTTGACATTCCGGTTCCAACAAAAGTGGTTTCGTCGAAAACCGAGGTCGTTTGCAAAATGACTATTTTTAAGGTCAATATATTTAATTAAGATATATATAAATTCTACAGCGACTTTTCTAAATTTTAAACTGGCCATAACTTTCAATATATAAAGTGAAATTTCAATTTTTCAGATTCGTTAGAAAGATATGGTTAAACAGATTTAAATATTTTTGGTTTCACTCAATTCTGATTTATTTTGCATCCTGTATATTCAGTCAAAGTTCAAAATCATATTTTCAAACTGCTGCGCTGTTTTTAAACTCCTTTTAGAATTAAATAAAATTTATTCGTTTTAACTTCGATAAAAATAGAATTTTAGTCATTATTATTTAAAATAAATAATTTTAAATATTCAATTTCCCTTAAAATTTCTAAAATAACAATTTTAAATTGGCCCCAAAATTCCGGGTTGTTACAGTCTCCCCCACTTAAAAACTTTTCGTCCTCGAAAAGGAACGAAGCTTAAATTGTTTAAGTATCCTATCTCATCTTTCATTCTTTAATTCGTTTCTATAATTCTATTAGTTGAACTAATAACTTTACTACACAACCATCAATCAACTAATTGATTAGCTTTTAAAATATATAACTTTTGTATATTCAAAAATCATATTTTCTAAAATAGATTATAATAACTAATACGTATATTATAGGCTTGCTACTCTCAACTCATTCTAGGGCATTACTAACCCCATCTCTAATGAGTTTTCTCATTCTAGGACACTGCTGATCCTATCTCTAATGAGTATTCTTATTGGATATTACTAATCCAATCTCTGATGAGTCTTTTGTTCAGTTTTAATGAGTTGTACCCCAAAGATTTGAGCTAACCAGAGCTCTGATACCAACTGTAAGGACCCGTAAATTCCCGCTCTTTGGATCGACCACAAACCACACAAGTCTAACCCAAAAGTTGGAAATCCACGAATACTTTAACTTTGGGAATACAACAACATCAGGACAATAACAGCAGACTTTTATTACATCATGATAACGTAACATCAGAGTACGGAATATCAGAGTACATCGAAACAAAAATAAAGCAGAAGAAAATTTTACAATAATTTTAATACAATACAGTGCAGCGGAAACAAAGTAACTAAGGCAGCGGAAGACAACTATGCTCTGGACACAGCTTTAAGCTTCAATCCAGGATCCTGCTTGAGATTAGAACCTGTAGACAAACTACTCGACTGCCCGTGTGGAAAAGAGGGCACCCGAGTTTGCAAAGGTGGAAACAAACAACGGGTCAGTCATGGGACTGGTGTGAGAATTCTTAACTAATTTAACTAATGGTAATAAGGAAAATCCAAGGACCACGCCGCTAACGCGGAACGGGTTTATTCCAATGGATTGTTGTGCATAACAGTAAAGTAAATCGTTAAAACAACACAATGCTTTTTAGAAAAATGAAACCATCATAAGACCCAAGTCCCATCACACAATGCAACGCAAACCGGAGGATAGGGTTTTGCCTTATAATGGTCAAATATGCTTGATACGATAAAAACGAATTTGATATTATTATTAGTGTATATAAGTTTTAAAAACATTTCAAAGTAAATGTATCAATCCTAGGAAGCATAGATACCATACTACTATGCCTCCATACTAGTAATACAATCAAAACTGCATGAGGTCGTAATGGAAATTGGGTTTCCATCATGAGTCAAGGCTAGGGAGGAGCTCCTTACCGATTCGAGACACTCTAGCTAATGTCTCGGGATCCCCCGCAGTGAACCCTTGGATAGTTGTAGGGCCGGTCCACACATACAGCTTCGTGGATTGGCAATTCCTGAACACATGTTTCCAGATCCTATAGGACCTATCATCCGAGGCGCCTCATTCCATCATCCACATAAGTAAAATGTCGGGGCGTGTTAAAGCCCAAACACCACTTCTAGCTAGAAAGAAACGTGCTGCTCTCCCTGCGTTCCCTTCTCCCGTTTTAGACTCCGCCGGTGTGTGAGGCTCGCGAAGTCACGCTATACACGAAGCTATGCCTAAAAAGGCTATGCTTTGATCATCCCACAAGGCATGCTTTTCAACAAAGCCTTGATTATATGCATCTTAGCATGCCACATCGTCACTCCATATCACACTACCAATTCTTTGCCGAAATATATGAAAGGGTGTTAAGCAAGAGAATAAATTCTCCGCCACCAAACATTCATACATCCGACATAAAATCAATAAATACAATATAAAGGAGTACAATGTCAGACACACATTCCATTTATAAGCTTATGCTCTAGGTCCGAGCGAAAGCCAAATCCGTACAAATCTACACTACGTCCGGACGGCCACCACTGTAGCCCCTTCAAGGTAGCTACTCCAATCACGGGCATCAGCAGTCGTCGTCCATTCAATATGAAGATCGTCGGTCTTCAATCGCCGTCTTTAACTCTTGAATTTTAAACGTCGTTCAAATTATTTGGAATGAGATAGACTCGTGCTTTCCAAATAATTCTCGTATATATATAAGTTGGAAGTCATTTCATATCGTTATTAGCAATTTGTAACGATTTATCTTTATTTATATATATATAAAAATAATTAAATTCCATTTCATTAACGTAATTACATAACAAGTAGTGAATGTTTTGCTTCACAACCTATCGAAATGTTTATAATGTGTAATGAAATTAATTTTATTTCATTACATTTTGCTAACGAAAAACATTCCTATTTGTATATACAATATTAACGTACAATGTACCCACCATAATGTTTATTTTTATTTTCATACACATACACATCTTATACATAACAATGTACATTTTCTTGTTTCATCCTTCGAATTACACAAAATGTATTTTGTGTATCATACCAATTCCAACAAAAATAGGCATTCTTGTGTTTCATTTCAATTTCAACAAACGAATATTTTTGTTCATCCACTTTTACTTCTACAAAAATGAGTATTTTTGTTTGTTTATTTCAATGTAACAAAATTGATAGTTTTGTTATCTTTTCAATGCAAAACACAAAAATAATAATTTTACATTACAAACAAAACGATAATTTTGTGTGCTATCTATTTACATGAAAATGAAATGTCCATATCTTTAATCTTTTTAATGAAAAACTAATTCATTAAAATATAAATTTCATCGTTATAATCTTTACTGAAATTCCTTTACATGAATATGTAAATTTCCTACCATTGTCCTCTTTAATAAAAATTCAATTGATTAAAATGTAAATCTTCTTCTTTAAGTTCTATTTACATGAAAATGTAATTTTCCTTCTATGAATTCTAAATTACACAAAAAATGTAAATTTCTCCTTAGTCTTATTCACATAAAAAAAATGTAAACTTTTCTTGTTACATTATAAAACATGTAAACTTTCATCTTTTTAATCCTATTTAAATTAAAAATGTAAACTTATTTCAATATATTATTTACATTAAAAATGTGATTTTTGTTTCATATCCTACTTACATTGGAAAATGTATATTTCTAATCATTCTTTTATTTTATATTGAAATTGTAAATGTCTATTTCACATTTTATTTACATATAAAAGTGTAAGTTTATTTCATCCTTTATTTACATATAAAATGTAAATTTATATTTAATCTTTCATTTACATATAAAATGTAAATTCCTATCAAACCTTTTTATTTTCATTGGAAAATGTAAATTCTTTAATTCCTTTTTATTTACATTGGGAAATACCAATAAAAAGATGCACTTTTATTTCCATGTCATATTTGCATTGTGGGATGCAAATAGAAAGGGAGTTTTATTTTCTATGTTATATTTGTGTTAGAGAACACAAACAAAAGACCGTTTATTTTCCTAAGTTATATTCTCATTAAAAAGAATAATTTAATGTACTCACATATTTTTATATGTGTTTCCTTTTCCTCTTTTCAGCATGGTAAAATTAATGTTTTTAACATATAAATATTTTCTAACATGTATTTTAGCAATGTTAAAAATAATGTTTTTAACATACTTATCTTTTTCTAATGAATTCTCTTTCCTTTCTTTATAAGCATGTTGAAAATAATGTTTTCAACATATGAAACTTTTCTAACATTATATGTAAACAATGAAAAGAATATTTTTAATGTTTAACAATTCTAACCATTCATATTAACATAAAAATAATATTTTTATGTTATATCATTTCTAACACTTCATATTAACACAAAAAGAATATTTTTATGTTGAATCAATGCTAACAAAGTGACTATTTTACATCGTTGATTTTAATAAAATAAAAAGTGACATTATTATAACATAAATGGTATATATTTTTTTGTTCTAACATGTCATTTCTAACAGAAATGTTATTTTAATTTTCCTTACACAATCTTAACAAAATGTCATGTTTAATTACATAACATATTCTTAACAAAAATGGTGTTTTAATCTAATATAACTCTTCTAACAAAGGTTATAATTCTAATCAACATATAACATTTCTAACAAAATGTCCATTTTGATTCGTATACAAATCTTAATGTATAACATAACATATAAACATTGTTTTTGTAATTTATATACAAATCAAATAAAAGAATAATATTCTTATTTTCATATGGATCTAATTCTATTTTGTTTCAACAAAAAATGATTCTCATTACTCTGAAAATGAAATCCTCATTGTGTACTCTTTTTATAATGGTCCATATTTCAATAAAAGTATAATTTTATAATATATTTGCATAAAAGAAATGCGAATAAATAATATTTTATTCTTTAAATATATATGCATGAAAGAATGCAAATAAAATAAAATTTATTTTAAATGTAACTCTTTCATTTAGATGTAACTCTTTTATTTCAATATTTTGTTCGCATCAAAGAATGCAACGTGAACATGATATTTTAATGTGACTATAAGTTGCTTATTAATACGACAAGTAAAATTAATGTTTTTATTTGTCTACGATTCTATTTTCGACATGTAACACAAAAATAATGTTTTTATGTAAACAAGTCTATACACTAACATGACAAATAGAATAATGTTTTTATTTGTAACAAATTCTATGTTAAAATGATAATAAAATGTTTATTTTCATTTTGGATACAAATCTATGTAACATGACGTTTAAATTTAAATAAACATTTCCAACTAAAAATATCATCTTTAATTTGAATAAACGTTTCTAAATAAAATGATGTTTTTAGTCTAGTTTAGCAATTCTAATCAAAATGATACCTTTGTTCTAGTATGACAATTCTAACATAAAAGATATTTTTATCCTCATATGATAATTCTAACATAAAAGATATTTCTAATTCAACTAACATGTTTTAAACAAAACGAATATTTTATTCTAATGCCACATAAAATAAATTTTTACATGAAAATATTTTCATATGAATTCTAATGACATACTTGATTACAATAAACATTTTTACTGCAAAAATGTTATTTTTAATCTAATTATGTTTTTTTTTTAAACATACAAGACATATTTTATTACCAATTATGTGTTTTTATAACATAATTGACATTTCAATTCTAACATAAATGACATTTTATATTAACATGACAATTTTAATAATTCTATGTTTCATATGTTACGATAAAAAGATTATTTTTATCGCCTCACAATTCTGACAATTCTATATAGCAAAATACAAATGACCATTTCAATTTTTAACATAGCATGTAGGTGTGAATATTTATTTATTCACACATTCCAAATTTTAATGTAACAAATAAATGGGAATATTTATTCGTTCACAAATTCCAATCTTTAACATGGCAAATAAATGTTAATATTTATTTGTACACAGATCTAATTCTAACATAGCACATAAATAGAATATTTCTATTTTGCATCTAATTCTAGTTCCAATCCTGACAAATAAAAATATATTTTCATTTGTTTATAGTTTCTAATTTATTTTCATCATATTAAATCAAATTAACAGATCTGCATGATAGAATTTGTCAATCCACATCAAACATGAATGGCAACACATAGCAATATCAAACACTGCAAATTAACGTACACACGTGGAATAAAAAAAATGAGAAATAATATAATTACAATTATTTTAAAATATAAAAATCTCACCGAACAATCCAGATCTGTACAGTTCAAATTCGCATTTTCCTCAAATTCTGGTTTGCCTTATTTCAGATCTAGTCCATTCCATTTCGTAGTGCTCGGAAATACGAATCCAACGCAATCAGTTTCATTCGATTCCGTTCTGATTTGAAAAAGATATAGCTGTTTAAAGTTTATACAATTTAATATATAATTAATTTATATTTTAATTTCCTTAACCTCTTGCTTTTACTAATCCTCCTTCATCATCGTAACTGCTCTGTAAAACCGAACCCAATATTTTCGACTGGAAGTCCTCATCGCGCACCACCGACGAAGCCACCTGTCATCGATCCATCGCCACCTCGTCGAAGCCCCGACCGCCGACCATCATCGCCGAGACCGAGGACGAACTCGGTGGGGCCCAGCGCCACAACCCCCCCCCCCCCAATGTTGGCCATTCTCGGTCAAAATCTGGCCCCTTCAGGTGATGGTTTCCGATCATCACCATATAGAATGGAAGCTCAAACTTCGATCTTCAATTTGGTTTTAGAGTTGTAAATTAATTTGAAGTGGATAGCAAATGGTTAGGGTATGAAAAGTGGATGATTTCGGCCATGGATTGCTTATTGATGGCGGCAGGACAATTTAGTATTAGGGTTTACTGTATAGCTACAGTATATATAGAGTATACATAGCGTATTTTCCTATTTAATTTTTTTAATTAATTCAAGAATTTATGTTTACCAATACGAACACCAAATCAAACCCAACGAGTGTCTCCACCAGCTAATAACCCCTATCCCGGACGCAATGGAATATGTTTCGTAACCCAATTCGGTTGTTACAATATGTTTTTCTTTAATTTTAATTATAAATCATTTAATTATTTAATTTAACTGTACATATAAATTCACCGGGGTCACATATGGACTCTAAAAATTACAGAAAAATTATTTCTAATTATGTTTTGACGATACGGTCCTAACAAAACTAATTTCGTCGAATTCCGAGACTGTTTGAAAAATGGTCATTTTCTGGTCGATCTGATTTAACTGAAATGGTCAAAACACATTTTCTTTTTCCACGCTCACTTATTAATTCGAAAAATTCTGGAAAATTAAACTTAGCAATAATTTGACATTCCGGTTCCAACAAAAGTGGTTTCGTCGAAAACCGAGGTCGTTTGCAAAATGACTATTTTTAAGGCCAATATATTTAATTAAGATATATATAAATTCTACAGCGACTTTTCTAAATTTTAAACTGTCAATAACTTTCAATATATAAAGTGAAATTTCAAATTTTCATATTCGTTAGAAAGATATGGTTAAACAGATTTAAATATTTTTGCTTTCGCTCAATTCGGATTTATTTTGCATCCTGTATAGTCAGTCAAAGTTAAAAATCAAATTTTCAAACTGCAGCGCTGTTTTTAAACTCCTTTTAGAATTAAATAAAATTTATTCATTTTAACTTCGATAAAAATAGAATTTTAGTCGTTATTATTTAAAATAAATAATTTTCAATTTTCAATTTCCCTTAAAATTTCTAAAATAAAAATTTTAAATTGGCCCCAAAATTCCGGATTGTTACAATATGCAGTTTCAATTTATACAGACATTGACAAATATATGCCGAATCAAAGGCGAGACAAGTGACAAGCCGAAGGAGAGCTAAGTGAAGAGCCGAAGGCGAGCCGAGTAGAGGACCTGGGCGCAGCGCCGGCGGGGGTCTGAGGACCCCGCAATCCCAGCGGGTCGAACAAGTGAGCACCGCCCGATTCTTCCGATTTCAAAAGACCATGCCTTCTTTGAAACACTGCACACGAAGTCCATCATCTCCCAAAGCCTTAAACAACGACTGCATATATTAATCACCACACTTCAAGCTGAACTAGTATGGTACTTTATTGTAGTGTCAGTCACTAATCGATGAACTGTTAACTTCTCATTCAACGGAGCCGCTGTGTGCATATGAGCTACAATCGCTGTTGGGATTAGATCGTTCTTCAGACATTGCTTTACAAACTCCAAATGAATTTTAATAGAAAAAACAATAGACTTTGATCGATTTTGAATAGCAAAATCATCGGCATCTTCTTCCATGCATTTAACATTTAAAAATTTAAGGTAGATTACAGTACTGCTCAAACCATTTTACAACTTATATCATGTTATATTTATGATATTGTTACCTGTTGATATTATTAGAAATATTCTCCGAAGACATAACCACGATAGGAATTCCCTTAAGCCGCGAAGAACACTGCTTAACAAACAAACATAAACAGCGTTAAACTATATCCATGATAATCATAGAAATAATTGGAAAAAAAAGTATAAATAAAAATTTACCTTGATCTCTTTTAGCAACTCATATCTGGTGCCATCCAGCGATACGACCCAGTCTCTGGAATCAAACCCACAGTCTTAACTTCAATCCTTGCCACACTAAAATCTGTAATCTTAATTGATTTGTCAGCACATATTAGAAGATTGGATTTCAAGTCCTTGTGAATAAATCCCAATCCATGCACTATTCCATTCCCCTTGCTACATCCAATGCCTGATGTACTGCAACTCTAGTAGGAACCAGCCAAAGAAATTGTAATACACATTTTAATCTATTAACACATTAAATGGTTGTACTTGAATGTGTAAATCATATGTTTCCTCATTTCTCTAAACACAAAGCAGCAAGCAACCAAAGATCGCAAATCAAGTTCAATATTTAACGGGTTGAGATCACCTGATCCCAAATACCTAAGGGTTCATAAGCACCCTGAAATCCACCTCTTCTTTTTTTTCAATTTATTTTCTTTAAATAGAAAGAAAGAACAAATGTTGGAGATGGGTTTGGTCCATGGGGACCATGAAATATGAATCCAGATGATTTGCACCCCTATTTGACAACACCATAGAGCATTAAATTAATAGAACTTCACACATACAATAACAAAGAAGTCCAAATTTAACAGGGAAATCACTCTTAGTGATGGTTGAATAATTCACTAGTAAATTGAGCTTAAAAATCTAAACTTATCACCAGACAAAACAAGGCTTTTGTACAAAATTCTTCAAATAATTATAGTGAACAAAGTACTAAAGTTCAACTGCAATCATATAATAATACATCAGAAACAAGTTAACTCACAACCTACCCCCAACAACATATAAAATGCAGAACATGATATTTTAGCATCCAAAAAGAAAAGTTTGAAACTGATACTTGATAAAGAAAATAAAGAAGATTCAAACCGGAACCAACATCATGTGAAAGAAGCGGAGTGTTGGGCTTCAAATTAGATGCGACGTTGTTGTTGTTGTTTGGGATGTGGACGCTTGATGATCCAGGATTGACCAACATGCTGTCGGAAAGCAAGAAGTAGTTGAAATCGAAGAAATTGTGATGGATCCTGTTGTCTGATAGTTTGAGATTGAGATTCAGGTCCATCTTTAGGTCGCAGCTAAGGAATTAATTCAAGTAAAGTGGGTGAATGAAATTTAGGGTTCAGGATGATGTTGGAAATTGGGGTTGAGAACGAAATGAAAAGCAAGTGAATGAAAATAAAAGTGGGAAATAGAAATAGTTGAGGTGTAGATTGATGGTTGAGATTTTGTTTTAAACAATGGTGTGGATCACTGAGGTGTAAAATTTTATTTTATTTTTTTAACTTGAATATATTTATAGCTACTGTAACATCTTGTTGATATCTATGTTAACATCTAGAAGCAAATGTTGCAATAGACAAAAATTAGCACAGCTATAGTTGCGTTATAGCTAGCAACATCTTGTAATTTCATTGCAGGCCATCTATGGCGTAGTGATTCTAAAAGGATAATTGTTGGTTATTGTTTTCGAGTAACAAAAAACAAAAGAAATTTGTTGAGATAAATTTATGGAATTGATTTTTAAGAATTCATGAAATGATTTTAACGAATGGTTTAATTAAAAAGGGCCTGAGATACTGATATACTTATCTGTACTGTTTGATTTGACAGTTAAACAACTGCCTAGCAATGAATATCCTTTTTGACTATTGACATGTTAGTTCGAAGAGGCCAGGATGGGAACTGGACCCAAAACCACTTTGAATCAACTTTACATTCGGAACTAACTTGCAAGGATGCTTATAAAGATGAAAAATTTGAAGATCGTGGATCTTCATGAGCAGAAGAACTACCTTTTGAATTTCTCTGCCTAGCTACCAGAGACATTTCTATGGTGATTCTGTCGTGATTGAAATCTTTGGATGGCAAGGATAACTTGGTACTGATCCTTCGGTTGATTCCTATATAGGATGCAATAGGAGAGTGCCTTCGGTTCATCCTGTTCCTGGATGACTTGTATGGATGAATGTCTGATAGAGTATTTTCTAAGAATCATGTACGTTGATTTTTACAAATATACCAAGATTAGTAGTGAAGAGAGAAACTTCTTTTAGCTTAACACCCAAAGTATATTTGTGTAGATCAATTAGTGATTTGATGGATCTGACAATGTGGCATTTGAAGTTAATATGATGTTCTAAACAGATAATTGTGCTCTAAGCCTCATCAACTGAGAAATAACATAAATTGGGCAGGCAACATGGCTATGTGGGTCATTCCCATTAGGACGTATTGTCACCATCTAGAAAAAATTCATTTGTTTCTTCTTCTGTCACTTTTGTATGCTTACGGGAAACAGTTGCTGATCCCAACCATGGGTGATAATATATTCGGTACACTCAAGTTGAATGAGTGGCTAGTCATGTGTGGCCGGGTTGTAAGATGTTCTTGTTGAACCCCAATGTTTCCTCTATAGATGTTTGCGAACAAATCAAACAGTTGTAAACAACTGTAAAATCCGTTCGGTTTTCCTAAACAACAAGGATTGTTGTAGAAGGTGTCGAACTCTGGGACCAAAAATATTTTAATTAATAAATCCACTCAAGTTATTCCAGAATTTTGATTGAATTGCAAATTGATAGAAAAAAAAGCGAGTTTTTAACAATAAAGAAAGTAATTAGGGAGTAATGACGTAGATTAGATTAATATTCATCAATAGCCAATCGAATAAATACGAATCTAATTCATGTTTCTGTCACAAACATGAATCAACGATAATTAGATTTCTAGAAACAAATATGTAAATAACAACAAGTATAGCCTATGCAGGAGCTCAGCTCTTAAACAACCATAGCTATCAGGACAGATTCACTATTTTATTTTTAAAACCCTAAATATTAAATCTAAATCTGATAAGTGTTAGATCGAACTCGAATATACCCTGTGAAGGAGCACAGCTCTTAAACGACACAGGGTATGAAGGTTCAGATCTAACCCTTAGTTCATATCTAGATCTACATACATGAAGTTCAAATCTTTTGGCTATGCAATTCATATTGAATCATATCTATCAGCGTCATCACCCCCTAATTAAAGAGGATTAGCTAGACATAGCTAAAAGAAAAGAAAATAAAAAGAAACTAAATAACATGAACATAAATAAAATAAAATAACAACTAAGAGAAATGGAGAAGAAGAGTTTTATTCCAAGAAGAGAATTACAGAATAAAATTAAGTGTGTTTTACAATGAATGAGATAAAGTGTATTTATAGCTGATATGACAAAGGCTACTTGGCAAATTCCATAATGTGGGACTAAAGAATTAGCCCAACTAACACATAAGCTAGTGTGAACACAGCTGTAGAGTGAGAGGCCTTGCAAATGAGCTAATGTGAACGCAACATGAGTGACATGGTCTGCAAATGAGCCAATGTGAACGCAACATGAGTCTTTAGTGAGCCAAATCTACCCAACTGAACTCTATTTGCAACCGTTCTTCAAGCTTTAAACTCATCAAGCTTTAGTAATTTCAACTTCACTCTTTTTAAGCAATTTCTTCATGCTTTATCCATCAAATGCTCTAAACCAAGCTTTTTATCAACAATCTGAAAACACAGCTATAAATACACAATATTAATTATTTTAAATAGAAAACTAGATAAATAAGCGGATAAAATATACACATTTACGTGTATATCAAATACCCCCACACTTATCTTTTTATTCGTCCTCGAATAAACTAAACTAAGATATGTCACACTTTCGTAGGAAACACGATTGCATTTAGCGTATGCAACAAGCCGTTAAACCTCTGGGTTAGGACGAGTGTTGTCTCGTGAGGGTTTTCAGCGGATACTACCCACAAAATCCAAAGCGTCTTATGTACGCGGATTAATCAAACAATATATTTAAGGTCCTTCACATTCCAAGGATTTCACCTAACTTCAATAATAATGGTTTAGCCCCAAATTGTCCATCCCATAATTAGTGCAAAAATGAACAAAATTTTTCAAGCTGAATCGTAATTCCTTGATAACACTGTAATTGTCTTGAAGGTTAAGAGCGTGGTGTCAACCAAAGTTCTACACATCGACAATATGCACCCAATCATTTCTTTATTCTTTTTTTTTTTGAATAATTTTGCACCAATGTAACTGTAATGTATTGGATATGAGTTATGCATAGATGAAGGAAAATTTTTGTAAGTTCTAAAAATATTCTAGATAAGAGGGCAAGTGTATTAGTTGAATTTCAAGCTATAAAAGATAAAGTAATACTAAGGCACATATGGACGTTTTGTTTCCTTTCATCTCCTCAACTGCAATCCTCGCTTCTAAGTACAGTATGATGGATGTGGATGGAATGGAAATGAATGCTTTATAGTCAAGAATGATGAATGACTATTTTATTCAGAGAGACTCTCTCTTTATTTCTTTTTTTTCATATTTGCATGATGAATGATGAGCGGAAATGGAATGGAATGACACCGTAATATTTCATTTGATTCCTCTTCTACTAAACCAATCTTAACCAACACTTCATGAAAGGAAAGTTTTGTGCCCTAGTCACTCTACTTCTATAACTCTAATTCAACACACAAGTCTGGATTGATGTTATACAAAAAGTTGAAAGGAATGATAAGCAAAGTTTCGTAAGATAGATAACCCATATAAAATAAGATGTGGTATATGGTTATCCTACCTTAAAACAAGTACGGAGTGGGTAGTGTAATATTGGTATAAAAAGTGACTTTTTTTACCTTTAAACAAAGGTTCTTGAGTATACCAATATAAGATAAACTTGTCGAAACATGGATGTAAATCGACTAAAAACTTGGGTTTGAATAATGTGGGGTATCGAAGAAGAATGCTACAATGAGTCATTTCTCCTTAATTGGGCCAAGTGGATTTTAGAACTTACGATTTTGAAATTTAGAGTGAAAAAGAAAATATTATGCATGAAAACGAACTCAGAAAATCCAACAAATGTAGGTGCAAAATCATTTTTATTTCTTGATTTTTTTTTTTTTTTGATTTTTTTTACTTGCACATTCTAACATATATAACAAAGGTTGACACGCTTACTCCAGAACACGACTAACGTCTGCACAGTCTCAAGCTAGCATCTTAAAAAGACACATTACAATTCAATGAATAAATAATGTTCATTCCCATCACCCAAAAATTCAACTTATCAAACAAGAACCAAGGTGTTATTTATGAATTTAAGTTAATCCTTGTTCAATGAATGACCTAGTTTATAAAATTTGATTGCTGATGTAATGCAAACTCCCCCCACACTTGAGTGTGACTGTGTCCTCATAGTTATTAATCATACATATCTTAGTGAAAGAGAAATAAAATAAGAGGGTCAGCACGGCTTACCGGATGTGTGTGCAGAAAATACGCAGTCATTGAATAGATGAACCGGTCCACAATGGACCAATGGATCAGCCTCATTAAGCTTATGAGACACAGCTGAAGCACAGAAAACCAAATCATAAAGGATTGTATATTACGTGACAGATTTGGAAAAACAAATTTCGTTTTTTCAAAAGTTTGAGTTGCTAGTTTTAAAAGCTTGAGCTTACAATTGATCCTGAAATCGAATTGAATTTTTATAGCAACAAAAGAGAGGTCATCGAGCTGGGGTTCAACAAAAGTTTCAAAAACAAAGTTTGACTTGTTCAGATGATGTATAAATTGAGAGGCATGTGCATCGTTCTCACCCCCACACTCGTTTTGAGAAATATTGTTCGGTTTTGCTTTAATATTTGAAATTTTATTAACTAAAGGTTCATTCGTAAACCTAAAGTCAAAACCGAACAAATGAATTTTCAGTAAATTTCGAAATCGTGTTTTCTCAAAAATAGTGTCATTCCAGAAAGAGTTCATATACTGTATAAATTTATCATTGAAAAACAAGTGATCATAGTGAGGTTCAGTTGAAACGATCAAGTCGCAAGGAGTTTCAACGGTTTCAGAAAAATCGTTATTGTGCTTGAGATCACATTCAGCAGTTTCGTTGTTTTCAACCACAAGAATTTCAAAAAATTTCAAAATTTTCATTTTCAGTTTCAGACCCAACAACATTATCATCAATCAGTTCAAGAAGTTTTCGCTCATCAAAGTCATCCTCATCTAAACAATTGTTACCAACTTCGTCATTTCTTTCAAGTTGACAATCGAAAGTTGCTAAGTTATCAAAAAATTTAGAATTTGAGAGAGGAAGATCAAATTGAAGATTGACGTCTTCGTGTTCAAGAAAATTTAAATTCAAATCAATTATAGAAATTTCAACAACTTCATTAAGCTTTTCATCAATTTCAAAAGTTGTAAGTTGAAAATTTTTGATTGTAGTAAGAGTTGAATTTTCAGTAGAAGCATGAGTTTGAGTTTGAATTTCACTTTCACAGAAATCATTGTTTTGCACAAGAGATTTTTCAAAATTTTCATTTTCATCAGCAGTCATATCGTCGGAATCATCAATAATCGTCATGTAATGTTGTGACGAAGTTACTGGTTGATTAGTTGTTTCAAAAGAAACGTGGGCAGAAACTTGTTTGTTGCTAGATTGAGATTTATAGTTGTTGAACAAGTTTGTAACTTCAGTTTGAAGAAGAGAAATTTGATAAACAATTCGATAAGAAACTTGTTCGCTATTGTCCATTCTTTGAGCCAGTTCTTCGATGTAAGTCAAGCCAAGTTTCATGGAGTCCTCAAAGTCATCAACATCATTAATTCCCTCAAGTAACAATTTTTCTAGATTTAGCCAAAATTCAATAGTGTATTGAGCCATTTGTTCAATGATACGCATGTTTTCGATATCTTTATTTTCAGAAGCTTGTTTTTCATCTAAAGTTCGCGCCCATTCCTTGATTTCCTCGCGACAAATCCAAATTTCATGCATTAATTGATTGATTTCACTCAGGCTGCCTTCAATAAAATTGGTAGACACATCAGATTTCAAAATGTTGTTTTTTAGAGTCGTCGTTTCTATGTGTTCCTCACTGGTTGACCTTAAAAATTCATCCACCTCATCTCTTAGAAGTTGTTCATTATTTAATTTCCACCACCAACAACGCCAAAAATTTAGCTTGTTCGCAACACATTTTTCATATTCGATAACCATCGTATTATGAAAATCATTTTGGTGTTCAAAATTTTCATTGAAACCTATGTTGAAATTGTTTTGAAATTCAGCATTTTGCTTATCCATTTGCGCTAATAGTCTCCTCATCTCAGATAAATTCTCCTCAATCGTAGAATGGCAGTTTTCATATTGTGGAGCAACAGTTTGTTGAGCGTTGTGGAAATTATTCGAAAAGTTTTCAGCTTGAAATTCATTTTGATTCGAATTGAAACCAAAATCATTTAAATTTTGAAAAGAATCGAAATTTTGGTTATACATGGGGCAAGCGCGCATGTACTAGAAGAAGAGAGTTTTTTTTGTTGTTGTTGAAGAAATCAATTGCAACGCTTGTCGCTCAAAAGAAGCTCCTAAAAAATATGTTAAAATTAACAACTTCGGATTATATAAATACAAGTCTGGGCCAGGTTCGGACAGGGATTATCAGTGTGCCAGGAATCACCGTAGAAACACGACTGAAGGTTTAAGAATCTGTTTGAGTTCTAGACTCTACCGTTCCTTAGACACCTCAGAGAGTATCAATCCTAATTGTCAATTTAACAAATATTTTGTCCTATGAGCTTTGGGGAATCCTCCATTCGATTTCAAAAATAAACTTTTCAATTAATCCCACGTTCGTTTTAAACTTTTAAACCACACATCAACAGGCAAAATATTCAGTCACAGAACAAACAAAGAATAATAAATTGCAGAAATAAAAAATTTACAAGCAAGCCGCGGCACCTGCAGAAAATTTTTACATGCAATTTCTATATATTTTTCTTTGCAGCAGAGCACCTGTAGAGTTAAGAAAATTTTACAGTGATTGGCAGTCCGTCCAGTGCAATTGAGTAGCGCTAGCGCGTTCACACCCCACTTAGTGTGCAACCGCTCCAATCAAATCTGTTTACAAATCCCTTGGCTGAACTCTTCACTCCTCGTTGGTCTTTGAATTGATTTCTTTGCTTGACCTCGATTCCTTAATTTGTTTGCTTGAGCCTTGAATTCTTTCTGCTTTGGCCGTTGTTTGAGTTCTCTCTTTCTCTTTTTTGACTTTTTTTTGAAAGGAAAACTAAAATGGCACTAAAACAAAAACAAAAGAAAACTAAGGCTAATAAAAAATTAAACAAAGAGATGAAATCTCTTTTTTTTTTTAAGAAACGCAAGAAAATATATAACAAACAAAGAAAACAATTTTTTTTTTTTAAAAAGGATTTGGGAAAAGAAAGCTAGAACCAACTTACAAATTTCAAAGAAGAGAAAAGGATTTTTTTTTTTAAAGGGAACAGGGAGAACTATAAACTATGAGAAGAAGAAAAAACAAAGGAAGAGGATGGGGTATTGGTTTGAGAAGTGGTTGTGGTGACTATTGTTTGTGATGAAGAGGTTGGAGAGGATGGGTATATGTAGAACAGAAGAAAGAAAATTGGAAAGAATTGAAAAGGAATTTTTTTCATATTTTTTTTTTTGGGAAAAGGAATGTATTTATACAAGGAATATTGGAAAGTAGAGAAGTTTGGAAAGAAATTAAAGAAAAGAAAGGAAAGGAATTGTAATAAAAGCAATTTTTTTTCTTTTTTAGAGAATTGCTGAAAAATAGAAAGAGATTGTAGAAATTTGGAAAGAAATAATGGAAAAGAGGGGAAGGAAATTGGAAAAAGTTGGAACGAAATTAATGAAAGAAAGGGAAAGAAATAAATGAAGAAAGAATGGTAATGAATAGAAAGAAAGTAGAAAAGGAAAGAGATCAAACTAAATTTGCAAGTTTTTTTTTAATTAGAATTGTTGTAAAAGTAGAGGTGTGGAAAGGTGGAAAGAAATTTGAAAGAAAAAGAAAAGAATTAAAAGAAATGAATTGTTAGAAAAGTTGAATTTTTTTATATGGAAATGTTGAGAGGAGGAAGCAAGATGCAAATAAAAGTGGAAAGAAATAAATAAAAAAATGCAATTATTTTTTTATTGTTGTCAAAATAGAAGAGAGAGAAGAGATTGTGTAGAAGAAAAATCGGAAAGAAGTAAATGAAAGATTAGGATAGAAATAGATGGAAAGAAATTGAATGGACATTAATTAGAAAAATTGGCAAAATTTTATTTTTTAGAAACTTGGAAAGAAATCAATTTGTGAAACAATTGCAAGGAGGAAGAGAAATAGAAGAGAAGGAAAGAAAATCACAAAAAGATTTGTTTTTTTTTTATTTATAAAAATTGTAAAGAGGAAAAAAATTTATGGAGAGATGTCAAGAAAGAAGGAAAGCAACAAAGAAAGGAAACAAAACAAAAGGCAAGAATTTTTTTCTCTTATTTGGTAGATATACGGTATCACAAATCAAATACCAAATCAACCAACAAGTTTTTTTTTATCTATGCTAGAAAACAAAAGGGAACAAACTAAAATAAAAATATTTTTTTGTGTTTTATTTATATTAAGAAAAAGAAAATTATAACCCGAAGGATTTAAAAACAAAAATTATTTTGGTCCCCGCCAACGGCGCCAAAATTTGTTTGCGAACAAATCAAACAGTTGTAAACAACTGTAAAATCCGTTCGGTTTTCCTAAACAACAAGGATTGTTGTAGAGGGTGTCGAACTCTGGGACCAAAAATATTTTAATTAATAAATCCACTCAAGTTATTCCAGAATTTTGATTGAATTGCAAATTGATGGAAAATAAACAAAAAGCGAGTTTTTAACAATAAAGAAAGTAATTAGGGAGTAATGACATAGATTAGATTAATATTCATCAATAGCCAATCGAATAAATACAGATCTAATTCATGTTTCTTTCACAAACATGAATCAACGATAATTAGATTTCTAGAAACAAATATGTAAATAACAACAAGTATAGCCTATGCAGGAGCTCAGCTCTTAAACAACCATAGCTATCAGGACAGATTCACTATTTTATTTTTAAAACCCTAAATATTAAATCTAAATCTGATAAGTGTTAGATCGAACTCGAATATACCCTGTGAAGGAGCACAGCTCTTAAACGACACAGGGTATGAAGGTTCAGATCTAACCCTTAGTTCATATCTAGATCTACATACATGAAGTTCAAATCTTTTGGCTATGCGATTCATATTGAATCATATCTATCAGCGTCATCACCCCCTAATTAAAGAGGATTAGCTAGACATAGCTAAAAGAAAAGAAAATAAAAAGAAACTAAATAACATGAACATAAATAAAATAAAATAACAACTAAGAGAAATGGAGAAGAAGAGTTTTATTCCAAGAAGAGAATTACAAAATAAAACTAAGTGTGTTTTACAATGAATGAGATAAAGTGTATTTATAGCTGATATGACAAAGGCTACTTGGCAAATTCCATAATGTGGGACTAAAGAATTAGCCCAACTAACACATAAGCTAGTGTGAACGCAGCTGTAGAGTGAGAGGCCTTGCAAATGAGCTAATGTGAACGCAACATGAGTGAGATGGTCAGCAAATGAGCCAATGTGAACGCAACATGAGTCTTTAGTGAGCCAAATCTACCCAACTGAACTCTATTTGCAACCGTTTTTCAAGCTTTAAACTCTTCAAGCTTTAGTAATTTCAACTTCACTCTTTTTAAGCAATTTCTTCATGCTTTATCCATCAAATGCTCTAAACCAAGCTTTTTATCAACAATCTGAAAACACAACTATAAATACACAATATTAATTATTTTAAATAGAAAACTAGATAAATAAGCGGATAAAATATACACATTTACGTGTATATCAATAGAGAACACTGACCGGGAGGTGGTTCCATACCTTGTCATGTTGTAAATCCATACCCCAATACGAGTTGTACATCTTTAGCTGTAAACCTACTATGTTGGAAAGTGAGATGCAAGCTTTCCTGCTACATTCCTATTTTATTTGTAGTTTGATAGACATTATTATAATATCACAGGATTTTGATATAAAAAGTGATTTGGGTATCACAAGGTGAAAACATGTGCCATGTTTATGTGTGGTCGTGTGTTATGAGAGATCCATTCTTTCAAAGGATTTTCTAAAGTTAAACAAGTTGTTTGTGATATTAATTTTTCACTGAAAGTATTCCAGATTAATCCGGGTTGATTTTGCTTTGCTTAAAAATGTGCTCGGGTCAGGTCGAATATATTTTCCAGGTTAGGTTTTATTTGAAGCTTCAGGAGAAAAGCCGAGGCCGAGACGTAATCTCGTTCTGGTATTAAATTATTTCCGTTGTGTGTGTTGTATTGATTTAGTTTGTACTCTGATGTTGTAACTATATATACAGTTTACTCTTGAGTAAAGAGTTTTTATATTTTATATTTTATTCGTTCTGCTGTCATATTCTATTCTACTCTGATTTTGTAGTGTTAGTCGTCTTCTTCAATTCTAATATTTCTTTCACTCCTTTCCTCACCTTCTTTATTCTTTTCTATTAAAGATTCGTATTTCTGTGCAATTTGGGTTGGATGTAAGTTGAAATTAGTCGAGGAAATGGATTCATGGGCCTTTAACGACAAGGTCGCTGACACTTACCCAAGCAGTTTCGTCAGCTATGGCATGGTCATGATACCTTCCCAAGCAGTTTCGCCTTAATTGGAAGGTTTCCGACACCTCCTTAAGTAGTTTTGCCATTATGATAAGGTCGCTTACACCTTCGACAAGCAGTTTTGTCTTAAAGAACAAAGTCGCTGACACTTCTCCAGGCGGTTTTGTCATTTATCCATGGAATGCATCACAGACTCTCAGATAGTAACCCAACTAATGATAATCGTGCGTCCAGACCACACTTTCTCACTTGTCAGTTTACACCCCGCAAGTCAGCTCCACACTAGGAATCACATAAACGTCAGAAAACATAGAAGAATAACACGAAACACAAGAGAAAACTAGTGGTAATGACTTTGATAGTTGAGCCGGAATTAACCGATCATGTATACCTTTATGTCCCATAACACGAGGTTTACGATAACATTTAATCACCGTCACACCTTCTCGAAGGGTGTAGAAACGTGTATTTTTATATATGGAAACTACTTGGTTTAGCGAAAATGGAATTATAAAACGATTTGAAAACCATGTGAATCATTTCGTTAAAATCCTTTATAATTGGAAAATATAAATTTAATATTGTCCTAAGACATTTATTTCAAAATAAAACTATGAAAACCAATTTGTCTCAAAACTACTATATATATATATAGGGAATTGTTCTGCTACACCTTTATCTCTCCCTGAATTCCAACCACTCATTCTGATTCTTATATTCATTATTTCTCTTTTCGATTGAATTAAATAATATAGTGTAGTGGAAAGAGAGAGAAACAATTAATATTAAAATCAGAATGAGCGGTTGGAACTCAGGTGGAGTTAAAGGTGTACCAAAGAGGTGTAGCAGAACATTTCTAATATATATAGTTGTTTAGAAACCATTTCAGAAAAATATGCATGTGTACTTGTAATCCAAAGTAATCAACACAAAATGAATAATCCAATGGATTCATGAAAGGATTCATGAAAATCTAGGTTTCTATGTGTAACGACCCGAATTTCTTATCGATTTATTTTTAATGGATTTAAATATCGAGTTGGTAATATAAATCGATTTTTATATTGAGTTGTCTATTTAATAATCAATTTCGATTTAATATCAAATATATTAAATTATCGTAATACGAAAAATAATTCAATTCGAGATTTAAAACTGAGTCAAATAGTTCAGATAATAAATTTAAATCCTGTGTGAATGTAATCAATAATAATATATTATCGAGTAATTTATTTATTTATGAATTTAAATTATTTTATATCGATTTAAAATGATTATTCTATATACATTCGAATTAAATATTAAAATATATTCAATTCAGTTCATAATAGCGTTATAATATTGTAACATCGGTCGGTAGATTAAAATAGCGGTTCGTGATTTAAATTAATGGACCCCAAGATATTTGATTATGGATAGATTCGAAATCAAATCGATATCCATCTAAAAAGAATAAAAATCGCTTTATATCAAATCGTATTTAATTCGAAATCAAATCAAAGTCTGAATCAAAAATCCATTCGAATTAATGTGCTTGTACTTAAGGGAACACTCATTTAAAATCTATGTACGAAATGTTTCCTTCTTCTCCTATAAAATCGCGACTCTCTTCCTTGATTTTTCTTCTGTTGAAAACGAAACTGGAGAGCCTCAAGCAAAATCAACATGGCCACGCTCCCTTTATATCCTTCACAAGCGTTCAAAATATAATGGCCTTTCCCAAATCAAAGTATAAACCGGAGTCTTTCATTTCCTCAATTTAAAATCCAAATCGAAGCCCCTTTCAAAATTAATTCCTCTAAAATCCTACATCGAATTACTGCCATGTTCGAAGACTCTGGGCAACGCGTAGGGTATCGCGATAGGCCTGAAGCTCGCCATAAATAGCTAGGGTCACTCGCGTTCAGGGGAAAGATTGATTTGAGTACGTTGCCGAGGGTTGACCGAAGAGGTCTCGCGATTTTGGCAGAAGGTGGTTAGAAGGAGTTCAAATGAGGGCGAGTTCGTTGATGGGGTTTCCGAAGTGGAGAAGAAGGGTCTCGAGTCTGATGGTGAGGTAACAGCAACGAGTAGGTGTTCGATTCTTTCCTATAGGCGCGACATTCAAGGCAAGCGGAAACAATTGGATACAGTTTTGGTGAAGACTAAGTTAATTTTGATCGCACAAAATCCAGTAGCAAGTAGAAGTGCTCAATTGGATTTTTATGGGGACTGGAAATAGGAAGGATGGGTTTATGATTTGCGATGGTGTGAAATTGAAAAGGGAAATCTATTTTCCAAAAGTATAAATATCGATTTCAAAAGAAATTGAAATCGAGACTTGTTTAAGAATTTGAATAAGAAAATTCAAATAGAAATTGAATATAGAAATTCAAATGGAGTTTGAATATAGAAATTCAAATGGAATTCAAATATAGAATCTGGATATAGAAAATATAAAGGAAATTCAAATATAGAATTTGAATATAGAAAGTGAAATGGAATTTGAATAAAGAAATTTTAAATATGGAAATTGAATATAGGAAATTCAAATAGATTTCGAAATGGAAACTTGTTTTAACTTTATAAAACAAGGAAGTTAAATTATAAACGATGTTTATAATTTAGGGAGATAAATTATCATTGGATAATGTAGAAATTTAAATTCAAGGAAGAATTTGAAAAGTGAAATGGGAAAACGTGTTGAAAATAGAATGTGAATATAGAATTCAAATAGAATTGAAATGGAATTTGAATATAGAAGATCGAAGTATAAATAAATTTATTTCCGAGTTAGGCAAAATCGACAATTTTAGAAGATCGGAAATGTTATGTTGAATTGAAAAAATGGATTTGACATATATTAAAAATATATTGGAATGGATTTGAATTTATATATAAACGAAGTTCAAACGTTTATATATATAAATATAATTAAAACGAACTCGCCGCAGCACGGTAGATCGTAAATTGGCATTTCGAACTTCAATTGAGTATGCAAAGCTCGATTGAAGTTGGAATTCATTGAAACAAGAAACGTCAGGACCGATTTGATAATAGTTTTCTAATGGTGGAGAAAAATCTGGATTTTGGCTTAAAGAATTTGAGTTATTTCATAATCAAATTTTCAGAAAAGCAGCGCCAAAATCATTTAAAAACCATAACGGTTTATTTAAATAAATAAAAGGATTTTAAAGAAATAAAAATCCGAATTGCCATTAGAAAAATCCAGACTGGAGATATAAAATAAATATGAACTCCAGTGAAGTAAGTGAAATGATTTTTGAAAACAAAAATCAGATTTTTAGTTATTTAATAGATTTAACTAATTTTGAAGAATAAATAGTTAATCGAGTTTTGAATCGAAATTGGCGTTGGATAAGTAAATTGGTTTTATGGATTCATATTCGAAATCGAATTTGAAACTCAAGTTAAAAAATGAATTTCCACTTGTTTATAAGCGAATTAAAATATATTTGAACATGATATGTTCAAAATAAAGGGATTTGGCAAAATAGCTAATTAAAGAATAAATTAGCAAATTGAGTTAGGAATGACCTGATTGAGTTGTATAAATTGGACAACAGGTAAATATAGGTTGAGCAGGTTCGGAATGAAGTATATGAAGATTTTAATTTATGTGCCCAACAAAAAAGGTACACGTTTAAATTCCATATGAGGTTTTATGCACCGTATCGGCTAGCCGCTTGACTTTTTCTTTTTCTTTTTGATTGGAGAGGCCTGTGTGGCGGTTTGGGGATTTTCCCGATGCTCCCGGCACAAAGGAGGTTATGGCGAAATTTTCCGGAAATTTAAGGAGCTAGAATATTTTTAAGAAAATTTGATAGTTATAAATCAATGTATCAATATATATAGAATTCGATAAGTAAATGAACTTAAAAATAGAATATTATAAACAAAAAGGAAATCTATAAATTAGATTTGTCATAAATAGAAAGGGAAGCGTATACGCGTTTTAGAAATGGATAATTGGTTTTTATGGTGTTGATTATTCGGGAATAATGGTCTTGTCTGTTTTGAAGTTAAGGATGTTTTCAGTCAAGGTCTGAGAGGTAATTTTACCCCAACTCGATTGATTTCACTTTTAACCGATAAATAGCAAAGATCCAGTCTCGAAGATCAATGGTTGAATAAAAGATAGTTGAATGAAATATTTTGGGTGTAACGATGTTTTACACAACATTCGTTTTAACCCAAATAAGTGGAATTTTGGAAATATAATAATATATTTCCTGAGAGTAGAATCAAATGAGTCGTGCAAGAGATAAGTAAATGGAAATGTTTTCCAATTATAAATAGAAGATTTTTTTTAAATATAGAAAATAAAAGAAGACGATATATGGAAATGTTTTTCCAAATAGCGTAAGAGGCCAAGAAGATGATTATCGAAAATATCGTGTTAACAAATATGGGTAAGGAAATGGAGAAGCGTTTTAATTAATGAAATATAAATTAAAAGGGCCAGTGATGGTTTGATGTTATGGATGAATGGATGTTTGTTTTCTTCGATAGTTAAATAACCGACTATCGAAGTGTTTACCAATATCGTTGTCAATATGGAGAGACCGGTTGGATTATTATCCGAGAACCACTCCGTATTGGCAGTAGCGTTACGAATCAGATTATATGAAGATAATCGAAGATGGAGTGAAGTGCAAGGACTTTTTCTATTAATAGAAATTGTGCCTTCGGTTTCGTTCAATCCCAGAACGAACGTATATGGACGAATGTCTGACAAAGTATTTCCAATGATCGAATATGATTGTTCTGTACAAATATACATGGTGGCAACGGATTTATTCCCTTAGCATAATATCCAGAATATATTTCTGCAAATCAATTAATGATTAACGGATCTGACAATGTGGTATTCAAAGTAATTGTGTTGTAAATGAATGGCAAGTAAGCGTAGCCTCAGGCCTCAACAACCGGGAAATGACAAAAATCGGGCAGACAGCATGGCTATGTGGGTCGCTCCCATTTGGGTGTATAATCACCTATCTAGATATTCATTTAATTTCTTATTCTATTCGATGCTGTCCCATTCGGGAAACGGTTGCTGATCCCAACCGTTGGTGATATACGTTCGATACACTCAAGCGAAATGAATGGTCGGTCATGTGTGGGCCGGGTTGCAAGACGTTCTTGTTGAACCCAGTGTATTCCCCTCTAGAGATACACTATCGGAAGGTGGTTCCATACCTTGTCATGTTGGAAATCCAATCTCCAATAAGCGCCATGCGGTTTTTGATTTTATACTATGTATGTGGAGCATGAGATGCAAGCGTCCAGCTAGATTCTATTTATTTGATGTAGACATTATTATAATATCACTGGATTTGATATCAAAAATATTTTGGGTTATCCTAAGGTAAAAACCATCCGTGTTTTATGTGTGGATCAGTCTAACGATTATCATTTCTTCGAAAGGATTTTGAAAGTAAAACAAACGGTTGGAGTTTACTCACACCAGTCCCATGACTAACCCAGAGTTTATTTTGTTTGTTTTCCCTAAACTCTTGGGTGCCCAAATTTGTATGGGCAGTCAATTAGTCGGGATTTTACAGATTCACTTAGAGGGGCTTGGAGCAGGAGACTTCAGTGTCAGACATATAATATTTTATTTCCGCTGTGTTGTAAGTGTTGTACTCTGATAATTGTATGTTAAACAGTGAAAATTTTGTATTTCAAAAGTTATATTATATGATATCTTTTATTCGTTCAGCTATGAGTTGTGATCTTCGTTTTCTTCTATTCTAATAGTTCTTTCTTTCTAATTCTCATCCTCTAACTTCTTTCCAATAATGATTCGTATTTCTGTGCAATTTGGGTTGGACGTGTGATGTTATTAGTCAACTCAGATAGTACGGATTTGCGGGCTATTACAGTTGGTATCATAGCTTAGGTTGAGCGAATACCCAGGCTTTGGTGGGATTGTGCTTATTAGAGATAGGGTTAGTAGTACCCTAGAATGAGTTGAGTGTTTATATATATGAGAGCTCGTACTTGTTAGTTGATATAAAAAGTATTTTATATTGTGTTAGCTGGTCTGTTGAGTGGTTTATGAATTCTGATCGAATCATGGGACGCCACGAAGTCGATAGGAATTTATAAACACTTAACAGAAAAATTTGACACAGTATTGTTTTAAAGTGGGTAAATGAAATAATTTTACCCAAAAATTCTATTTTGATATAGAAAGAATAATTTTCTGAAATTATTATAATATATGGATGTATTGATTGATATCATTATAATCAAATGAGATTTTAAAATTGGAATGGTTATCCAAAACCAAATATAACTTGTATATGAATGATATATACAAATGAGACGAATTAAAATTAAATTCAAACCAGAATTTGGAATTTAAATCCTGATAAGTTTGGAAAAATATTTTCCGAAGTATATTAAAATAATATAGTTTTATTTTGGAAGGATTTTTGAATAAAAATCATTTTAATGGATTTTGAAATTGTTAAAGCACTGAACTCACTTCAGTGGTTGGAAAATAATTCTAATGATGACGACCGCATCGTTAGTGTTCATTTTCAAGTTTCTAAGTGATGAATTGCTACCTTAGAAAAGTTTTTGATGAAAAAATGTTTAAAAGATAACAAGGTGTTTTGGAAAGTTCAGATATTTTGAATTTGAAATAATTAAACAATATTTGTATATATTTATGTGATTTCAAAAGGATTTGAAATAAAAACCCAGGAATGTGAATTCTAGAATAAAATTTAACTTAGACAAGTTAAATGGATCGAAGTGAATAAATTGATCAAATTCAATTTGAATGAATTTGAATTGAATGGAAATATGTTGATTGAAAATCATTTAAATGAATGAAAAACCAAAAGTTTTGGTAGGACTTAGAAATATATAAAGAGTTGAGTTTCAGCATAAGTATGTTTTGAAAAGTACGTAGGTTTGTAGCATTTTTCTTACCTTAGCAATTTCGGGGACGAAATTATTTTAAGGGGGGAAGAATGTAACGACCCGGATTTCTTATTGATTTATTTTTAATGGATTTAAATATCAAGTTGGTAAGATAAATCGATTTTTATATTGAGTTGTCGATTTAATAATCAATTTCGATTTAATATCAAATATATTAAATTATCGTAATACCAAAAATAATTCAATTCGAGATTTAAATTGAGTCAAATAGTTCAGATAATAAATATAAATCCTATGTGAATGTAATCAATAATAATATATTATCGAGAAATTTATCTATTTATGAAATTAAATTATTTTACATTGATTTAAAATGATTATTCTATATACATTCGAATTAAATATTAAAATATATTCAATTCAGTTCGTAATAGCGTTATAATATTGTAACGTCGGTCGGTGGATTAAAATAGCGGTTCGTGATTTAAATTAATAGACCGCGAGATATTTGATTATGGATAGGTTCAAAATCAAATCGATATCCATCTAAAAAGAATAAAAATCGTTTTATATAAAATCGTATTTAATTCGAAATCAAATCAAAGTCTAAATCAAAAATCTATTCGAATTAATGTGCTTGTACTTAAGGGAACACTCGTTTAAAATCTATGTACGAAATGTTTCCTTCTTCTCCTATAAAGTCGTGACTCTCTTCCTTGATTTTTCTTCTGTTGAAAATGAAACTGGAGAGCCTCAAGCAAAATCAAAATGGCCACGCTCCCTTTATATCCTTCACAAGCGTTCAAAATATAATGGCCTTTCCCAAATCAAAGTATAAACCGGAGTCTTTCATTTCCTCAATTTAAAATCCAAATCGAAGCCCCTTTCAAAATTAATTCCTCTAAAATCCTACATCGAATTGCTGCCATGTTTGAAGACTCTGGGCAACGCTTAAGGTATCGCGATAGGCCTAAAGCTCGCCATAAATAGCTAGGGTCGCTCGCGTTCAGGGGAAAGATCGATTTGAGTACGCTGCCGAGGGTTGACCGGAGAGGTGTCGCGATTTTGGCAGAAGGTGGTTAGAAGGAGTTCGAATGAGGGTGAGTTCGTTGATGGGGTTTCCGAAGTGGAGAAGAAGGGTCTCGAGTCTAATGGTGAGGTAACAGCAATAAGTAGGTGTTCGATTCTTTCCTGTAGGCGCGACATTCAAGGCATGCGGAAACAATTGGATACGGTTTTGGTGAAGACTAAGTTAATTTTGATCGCACAAAATCCAGTAGCAAGTAGAAGTGCTCAATTGGATTTTTATGGGGATTGGAAACAGGAAGGATGTGTTTATGATTTGCGATGGTAAGGCTCAGGCTTTGTTGTAACTTAGAGGAGTTTGGTCCGAAATATATGAGGAAGATGGAAGCGCAACAGTAATTGAAATAGGTTGTTGGTTGGAAGCTTGTCTTCTTATCGAATCCTCATGGTTTGAGGAAGAAGACTATTAATCAAAGGCTTAAGGTAAAAGAGTTAATGATAGCTTAGTTTATACAGATTCAGTTACAAACTTATGAAATTTGTAAATAGTTTATAAAGGAAATTTGATTAGTAAAGTTATATAAATTTTAAACTAATCATCAAGTATGAAAGTAAGGTTAAATTTGGAATTTTTTTTACACTTGGGAAATTAATTAAATTTAATTAAAAAATTCGATAACTGAAATTATATTTATATTGTTTACATTGGAAAACAGACGTATGGAGGAATCGATGTAAAATCTACACAATTGGCTTCACTGGGCAGTCAGCGCAAATAAAGAAAATCACAGTGAGTAAATCTCACTCACCTCTTTATTTAGAATTATTTTTATTTGTAAAAAATAATTGTTTGTTGCTTGTTTGAATGCTTTCTGGTTGTTTTAAATATATTAGTTATTTAGGCTAGACTATTATATATATATTGGGTGGTTGGATTGTTCCCGCAGTATCATTAGCGGATGCCCACGGTACCATTAGCGGATGATTACCCTATATGCCCTACGCTATGATAGTGGATGACCTTCTATACCGCGATATCCTGCCTCGAAGCAGGATGGGTATTATTTCTGTTGACTAACGTCTATAGATGCAGGAAAAACAGGTTGGAGGGATCCAATTGGATCCCTCAAAAATATATTATCTGTTTGTTTATTCATTTGCACATATACTGTCATATATGATGTGTTAGAAAACCTGAAATAAATAATTGGTTGTGGGGTGTTTAAATATCACTGGGCTTAAATGTTGGTATTTTAAAATATCGAAAAAGGAAATTTCCAGAGTTAAAATGGGAAACTCTATTTTTATAAAATAGAATTTGAAATTTGAATAGAATAAAAATATTAACTTGTTTTAAAAGAATACAAACAAGTAGTTCTTTTATAAACGAAGTTTATAAATGAAGGGAAAGGAATTATCATTAGATAATTCAGAAATAAAAATACAAGTGTGAAATTGAAAAGGGAAATCTATTTTCCAAAAGTAGAAATATCGATTTCAAAAGAAATTGAAATCGAGACTTGTTTAAGAATTTGAATAAAAAAATTCAAATAGAAATTGAATATAGAAATTCAAATGGAATTCAAATATAGAATCTGAATATAGAAAATATAAAGGAAATTCAAATATAGAATTTGAATATAGAAAGTGAAATGGAATTTGAATAAAGAAATTTTAAATATGGAAATTGAATATAGGAAATTCAAATAGATTTCGAAATGGAAACTTGTTTTAACTTTATAAAACAAGGAAGTTAAATTATAAATGATGCTTATAATTTAGGGAGATAAATTATCGTTGGATAATTTAGAAATTTAAATTTAAGGAAAAATTGAAAAGTGAAATGGGAAAACGTGTTGAAAATAGAATTTGAATATAGAATTCAAATAGAATTGAAATGGAATTTGAATATAGAAGATCTAAGTATAAATAAATTTATTTCCGATTAGGGAAAATCGACAATTTTAGAAGATCAGAAATGTTATGTTGAATTGGAAAAATGGATTTGATATATATTAAAAATATATTGGAATGGAGTTAGAATTTATCTATAAACGAAGTTCAAACGTTTATATATATAAATATAATTAAAACGAACTCGCCGCAGCGCGGTAGTTCGTAAATTGACGTTTCGAACTTCAATTGAATATACAAAGCTCGATTGAAGTCGGAATTCATTGAAACAAGAAACGTCAGGACTGATTTGATAATAGTTTTCTAATGTCGGAGAAAAATCTGGATTTCGGCTTAAAGAACTTGAGTCATTTCAAAGTCAAATTTTCAGAAAAGCAGCGCCAAAATCATTTAAAAAACATAATGGTTTATTTAAATAAATAAAAGGATTTTAAAGAAATAAAAATCCGAATTGCCATTAGAAAAATACAGACTGGAGATATAAAATAAATATCAACTCCAGTGAAGTAAGTGAAATGATTTTTGAAAACAAAAATCAGATTTTTAGTTATTAAATAGATTTAACTAATTTTGAAGAATAAATAGTTAATCGAGTTTTGAATCGAAATTGGCGTTGGATAAGTAAATTGGTTTTATGGATTCATATTCAAAATCGAATTTGAAACTCAAGTTAAAAAATGAATTTCTACTTATTTATAAGCGAATTAAAATATATTTGAACATGATATGTTCAAAATAAAGGGATTTGGCAAAATAGCTAATTAAAGAATAAATTAGCAAATTGAGTTAGGAATGACCGGATTGAGTTGGATAAATTGGAAAATAGGTAAATATAGGTTGAGCAGGTTTGGAATGAAGTATATGAATATTTTAATTTATGTGCCCGACAAAAAAGGTACACGTTTAAATTCCATATGAGGTATTATGCGCCGTATCGGCTAGCCGTTTGGCTTTTTCTTTTTGATTGGAGAGGCCTGTGTGGCGGTTTGGGGATTTTCCCGATGTTCCCGGTACAAAGGAGGTTATGGCGAAATTTTCCGGAAATTTAAGGAGTTAGAATATTTTTAAGAAAATTTGATAGTTAGAAATCAATGAATCGATATATATATAGAATTCGATAAGTAAATGAACTTAAAAATAGAATATTATAAACGAAAAGGAAATCTATAAATTAGATTTGTTATAAACAGAAAGGGAAGCGTATACGCGTTTTAGAAATGGATAATTGGTTTTTATGGTGTTGATTATTCGGGAATAATGGTCTTGTCTGTTTTGAAGTTAAGGATGTTTTCAGTCAAGGTCTGAGAGGTAATTTTACCCCAACTCGATTGATTTCACTTTTAACCGATAAATAGCAAAGATCAAGTCTCGAAGATCAATGGTTGAATAAAAGATAGTTCAATGAAATATTTTGGGTGTAACGATGTTTTACACAACATTCGTTTTAACCCAAATAAGCGGAATTTTGGAAATATAATAATATATATTTCCTGAGAGTAGAATCAAATGAGTCAAGCAAGAGATAAGTAAATGGAAATGTTTTCCAATTATAAATAGAAGATTTTTTTTTAAATATAGAAAATAAAAGAAGACGATATATGGAAATGTTTTTCCAAATAGCGTAAGAGGCCAAGAAGATGATTATCGAAAATATCGTGTTAACAAATATGGATAAGGAAATGGAGAAGCGTTTTAACTAATGAAATATGTAATAACCCGGAAAATCTGAGCCAGTTTAAAATTTTTATTTTGGCAATTTTAGCGGAGTTTGAATATTTAAAATGAATTATTTTAAATAATATCGACGAGAAATTTATTTTGAATAGAATTCGACGTATATATTATATACGCCGTCGTTAGAATATAAATAATTATATATAATTATAAAAGGAATTGAAAATGGCGCGGTAGTTCGATAATTCGATTTCAAACTTTAATTGAATATACCGGGTGCAAAACAAACCGGATTTTAGTGAAACCAAAAATAATAGCATCTAATTGAGAATATCTTTCCAACGAATCCGAAAAATCGAAATTTCATAGCGGGAATCAAAAGATATGTCCAGTTGAAAATTCTGAATAGTCGCTATGGAATTCTGGCCCTTAAAAATGGGAATTTTGCAAACGACCTCGGATTTCGATGAAACCACTTTTGTTGGGTCCGTGATGTCAAATTATTGCTAAGTTCCAAATTTCATAATTTTTTGAATCAATATGTGAGCGTGGCAAAGGAAAACGCGTTTGACCAGTTTTAGTTGATTTTAATCGATTGGAAAATGGCCATTTTTCCCACGGTCTCATAATTCGATGAAACTAGTTTTGTTAGGACCGTATTGTCAATACGAAGCTAGAAAATATTTTTCTGGGATTTATAGAGTTCGTACGTGACCCCGGTAAATTGAAATGCGCGTTCAAATTCAATATATAGAGTTATATGTTGATTTTGACGAAAACTAATCGAAACGATCGAATCAGCTTACGATACAAATCCCGTTGTGTTCGAAATGGGGGTAATTAGCTGTAAACAACAGGCGGTGGGCCTCGTTTCGAGTTCGTATGTAAAAGTCAACTTTTTAAATTAAAAAAAACATCCTCCCTCCTCCCCTTATAAACCGCTGCCCCCCCTTCCCTTCATTTTCGTTCATCACAGGAAAAAAAAGAGAAGCGATCGAGAGGGAGACCCGACCCCCCCTCCAGCGGCGCCGACCTTGCGACAGCCCCCCATCGAAGACGAACGCGCTACCCTCCCCACCCCCTGCCCTTGCGACGCGAGATACACCCCCCCACTCGATCGAGTTGACCGCAGCACCCCCCCCCCCCCCCGTTCGATTTCCATCAGCCCCCCTCGCCTGCTCCGCCCGCCATCACCAGCGAACTCCAGCCCCCTCCGATCCCTCTTCTCCCCCATCCACTGTAAGCTTCCATCCTTTTTTATTTTATTTATTTATTTTGTTTTGTGTTAATCTATTTTAAATATTTTTGCTAGTTTAATCTGTTTTTTTTAGCTAATAGAAAAGATTAGATTTTTCGAATAGAAAAGATTGGATTTTTAAATTAGTTAAGTTAGGATTTTTAAAATAGAAAGGGCATGGTCTTTAAAATAAAAATAGCAACATGAAAGTGAAATAAAAATATGATTTTTATATTTTTAAAGTAATAAAAATATGATTTTTATACTCTTAAAGTATTAAAAATGTAATCTTTACTATATAGGAGATGTAAAAATATGATTTTTGTTTATGTAGAGAATTAAAAATATTATTTTTACATGATAGGAATATTAGAAATATCATCTTTATATGTGTAGAAAAATAAAAATGTGATTTTTATAATGATATTTGAAAAGGCGAAATCTTTATATAGAGAATAGCGAGGTAAAAATATAATTTTTATCTATATAGTAGCAATGTAAAAATAGAATTTTTATCCATATAGCATAGTAAAAATTCAATTTTTATATATTGAATAGCATAGTAAAAATTCGATTTTTATATATTGAATAGCGTGGTAAAAATTCGATTTTTATATATTGAATAGCATAGTAAAAATTCAATTTTTACATATGTAGAGGATACGGGCAACGAAAGCGACAAAAGGCGAGAACGACGAAGATTTCTATTAATGAAGTGTCGTGGAGTTGGGATAGCTATCGGTGAGAATTTCTCACTCTAAATTTCTTTTTCTAGTTATATATATATACTAGGATGCAGACGGTGTTTAGTAGCACCTGACACAATCGTCCACAGACCATGGACTTGTTTGTTTGGCTGTGTTATTAGTTAGATGATTTGATTTGAATTTGGTTGTTTGGTGAATTTGATTGATGTGTGAATGGCGTGGGCCTTCACTAGACTGGGGATAAGGCTAGGCCTTGTCCCGTTTCTAGTATCGTGCCGTTATGCCGCCGAATTTTTTTAAAATATGTTAGAAAAATAAAAATATCATTTTTATTGTATAAATGAACTGAATAGGAGTTCTCGTGTTGAAAATATTCGTGTGTTGAAATAAAATATTTTATCGTTAAAAATATAATTTTTAACGTGAATGTGAATAAATAAATATTTATAAACAAATCGTCCGATTTGTTTATATACACTGATTTGACTGATATTGATTGGGTCGATAAATTTTACACATCGCTCAACTGCACAAACAAAAATATGTGTTTGTTGATTTGAAACCCCACACGGGTGTTGGGATGATATTTGGCGTACACTAATCCCAATTATTTAATTATTGTCGATCGATTGGTCGACAGACTGTGTGAGCATCGATTATTTACGTTTGATGTTTATGCAGTTGTGTGGTGCACCTTGGATGATGGTTGATTGTTTATCATTGCTATTATATACATGTGTTGTATGGAATCCATATAATTAACATTATATGGTGATTGATTGGGCCTCATTCCAATTGGGAAAATAATGAATATTATAAAAGAAAATTCATGTGTTGAATATAAAAATAGTCATGTGTTGACAGCACTCATGTGTTGAGATTAGTCGTGTGTTGAAAGAAAAATAGATTCATGGGTTGAATAGATTATATATTCATTTGTTGAATAGAATAACGAATTATTGAAATATAAAGTCGCGTTGATTAGAGATGCATTATTTTGACGCGAACGATATTTTTATCGATTTTATTCGTTTTATAATGAACAGAAAGTGATTTCAAAATTGAATATTTTGAAAGGAAATTCGAATTAAATTAAATAAAAATTGAAATTGAAATTTAATTGAATCAATTTGAAATGAATTCAAATTGAAGTGAAAGTGAATTTGAATAGAAATTGAATAGAAAGTGAATTTGAATAGAAATTGAATAGAAAGTGAGTTTGAATTCGAATTAAATAGAAATGAATTCAAATTGAATTAAAAACGAATTGAAATCATTTTGAATAAAATTTAAAACGAACTGAAATTGAATTGAAATCAATTTGAAATAAATTCGAATTGAAGTAAATAGAAGGTAAATTCAAATTGAAGTGAATTGAAACGAATTAGAATTTGAATTGAATTGAAATCAAATCGGTTTGAAATTGAATGTAGCATTGAAATGGTTTTGAAAACGAAATTTAAAACGATTTATAAAATACATTTTAAAAGGAAATCGACGAAATATAACATATATATATATATATATATATATATATAATGGCCTGAATAGAAAGCGCCGCGCCGCGGCAGTTCGTGAATTTCGACCATTAACTTCGAATAGACGTTAAGGGAGATCCGACCGTCGGATTCTCCTAAAACCGGAACCGTTGGGTTAGTATCGAAAAGAGATTTCCAATGAATATTAGAAATTTGAAATCTAACGGTTTGATTTGGAATTATGTCCAAAACAAATTTGAAAAAGGTCGCTGTAAGTGCAGTTCGATGGCCGTTGATGGAAATCGACTGTACGGGCCTTGATAAAATTATTAAAAATATTAATAATTTGTGTAAAATCATAATATGTGAATTGGAAAGAACTGGGATGAAAAACTCCACATTTGGAATGATAAAAATAGATTTTTGTCGAAATGAACTAGTTTTGAACTAGAATTAAAATCAATTTATTTTTGAAATAAATAAATTGAATTTGAAAGTGATTTTAAAAATAATCAATATTCCTAATACGTGAATTGGACTGGAGTTGAACCGAAATTATCTTCGGAATATTTCGATGTTGGATTTCGTGACTATACAAATATTGTTATGGGGATTTGAAAGATATATTTTATATCGTTATTTCCAATACGATATATGTTGGTTTCAGAATTTGATATTGAATATAAGCTGATATATTTTCTATTCAGAGCCTTGTATTTAATATCAAATGTGATTTGGGTTTATCGTGAATCGTGTTTTAGATGACATTGGTTCTTTAACCCAGTTAAAAGCAGGATGTTGATTTTTGAAAAGATTAAAACTAAGTGGAGTTTTAATGAATCTTTAATTAGATTAAAAATGTGAATTGATAATTTAAATTATCAAATTTGAAAGGTGATCGAGAATGGAGTATCACCAGTTTTGCTCCAAAGCGGTAGTTAAATCTGTACTTAGATTTGAACGTGAAATGGTAATTAATTTTACCGATAACACCATGGTGTTAGGAATGGAGTATCACCAGTTTTGCTCCATGGGATATATAGGTTGGGATGGGGAAATAAAATAAATAATTACTTCGGTGTGGTTCGCTAATCCCGACTAGTTTGAAATGATATCCAAAGAAAGATTAAAGAATAAATTTAGAAGAATTTATCTTGGATAAAATTAATGGGAACCTTTCCCTAAGAATGTGATTTTATGAATAAAAGAATATTCTGAATTGGAATGAGGCGTCTGTTGTGTTTGTGTAACATTTGTTTATCATATACGTGGGTTATTCAGAAAGGCCGGGTTTATACCCATTCTGAATAACCGATTCGACGAGATGTCGAAGATGAAGACGGTGGTTGAAGACCGGAAGTCTTCACATCGTTTGGGTGATTACTGATGATCTTGATTGGGCTGTACACCCAAGATGAGGGAAACAGTTGGTGATCGTCCAGACGTACTTGGAGATGGATGGATATACGAGGAAAGTGCCTCCGGTTTCGTTCAGACCCAGAACGAACTTGCAAATGGATAGTGTGTCTGACGTTGGATTTTATTCTGTGTTGATCGATCTCTATTAAATATACATCTGTTTGGCGGCAGAGAATTTATTCTCTTGCTTAACGCCCTTCTCTGAGACGTACGAGCTCAGAGGTTGTATATCGATGGACATCAGTCGCATGGAGTGAATTGTCAGTGTGGCACGCGTAAGTGGCAATTGATCAAGGCTTCTGTTGAAAAGCAAAGTCTTGTGGTTGATGATCAAAGCATGGCCTGTGTGGCGTAGCTTTGTGTATAACGTGAATTCGCGAGCCTCACACCTCGGTATGAGTCAAAAACGGGATAGTGACTGCAGGGAGAGCACGACGTTTCTTTCTAGCTAGGGTGGTGTCAGTGACCTACCAGCCCTGACATTTATATACTTTTTACCTGTGTGGTTGTTGGAATGCGAGGCGCCTCGGATATAGGTCTGTAAGGACCGGGAAACGTGTGTTCAGGAATAATTAATCCTCAAAAGTAAGAGAGGACCGGCCCTGAAGATCCAAGGATCATAGTGGGGTCCTGGGACATTTGCTAGAGTGTCTCGAACGCGGAGAGGAGCTTGCCCCTTGCCTCGGCTCATGACAGAAATCCAATTTCCAATACGTGATAGTGCGGTTTTATTTGTAGAACCTAGTATGGCGACATAGTGGTATGGGTCATTCATGTCGCCTATGATTGATATTTATGATGTGAAATTGTTTTGACACTATACGCCAATAATAGTATCAAATGATGTGTTTTTAACGTATCAAGCATGCTTTGGCTGTTATAAGGTAAAAACCCTATCCTCCGGCTTGCGTTGCATTGTGTGATGGGACCTGGGTCTTATAACAGCTTCATTTTTTCTTTATTTAGCATTGCGCTGTTTGTTTTATGCACTGGTATTCTTGGGAGGAAACCCGTTCCGTGTTATACGGCGTGGTCCCTTGAATTACTATCTTTAAAGTAAAGTTTTAAATAACTGTTTTAGTTCTCACACCAGTCACATGACTGACCTGGAGTTTATTATTTTAACCTAAACTCTGGGTGCCCCTATTTTCCACGCGGGCAGCTAGTAGTTTTGGTTTTGCAGATTTATATTCACAGGGTCCTGATTTACAACTGGAACGATGCTCGGAAAGCTCTGTATCCGTGCATTACTTCTAGTTGTGTTTTTGTATATTTTTCCGCTGCTATGTAATTTGTTGTAATCTCTGATATTTATCGAATGTACTTTATTCATTTATACTCTATATATTCTTGTATCTGATGGAATTGTTGTAATAACGATGAAATGTTCTTCCGTCTGCGTTCTGGTTTGTCTTGTCCTCACAGTAATTCGTTCTTTCTCATCTCTTCGGAGACCGGGGAAGTTCGGGTCGCTTCAGTTGGTATCAGAGCTTTGGTTTACAGAGCTCGAGAACAAGACACATTAGAACCATATGAAAGAATTCATCAGATATTTGATTAGTAATATCCAATTAGAATGACTCGTTAGAGATAGGATCAGTAGTATCCTAGAACGAGTGTGAAGAGTATATTTTTCAAATGAAAAACAATTTTTGTTTTGAAAATTTAAATCGCTTTATACGTATTTGATTATTTATTTATTTTGAATTTGGACAATCGAGTATATAAAGATTTCGCGTATACGCGTCATGAACGTATATTCGAAGTTTTAATATACTGGATAGATATAGAATCACACTCTAGTCGCCCGGAGATGGTACTGATAATTGTCATGACATCATCAGTATTTATACTCGTGTTTCGAAGGTGTGGTTTCTATATATTTCCATTAGACTGGTGTGAGAACCAAAACTTATATAGATAGATTTATTTGTTGTGATTGACACGAAAACATGATTTTCTGTATATATATCAATTATGAATTTGAAACTCTAATTCACTAATTGATTGATGTTTGTGTTGGTTGTTTATTTGTTTGATATTTTGAACCATTTAGCCTAATTGTATCAAATATTGAATTATATTGAAAATTAGTCGCATTTGCTTGTATATACATGTACTTACATTGAACAGGTCATAGCAAGGAGGCTAGAGCAGAGAATAAAATTTGTTTGCCCGACAAATAGGTACATATTTACTATAATTTACTGTTTTGTTTGGGTGATGATGATTTTATGAGCCTATTGGCTAGCCGCTTGGCTTTTTCTTTTCCTTTTTGAGATCAGAAGGCCTATAAGGCAATTTCGGGATTTTCCCGTGGCTCCCGGTGCAGGGGAGGTTATGGCGAAATTTTTCGAAAATTCCGGGTGTTAGCCAAATTTTTGAAAATTTGAAAATTCTTAGAAACTGAAAAGTTGGAGAATGCAAGCCAGATCGAACGTAGAGCTGATTAATCAAACCACTTTCGACTTTGTTCCTTTTCAGGGACGAAAAGTTTTAAGCGGGGGAGATTGTAATAACCCGGAAAATCTGAGCCAGTTTAAAATTTTTATTTTGGCAATTTTAGCGGAGTTTGAATATTTAAAATGAATTATTTTAAAATAATATCGATGAGAAATTTATTTTGAATAGAATTCGACGTATATATTATATACGCCGTCGTTAGAATATAAATAATTATATATAATTATAAAAGGAATTGAAAATGGCGCGGTAGTTCGATAATTCGATTTCAAACTTCAATTGAATATACCGGGTGCAAAACAAACTGGATTTTAGTGAAACCAAAAATAATAGGATCTAATTGAGAATATCTTTCCAACGAATCCGAAAAATCGAAATTTAATGGCGGGAATCAAAAGATATGTCCAGTTGAAAATTCTGAATAGTCGCTATGGAATTCAGGCCCTTAAAAATGGGAATTTTGCAAACGACCTCAGATTTCGATGAAACCACTTTTGTTGGGTCCGTGATGTCAAATTATTGCTAGGTTCCAAATTTCATAATTTTTTGAATCAATATGTGAGCGTGGCAAAGGAAAACGCGTTTGACCAGTTTCAGTTGATTTTAATCGACTGGAAAATGGCCATTTTTCCCACGGTCTCATAATTCGACGAAACTAGTTTTGTTAGGACCATATCGTCAATACGAAGCTAGAAAATATTTTTCTGGGATTTATAGAGTTCGTACGTGACCCCGGTAAATTGAAATGCGCGTTCAAATTCAATATATAGAGTTATATGTTGATTTTGACGAAAACTGATCGAAACGATCAAATCAGCTTACGATACAAATCCCATTGTGTTCGAAATGGGGGTAATTAGCTATAGACGACAGGCGGTGGGCCTCGTTTCGAGTTCGTATGTAAAAGTCAACTTTTTAAATTAAATAATTAAAAAAAAAATATCCTCCCTCCTCCCCTTATAAACCGCTGCCCCCTTCCCTTCATTTTCGTTCATCACAGGAAAAAAAAGAGAAGCGATCGAGAGGGAGACCCGACCCCCCCCCCCCTCCCAGCGGCGCCGACCTCGCGACAGCCCCCCATCGAAGACGAACGCGCTACCCTCCCCACCCCCTGCCCTTGCGACGCGAGATACCCCCCCCCCCCCCCCACTCGATCGAGTTGACCGCAGCACCCCCCCCCCCCTCCCCATTCGATTTCCATCAGCCCCCCTCGCTTGCTCCGCCCGCCACCACCGGCGAACTCCAGCCCCCTTCGATCCCTCTTCTCCCCCATCCACTGTAAGCTTCCATCCTTTTTTTATTTTATTTATTTATTTTGTTTTGTGTTAATCTATTTTAAATATTTTTGCTAGTTTAATCTGTTTTTTTAAGCTAATAGAAAAGATTAGATTTTTCGAATAGAAAAGATTAGATTTTTCGAATAGAAAAGATTGGATTTTTAAATTAGTTAAGTTAGGATTTTTAAAATAGAAAGGGCATGGTCTTTAAAATAAAAATAGCAATATGAAAGTGAAATAAAGATATGATTTTTATATTTTTAAAGTAATAAAAATATGATTTTTATACTCTTAAAGTATTAAAAATGTAATTTTTACTATATAGGAGATGTAAAAATATGATTTTTGTTTATGTAGAGAATTAAAAATATAATTTTTTACATGATAGGAATATTATAAATATCATCTTTATATGTGTAGAAAAATAAAAATGTGATTTTTATAATGATATTTGAAAAGGCAAAATCTTTATATAGAGAATAGCGAGGTAAAAATATAATTTTTATCTATATAGTAGCAATGATAAAATAGAATTTTTATCCATATAGCATAGTAAAAATTCGATTTTTATATATTGAATAGCATAGTAAAAATTCTATTTTTATATATTGAATAGCGTGGTAAAAATTCGATTTTTATATATTGAATAGCATAGTAAAAATTCAATTTTTACATATGTAGAGGATACGGGCAACGAAAGCGACAAAAGGCGAGAACGACGAAGATTTCTATTAATGAAGTGTCGTGGAGTTGGGATAGCTATCGGTGAGAATTTCTCACTCTAAATTTCTTTTTCTAGTTATATATATATATACTAGGATGCAGACGGTGTTTAGTAGCACCCGACACAATCGTCCACAGACCATGGACTTGTTTGTTTGGCTGTGTTATTAGTTAGATGATTTGATTTGAATTTGGTTGTTTGGTGAATTTGATTGATGTGTGAATGGCGTGGGCCTTCACTAGACTGGGGATAAGCCTAGGCCTTGTCCCGTTTCTAGTATCGTGCCGTTATGCCGTCGAAATTTCTAAAATATGTTAGAAAAATAAAAATATCATTTTTATTGTATAAATGAACTGAATAGGAGTTCATGTGTTGAAAATATTCGTGTGTTGAAATAAAATATTTTATCGTTAAAAATATATTTTTTAACGTGAATGTGAATAAATAAATATTTATAAACAAATCGGCCGATTTGTTTATATACACTGATTTGACTGATATTGATTGGGTCGATAAATTTTACACATCCCCCAACTGCACAAACAAAAATATGTGTTTGTTGATTTGAAACCCCACACGGGTGTTGGGACGATATTTGGCGTACATTAATCCCAATTATTTAATTATTGTCGATCGATTGGTCGACAGACTGTGTGAGCGTCGATTATTTATGTTTGATGCTTATGCAGTTGTGTGGTGCACCTTGGATGATGGTTGATTGTTTATCATTGCTATTATATACATGTGTTGTATGGAATCCATATAATTAACATCATATGGTGATTGATTGGGCCTCATTCCAATCGGGAAAATAATGAATATTATAAAAGAAAATTCATGTGTTGAATATAAAAATAGTCATGTGTTGACAGTACTCATGTGTTGAGATTAGTCGTGTGTTGAAAGAAAAATAGATTCATGGGTGGAATAGATTATATATTCATTTGTTGAATAGAATAACGAATTATTGAAATATAAAGCCGCGTTGATTAGAGATGCATTATTTTGACGCGAACGATATTTTCATCGATTTTATTCGTTTTATAATGAATAGAAAGTGATTTCAAAATTGAATATTTTGAAAGGAAATTCGAATTAAATTAAATAAAAATTGAAATTGAAATTTAATTGAATCAATTTGAAATGAATTCAAATTGAAGTGAAAGTGAATTTGAATAGAAATTGAATAGAAAGTGAATTTGAATAGAAATTGAATAGAAAGTGAATTTGAATTCGAATTAAATAGAAATGAATTCAAATTGAATTAAATTGAAATTGAATTAAAAACGAATTGAAATCGTTTTGAATAAAATTTAAAACGAACCGAAATTGAATTGAAATCAATTTGAAATGAATTCGAATTGAAGTAAATAGAAGGTAAATTCAAATTGAAGTAAATTGAAACGAATTAGAATTTGAATTGAATTGAAATCAAATCGGTTTGAAATTGAATGTAGCGTTGAAATGGTTTTGAAAACGAAATTTAAAACGATTTATAAAATACATTTTAAAAGGAAATCGACGAAATATATAATATATATATATATATTATATATAATGGCCTGAATAGAACGCGCCGCGCCGCGGCAGTTCGTGAATTTCGACCATTAACTTCGAATTGACGTTGCGGGAGATCCGACAGTCGGATTCTCCTAAAACCGGAACCGTTAGGTTCGTATCGAAAAGAGCTTTCCAATGAATATTAGAAATTTGAAATCTAACGGTTGGATTTGGAATTATGTCCAAATCAAATTTGAAAAAGGTCGCTGTAAGTGCAGTTCGATGGCCGTTGATGGAAATCGACTGTACGGGCCTTGATAAAATTATTAAAAATATTAATAATTTGTGTAAAATCATAATATGTGAATTGGAAAGAACTGGGATGAAAAACTCCACACTTGGAATGATAAAAATAGATTTTTGTCGAAATGAACTAGTTTTGAAAATCAATTTATTTTTGAAATAAATAAATTGAATTTGAAAGTGATTTTAAAAATAATCAATATTCCCAATACGTGAATTGGACTGGAGTTGAATCGAAATTTTCTTCGGAATATTTCGTTGTTGGATTTCGTGACTATACAAATATTGTTACGGGGATTTGAAAGATATATTTTATATCGTTATTTCCAATACGATATATGTTGGTTTCAGAATTTGATATTGAATATAAGCCGATATATTTTCTATTCAGAGCCTTGTATTTAATATCAAATGTGATTTGGGTTTATCGTGAATCGTGTTTTAGATGACATCGGTTCTTTAACCCAGTTAAAAGCAGGATGTTGATTTTTGAAAAGATTAAAACTAAGTGGAGTTTTAATGAATCTTTAATTAGATTAAAAATGTGAATTGATAATTTAAATTATCAAATTTGAAAGGTGATCGAGAATAGAGTATCACCAGTTTTGCTCCAAAGCGGTAGTTAAATCTGTACTTAGATTTGAACGTGAAATGGTAATTAATTTTACCGATAACACCGTGGTGTTAGGAATGGAGTATCACCAGTTTTGCTCCATGGGATATATAGGTTGGGATGGGGAAATAAAATAAATAATTACTTCGGTGTGGTTCGCTAATCCCGACTAGTTTGAAATGATATCCAAAGGAAGATTAAAGAATAAATTTAGAAGAATTTATCTTGGATAAAATTAATGGGAACCTTTCCCTAAGAATGTGATTTTGTGAATAAAAGAATATTCTGAATTGGAATGAGGCGTCTGTTGTGTTTGTGTAACATGTGTTTATCATATGCGTGGGTTATTCAGAAAGGCCGGGTTTATACCCATTCTGAATAACCGATTTGACGAGATGTCAAAGATGAAGACGGTGGTTGAAGACCGGAAGTCTTCACATCGTTTGGGTGATTACTGATGATCTTGATTGGGCTGTACACCCAAGATGAGGGAAACAGTTGGTGATCGTCCAGACGTACTTGGAGATGGATGGATATACGAGGAAAGTGCCTCCGGTTTCGTTCAGACCCAGAACGAACTTGTAAATGGATAGTGTGTCTGACATTGGATTTTATTTTGTGTTGATCGATCTCTATTAAATATACATCTGTTTGGCGGCAGAGAATTTATTCTCTTACTTAACGCCCTTCTCTGAGACGTACGAGCTCAGAGGTTGTATATCGATGGACATCAGTCGCATGGAGTGAATTGTCAGTGTGGCATGCGTAAGTGGCAATTGATCAAGGCTTCTGTTGAAAAGCAAAGTCTTGTGGTTGATGATCAAAGCACGGCCTGTGTGGCGTAGCTTTGTGTATAACGTGAATTCGCGAGCCTCACACCTCGGTATGAGTCAAAAACGGGATAGTGACTGCAGGGAGAGCACGACGTTTCTTTCTAGCTAGGGTGGTGTCAGTGACCTACCAGCCCTGACATTTATATACTTTTCACCTGTATGGTTGTTGGAATGCGAGGCGCCTCGGATATAGGTCTGTAAGGACCGGGAAACGTGTGTTCAGGAATAATTAATCCTCAAAAGTAAGAGAGGACCGACCCTGAAGATCCAAGGATCATAGTGGGGTCCTGGGACATTTGCTAGAGTGTCTCGAACGCGGAGAGGAGCTTGCCCCTTGCCTCGGCTCATGACGGAAATCCAATTTCCAATACGTGATAGTGCGGTTTTATTTGTAGAACCTAGTATGGCGACATAGTGGTATGGGTCATTCATGCCGCCTATGATTGATATTTATGATGTGAAATTGTTTTGACACTATACACCAATAATAGTATCAAATAATGTGTTTTTAACGTATCAAGCATGCTTTGGCTGTTATAAGGTAAAAACCCTATCCTCTGGCTTGCGTTGCATTGTGTGATGGGACCTGGGTCTTATAACAGCTTCATTTTTTCTTTATTTAGCATTGCGCTGTTTGTTTTATGCACTGGTATTCTTAGGAGGAAACCCGTTCCGTGTTATACGGCGTGGTCCCTTGAATTACTATCTTTAAAGTAAAGTTTTAGATAACTGTTTTAGTTCTCATACCAGTCACATGACTGACCTGGAGTTTATTGTTTTAACCTAAACTCTGGGTGCCCCTATTTTCCACACGGGCAGCTAGTAGTTTTGGTTTTGCAGATTTATATTCACAGGGTCCTGATTTACAGCTGGAACGATGCTCGGAAAGCTCTGTATCCGTGCATTACTTCTAGTTGTGTTTTTGTAAATTTTTCCGCTGCTATATAATTTATTGTAATCTCTGATATTTGTCGAATGTACTTTATTCATTTATACTCTGTATATTCTTGTATATGATGGAATTGTTGTAATAACGATGAAATGTTCTTCCGTCTGCGTTCTGGTTTGTCTTGTCCTCATAGTAATTCGTTCTTTCTCATCTCTTCGGAGACTGGGGAAGTTCGGGTCGCTTCAAAATATAAATTAAAAGGGCCAGTGATGGTTTGATGTTATGGATGAATGGATGTTTGTTTTCTTCGATAGTTAAATAACCAACTATCGAAGTGTTTACCAATATCGTTGTCAATATGGAGAGACCGGTTGGATTATTATCCGAGAACCACTCCGTATTGGCAGTAGCGTTATGAATCAGATTATATGAAGATAATCGAAGACGGAGTGAAGTGCAAGGACTTTTTCTATTAATAGAAATTGTGCCTTCGGTCTCGTTCAATCCCAGAACGAACGTATATGGACAAATGTCTGACAAAGTATTTCCAATGGTCGAATATGATTATTCTGTACAAATATACATGGTGGCAACGGATTTATTCCCTTAGCATAATATCCAGAATATATTTGTGCAAATCAATTAGTGATTAACGGATCTGACAATGTGGCATTCAAAGTAATTGTGTTATAATTGAATGGCAAGTAAGCGTAGCCTCAGGCCTCAACAACCGGGAAATGACAAAAATCAGGCAGGCAACATGGCTATGTGGGTCGCTCCCATTAGGGTGTATAATCACCTATCTAGAGATTCATTTAATTTCTTATTCTATTCGATGATGTTCCATTCGGGAAATGGTTGCTGATCCCAACCGTTGGTGATATACATTCGATACACTCAAGAGAAATGAGTAGTTGGTCATGTGTGGGCCAGGTTGCAAGACGTTCTTTGTAACACCCCGAATTTTCTATTAACATTAAATTAAAAAATTAAAGTATAATTAATTCTAAATGAAAGAACTAAGGGAAACGGATTACTCCGTTGGGTTCGTCTCGGAATTTTGCTTGAGATAGAGTCCGAGTTTGCGTAAATCGGACTCCGTATGAAGGAGTTATGACCTCCGGAAGTTTCAGAATTCAATTTAAAATTCAAACAGTTCAAAATTCAGTTCGAAATTTGAAAACATACCCAAACTAGGTTTGGCGGGAATTTTCCCGCCCAGGACCCAGGTCGACCAGGGGGTTGACCTGGGAGTCGACCTGGGGGTCGACCTGCCCAGTCGACCTGGTCAGGCCCTGGCTGGCCTGGTCGGGTTCTGGTCGAATTTCTGAGCTCTGGTGTGTCACTAGGGCTGACTTGTCACTTTTTGATTGGCTCCTCTTGGTGTGTATGGTCTGGATTCACTCTATGATCATCTGATGGCTCAAATCAATCTGAAATTCTATAAATACAACCCAACACTCAACCTAAATTGACACAAATAAAATAGAACTAGAGCCGTCATGCTGCCGGGAAGAAACTAAGAGTAGCCGTCAGTTAGAGAAAGCTTAGAGACGAGCAAAACTAAAGTAAAAACAAGATTCAAACAAAGTTTATCTACCCAAAGGAAAGCATTGCAAATTCAGAACTCAGAATCCAGAATTCAAGTTCGTCGTTTGTTGTAAGTATAGTGATTTTTCTGATGGGAATAAAAATTGAGACTTGATTCGATGTAAAATGGAAATGGAATATTACTATTGTATAATGACAATACTAATTCATATCTGTGTATTGCAATGATTGTATTGTGAATGGTTGGAATGTTTGTGGTTAAATTTACTTGGTGTTGGATCCATTCAAATGAAAACAACATCACATGCAAGTTGTATAGTTCATATTATAATCTACACCTATATGTTTATGTGATTATATAGGTTGTATGTGTTATGTCCAAGTTAAGATCTCGTGTATATACTTTATGCTAAAGCCTCTATGCCTAAATGGTTAAGTTCATATACATGCTCATATGTTTATACAAAAGTTGCAAGTTCATAATTGGATCCATGCCAAGATCCATTTTAATACAAGTTTCATGTTATAGTAGTAAACATGATTTGATCCAGTTCGCACCCTTGTGCTAAAAATTATACATACTTTATGGACATGACATAATTTTTTCATATACTAGTTTGTGTTTGAGATTATGCCTAGATATAAACATGTTTAGGCTTATGTTGCCTAAATCATATGCTAATTCATGTGACACCTATTTAGTTAGATCCCTATCTCAATGCAAGTTCACATATTTGTAAGTTGATTTAGTCTATGTTGCAAATTCACATATATGTATGTTGATTTAGTCTATGTTGCAAGTTCACACCTATGATATTCATGTTGACTATTTTGCAAGTTCACACCTATGATGTTCATAATGACTATGCCAAAAATGCCAAGTTTACACCTATGTCATGTTTATGTTAATGAATCTCTTTATGCCAATTTTGTGTACGCTAAATTAGGCTAAGTTTTTAGCCTAATATTATATGCTAAAAATCATGCGGACGAAAAATTAGGCTAAGATTGTTAGCCTAATATTTAGACGGGGTAACGTTGGGAAAAATTGGTAATTATAGGAAACTTGACATAAATTGGTGAAAAATATATGAAGTTGGCATGTTTGTCACATGCCAAAATTGGTGGCATTTAAATGGTATAAATCCTTATACCAAAAACGATGAACTTGGAAAGTGGGCCATAACATTTAAATGTTAACAAATTTACATATAACAAGTAATAGAGACAAATATGTAAATTTAGAAAATATGAGTATGCTTAACCCGAGGTTGGATTGAGTTGTGATGTAAACCTGCCCGGACCCGCCCGGCTGTCCAGTAATCACAACAATACCTATCCAATGTGGGTGGTTAAGCATTGAGCCCAAATAAGGACCCGAGGTTAAACTGAGCTACGGTGTAAACCTACCCGGAACTGACCGGCACATCCAGTAACCGTAACAATACCTGTCTAATGTGAGTGGTCGGTGCTTTAACTAATTAAGGTTAAGGACAAGTCATGATGGTAGGGTTAAGTTAACTAAAATACTTAACCAATTCAACATGTTAATTAAACTGATGGGTGGGGTTAGGTAAATACAGACACTTAACCACTTAACATGTTTGACTAGAAAACCCTAGTAACGGGGACCCATTTCAGCAGTAACCCAATTAGGTATCATGGTACCCTGAAACTAGGCAAGGTAGGGCACGATTACTGGGCTGATTGTAAGCGGTCAAAAGCGACGACGGTTGGTGCAGCAGTGTGGGTTCTAACGGAGTGCGGTTGTGCACACACTTCGGAGCAGACAAACAGGGCATTGGGCACCAGTAATATAACCTATGCATTCTAGAATTGTGTCGGGCCGCCACTATGGGACCTGATACACCCCATGGTGGGACCAGCATAGGTGTCTACAATCATTGGGGGCCGTATGACACATATGATTTTGCGAGTAGGAGCCGATCTTTAGAAAAAGGGGACCACTTCACCCTGGTCATGGGGTGTCAGTTGAGACAGTACAAGTAGGTGCAGAGATATAGTGTGGGGCGCGATAGTATATTCGGTTCAAAACTGCTTTATCTTAGTTTATGATACTTTCCTGTTTCCAGTTTATACCTACCATGCTCTTTTTCTTTTTCTCATACTGAAGAGTCACTAGACTTACCAAGCTTTATGTCTGACTCTATTTTTCTTTTTTCTTCTTTCCTTCCGTCCCCCCCCCCCCCCCCCAAGGTCCTCAGGGAGGAAACAACCTAGCTTAGTCAGACTCTTTGCAAGCTTCAAGATAGTAGATGTATGGTTTGGACTCTCTTTCCTTGGCTATGGATGTTGGACACATTCTATGGGGATTTATGCAGTTTTAATTATGTTTTATGCTTCTTTATTTAATAATCAAGATAGAATTGATGATGTAATGTTTTGGAAGTTATTGTAAGACAATTTTGAAAATGTTTTGTATGAACACATTTTTATGAAATGAAAGTCTGTTTGTTTTCCGCTGCTTATATATACATGTGTTTATATCTGTCTTGTGTTTTATCTGTGACTTCTACTTATAAACCTCCACCGAAATTAAGGCATTCCCTTTGTGAGTGACATTAACGGAGTTGGGGTGTTTCACTTGGTATCAGAGCACAGATTTACCAGATTAGATAAAGGTTTTTGAAACTATTTTCAAAAAGAAGTTTAAAGAAGCATTTTTTTCAAGAAAAAACGTTGTTTTTTAAAAGGCATAATTCCCCAAAGCCATATGCACTTTCTCTCTATCCTTTGTCTTGAATACTTTCCTTTTTGTTCCAGCATGTCTGGGGATCTTAACCTTCCAGAAGGAGTACCAATACCTGGCTGGTTCCGAAGGTACCTAGAGGCTAGGGCCAATGGTGCGGGCCCAGCAGACATTCCTCCTCCCACAGTGGCAGCGGTTCCTCCTCCTCCTCGTGGAAATACTTTCGCTAAGACATGTAGAGACTTCAAGGCTATGGGTGAAAAGGACTTTTATGGAACTGAATCCTTTGTGGCAGCAAGGAACTGGCTGAAGGAGACCGAAGATTTGTTCGTCATCTTCGAAGTTGACGACAGGCAAAAGATACAGCTAGCAGTGTGGTTGCTTAAAGACGAAGCTTCTTATTGGTGGGAAGTTACCCATGCTGAGAGGCCAGTGGAGACTTGGGAAGATTTCAGGATGAGGTTTGAGATGAAATTCCTCTCCCAAGCTGAAAGAAGCCTGTAAATGGAGAAGTTCCTAACTCTTAAACAAGGAAGTATGACGGTCAAGGAGTATGTCAATCAGTTTAATCAGCTGGCCAGATTTGGGCTGGATTTAGTAAACACCCAACACAAGAAGGCCCTTTGCTTCGTCAAAGGGCTGAATGAGCCTCTACACAGCCTAGCTATGACCCATATACCCATGGGAGTGACTTATGAAAGCTTGGTGGACATGGCGCTGCTACACGAGGAAGACAAAGGCAAGAAAGAGGCAAAGGTGGAAGTGCCTCAGAAAAAGAAAGAGGGTTTACAGGCTAAGAAGACAGACTTCAAGAAAGGCGGGAAGAACAACAAGTCCTGTGAAAAGAGAAGGTGTAATTTTTGTGGCATTGTTGGACATATAGCGAAAGACTGCAGGAAGAAGGCAAAGATGAATGGTGGTTGTTTCCATTGTGGAGAGACTGGACACTTGGCTAAGGACTGCCCAAAGAAGCAGGGGCAGGGACAGAGGACTGGATCCACCTCAGGGGGACAGGTTCACGCGCTGGTGGCACCTCCACAGGAACGAGGTAGAAATATTTCCGTAGAAAGCTTAGTTTATCTCTATGATCATCCAATTCGCACTCTCTTTGATTCTGGTGCATCACACTCCCTTATTTCATTTGCTTTAGTAGAATCTCTGCACCTAGACACTAGTATGGTAGAAGATCCCTTGGTTGTTTCAAATCCAATTGGGGGCTTAACTTATTTGTCAATGGTTTGTTTGGATTTGAAAATCTCTATTCTAAGTGTTGAATTTAGATGTAGTGCCTTTGTTTGGGTTTCTCGGGATATGGACTGATCTTAGGCATGGATTGGTTATCCAGTAATGTTGCCATTCTTGATTGCGAGAAGAGAGTGGTTAGGCTCTTGACTCAGCTCAGTAACACTCTAGAAATTTCTTGTAATCCCTTGAATGTTGTAATGCTTAGTTATCTGGAATCTCTTGATGCTTCTGTTGAGAATTTGCAGTCGGTTAGAGTGGTCCGGGAATATCCGGATGTCTTTGAAGAGGTGAAGGGCTTACCTCCGAGGCGGGAAATAGACTTCCGCATATATCTTGTTGATAATGCAAAGCCCGTAGCTTTACCTGTTAGACACATGGCTCCAAAGGAGATAAAGGAGATCAGTCAGCAGGTTAAGGAGCTTCTCGAGAAGGGGTTTATAAGGCGGAGTATCTCGGAATGGGGTGCTCCAGTGGTGTTTTCCACCAAAGCAGATGGTTCACTACGTCTCTGTGTGGACTATAGGGAGCTAAACAAGCTGACTAAAAAGAATAGACACCCGCTTCCAAGAATAGACGATTTGTTTGATCAGCTTGTAGGTGCGTCGGTCTTCTCCCAACTTGATTTGGCTACTGGGTTCCATCAGCTAAGGGTAGCTAAAGATAGCATTGATAAAACGGCATTCAGAACCCCAGACGGTTTCTTCGAGTGGCTTGTCATGCCTTTCGGCTTGACAAACACACCCGCTTATTTCGTGGACCTAATGAGTAGGGTGTTCAGAGAATTCCTCAGTAAGTTCGTGGTGGTCTTCGTAGACGATATTTTGATCTTCTCAAAGAATGAGGAAGAACATGCTAAGCATCTGAAGGAGATCAGGGAAACTCTTCGAGTTCATCAGCTAAAAGCCAAATTCTCCAAGTGCCACTTTTGGAGAAAAGAAGTAAGGTTTCTTGGACATATATTGTCCAAAGAGGGGTTAGCTGTGGACCCCGCGAAAGTGGTGGCAGTGCAAGATTGGAAGACACCAAGAAATGCAACCGAAGTCCGAAGCTTTCTCGGGCTAGCGGGTTTTTACCGAAAGTTTATTAGAGATTTCGCAAAAATCTCAGCTCCACTCACAAGGCTAACAAAGAAGAATCTAGCATTCGCTTGGGATTTGGACTGTGATATTGCTTTCCAACGCTTAAAAAGGGCTCTTACAACGGCCCCAGTTCTGACTTTGCCCGATGGGAGCAAGATGTTCACAGTATATACGGATGCTTGTGGTACGGGGCTAGGCGTTGTTCTGATGCAAGAAGGGAAGGTAGTAGCTTATGGTGGAAGATAATTGAAAGTTCATGAAAAGAACTACCCAACCCACGATCTTGAGTTGGCCGCCATTGTCTTTGCGCTTAAGTCTTGGCGCCATTATCTCCTAGGTGAGAAGTTCAAATTATATACTGACCATAAATCGCTGAAGTATCTTTTCTCGTAGAAAGATCTTAACTTGAGGCAGCAAAGGTGGATGGAGTTCCTTGCCTCGTATGATTTTGAGATTTCCTATACTCCTGGCAAGGGCAACGTAGTAGCAGACGTCTTGAGCAGAAAGAAGCTGACCTTAAGCCCTCTCTTTGTAGAAAGGCAAAGCTTGGAGTATATAGCCAGTTTTGACTTTAGGCCCTCCTCTGATTTTGTACCTGGTTTGTTGGCATCACTAGGAGTACGGCCTACTCTTTTAGACTCAATAGGGGCCGCACAACGTGAAGACCCTCATCTTGTAGATGTGATTGATAAGCTAATTAGGGGTGAAACTTCCAGTCACCTCAATAGGTACTCCATCGATGATAAGGGTTGGCTGAGGCGAGATGGAAGACTATGCGTCCCACAAGCTAGGGATTTGGTAAAGATGGTTCTCGAGGAAGCACACCATTCCAAGATGACAATACACTCAGGTGGAGACAAGATGTACAAGGACGTAAAGAGAGTTTTCTTTTGGAATGGCATGAAGAAAGATGTGGCAGATTTCGTTTCTAAGTGCATGACATGCCAACAGGTCAAGGCGGAACAAAAGAAGCCTGGAGGACTGCTTCATCCTCTAGAAGTCCCGCAGTGGAAGTGGGATAGCATTTCAATGTACTTCATTGATGGGTTGCCTAGGTCAAGAAGGGGCAATACTAGCATTTGGGTAATAGTGGACAGGCTCACAAAAAGCGCCCACTTTATACCTGTCAAGAGTAGAAGGACTGCCTCATCTCTAGCCTCTCTTTATCTCAAGGAAATAGTTCAACTCCATGGAATACCCTCCAGCGTAGTGAGTGACCGAGATCCTATCTTTACAAGCGAATTTTGGTGGAGTCTGCAAGAAGCTGTAGGCACACAGTTATGCTTGAGCATGGCCTATCACCCCCAAACCGATGGTCATACGGAAAGGGTGAACAGAGTATTAGAAGATCTTCTGAGACTGTGCGTTCTTGACTTCGGAGGGACATGGGAGGATCATCTTCCTTTTGTGGAATTCGCCTACAACAACATCTACCAAGCCACCATCGGCATGGTGCCCTTCGAAGCTCTATATGGAAGACCGTGCCGATCACCAACTTGTTGGTGGGAGTCTACAGACAAGCTTATACTTGGGCCAGACATGATTAGAGAGACTTCAGAAAAAGTGAACTTGATACGAAGGAGAATGAAAACTGCCCAAGATAGACAAAAATCCTACGCAGACAAAAGAAGGAACGACCTTGAGTTTGAGGTTGGGGACAGGGTTTTCCTTAAGGTATCTCCTTTAAGGAACGTCGTTCGCTTTGGATCCGCAGGAAAGCTAGCACCAAGATTTGTAGGACCGTTCCCTATCATAGAGAAGATTGGGAAGATGGCTTATAGAGTAGAGCTGCCCGAAAGGTTGGCTGGAATTCACAATGTCTTTCACGTTTCTCATCTCTGGAAATGTTTACATGAATCTGTGGAAGTGGTGGAGCCAAGCATCCTAGAAGAAGTTGAAATAGAACGAGAAACCACTGTGAGGAGATTTCCAACTCGAATCGTAGGAACTGAAATCAAAAATCTACGCAACCGCGAAGTCAAGCTCGTTAAAGTTCAATGGAGCGATGCCGAGGAAGACACGACTTGGGAAACTAAGGACAGAATACGCGCTGCTTACCCTTTTCTTTTTTAGGGTACATCTTTGATCTCTCTTTTTCTTTAAGTTATGCTTGTATCTATCTTTTTAGGTATATCTCCTCGGTCTTACCCTTTATCCTTAGGTAGAAACCCATTTGGATGTAAACATGTAGTTGAAACATGTTATGGTTGATGGCTGCAAGTGGTTGCTAGTGATTGCTAGTGGTTGCTCGTGGATGCATACACACACCCTAGGTATTAGATCGGATCATTCACTTTCATATTGCATATGCATATATGTATTCATAGTTGTATGTGGTTGAAACTTGATATGTTGTCATATGGATGTCGCATTTGTATGAATGTTTGCGCACTCATGTAGAATTATGAGTAAGGAAAAAAATTGCATACATAATGGATTCATGACACTTGCATGATTTGCATTAAGGAGGTCAACTGAATCAGTAGACCGCCTGATTTTGCATTAGATAAGGACATGTACACACATTATGCATATGATCATGAAGCATTAGAAGTCTTTTAAGGACAATGGACGCCCGTGTTTGTTGGTTGAGTAGATGGACGATTGGATGTTAGGATATATGTTCTTCTAGACTTGAAGATTTCGGGGATGAAATCCTTTAAGGAGGGGAGAATGTAACACCCCGAATTTTCAGTTAATATTAAATTAACAAATTAAAGTATAATTAATTCTAAATGAAAAAATTAATGGAAATGGGTTACGCCGTTGCGTTCGTCTCAGAATTCTGCTTGAGATAGAGTCCGAGTTTGCGTAAATCAGACTCCGTATGAAGGAGTTATGACCTCCGGAAGTTTCAGAATTCAATTTAAAATTCAAACAGTTCAAAATTCAGTTCGAAATTCGAAAACAGACCCAAACTGGACTGGGCGGGAATTTTCCCGCCCAGGACCCAGGTCGACCTAGGAGTCGACCTGGGTAACCTGGTCGATCATGTGGTCGACCTGGTCAGGCCCTGGCTGGCCTGGTCGGGTTCTGGTCGAATTTCTAAGCTCTGGTGTGTCACTAGGGCTGACTTGTCACTTTCTGATTGGCTCCTCTTGGTGTGTATGGTCTGGATTCACTCTATGATCATCTGATGGCTCAAATCAATCTGAAATTCTATAAATACAACCCAACACTCAACCTAAATTCACACAAATAAAATAGAACTAGAACCGTCATGCTGCCGGGAAGAAACTAAGAGTAGCCGTCAGTTAGAGAAAGCTTAGAGACAAGCAAAACTAAAGTAAAAACAAGATTCAAACAACGTTTATCTACCCAAAGGAAAGCATTGCAAATTCAGAACTCAGAATCCAGAATTCAAGTTCGTCGTTTGTGTAAGTATAGTGATTTTTCCGATGGGAATAAAAATTGAGACTAGATTCGATGTAAAATGGAAATGGAATTTTACTATTGTATAACGATGATACTAATTCACATCTGTGTATTGCAATGATTGTATTGTGAATGGTTGGAATGTTTGTGGTTAAATTTACTTGGTGTTTGATCCATTCAAATGAAAACAACATCACATGCAAGTTGTATAGTTCATATTATAATCTACACCTATATGTTTATGTGATTATATAGGTTGTATGTGTTATGTCCAAGTTAAGATCTCATGTATATACTTTATGCTAAAGCCTCTATGTCTAAATGATTAAGTTCATATACGTGCTCATATATTTATACAAAAGTTGCAAGTTCATAATTGGATCCATGCCAAGATCCATTTTAATACAAGTTTCATGTTATAGTAGTAAACATGATTTGATCCAGTTCACACACTTGTGCTAAAAATTATACATACTTTATGGACATGACATAATTTTGTCATATACTAGTTTGTGTTTGTGATTATGCCTAGATCTAAACATGTTTAGGCTTATGTTGCCTAAATCATATGCTAATTCATGTGACACCTATTTAGTTAGATCCCTATCTCAATGCAAGTTCACATATATGTATGTTAATTTAGTCTATGTTGCAAATTCACATATATGTATGTTGATTTAGTCTATGTTGCAAGTTCACACCTATGATATTCATGTTGACTATTTTGCAAGTTCACACCTATGATGTTCATATTGACTATGCTGAAAATGCCAAGTTTACATCTATGTCATGTTTATGTTAATGAATCTCTTTATGCCAATTTTGTGTACGCTAAATTAGGCTAAGTTTTTAGCCTAATATTATATACTAAAAATCATGCGGACGAAAAATTAGGCTAAGATTGTTAGCCTAATATTTAGACGGGGTAACGTTGGGAAAAATTGGTAATTATAGGAAACTTGACATAAATTGGTGAAAAACATATGAAGTTGGCATGTTTGCCACATGCCAAAATTGGTGGCATTTAAATGGTATAAATCCTTATACCAAAAATGATGAACTTGGAAAGTGGGCCATAACATTTAATTGTTAACAAATTTACATATAACAAGTAATAGAGACAAATATGTAAATTTAGAAAATACGAGTATGCTTAACCCGAGGTTGGATTGAATTGTGATGTAAACTTGCCCGGACGCGCCCGGCTGTCCAGTAATCACAACAATACCTATCCAATGTGTGTGGTTAAGCATTGAGCCCAATAAGGACCCGAGGCTAGACTAAGTTACAGTGTAAACCTACCCAGAACCGACCGGCACTTCCAGTAACCGTAACAATACATGTTTAATGTGACTGGTCAGTGCTTTAACTAATTAAGGTTAAGGACAAGTTAGGATGGTAGGGTTAAGTTAACTAAAACACTTAACCAATTCAACATTTTAATTAAACTGATGGGTGGGGTTAGGTAAATACAGACACTTAACCACTTAACATGTTTGACTAGAAAACCCTAGTAACGGGGACCCATTTCAGCAGTAACCCAATTAGGTATCATGGTACCCTGAAACTAGGCAGGGTGGGGCACGATTACTGGGCTGATTGTAAGCGGTCAAAAGCGACGGCGATTGGTGTAGCAGTATGGGTTCTAATGGAGTGCGGGCGTGCACACACTTCGGAGCAGACAAACAGTGCACTGGGTACCAATAGTATGACCTATGCATTCTAGAATTGTGTCGAGCCGCCACCATGGGACTTGATACACCCAAGGTGGGACCAGCATAGGTGTCTACAATCATTGGGGGCCGTATGACACATATGATTTTGCGAGTAGGAGCCGATCTTTAGAAAAAGGGGATCACTTCACCCTGATCATGGGGTGCCGGTTGAGACAGTACAAGTAGGTACAGAGATATAGTGTGGGGTGCGATAGTATATTCGGTTCAAAACTCCTTTATCTTAGTTTATGATACTTTCCAGTTTCCAGTTTATACCTACCATGCTCTTTTTCTTATTCTCATACTGAAGAGTCACTAGACTTACCAGGCTTTAATTCTGACTCTATTTTTCTTTCGTCTTCTTTTCTTCCGTTTCCCCCTCCCCCCCCCCCCCCCCCAGGTCCTCAGGGAGGAAGCAACCCAGCTTAGTCAGACTCTTTGCAAGCTCCAAGATAGTAGATGTATGGTTTGGACTCTCTTTCCTTGGCTATGGATGTTGGACACGTTCTATGGGGATTTATGCAGTTTTAATTATGTTTTATGCTTCTTTATTTAATAATCAAGACAGAATTGATGATGTAATGTTTTGGAAGTTATTGTAAGACAATTATGGAAATGTTTTGTATGAACACGTTTTTACGAAATGAAAGTCTGTTTGTTTTCCGCTGCTTATATATACATGTGTTTATATCTGTCTTGTGTTTTATCTGTGACTTTTACTTATAAACCTCCACCGAAATTAAGGCATTCCCTTTGTGAGTGACCTTAACGGAGGTGGGGTGTTTCATTCTTGTTGAACCCAGTGTATTCCCCTCTAAAGATACACTATCGGAAGGTGGTTCCACACCTTGTCATGTTGGAAATCCAATCTCCAAAAAGCGCCATGCGGTTTTTGATTTTATACTATGTATGTGGAGTGTGAGATGCAAGCGTTCAGCTAGATTCTATTTATTTGATGTAGACATTATTATTTGATATCAAAAATATTTTGGGTTATCATAGGGTAAAAACCATCTGTGTTTTATGTGTGGATCGGTCTTACGATTATCATTTCTTCAAAAGGATTTTGAAAGTTAAACAAATGGTTGGAGTTTACTCACACCAGTCCCATGACTGACCCAAAGTTTATTTTGTTTGTTTTCCCTAAACTCTTGGGTGCCCAAATTTGTACGGGCAGTCAAGTAGTCGGGATTTTACAGATTCATTTAGAGGAGCTTGGAGCAGGAGACTTCAGTGTCAGACATATAATATTTTATTTCCGCTGTGTTGTAACTGTTGTACTCTGATAACTGTATGTTACACAGTGAAAATTTTGTATTTCAATAGTTATATTATCTGATATATTTTATTCGTTCCGCTGTGAGTTGTGATCTTTGTTTTCTTCTATTCTATAGTTCTTTCTTTCTATTTCTCATCCTCTAACTTCTTTCTAATAATGATTCGTATTTCTGTGCAATTTGGGTTGGATGTGTGATGTTATTAGTCAACTCAGATAGTACGGATTTGCGGGCCATTACACTATACGATAGAAGAAACCCAAAAAAATCACAAATATCATGGTTTATCCTTTGAATACAATTATTCAAACACTCAAGATATATATATTAAAATTTATCACAAAACCATTCCTGTACAATCCAAGTAAATACATGATTTAATACTAGAGTATATGTGACATAAAGCTCACAATATTTGTACTAAAATGAGTATTAAGTCCATGCTCGGAAAGCACAAGAGAAAGCACCAAAAACCTGTGCATTTTACTCAGGCTTGTGTTTTGTTTGGCAGATTTGCCCCTTTTAATTCCATATTTTGAGAAAGCATAGAATATGATAGTTGTAGAACATATCCTAAGCTTTCCACGACATTAAAAATTATCGAATTTCGATAAGAAACGAATAAGTTATGGCTAAAACATTTGTGAGACAGCCCAACCACCAAATACGGTCGGCTTTCAGAGAAATGGCTGTTAATGGCGACATGCTTCCATTCCCCTTTTCTTTCGTTTTCTTCATTTTCTACAAATCGCCCTTCTTCCATTTCGTTTCCGCTTGACTCCATTTCTTCCGCATCTACTCTACTCTGGCATGCTTTCGTCATCGTGGCTGTTTCTCCAGAATCCAATTTCAGATCTCACTGATCTGATAGTCATCAGCTAAGTCCCTCGCATTAATTTCCATCACCATTCTGCCTTTATTCGTGTCATTCCCTTTACAACCTTCTTCTTCCAACGCGGTGTCCTTGTCCTACCCCATGATTATCGAAGTACGGCTCTACCGTGTTTTATGAAACATCCTAAGCCTCTTCAGTTCCATAATGTGCAACATCGTGTTACCAGGTGACTTCGCTCACATTCATTGCCTAATGATTATTGCCCTATGTTTTTCTGACCTTCATCAGGAGATATGCGAAGCTTTGGTTTTTTCTTGGAGAATGTGGTGTGGGTTTTGCTTTGTTTTTTGTGATTTGTGGTGATTAGGCTCGACTTGTTGTGTAGCAGTTGTTTTCACATCTTCGCGGAGTCTCTTGTTTATCTGGTATGAATCTTCACAATTTGTGGTTCGCGACTCAACCATGTTTCTAGTCAGTTAGCCAGTTTCCATATATACCGTGTATGCTCGAAAAGGTGAAGCAGATCAATGCCTTTAGCTCGGGTAAGCCTTAATTGAAACATTTTGGTTGCTGATTAGTTGTATGGTGCATGTCGGTATATGCGTTGTGCTTTTGAAATTCTGGGTTTCAAGTAGTTCGTCTTAGAGATGTGAATATGTTGTATGTGGTGAATGATCTTTTGTATGGAAGATGGGCTTTTGATTTTCTGGGTTTAGTGTTGGATTGTGCGCTGTTTTTTGGCATGTACAGTGGTGATGGTGTTGCTTCCTTGGCGTATCTATGCCTTAACATTCCGACATGGAAAGCTTATGCTCTAATATAGCATGCTTTGTCATAGGTGCGCTTAACTCATGCCCATCTCCTCTATTAATGTACCTGTCATGCGATTTGCATTTGTATATTTTCTTAGTGTTCTACATGGCTTAACCGCATTAGCAATCGGAAGAGCATGCTCTCATCGCTAATGGTCGGTCCATGCATGTAGCTCGCCAGTTTTTGTTGCTCTCAGGACAGGTCTACGTCATCAAGATCTTGGTAGAGCTTTGCTCACATCTTCAACAATATGCCATTTTCTCATGTCATATCAGGATGGTATTTTTTTACTTAGCATGCTTGTCGTGCTAGTAGTAGGTCAGAGTGTAAGTGACATTAGATGGCTTGCTGCTCCTTTCTTTATTGATTGGATAGTTTGCTATGCTGCTCATGTAATTATCGTGGGTGACATGTGCTTTCACGTTGTTGTACAGCCTCGGGCTTGCTTTGGTACATTGTACAGTTGGTTAGCTTTGACTGTATGACATGTCTTTTAACCTTTGTAATTTTATATGTAATCCCACTTCTTCTTAGAAGTATGTAATTGTATAATTGGTATCTCCCTGCGTGGAGAACATGATAATGGTGTTAGGGAATGCGGAATAGATCGTTAAGGCAAAATGAACATTAGAGGCGGTGAATAGTGTTTGTGAGAATTCAAACAAAACCTAAAACTTATGTGAATAACAGAATGAATCAAACACCACAAGCACAATCAAAGACACAGATTCAAACACATAAGCAAAATAGATAGAAATAAAAATGCAGAAAAGGAAAGAACACACCGGATTTTAAATTGGTTCAGATTGCTTTTACGTCCAGTCCAGCACAACGCTAGATTGCACAGAGTTTTATTACTATTCTAATAATCAAGTACAACCTCCTTGATTTCACGGCTACAAGGGATACCACCGATTCCTATTTCCTTGGTTTCACGGCTACAAGGAAAACACTGATTCCTACTTACTTGGTTTCATGGCTACAAGGAACACACCGATTCTTACTTTACTCAACCCAAGCAATTACAAACAGCCCTATAACTCTTCAATATCACTTGATTCAGAGAGAGATGCGAAAAGAGTGTAGAGAGAAGATGTTTGATCAAAACGGAATTGAATTCGCGGAGTATAAGTGTATAAATCATAAAAATGATTAAGAATATTTATATAATGAAAGAGAGTGAAAGTGGAGAAGAAGATATGTTTAAAAAATCGAATTCAAGCCCATTTTATAAAGTGTGAAAGGTTGCGACATTTCTGAAACGTTTCAAATAGTGAGAAGACACTTCCTTTCAAATTTGAATTTCTGACAGTTATATGTCGACATAGTGTTTTTAGCATGTCGACATACTCTAGTGTATTGTTAAATTTTAAAACATTTTTCAAGTGTTTTGATATAAATACAGTTCTGGAAATTCTTGAATAAAAATATAGTGTTGTAAATTAATATTATAAGGTAGAAAAACATATGAAAACATAAACTTAAACTATATAAACATATTTTTAAAATTATAAGGTTTTAAACTATATATATAAAGTATAAGAATATAAATATATAAAACTTAAGTTTGAAAAACAAAGATAAATAAGAAAGAAAAAATTGAAAAGATAAAGAAATAAAATAGAGAGAATTGAGGATAGAAAATAGAATTTGAAAATCAGAATTTGAATATTGAACCCGGAGTGCTAATTAGTGTCTTACATAATCTAGACTTTATAACTATATTAATCTTGAAATCTTGAATACTCATGAGTCTTGATACTTCTCTGAATTCTTGTTCTCTATTATCTTTAAACTGTATAGTCTTCGGTTATATTTCCTGTATATAGTTCCTGTATGTGTCTGTGTCTCTCTCTCTCTATATATATATATATATATATATATATATATATATATTCTATACAAAAAGTGTTAGTATATATTTTATAATCAATGATAGTTGAAATAAGGTTGTTGTCATCAAAACTCCATTCTCCAACAATCTCCCCCTTTTTTATGATGACAACCTTTGTTTTTAAAATATCATACCTGTATATACATGTTGAAGATGATCCTTCAAATACTCCCCCTATTTGTAAGAAACCTATAAACTATGTCTATATTTTATAATTTCTCCCCCTTTGACATTATCAAAAAGAAATTCTAAAGATACCCCCCCTAAATTGTATAACTTTCTGAATAGAACTTAAGTAACTAACCCAATAAAGATACTCCCCCTTAATCTATTAACTAAATCTAAGTAGAATACCCCCCTTAATCTAACATTAAATTTATTTTATGTTTTAAAGAGAGATAACTAATTATAAATGATAATTTTACTGTGTACAAATTTGTATAATTACGTAGATTTATACACGTACGATACATCGTAGAAACGTAATAAAACGAAAATCGAAGAAAATCTTAATCACTAATTGTTTTTCACAATAGGAGATTTGTGAATTGGACAATTTAGATAATGGAGACAGAATTCTCCATTCTTTTCAATCACATTCCCATTTTCGTCAAATACAACTTCTCCTACACATTCAACCTTATCATCTTCATCCGTAAACATTTGTTGCATCTCTTGATGCTCTTCCTCCTCTATCATTTCTTCTTCTGGTTCTTCCTCTGGTTCTTCCTCCTCATCCATGTTTTGATTATCATAATCTATGATAATCGGATTAGCCTCGTTATCCATTATAAATTTCAGAAGGCTTCTTATCACTTTCCCTTGCCTATTCTGCTCCTGACTCATTCTAATCTGAAGTACTTGTATCTCAATCATCATTTGCAAAGCATTCTCCGTTTATTCTTTGATTTTGATGACACGAGAGAGCGTAGATCGTTGAAATGGACTCTCGGATGATCCAACGTGAGATTCAGAGTTGATTTGGGTGTTAAGATTAGTGGAGGCCATTGTATTTTTTAGTTTAGAGTTTCATAGAGAAGAAAAATGAAAATGAAGAGGAAAAATCGGAATAGAAGATTTAAATAATTGAAATAACTAACTTTTGGTGAGAATTAAATTTTGAAATTTTAGCAGTTATATGTCGACATACCAGAAATTCTATGTCGACATAGTCTTGTTTTAAATTTTATTGTTTGAATTTATTATTTTATTTTTGTATATTTTAATATATTTAATTATTCTAACTCACTTGAATAAAATTCTGAAATTCAACCAAGTCATGGAAAGTAAAAACAAATGGCGGCGAACAACTTTTGGGTGGATCGAAGCCGTGGAATCCCTAATGGATCTTCGATTGCAACAAATCATTCTTCTTTTCCGATCTCTTCGGTTTCTGTTGGTTCTCGCGATGGGATTGTTGGTTCTAGCGATGTGAATGTCGGTTCTTGCGATGTGAATGTTGGGCATAAATCGTTTAGCATCTGTTATGGTGGTCAAGACGCAAATTTTATGGGAATTCACCATCAAATTTTGAGACTTGGTATGATTTTATTAAAAAAATTATTAGCATCAATGACCAGATCCAAATCGTAAAGAAATGCCATGAACTTGGAATTGGTAAAGGGGGTTTCTACAGGCCTAACTACAAAAATGGTGCTAAATTGAATTTGTACATGATGTGCCTTGGTAAAGAATGGGATCCTCAACCAAATAAATACGTAGAAAGGTGTTCTTGTGATGGTTCTTCACCTCCTAAAATTCCTGAGTGGTTTAAAAATATGGCAACCAATGCTGTTTCTATGGCTCGCAAGAAAATGGTAGGGGATGTTGGATGTGCGGATGATGGTTTAATGCAATTAGTTCCCGATATTCGTATTGTTAATTTCTACAATAAAGAGGGAAAATTAGGATTGCATCAAGATAAAGTTGAAAGTTTTGATAGCCTTAAGGCTGGTTTCCAGTTGTATCGTTCTCCATTCGGGATTCAACCGAGTTTCTTTACTGTGATGAGAGAGATGTTGCTAAGGCTAAGAGTGTTGTATTAGATTCAGGTGATGTTCTTATTTTTGGGAGTAAAGCAAGGAATATCTTCCATGGCATCGCTGGTATCTACAAGAATACGGCCCCGGATTCGTTGATTAAGGAAGCAAATATGTGTCCTAGTAGATTAAATTTAACATTTAGACAGGATAGTATTCAGAGATCTTATGCGGAAGTGGCTCAGCAGTTTAAACCTTCTCCACATATTTGTTTTGCTTCCATTAAGCTGCAAATGTCAAAGATCAAATGCTTTAGATGTAGAGATAGGGGTCATTTAGCGAAGGATTGTAGAAATGCCTCTCGATGTTTTAATTGTAGAAGATTGGGTCATCAAAAAAGTAGGTGTCCAGAGTTATATAAAGGAAATTCTTTGTTCGATTTACTGAAGTTCAACTGTTTGATGTTATGCCAGAAAATCAGTTCACTATCGGATTTTTTTCTAATGATTTGGTTACTAAGAAGATGGATGGGGCGTACTTTGTGCTGTTGTTAAGCTGGCATCTGGAAGGGTTAGTGGATGGATTATTGTGGCAAAGCATGACCTTGAATTCTGTTGTGTTTCCTCCATTGCCCCGGCCATAAGATAGGAAGGAACACGCTTTTCTGTTTTGTTTAAATCTTCTAAAGCTAAAGAGGATTTTTTTGGACTCATGTTTGTTAAATAAGAGAAAGGCAATAACGCTGTTGGATGAGATGCTGTTAAATTTTGATAAAATTAATACAGCAATCAATTGTGACCATAGCATTCTGGAATTCCGGTCTAATCATTCGCTAGCTATGAACTGTGTCTCAAAATCCTTGAGTCTGGATGGTTTTAATACGATATTTAAATCGGCTTCGACCCAGGTAGAAGAGGAGTTTTTCAAATATGATGGGGAGATGATCATACATGGCAGTCCTGAGTGTTTTCAGCGTTTCAATCCTATGATGCTAGACCCTTATGTTAAGGGCTATCAATGTTTAAATGATGTTACAAATCCTGATACTGGTTCGAGTACTGATCTTTTGAGGAGAGTTTTGCCTAAAGAAGTGATGACAAGTAATGATTGGGTGGACATGCAGGGTAGTTGTCTCGAGAATCCTCTCATGAATGATAGGATTTGTTCAGGCAAGGATGATGGTTTGGTTTGGTACGTTGCAGACGACATTGGGCTAAGTAACAGATTTGAATCTCTTTCGGAGTTAGAGGATATCAGCGATCTTGTAAATAAGGAGAAATGTTGCGAGGTAGAGGATAGTCGATATATATCTGGAAAAACTTCTAAGAAAAGATTGTGTTTTAAAGTTGGTAAATGTAAAGTGCGGCTGGCTGGAAATGTTCACAAGGGAAGGGATATATATGTTGTTGATAATGTTGGCAAGGCTAGACTCAGTCATTGTGTTGATAATAAAATGACTAATACGTGTACAGTATTGGAGGATACGTGTGGGGGTATGGGATTGGAACATGGCGGCTTTACTAATGAAGGGAAGAATAGTTTTAATTGTCAGCAAACATGTGACGAGGATATGTATGTGGGTAGTGATATTGTGGACGCTTGCTTGGAGGATGGTGTTGGTATATTGGTGAGGTGTAGTGTTGAGGATTGCATGAGTTTTCAGAGACATGTAAATGATAAGGATTTGGTGGGATGCAATTATGGGGATGTTAATGATGTTGCACTGGGAAAATTAATATTGAATAATTGGGTTGCTGATGAGACAATGTGTGGTTTGAAATTGCAGTTTGATATTACGAGCTGTAGGGTGACGGTGAGAACTGCAGGCGTCAGTCTGTTTTATTGTTGTGTGAAACCTGATTTTGGAGTGTCACTGGTTGTGGATGAATTAGAAGGGCTTTTGATTGGGTCTTCGGCTCGATGCAATGTGGTAAGTGATGTTGGCTCAGATCAGGCCGATGTTATTTGTCATTCGACCTGTGTGGGATCAGATGTATCGGCTAGGAGGAGGAGACGAAGGAGAGTTATCCCTAGTTTTGGCTTGGTACGTCGAAGTACGAGGATTAGATCCCATTCATCGCCCGCATATGGTAGGACCCAAAACTCGAGTACTAGTAGTAGTAATTCGAGTTCGGACTCAGGTATGGTTCCTGTTTATGGTAGTGATTATACTCCTTTTGCATTGGGTAGTCTCTCGACTAGTCAGTTATTTCAGCTCGCTAATGATACTGCTTTTATATTTCGGATATTGACATTGATGCGGAGTATATTAGGAATTGGGAACTAGAGAGAGTTTCTTCTTTGAGTAGATGAGGATTGTTAGTTGGAATGTTAGGGGTCTAAATGAACCTAAAAAATGTGCTAAAATTAGGACTTTTTTTAGAGATTATCACATTGATATTGTATTGCTTCAAGAGACTAAAATTGAGTGTCCAGATTTTAGTTTTTATATTAGGTTAGGTGGGTCCCTTTTCCGTAACTGGGCTTGTCTTCCGGCGGTTGGTACTGCCGGAGGAATTATGATTGGTTGGAAAAACAATCAATACAGACTGGTGCATGAGTTCCCTAAGCTACACTCTTTACATATTATTTTAGAATCCCTTTCTGATAATTCCTCCTTGGGCATCACTAATGTGTATGGCCCCCACACAAAGGAGGAAAGGAGAATCTTATGGGATGAGTGTTCTAGTTTTAGGAATCTTTCTCCTAATCTTTGGATTGTGGGGGGGATTTTAATGTCACCAGATTTTTAGGGGAGAGATCACCACGGGAAGGCGAATTCTCTGATATGGAGGAATTTAATGACTTTATTTTAAACAATAATTTAATAGAGATTCCCCTTGAAAATAGATCGTTCACTTGGTTGAATGTCCGTGATAGTCCTTCCTTTGCATTATTAGACAGATTTTTTATTAGTTCTGAGATAGATGAAAGATATTCGATCTGTAGAGTTAAGGGCTTACCTTTTTTACATTCTGATCATTATCCTATTATTCTCACGTGTAATTCGAATATTTCTATTAGTAGTAGCTTTAAGTTTGAAAAGATGTGGTTGCTGGATCATAGTTTCATTAATCTTGTTTCCATAAAATGGAAGTCCTTGTTTTATTTTAATAATGTTTATAGGGGTAATTTTGCTAAGATTTATGTTGCGAAGTTAGGAAAGTTGAGATTTTTTCTTAAGCGCTGGAATAAATTTGTTTTTGGTAATGTAAGATTTAGAAAAGATAAGATCATGCGTGGACTGTTAGATTTAGATAAAACAGTGAGTCTAGGATTCTCAATTCCACCGAGAAAGATAGATACTGTAATCTTAGACAAGATCTCAAACAGATTTTAGAAAAAGAAGAGACTATGTGGAGGCAAAGGTCTCGCATTCAATGGATCAAGGAAGGGGATAATAACACTAAGTTTTTTCATAGTGTGGCTAATAAGAGGAGACGTGATAATATGATTCATTCGATTATTGTCAATAATGTAGAACTGACAATGCAGAAGGATCTAAACGAAGCTTTCACTAGGTACTATAAACAGATTTTCGGTACTAAGATTAAGAGAAGAACTAATGTTAGATGGAATGACTTATATCCTTCTGATACTAGGGTTAATCTCGTGGATTTGGATAAACCTTTTTCTGAGCAGGAGATTTGGAAGGCAATTAGTGATATGCCTAGTGACAAAGCTCCTAGACCCGATGGTTTCTCAGTTAATTTTTACAAGCAATTTTGGGATGTTTTGAAGTTTGATATTATTGAATTATTTAATGAATTTTATAGTGGTGATTTGCATTTAGGTAGTTTCAACTTTGCCAATGTCATACTTATTCATAAGAGAGAGGGGGCTAATTCTATTAAGGATTTTAGGCCTATCTCTCTTATTAATGTTTCTGTTAAGATCATTTCAAAAGTCCTAGCGAATAGCTCGAGTAGCAAGATGAATGACCTTATTGATTGCTCTCAAACAGCTTTTATTAAAGGTAGAAATATAGTGGATGGAGTAGCAGCGGTGCAGGAATACATTAATGTCTGTTGCAAGAACAATATATCATGTGCCGTTTTGAAGTTAGACTTTGAGAAGGCATTTGATTCAATTGATTGGGATTTTATATGCGAATTATGTCTTGCTAGGGGCTTTAGTGTTAGATGGACTAATTGGATCTTGTTATTACTTAGATCTGGTTATTCCAACATTGTTGTTAATGGGGTAAGGGGTAAGAAGATACAATCCAAGAGGCGACTTAGACAAGGTGACCCCTTATCGCTTTTCTGTTTAATTTAGCAGTTGATGTCTTCTCTAGAATTATTAAGAGAGCTGGGAGATTAGGTGTCCTAGGTAGTGTTGGGAATGAGGAATTTAATAATGAATTATCGATCCTCCAATTTGCAGATTATACATTATTATTTTCTTCTCACTTGCCTGAGCATATTATTGCTCTTAAATTTATTCTTTATTGTTTTGAGATGTTATCTGGTCTTAGAATTAATTTCGATAAGAGTGCAGTGATGGTCCTTAATGATTTTAACAATATTGAGACTTTGGTAGCTAGCACTTTGAATTGTTCGACTATGAAATTTCCTTTTGATTATTTAGGTTTTAAGATAAGACCTTCGAAGCTTAAGAAGGAAGATTAGATAGTCATCATTGACAAGATTAATAATAGATTATCTAGCTGGAACAATAGATTTCTGTCTAGAGCAGGTAGATTAGTACTTGTCAATTCGGTTCTATCAGCTATTCCCTCTTATTGGATGGCTGTTCATCGATTTCCCAATTGGGTCATTGAGAAGATTGATAGGATTAGGCGTAATTACCTTTGGAATGGTGATTCTAGTTGTAGAGGTTATAAATGTCTAGTTAATTGGGACATGTGTTGTAAACCCAAGAAAGAGGGGGGTTTGGGGATCATAAATTTACATAATTTTAACTCTTCTCTGCTTGCTAAATGGTTATGGAAATATAGATGTCCAGAAGTGAAGGCTTCTTGGAAGTTTATAGTTTCCAAATCTTATTATTCAAGAGGAGAGTTCTTTATTGGAAATAGCGGTAGTTGGGATAATAGATTATCTCACTTTTGGAAGTCGGTTTTGAATTGTTTTGACTTTTTTAATTTAGGATGTCAAAGTGTTAGTTCATTCAGGTAATCTTACTTATTTTTGGCACAATGCTTGGATTTCTAGTGTGCCGCTTAAAATTGAATTTAGTAAGCTTTTTAATAGTAGTAGATTTAAGAACGCTTTAATTATGGACGTTTACAAAGCAGATTTAGATCCTCCGTGGGAGTTCTCCTTTGATAATATTTTAGAAGAAGATTTATTAAGACAATTGGCTTTACTTAAAGCTAAGTTAGCTTTATACCATTTGGATGAGAATGGTGATTCTATTAGTTGGGGTATAGATAAGAGTTTAGTATACACTGTTAATTCTATGTATAGTTTTATTAACTTTTCTGGGGTTTCATTATATCCCTTTAAATTTCTCTGGAAGTCTAACTCTTCACCTAAAGCAAAGTTTCTAATGTGGTTGATCATTCACAAGAAGCTTAATACGATTGAGCTTTTAAAAAGGAAGAATGTTATTATTGATGTAAAGTGTTGTTTTTGTAATACTGGAGAGGAGGATGTCGACCATTTATTTTTCTCTTGTTATTTTACCTTTTCTATTTTTAATATGATTATAAAGATTTTTACTTTTGACTGTTTCAATACCTTTAGTAGTTGTATCGGTTATTGGAATTGTCATAGATTACATTACATATTGGATTCCTTAGTAATATTCATAAGTTGGTTCATTTGGGTTGAGAGGAATCAGAGAATCTTTCATTCAATTTTTGTACCTACTGATATTTTAATTATAAACATAGTAAAATTCTGTTTGTTTTGGATGTCTAATTCTCACTATAAACTATTTGGTGGTTTGCAATTTGGGCGTTTTTTGTTTAAGGTTAGATTTAACCTAAGTTTATTCATTCGTATTAATAGTTATTTTAGATGCAATAGACCTCGTCTGGGCTTTTGATTTCTTGTTACTTGGGTTAGCTCTTTCCTCATGCTTGTTGGTTTCTTATGTCCTTCCCTTTATACATACATACATATATATATATATATATATATATATGTGGATATAGGCCTATATATACATATCCACAAAATATAAATAATTGTATATATATTTCTTTCATAGATATATATATATATACATATATATTTATATACATAAAGATATAAATATATAGGCATATACTCATATATATGTGTAAGTTACTGATGACTTTGTGTCAGTTTTTTCAGATTACAGGTTGTAGATGTAGCTGTGGAGCTTTTGGGGTTTGCTGTTTGGATTGATCATTATTTGGCTATTTTTGGCTTGCTCTGGATATATTGGTGTATGAGGAATAGGAGTGTCTGTATTTTTTGGTGATCTATTACACCATTTGTTTTGTACTTAGATTATTAAATGTATGAGAGTATATATACTTCTTATCGGGTGGTGGCCTTACCGGAATTCGATAATGAAGTATGATGGGTGGTGGCCTTGCCGGAACTCATCTATCTATTATCCCTTACATTCCTTTTTGAGACTCCCGTTTTTGGGTCTGTATTTGGATACTTGTACGACTTTATTTCTATTATTTTTATGTGTGCTCTCTTCCCTTTGGAAGACCACGCATTTTTTGCTCAAAAAAATTATTCTAACACACTTAATGAACATATGCCTAATTCTCTCCTAAATTTAGTGAATGTTGCTTCATTTAATGGTTTAGTTAATATATCTGCAATTTGTTTATCTGTTTCTGTAAATTCGAGTGAAATCTTTTCTTTACTTACGTTATCACTTAGAAATTGATGTCTCACATCGATATGTTTAGTTCTCGAATGATGAGTTGGGTTTTTAGAAATATTTATAGCACTTGTATTATCATAGTATATAGGTGATTTATTTATATTTAAACCAAAATCGTTTAAAGTTTGTTGCATATATATTACTTGTGAACAAGCCAAAGCAGTAGAGATATATTATGCTTTAGTTGTTGACAAAGATACAGTATTTTTCATTTTACTAAACCATGATACAAGGGAATGTCCTAGGAAGTGACATGTTCCACTAGTACTTTTACAATCGGATTTGCATCCTGCATTGTCAGCGTCACAGTACGAAACTAAATCGAATGAATCATTCTTAGGATAAAATAATCCAATATCTGATGTATGCTTTACATACCTCAGAATACGTTTTACGGCTTTTAAATGTGTTTCCTTAGGTCGCGATTAATATCTTGCACTGAGACATACACTATGCATTATATCTGGTCTACTAGAAGTTATATATAATAATGATCATATCATTCCTCTATATAGTTTTTGATCAATATCTTTTGATGTGTCATCTTTACTTAAAGCAATATTAGTTGCCATAGGTATTGGTCTACCATTTGTTGTTGTTAAATTATATTTATTAATTAAATCTCTTGCACATTTTTCTTGATTACTAAATATTTCATTCTTTAATTGTCAAATTTGTAGTCCTAAAAAGAATGATAATTCTCCCATATGACTCATTTCAAATTCTTTGGTCAGATATCTGAAAATTCTTTATTCATTTTATCATTTGTTGACCCAAAGATTATATCGTCAACATATATTTGTACTAGTTGTATAACTTTGTTATTCTTCTTGATAAATAAAGTATTATCTAATTTTCCTATTTCAAATTTTGATTGTAACAAATAATTTTGTAATCTATCATACCAAGCCCTAGGAGCCTGTTTTAATTCATATAATGCTTTCTTCAGCTTATATACGTGATTTGGTAGTTTTTCATCTTCAAATAGGGGTGGTTGCTCTACATATACGTTTTCCTTGACAAATTTATTTAAAAAAGCACTTTTGACATCCATTTGATATAATTTGAAATTATTATAGTTCGCAAAAGCTAGTAAAATTCTTATAGCCTCTAGTCTTGCTATGGGGGCAAAAGTTTCATCGTAATCTATTCTTTCTTCTTGAGTATAGCCTTAGCCTTATTTCTTTTTACCTCACAGTGTTCAATCATTTTATTTTTATAGATCCAATTGGTTCCTATTATTGTTTTATCCTCTGGTCTAGGAACAAGTTCTCATACTTCATTCCTGGTAAACTGATTCAGTTCATCTTGCATAGCAAGTATCCATGAATCATTGGAAGAAGCTTCCTTTGGTTTTTTGGGTTCAACAATTGATATAAATGCAGTATTACTAATATTATTTAATTGATTACGAGTTCTAACAATGGATTCAATATCTCCTAAGATATTTTCTACATGATGATCTCTAAGTAATCTAATTCTTTTATTTGGTTTATTATCCTCATAATTTATTTCATTAATTTCATTAATTTCATTTCCACAACCATCTCTATTGTTTTAAGTTATACTTTTATAGTTTTCGTCGAAAGGTACGTTTAATGTTTCTTCTATAGTATTGGTTTGAGTATTGAAAACTCTATAAGCCTTGCTTCTTTCTGAATATCCAATAAATATTCCTTTATTGGATTTTGAATCAAACTTGTCTAAATTACTTTTGTATTTAGTATAAAACATTCACTTCCAAATATTTTAAAACATGATACTTCTGGTTTCTTGTTATAAAAAAGTTCATATGGTGTTTTATGAGTTAAAGGTCTAATTGAAATTCTATTAATAATATAGCAAGTTGTTGCAACTGCCTCAACCCAAAAATTCCTTGTAAATTACTATCGGATAACATAGTTCTTGCACATTCTTGTATTATTCTATTTTTACGTTCAACTACTCCATTTTGTTGAGGTGTTCTTGAAATTGAAAAATTGTAAGTTATTCCCTTTTTATTACAATATTTTTCAAAATTCTCATTTTTGAATTCTCCACCACGATCACTATGTATTATTTTAATTTTTGATGATAATAAATTTTGAATTCTTTTAGAAAATTTTTTAAACTGATCGAAAGCATCACTTTTATTTTTAAGAAACAAAGTCCAAGTAAATCTAGAAAAATCATCAAATATTACATACACATATCTATTATGATTTATTGATTGAACTTGAGATGGACCAAATAAATCCATGTGTATTAACTCTAATGGTTTTGAAGTAGTAATTTCTTCTTTTGATTTAAATGAACTCTTCTTTAATTTTCCGAATTGACAAGTGTTGCATAAATTATTAACTTTAAATTTCTTTTTGGGTAATCCTCTGACTGAATCTAATTTAGAAATCCTAGAGATGTGTTTGAAATTTGTATGACCGAATCTCTTATGCCAGATCCAGGGATCACTTGTATTGGCCATCAGACATAAATTATCGTTGGAGATTTTCATACTTAATATATAGATATTTTTCTTCCTATCTCCTTCGAATATAACTATTGAATTCCTATCTTCTATAAAACATTTATTCTTTTCAAATTTTATTTTATAACCCTTATCACAAAGTTGACTTATACTTAGCAAGTTGTGTTTTAAATTCCTAACTAATAAAACATCAGAAATAGTAGGAGTTTCAGAATTACCGACATTGCCGATTCCAATAATGTATCGTTTAGAGTTATCTCTGAAGTTCACCATTCCACCATCTTCATACTTCAGATTATTAAGTAGTTCTGAATTTCCAGTCATATGTCTCGAACAGCCACTATCCATTTGTCCTTTTTCATTTCCACCAATTGCTTTCCAGAATTTGAATTTTCAACAGCCATGTAACACACTAGTTCGGGATTTGAATTTCCAACCGCCACCTTTCAGAATTTGAATTGCCAACGACCACTTTACCTATCTTTTCAGCATCCCATCCTTTTCTGAATTGAATAATATTTTAGTAGATCACATGCTTCTTTAACACTACTATATGCAGACTATTTCAACATAGATGCAATGCATGAATTGACACTAGTATTATTAGAGATTCCAAAATTTGCCATTTTACCAAAATTTCAAAAATCAGATTATGAACTTTTTGAAAGACCTTGCTCTAATGTCAATTGTTAGGGAATGCGGATTGGATCGTTAAGGCAAAACAAACACTAGAGGGGGGTGAATAGTGTTTGTGAGAATTTAAACAAAATCTAAAACTTATGGGAATAATAGAATGAATCAAACACAATCACAAACACAGATTCAAACACAAAAGAAAAATAGACAGAAATAAAAATGCAGAAAAGGAAAGAACACATCGAATTTTATACTGGTCCGGATTGCTCCTATGTCCACTCCCGCACAACGCTGGATTGCGCAGAATTTTATTACTATTCCAATAGTCAAGTACAACCTCCTTGATTTCACGACTACAAGGGATACCACTGATTCCTATTTCCTTGGTTTCACGGCTACAAGGAAAACACCGATTCTTACTTCCTTGATTTCACGGATACAAGGAACACACCGATTCCTACTTTACTGGACCCAAGCAATTACAAACAGCCCTATAACTCTTCAATAGCACTTGACTCAGAGAGAGATGAGAAGAGAGTGTAGAGAGAAGAAGTTTGATCAAAACAGAATTGAATTCGATAGAGTATAAGTGTATAAATCATTAAAATGATTAAGAATATTTATATAATGAAAGAGAGTTAAAGTGGAGAAGAAGATATGTTTAAAAAATCGAATTCAAGCCCTTTTATAGAGAGTGAAAGGTTGCAACGTTTCTGAAACATTTCAAATAGTGAAAAGACACTTTCTTTCAAATTTGAATTTCTGACAGTTATATATCGACATAGTGTTTTTGGCATGTCGGCATACTCTAATGTATTTATTTTAAAACATTTTTCAAGTGTTTTGGTACAATTTCAATTCTGGAAATTCTTGAATAAAAATATAGTGTTGTGAATTGATATTATAAGGTAGAAAAACATATGAAAATATAAACTATATAAACATATTTATAAAATTATAAGGTTTTAAACTATATAAATATAAAGTATAAGAATATAAATATATAAAACTTAAGTTTGAAAAGCAAAGATAAATAAGAAAGAAAAAATTGAAAAGATAAAGAAATAAAATACAGAGAATTGAGGATAGAAAATAGAATTTGAAAATCAGAATTTGAATATTGAACCTAGAGTACTATTTATAGTCTTACATAATCTAGAATCTACAACTATATTAACATTGAACTCTTGAAATCTTGAATACTCATGAGTCTTGATACTTCTCCGAATTCTTGTTCTCTTATATCTTTAAACTGTACAGTCTTCAGTAATATTTCCTATATATAATTCCTGTCTATGTGTATATATATTACATACAAAAAGTGTTAGTATGTATTTTATAATCAATGATAATTGAAATAAGGTTGTTGTCATCCAAACTCCATTCTCCAACAAATGGTAGTCTAGTTAAGTGTGGCTAGCTCCTGTGCTATTAACCTATCAGGTAAGTGGACGGAACACTATAAACTCCATAAGCTGGACGGTCCACCTTAGAAACCGAACTAGCTGATTGTTAACTACAATCACCTGAACTATACTGTATTTTTTATTATTAGTTACAATAAAAGGTGTTTGCGATCACCTTAAAAACCAGACAACTTTACCAAAAAAAAAATTGTGAGATATGAATTTTACTACTTTTGTCATTTTGGCCTCGGGACAGCGACTGTAGATTGAAATTTTGACTACGTAAATCTCAAAATTTGACAAAAACATGAAAGTAATAGATAATTTCATTTTCTTGAAAACTAGAAAAAGATTCTCCAAAATTGGATTTACGGATCAAAAGATGTAGCCGAAACAATTTTCAGATCTATGTTCATTGTCGCTGTCATTTTGCTCTCAGTACAGCGATGAAAAATCACAGTTTTGACAAATTTATCTCTGAAATTTTAACAAAACATGAAACTTTTAGTACAAATTCTAGCCTTTCCAGAATATCACGAATCATCGAATTCAAACAATAAATGAGAAAGATATGCTCAAATTATAGTGACAGGGCAATAAGTTGCAACAAGGTTTTCGACTCATTACACTCAGAATTTTCGAATGTGTTTAACATGAAAGTTATCACATTCTTTCCAAGTTTTTCAGAACTTCAAAAAAATCTTAATTTTGAATTAAAACAAAAGAGATATGCCCAATTTACTAACAACAATTCACAAATGAACATGCAAAAACAAATGGATATTTCCAACCTTGAAATCACAATCCAAATTAGAAAATGTGAGTTTTTTAAAACTCAATTTAGATTTTGCAGCGACTTTGTAGCGAATTAAAGAGAAATTGCAAACTTTTGGGTCCTAGATCATCTTAGTTACCTGATAGAAATAGAGTAGCAACCTTTCTCCTTTTTCATTTGAGATTTGGGAGTGAATTTGATAATTTAGGGGTAGGTTCTTTTTTTTTTTTTAGTTTTTACTCTGGCTTACGACTCTAGGAAGATGAAGAGATTATAGGTGAGAGAGATATGTATCTTTTTTCATTTAGACTTTTCTTTCTAACTTAAGTTGATTAATGGGCATAATTTAGGGTCCAATTTGGTTAAATACAACATGTTTAGGCAAAATTAAACTATTACAATATGTTTAGCACATATTTATACACAATATATCCACTTTTAAAATATTTTAACATCAAAATATTTTCATCTTAACATATTTCAACTTGCAAAATTTATTACAACATGCATTATTATTGTTATATATATTTTTACAACTAAGAACCATCATTAGCAATAAATTATCAATTTATTGCATTTTTAACATAAAAAACATTTAATACATACTTTTAACCCAATTTCACACTATAAAGCTTCCTAACTCTATTTTCTGCATATTTAATTTTATTTATGCTTTTATATTGAATTGATGCTTTTAATTTGTCTTATTAAATTTAATACAAACTAAATTCACTATATGACTATATTGTAATCCAAATCTCATTGTTTAACCATTTCAAATGATTAAATAGATTATTCTCTCCAAATAAATATTTACTTTCATAATGAACAAATTATAATCATGATCATAATTTTTTTAGAATTGTAATCCCAAAATTTGGGTTGTTACATATTACGAACAGTATTGCGATGCATATTGATAGTTTCGTTAGTAATTTCAATTGATTTGTCGACTTGGCGGCGAATTATCGTAACAATTGGATTTTTGATTAAATTCTTAAACCCTTAGGATTGAAAAAATAAGAAGATAATTTTCCCATTTGAGTTTGACATATTTATGTATATTTTGGTTTGAAAAGAGAAAGAAAGAAAAGTTGTAAGTTTTAAAAAACGATTAAAAGACATAAATAAGCAAGGAATGAATGGTAAATAAATGTTACACTTGTTAACCAACTTTATTAAGATCAAGTTAGAACAACAACAATATCTATTTTATTTGTACCAATCTATCTGTTTGTACCCGACCTTAATAAAGGCTGGTAAATGACTGATTGGAGCGACGACTCAAATTTAAGGCTATCAATGAATACCCGAAAAATTCAAAAATCGTCGGTGTCCACATTCACATCCAAAAAGCAGATAAATATCTGATATCTGGAAAAATGGATGCAGATATAGACACACCCGCATCCTAGAGTTATACATCTGCTTTTTTCTCATGATTATAGTTTAAAGAGGTGCATTCTGGGACACCTCTATTTATAGCATCTCTACCCGTTCGTGAGCTATACCAATCCGAATCCAACAAGAATTTATAGATGTTCAATCCACATAAATATAATTATCTATCCAAAATTTGAGTTCGTTCCGACGTTCGTAACATCTATCTATATAATAATTCCCACTAATCTTTAATGATTAATAATTGATCCGACCGTATAATACCCAAATTGCCCACATTTACTTTTTTTAGAAAAATCTTTACTATCCTACTATATTATTATTGTTTCCCAACTTAAATATGATGCAAGGGATATGAAATTATTTATATTCTATATATAAAACATGAAACTATTATACCAAGATCGAGCCTTGGTATTATAATATGTGCCTATATGAGCATACCTTATCTGATTTGTTACCATCTTGGAAATAAACTAAGCTTTTACTTTAGATACATTTAGTTGTGTTAATTTGGGATATATACAGCTATATTTTTATAACAAACCTCTCCAATATTCTATCCTTACGAAAATTAATATATTTTATTTTATTTACCTTTGTTGAAAATATTTGGATGGTTTGTTCCCTCATTTGTACTGACTTTTTTATTAATGAAGCGACCCATAGTCAAAGCCATATATGTGTATCGCTTAGTTACTGGTTTCCTATTATCTCATTAAGTTAACAACAATATTATATATATATATATGTGGCATGTATTATTTATCAGTCCAAATTCATAATTTTCACACACATTCTACAGAAGTACTAGCATGTATAATTTTTCAATAAATGTAAACTTAATATCATTTGGCAGGCCATGCAAATAACCATGTATGTGTTGTTTGCCAAATTGCTATTCATAATTTAACATGTTGATATCACTTGCTTTTTCAGCAAGGTAAGGAAAATTTTCATTTTTTAAGGTACCCAGCTTTTCACTAATCACTAATAAATGTGTGTTCACTGTTAATTGTTAGACAATAGTTCTATCGTAATGTACTAAATCTGATTTTTTTTTTCTCCCCCTTTTTTTTCCTATCTAAATATTTAACTCTCCTATATTAAAATACCTTCAAATGGGAATCAGTCAGTTGGAACGAAGACTAAATCTGGTATTATTTTATTTTTCAATTTGATTTTATCCACTATAAATGTTTTATTACATTTGATGATATTTTGTTGGTTTCTTCCTATGAATTAAAGTTGTTACCTTTTATATCCACTTGAAGAACCTAAAAAGTTAACTACACATATTAAAAGCACAAATTGGTATGTGAAATTTGATTTATTTTCACGTTTCACGTTTTAATACTCTTCCATATCTTTCTAAATATTTACTACTTTATCCTAAAAGATAGCATCCACATAGTACTCAAAAAATCTTTACTAGTTAACGTATAACTATCCCTACGCAAAAAAAGGCTAAAGAAAAAGTCGGCTGGAACAAAACTAAATCTGATTTTTTTTTTTTTAAATTTTTTTTTCCTTTTATTCCCCTATCTAAATATTCAACTCTCCTATATTAAAATACTTTCAAATGGGAATCAGTCAGCTGGAACGAAGGCTACATCTGGTATTATTTTATTTTTCCCTTTTCTTCTCTTATTTTACCATAAGTACTAAGCAGAGAAATACTCAACTATCCTATTTTATATTCGAATTCAAGCAGATAATTATCCTATGACCTGAATTTTGGCATGAAATATCTAAATCGACTTGGACATTTTCAATCTTCATACCACGTACCTAGCTTCTAGAAACCACATCACTGCCCTATAAATACTTTGTTACATGCATTGCTATTCATATGTCTCCCCCACAGATTCTTCCCCAGTGCTACTCCCCCAACCTTTTTGCATTTATTCCTTTCTCCATCAATATTTCCTTCCCAACATTTTTAGGTAACTGAAATTATATACAACAAATACATATGCTTTCAACTGCCTCTGGTTTAGATGTGTGCTTTCCGCAATTTTTTTTCCATCTTTACGTTGTGCTTTATCATTTGCAGAAACTATGTTTGCTGCAGAAGGTTTTGGAACTAATTCATATAAATAGAGGACTTCTGCAAAAATGTGTTTAGTATTTTACGTAATAGCATAAGCATATACAGTCTTGATTCTTTTATTATTGTTGTTTTTTCCCCAAATTTGTCGATTGTAACATGCCTTAATTGCTGCAGCAACTTTGGATGTTGTTGTGCTCTGTTCAAAAGAGGATGATTATTTAAGGTACGTTTCTAATATATTAGTATTTTGCCTGTGTCAAATTCTATGCCTTTATAAAAAATTGATGCAAACCGATATGATATGTTATAAAAAATTTGGTTAAGAAATTATAATATTTCAACCGAAGCTCTGTCAATGTACTAGATAAAGGACCTGATAACGCATAGAATGACAAAGTAATCATCAATTAAATTTTGCATGTGCCAAGAGTTTTGAGAATTTTTTATTTTTCTATTTAGTCCTGTTGATTTAACTACCAAGTATTTGAATTTCTCAACTTTGCATTCTCCCTGATAACTCACCTATAAAGTTGTCCTCCCATATGTCTAGATTTATTAAAGGGCAAGTTTGGTTAATTTTTTAAAAAACTTTTTCCAAAGAGCTTCCATTTGTGATTCTGTGAATATAAAGATGCATATTTTGACTAAATTTTCTTGAGTATGTGCACATGGATATATATGCACACGTACGACTGTGGAGTTGTTTAATCTACATTACAAAAATCATGTTAACAAAAATTAATATTATTTCAAAACTTCTAGCATATTCAGAACTTCACATGCAACTTTGGAATTGTTCAGTCAGTAAGCTATGAATTATGTTAACAAGATGAGGTAGCTTCAAAAACTTCTATCATATCCAAAATGTTAATTTGGTATCATCCATAAAATGTTTGATTTAACCGTAGATTTAAAATAGTGTTTAAATATGTTAGAATTGTGCAAATTAATTAAAACTTTGTGAACATGATCTTGAGTCATATAATAGCATGCATTAAGTTTTCTTTTGGTGTCCACCAGTATAGCAGTGTAACATTGGGGGTAGCAGGTACATATAGGACGATTAGCGTATTGCAGCTACCTTTCCATACAATTAGCAGGTAAAGAATATAGATTTTCTTTTATAAAAAGTAATTTATATGGTATTTTATTTGATTATTTTTTAAAGAAAATTTGTAGCCATTTGATTGCTATTTTTAATTTATTTGATTAATAAAAAGAAAACTGACATTGCCACATGCATGTATACATTTATTTGACATACTTTTTATAAACTGACTCATATGTATAGCATAGTATGACTCATATAGCTGTAGATGAAAATCTATAATTTTAACCCGGTTTGCTATTTTTACAAATAAACTGACTCATATATATGGTATAGCAGTGATTGATGGACAACCCGGTTTGTGTGTAGATGGTTAGGACGTCAATTTATAATATTAACTAAATTTATTTTCCCCATGAAACTTCAGATTTTTTACATATACTTGCTTATATTTTGTTAGCCCAAACAAAGCCTCCTCCTAACCTGAAAATGGAAAGTGGTTATTACTTTTATATTAATTTAACCTTTGTACATTGATATATGTACCATTTGTTAACATCACAAACATTTTTTTAATTTATACTTCAATTTGAACCTAATGAGTTACGATATGTTGTTAGGTGATGTAAGTGAATATAGTTTCACTTTACGATATGATGTTAGGTGAATATAGTTAGACTTCACTGAAAACATTTTTTTTTCTTCTTGGGACTTAAATCCGGATTGACTGCACTGTAATCCTCGAACACTAATGTAAGTGAAAATATGCATAATCTTTTATAATATAATTATTATTATATCTTTTATTAAAAGATATGTTTTGGCAGGGATATCTATCAATAAATATCTATCTTTTATAATAATATAATTTAAAAATATAATTTAATCCTAAAAACTGTTGATAACATAATTCAGTTTCAATTTTTTTTACTTTAATTTATTATTTTATATTGTAATATATTTTTACTTTAATTTATTATTATATTAATCTCACTTATGCATCAAATATTCATATAAGGTTACTTATAAAATGAATATAAAAATCCATGATATTGTCACTTCCAATTTTAGTAGTTAATTACTTCGTAAAAATCTGCGAATGTAAAAATCCGTGCAGTTGCATTACAAAGTTCACAGGTATTATTTTGTCATATATATATATATATATATATATATATAGTCATGTTCATTGCACCAAGTTATTTCATTTCATTTATATGCAGATGTCATTACCAAGTTTCGGCATTGGATCTAAAACTGACATCAATATGCAAAGCCTTGATACTGAAAAATCTACAAACACTAATAGTTTGAAGAGGAAAAGCAAAGAGATTGATAATGATGTCAAGCTGTCATATATTTTTGACGACTTTAATGATAAAAAAGATCATGAAAATGGATTTATTTCAAAACTGAAAGCAATTAAAAAAGAAAAAGTAAATTATGTACATTTGATGGTTATTTTATATAGGTGTACATATTATTATTTTTTGGTAAGGAATGACCAATTAATATTGTGCATCTATTCAAATGTTTATTGCACTGCAGGAATGAAAAATATTCAAAAAAGTGGAAGTCATGAAGTTATGTTGGGAACAAGATTGGACTTGAACATAATTTACATGTTTATTTTGTTTGGAATGGAAACTACTCGTGATCTTATATTTATTTTGATCTGATTTTCATATTTATTTTATTTGGAATGAAAACTACTCATGATCTTATATTTATTTTGCTCTGAAAACTACAATTGATTAATGTATTTTTTTGTTATGGATGTTTATTTTTATGTTGTAATTTGATATATTTTTTTGAAAATGTTAATTTGAAATTTTAGTTAGAATGCCTCTTATTCATATTAAAATATATTTAAAACTTAATAACAAAGCATACATTGTATTATATATATATATATATATATGTGTGTGTGTGTGTGTGTGTGTGTATATAATGACATCATATACACTTTTTTTGCTATATCAAAAAAGTTAACATACTGTAGTTTGTATATACTTTATATAATAATATTACTTGAATTGTATCACTTATATAATTTTAATGATTATTTGTTCAATTTTTCACATTTAAAGATCACAAAATAAGTTTGAATTGCAATAAATTAAGAACATGTTTTCAGAATAAAATCACAAATAATCATTTTTTTTATATCTATGCCAAAAAATAATAATTCATAACAAAAAATTTAGATGGATAACATAATAATTAATCAAATAATCATCTATGGCAAAATTATTGTTGGGTGAACAACATGACAATTAATTATTGTTACTGCATAAATTATTAGACGGATAACAGAACAATTAATCAAAATAATCATCCATGATAAAATTATTTTTGGATGAACAACAGAACAATTTAATCATTACAATATTTTTTTTAATAACATAAATTTTAAGTGTGTTGCTATTGACACCCCAGTTTCCTCTCCTGGCCACCAAAACTAAAAGCACCCCGTTTAATAACATTCTACCCTTTTGGCCACCGCAATATTAAAAAACTTAAAATGGAGAGGCCACCACAGTCTTCCAAAAAAAAAAGCTTCCCCCTTCTCTCCTGTCTCGTTGTTGATACTAATTTGAACGCAATATTTTCTTAATCGTTAAAGCTGATTTTGTTTGTTGATCGTCGACCTACAGTACGTGGTTTGACACAAAATTTTGGTTGTTTTCAACTGCGAAGACCAATGTAGAATGACATTAAAATGGAAATCCCCTGTTCAGTTGTAAATAGTCAAAATCACCTTCGTCATACGGTTGGTTGACCACTGATGAAACCTCTTGCATATATACATATGCTATTTTATTTCCACAGTGCATAACCACCGTTTACTAACTCCATTTTCGGTGAATAACCACCAAAGCCTTTTTTCGGTCTCTTACAAACAAATTGGTGAAACATTCAAATATAAAAGTTAATAGTTCCTTTCGTCTATTTACAACCGTTATTTCAATTTAAAGACCCGAAAATCCCCACCCTTTGAATCGACCATAAAACACACAGGTCTGATCCAAAAGTTGGAAATCCACGAATACTTTAACTTTGGGCATACAACACATTAGAACAATAACAACAGACTTTTATAAACATCATAATAATGTTACATCAGAGTACAGCGAATATAATAATACAGCGGAAGATTTAATTACAATAATTTTTATACAATGCAGCAGAATAAATAAACTAATATAGCGGAGGCTACCAATGCTCTGGACACACCTTTAAGATTCGATCCAGAATCCTGCTTAAGAAATGAATATCTGCAAAAGAAGCTACTCGACTGCTTGTGTGGAAAAGAGGGCATCCGAGTTTGCCAGTGAAACAAACCACAGGTCAGTCATGAGACTGGTATGAGAAATCTTATTTAACCTATTTGATAATAAGGCTAATCACAGGACCACACTGCTAACGCGGAACGGGTTTACTCCATTGGATTGCCAGTGCAAAGAAATAAAGTAAATCGTTAAACAACGCAATGCTTTTTAGAAAAATGAAACCATTATAAGGCTCAAGTCCCATCACACAATGCAACGCAAACCAGAGGATAGAGTTTTAACTTATAATGGTCAAAAATGCTTGATACGATAAAACAAATTTGATATTATTATTAGTGTATATATGTTTTCAAAAACATTTCAATCATAATATCAATCATAGACGGCATAGCTACCATATACTATGTCGCCGTACTAGTAATACAATCAAAACCGCATGGGTCGTATTGGAAGTTGGATTTCCATCATGAACCAAGGAAAAATATAGTCCTTACCGAATTCGAGACACTCTAGCTCGTGCCTCAGGATCAGAGCTCGGGTGAACCTTGGATCTTCAGGGTCGGTCCTGTAACAACCCGTATTTTCAATAACCTGTTATAACATAAATCGAGGCAGAATTTAATTCAAAAATCTGAATCAAGGGAAACGGGCTATGCCATTGCGTTCGTCTCAGAAAAATACGCGAAATAGAGTCTGAGTTTTCGAAAATCGGAGTCCGTCTGACCCGATTAAGGCCCAACGAAGTTTTCAGAAAATTTCTAAGTAAAAACAGATTTCAAATTCAAACTTGAATTTGAAAAATTGGGCCAGTTTGGGCCAGGCGGGAGAATTCCCGCCAGAGCACCCAAGTCGACAGCCCTGTCGACTTGGGAATCGACTTGGTTGGACCCAAGTCGACAGCCCTGTCGACTTGGCTGTCGACTTGGTCCAGCCGGGCTGTTTAACCTGGTGCACCATTTTGAGAATGTGTTGAGCTTGGGGGCCAGATTTGGTTTTGAGGGCTGAGATTGAAACTAGGGTTTAATCCTATGGCCTAAAACACTTGCCTAATTTATAAATAAGACCCTAACCTAGCCCTAAATCATCATTATTCATTCTAGCAACTAAACTATGGCAAAATCAATCCTCTCATGGCCTCCACTCTCTTCATAAAATTCCTAAACAAATTTTTATGAGATTTTCCATGCATACAAGTGTTTTTAGACTTGTATGATCATCATTAGCTTGCATTCAAGTCAAGTCTCTATATTGGCACCATAAAGAAAGAGTTTTGATCAATTTTGCTTGCATTTTTGGGGTTTTATTGGTTGCATAAGGGTCTTCTTACATTTGCTATACTCATTTGAGTCTGCATAAGCATTGTAAGCCCTATTCTACTTTCATACTTAAACTCTAAAGTTAAATGTATGATATGCAAGTTTTCTATGATGTAATATGCAAGTTTATCATGTTATGCATGTTTTCTATGATGTAATATGCAAGTTTATCATGTTATGCAAGTATGTTATGATGTGATATGCAAGTTCATCATGTTATGTTATGCAAGTTTGATATGTAAGTTGTCATATGATATGCAAGTTGTGTTATGCAAGTTTGGGTTGGACATTTTGTTCATGCTATCATGTTATGCAAGCTTATCTTGGGTTTATGAACATAAAGCTTCAAGCTTTATGCCAAAGGTTGCATTTTGGCAACATGTAAGTTATCATATCTCTTATGATAACTTGCATGTGAGGCTAAATGCGAACTTATGGCCATATCTACATGTCATTTAGCACCATGTATCACCAATATGCCAAGTTTGGTTTTATGCATGCTTTTGGGGCCTAAAAATGTAATATGCAAGTATATGAACACTATGTACATATCATATGCCACCATGTTGAACTTGTGGCTTCAACACCTTTTATGTCATAATTATGCCAAGTTCCCTCTTTCTATCCTTTATGCGCTATTGCGATATGTAAGCGATGGGATTGCGTTTGGGGTTGGGTAAAAGTAAAAGACATAAAAACATAAGCTTGGGAATTTACCTATTAAGTTAGGTCTACCCATTGGGAATTTACCTATTAAGTTAGGTCTACCCAATTGCTTGAAAATTTGTAACATGTTTTGGAAACATGATGGACATGACACTTAGAAAATATAAGTGTGGCCAACTCGAGGTTGGGTTGAGTTTGTAGCGTAAACCTACCCGGAACCGACCGGCTTAACTAGTTGCTACAAACAATAGGACCCAATGTGAGAAGTTGGTCATGTTGTACCTTGGACCCGAGGTTAGACCAAGTTGTGGTGTAAAGCTACCCGGACCCGCCCGGCTTAACTAGTAACCGCAACAAAGTCTAATGTGAGAGATTAAGGCGCATTAAATTAATTAATGCCTCATGATTAGGGTTAAGTCATGGTCCATTTAGTACTTAACCAATTTGGGCTCGGTAGATTAATCGGGGTTAAGTCGTGAACTCATCGTTACACTTAACCAAGTTAATCCATGATTAGTAAGGGGGTTAAACCGTACTTAACCCACTAGAAAAATCCTAGCAATGGGGGCCCACTCCAGCAGTAATCCCAAGTTAGTATCATCATGACCCTAGGGACTAGGCTAGGGTGGGGGCACGATTACTGGGCTGGAGGTAAGCGACCAAAAGCGACGGCAGAGGGTACGCCGGTGTAGTTCCGGGCGGACCATGGTCGTGCACATAGTCCGAAGCCGGGGAAAGCATGCACAGGTACCAGTAGATCCAGACTGTGCACTCATGTTTATGGTGTCCAGGGGTTGCCACCCTAGGGATTGATACACCCGACGGGAGACCCTGCACAGTCTGACTACAATCATGTTTGGGCCGTATTGACACCAACACGTGACGAGTTAGGCTTAGGGAGCCGATCGACTAGACCGTTTGGTTGGACCTTGTATTAGGGTCACTTCATGTTATTGGGCCAAAGCTTGGGCCAAGGGATCAATACTTGTTTATTCAAGTCATGTTAGTTTGCTAGTACACCTGTGGTGCAAAACCTTAATCTTGATTATGCGATGACACCTTTATCTACCTTGTTAGTTAATCATCATGCTAGTATGTTGTTATCCTTATGATCATACCTGCTTCTCATGCCAGTTAACTTTATCAGTTTACATTGATTGTAGTAGGGCTTACTCAGTTTTTTTGACTGACCTGTTTTCTTTTGCCTCTTTTCTTCCGTTCCCCCCCCCCTCCCCAAGGTTCTCAGGGAGGGAATACTGGAGCTTAGCTGGATTTCAGACTGCTTGCTTGTGGAATTTAGCTCATGTACAGTTTGACATGAAGCTAGCTGTGGCTATCACTTCTTTGGGGATTAGTATTTATGTATTTCAGTTTTCAGTTGATGCTGTTTTATCTAGACTGGTTTATTTGGGAAGTTGACATTATGATGTAACAGACTTATTTTAAAATGGTTTAAAATCTTCCGCTGTTTTATCTATGTTATTTACTCTGTTTACGCATATACATATGTTCTTGTTCTGCCTTGATATATCATTATGCATGTTTACCTGATTCAAACGCCCCTCCAAGGTCAGAGTGCTTGCAAGAGTCACCCTGGCGTCGGCGGGGTGTTACATTTGGTATCAGAGCATATGGTACGAGAAGGAACAAAAAGGCTTTTAGAAAACTTTTGGAAAACTATTTTCAAAACCAAGTATAAAGTATTTTCCAAAGAAAAGTCTAGTTTATTTTAAAGGCTATCCCCCAAAAAGCCATTAGCAAAATTCCTTCGATTTTCTCCATTCTGAATCTGTCTTTTTCTTTGTTTTCAGTATGGCCGATAACTTTGCTATTCCGGAGGGAGTACACGTACCTGTTTGGTATAGGAGACTTTTGGAGGCTAGGGCGACCGAAGCCGGCCCCGCAGATGTTCCTCCTCCTCCTCCTCCGGTAGTTAATATTCCTCCTCCTGTCGCTAATGTTCCTCCTCCTGTCGCTAAGGTTCCTCTTCCTCCTCCCCCTCAGCATCCTCAAGCTGACTTCGCAAAGACTTGCAAAGATTTCAAAGCAATGGGTGGCAAGAACTTTCAAGGCACTGAGACTTTTGTAGAGGCCAGAAATTGGTTGAAAGAGACTGAGGATTTGTTTGATATCTTTGGGTTAGACGATCAGAGGAAGCTCTTGTTGGCGGTTTGGCTTATGAAGGATGAAGCCGCTTATTGGTGGGAAGTCACCAATGGTACTAGGCCTGTTGAGACTTGGGCCGATTTCAGGGCAAGGTTCATGCTTAAGTTTCTATCTTCTGCCGAGGAGAATCTGCAAATGGAGAGGTTCATAACTTTGAGGCAAGGAGATATGTCTGTCAAAGAATATGTGAACAAGTTCAATCAGTTAGCTCGTTTTGGCTTGGATATGGTGAATACTCCTCAGAAGAAGGCTCTTCGTTTTGCTAGAGGATTGAATGAGCCATTGCAGGGATTGGCTATGTCGCATATTCCCCATGGGGCCACGTTTGAGAGCTTGGTTGATATGGCATTACTTCAGGGAGATGTCAAGAAGGAGATCAAGGTGAATGATATTCAAGCCAAGAAGACTGATTCCCAGGGGAAAGGAAATCAGGGTAATCCAAGTGGTCAGAGCAGTCAAGGCAATCAGAACAAGAACAAGAGTCAAGGCAACAAGGGGAACAACAACAAGGGCAAGAACAACAAGGGGAAGTGCCATTATTGCGGTTCAGTTGGGCATCTTATCAAGGATTGTAAGAAGAGGAAAAGGAAGAATGGTGAATGCTTTTTCTGCGGTGAGACTGGACATTTCAGTAAGGATTGCCCGAGGAAGCAAGGGCAAGGCCAGGGTCAGACTCAGTGTGCTGGACCTTCAGGAGGGCAAGTTCATGCTCTCAGTACCGCTCCAGTTCCCGATCGAGGTAGTATTTCTGTTGAGAGCCTTGTATATATTTCTGATTTTCCAGTTCGTACCTTGTTTGATTCTGGTGCATCGCATAGCTTTATCTCATCTGATCTTGTTGATAGGTTGCACCTTAGTACTAGCTTGGTAGATGATCCCGTCTGTGTCTCAAATCCTATTGGGGGTTCCGCCCATTTGTCTATGATATGTGGGGATTTGAGGATCTCTACACTAAGTGTAGAGTTCTTGTGCAGTGCTTATGTTCTTGGTTTCAGGGGATACGGATTGATATTGGGCATGGATTGGCTGTCCAGATATGGAGCCATTCTTGATTGTGAGCATAGGGTTGTGAGGCTCGTGACTCGCCTCGGAAACACCCTAGAGATTTCTTGTGATCCGAGAGGTCCCGTCATGTTGTGCTATCTGGAATCACTCGACTCGTCAATGGAAACTCTTCAGTCTATGAGAGTGGTTCGAGAGTATCCGGATGTTTTCGATGAAGTTAGGGGCTTGCCCCCTAAGCGAGAGATTGATTTTCGCATTTATCTGGTGGATAATGCAAAGCCTGTTTCTTTGCCCGTTCGGCACATGGCTCCGCGTGAAAGGCGGGAGCTAAGCAAGAAAGTGAAAGAGTTGCTTGAGAAGAACTTCATTAGACGAAGTATATCTGAATGGGGAGCGCCTGTGGTATTTGCTACCAAGGCAGATGGTTCTCTCCGACTTTGTGTTGACTATCGAGAGTTGAATAAGCTGACTAAGAAGAACAGACACCCGTTACCGAGGATTGATGACCTCTTTGACCAGCTTGTCGGTGCTTCTGTTTTCTCTCAGCTTGATCTTGCTACGGGTTTCCATCAGCTCAGGGTAGCTGAAGATAGTATAGACAAGACTGCGTTCAGAACTCCAGATGGATTCTTCGAATGGCTTGTCATGCCGTTTGGCTTGACTAATGCACCCGCATATTTCGTGGACTTGATGAGTAGGGTGTTCAGGGAGTTCTTGAACAAGTTTGTCGTGGTCTTCGTGGATGATATTCTGATCTTCTCTAAGGATGAGGAAGAGCACGCAAGGCATCTCATGGAGGTAATGGATACGCTTAGAGCGCATCAGTTGAAGGGCAAGTTCTCCAAATGTCACTTTTGGAGAAAGGAAGTTAGATTCCTTGGGCATATAGTATCTAAGCAAGGCTTAGCGGTGGATCCCGCCAAGGTAGTTGCAGTTTAGGATTGGAAGACTCCAAGGAATGCAACCGAAGTGAGAAGTTTTCTAGGTCTTGCAGGTTTTTACCGGAAGTTCATCAAGGACTTCGCAAAGATTTCTGCTCCTCTCACTAAATTGACGAAGAAGAATTTAGTTTTTGCTTGGAGCATAGAATGCGAGCTTGCTTTTCAGAAGCTCAAGAGAGCTCTTACATCAGCACCTGTTCTAGCTTTGCCCGATGGAGGGAAGTTATTTACAGTATACACTGATGCATGTGGCACGGGGTTAGGAGCTGTTCTTATGCAAGAAGGAAGGGTGATATGCTTTGGCGGTAGACAACTCAAAGTGCATGAGAAGAATTATCCCACTCATGACTTAGAGTTGGCAGCAATAGTATATGCACTCAAGGCTTGGCGCCATTGTCTTCTGGGAGAAAGATTTGAGCTTTATACCGATCACAAGTCATTGAAGTATCTCTTTTCTCAGAAGGATCTGAATCTGAGGCAACAAAGATGGATGGAATTCTTGGCATCCTACGATTTTGAGATAGCTTGTACCCCTGGCAAGGGGAATGTGGTAGCAGATGCATTGAGTAGAAGAAGGTTGACCCTAAGTCCTCTATTCGTTGAGATGAAGAATTTAGAGTATATGGCAACCTTTGATTTCTCTTTGGCGGTTGAGTCGATGACCGGTTCTTTAGCATCTCTAGAACTCAGACCTACCCTTCTTGATCAAGTTGGGGCTTTGCAGAGAGAAGACCCTCAGATAGTTGAGATTATGGATAAGCTGATTCGAGGAGAGACGTCTAGTCATCTCGCTCGATATTCTATTGATGATAAGGGTTGGCTGAGGAGAGACGGAAGGTTATGTGTTCCCATGGTAGAAGATTTGGTAAGAAAGGTTCTTGAGGAAGCGCATCGCTCTAAGTTGACTATACATCCGGGCGGAGATAAGATGTATAAAGATATGAAACACATTTTCTTTTGGCCTGGGATGAAGAAGGATGTGGCAGAATTTGTCTCTAGATGTATCATTTGCCAGCAAGTTAAGGCCGAGTCGAAGAAGCCCGGTGGGCTATTGCATCCTCTAGAAGTTCCACTTTGGAAGTGGGAGAGTATTTCCATGGATTTTATCGATGGGCTACCAAGGTCAAGGAAAGGGAATACGAGCATTTGGGTTATTGTGGACAGACTTACGAAGAGTGCTCATTTCATTCCGGTAAAGAGCAAGAGGACCGCATCTTGGCTAGCTTCTGTATATCTTCGTGAGATTGTGAGACTCAATGGAGTCCCTTCTAGTATAGTCAGTGACCGTGACCCAATCTTTACAAGTCAATTCTGGAATAGCTTGCAAGAAGCCATGGGCACGAGGTTGAATCTAAGTACTGCTTATCACCCACAGACGGACGGTCAAACCGAAAGGGTGAATAGGGTACTCGAGGATCTGTTGAGGCTTTGTATTCTGGATTTTGGTGGTACTTGGGAAGACCATCTTCCTCTTGTTGAGTTTGCATATAATAACAGTTATCAGGCAAGCATAGGGATGGCACCATTCGAAGCTTTATATTGGAGGCCGTGCAAGTCGCCTACATGTTGGTGGGAGACTACAGATAAGCTTATACTTGGGCCTGACATGATCAGAGATACGTCCGAGAAGGTCGAGTTGATTCGGAGACGGATGAAAGCGGCCCAAGATCGACAGAAATCCTATGCTGATAAGCGAAGAACTGATCTGGAATTTGATGTTGGGGATATGGTTTTCGTGAAGGTTTCTCCTTTGCGGAATGTGGTCCGATTTGGAGCCATTGGGAAGTTGGCACCGAGGTTTGTTGGACCATTCCCTATTATAGAGAGAATCAGGCAGATGGCTTATAGAGTGAAGTTGCCCGAGAAGCTTGCCGGAGTACACGATGTTTTTCATGTCTCGCATCTCCGGAAATGTTTACATGAATCAGCAGAGGTTGTTGAGCCAAGTGTTCTGAAAGATGTGGAAGTGGAGAAAGGGGCTACCTTGAGGAGAGCTCCGATTCGTATCTTGGGGACGGAGACCAAGAAGTTAAGGAATCGAGAGGTCAAGTTGGTAAAGGTTCAATGGGGTGAAGCCGAAGAAGACGCAACTTGGGAAACCGAGGAGAAGATGCGTGGGCTTTATCCATTCCTTTTTGAGGGTACACTCTCAATCTCTTTTCTTTGATTAGCATATCTTCCTCTGTTTATCTAGTTTATCGTGTTAATCTTGTCATGAGAACCTTAGGTAGAAACCCTTTGGATGAAACATGTGTTTGAAACATGTTATGCTTGATGGTTGCAAGTGGTTGCAAGTGTTTGCAAGTGGTTACTCGTGGATGCATTATACACGTTAGGCACTAGATCGGCTCACACACTCCTCATATTGCATATGCATGAGTGTTTATGCTTATTCATGGATGAAAATTTTTGTGTTATCACATGGATGTTGCATATGGATGTATGTGATGTGCACACATATAGATGTTATACATTATGTTAGGAATTGCATACATATGGATTCATTTCACTAACATAATTTGCATTGATGATATTTGCATTAGATAATTACATATACACACACCTTTGCATATGTTCATACAACATTTAGAATCTTGTAAGGACAATGATTGCTCGTGGATGATGTTTCGAGTAGATGGATGTTGGATGGTAGGATACGTTCTTCCTAACTTGAAGATTTCGGGGACGAAATCCTTTAAGGAGGGGAGAATGTAACAACCCGTATTTTCAATAACCTATTATAACATAAATCGAGGCAGAATTTAATTCAAAAATCTGAATCAAGGGAAACAGGCTATGCCATTGCGTTCGTCTCGGAAAAATACGCGAAATAGAGTCCGAGTTTTCGAAAATCGGAGTCCGTATGACCCGATTAAGGCCCAACGAAGTTTTCAGAAAATTTCTAAGTAAAAACGGATTTCAAATTCAAACTTGAATTTGAAAAATTGGGCCAGTTTGGGCCAGGCGGGAGAATTCCCGCCAGAGCACCCAAGTCGACAGCCCTGTCGACTTGAGAGTCGACTTGGGAGTCGACTTGGTTGGACCCAAGTCGACAGCCCTGTCGACTTGGTCCAGCCGGGCTATTTAACCTGGTGTACCATTTTGAGAATGTGTTGAGCTTGGGGGCCAGATTCGGTTTTGAGGGCTGAGATTGAAACTAGGGTTTAATCCTATGGCCTAAAACACTTGCCTAATCTATAAATAAGACCCTAACCTAGCCCTAAATCATCATTATTCATTCTAGCAACTAAACTATGGCAAAATCAATCCTCTCATGGCCTCCACTCTCTTCATAAAATTCCTAAACAAATTTTTATGAGATTTTCCATGCATACAAGTGTTTTTAGACTTGTATGATCATCATTAGCTTGCATTCAAGTCAAGTCTCTATATTGGCACCATAAAGAAAGAGTTTTGATCAATTTTGCTTGCATTTTTGGGGTTTTATTGGTTGCAAAAGGGTCTTCTTACATTTGCTATACTCATTTGAGTCCGCATAAGCATTGTAAGCCCTATTCTACTTTCATACTTAAACTCTAAAGTTAAATGTATGATATGCAAGTTTTCTATGATGTAATATGCAAGTTTATCATGTTATGCATGTTTTCTATGATGTAATATGCAAGTTTATCATGTTATGCAAGTATGTTATGATGTGATATGCAAGTTCATCATGTTATGTTATGCAAGTTTGATATGCAAGTTGTCATATGATATGCAAGTTGTGTTATGCAAGTTTGGGTTGGACATTTTGTTCATGCTATCATGTTATGCAAGCTTATCTTGGGTTTATGAACATAAAGCTTCAAGCTTTATGCCAAAGGTTGCATTTTGGCAACATGTAAGTTATCATATCTCTTATGATAACTTGCATGTGAGGCTAAATGCGAACTTATGGCCATCTCTACATGTCATTTAGCACCATGTATCACCAATATGCCAAGTTTGGTTTTATGCATGCTTTTGGGGCCTAAAATGTAATATGCAAGTATATGAACACTATGTACATATCATATGCCACCATGTTGAACTTGTGGCTTCAACACCTTTTATGTCATAATTATGCCAAGTTCCCTCTTTCTATCCTTTATGCGCTATTGCGATATGTAAGCGATGGGATTGCGTTTGGGGTTGGGTAAAAGTAAAAGACATAAAAACATAAGCTTGGGAATTTACCTATTAAGTTAGGTCTACCCATTGGGAATTTACCTATTAAGTTAGGTCTACCCAATTGCTTGAAAATTTGTAACATGTTTTGGAAACATGATGGACATGACACTTAGAAAATATAAGTGTGACCAACTCGAGGTTGGGTTGAGTTTGTAGCGTAAACCTACCCAGAACCGACCGGCTTAACTAGTTGCTACAAACAATAGGACCCAATGTGAGAAGTTGGTCATGTTGTACCTTGGACCCGAGGTTAGACCAAGTTGTGGTGTAAAGCTACCCGGACCCGCCCGGCTTAACTAGTAACCGCAACAAAGTCTAATGTGAGAGGTTAAGGCGCATTAAATTAATTAATGCCTCATGATTAGGGTTAAGTCATGGTCCATTTAGTACTTAACCAATTTGGGCACGGTAGATTAATCGGGGTTAAGTCGTGAACTCATCGTTACACTTAACCAAGTTAATCCATGATTAGTAAGGGGGTTAAACCATACTTAACCCACTAGAAAAATCCTAGCAACGGGGGCCCACTCCAGCAGTAATCCCAAGTTAGTATCATCATGACCCTAGGGACTAGGCTAGGGTGGGGGCACGATTACTGGGCTGGAGGTAAGCGACCAAAAGCGACGGCAGAGGGTACGCCGGTGTAGTTCCGGGCGGACCATGGTCGTGCACATAGTCCGAAGCCGGGGAAAGCATGCACGGGTACCAGTAGATCGAGACTGTGCACTCATGTTTATGGTGTCCGGGGGTTGCCACCCTAGGGATTGATACACCCGACGGGAGACCCTGCACAGTCTGACTACAATCATGTTTGGGCCGTATTGACACCAACACGTGACGAGTTAGGCTTAGGGAGCCGATCGACTAGACCGTTTGGTTAGACCTTGTATTAGGGTCACTTCATGTTATTGGACCAAAGCTTGGGCCAAGGGATCAATACTTGTTTATTCAAGTCATGTTAGTTTGCTAGTACACCTGTGGTGCAAAACCTTAATCCTGATTATGCGATGACACCTTTATCTACCTTGTTAGTTAATCATCATGCTAGTATGTTGTTATCCTTATGATCATACCTGCTTCTCATGCCAGTTAACTTTATCAGTTTACATTGATTGTAGTAGGGCTTACTCAGTCTTTTTGACTGACTTGTTTTCTTTCGCCTCTTTTCTTCCGTCCCCCCCCCCAGGTTCTCAGGGAGGGAATACTGGAGCTTAGCTGGATTTCAGACTGCTTGCTTGTGGAATTTAGCTCATGTACGGTTTGACATGAAGCTAGCTGTGGCTATCACTTCTTTGGGGATTAGTATTTATGTATTTCAGTTTTCAGTTGATGCTGTTTTATCTAGACTGGTTTATTTGGGAAGTTGACATTATGATGTAACAGACTTATTTTGAAATGGTTTAAAATCTTCCGTTGTTTTATCTATGTTATTTACTCTGTTTACGCATATACATATGTTCTTGTTCTGCCTTGATATATCATTATGCATGTTTACCTGATTCAAACGCCCCTCCAAGGTCAGAGTGCTTGCAAGAGTCACCCTGGCGGAGGCGGGGTGTTACAGGTCCACCAAAGTGCAATGGTTGGATTAATTATGCCTGAACAATACGTTTCCCCGTCCTATGGGGCGTAAATAGAGCCACTAGGGACTCAAATAACCGAGGCACCTCATTCCATCATCCACATAAGTAAAAATGCAGGCCTTGTAAAACCATGACACCACTTCTAGCTAGAAAGAAACGTATGTCCTCCCTGCAGTCCTTACTCCCGTTTCTGGTTCATACCGGGGTGTGAGGCTCGCAAAGTATCGCTATACACAAAGCTATGTTATTTAAAAATGTGCTTTGATCATCAATCACAAGGCTCTGATTTTCAACAAAAGCCTTGATCATTTGCATCTTGGCATGCCACATTGTTAATCCATACCATACCATTGATTTCTGCCAATATATAACCTCTAAGCTCGTACGTCTTAGAGAAGGGTGTTATGCAAGAGAATAAATTCTCTGCCACCAAAAGATATATATTTAGCAGAGATCAACAAATAAAACATAAAGGAATACAACGTCAGACATACCATTTACAAGTCCGCTCTGGGTCTGAACGAAACCGGAGGCTCTTTACACCTCGCATCTCCGAACAATCAACAATACGTCCGGACAACTACCACTGAAACCTTCTCAAGGCAGCAACTCCAATCAAATGCATCAGTAGTCCTCATCCATTCGATGTGAAGATCGCCGGTCTTCAACCACCGTCTTCATCTTCGACTTTTAATCGTCGTAATTATTCAAAATGGGTTAAATCCGGTCTTTCCGAATAACTCGCGTATTTTATAATAAAAATCAAGTGCTATAAAACACATCATACGCTACAATCCAATTCAGAATATTCTTTTAATCAGATATTCACATTATTAGGAAAAATGTTCCTTACCACCAAATGCTGATGAAATAAGTTGAGCAATTTGTAGATTTCTGTTCGGTTGTGTGCATCCAAAATTTTAAATTACTCTCGGTGATTGACGACTGAGTGAATGAATATATTGTGGTGACCAGAAGTGTGTAAAAAATAATCATGTCTATTAAATTTTTTAAGGTGGCTAGGAGAGGAAACTGAGGTATGAATAACAGCACCCGATTTTAATGCTCAGCAAAGCAGGCAAAAAAATACTAATTTTCATAATCTTAGATCAATTATTCACCATTCAGACATTTATTCGGACCGTTAAATTTAATCATAAAATATATTGTTATATGAATATCGGAACGAGCTCAAATTTTGGATAGATGATAATATATATGTGAATTGAACATCTATAAATCCTTTTTGGATTTGGATTAGTGTAGTTTATAAACGAGTAGAGATGCTAAATGAGTGCTACAAACCAGGGGTGCTTTGGAAACGATGCTCTAGTTTAATTATGCAAAATTTAGCATAATAAAATACATTAATTTATGATTTTATTAAGTTGAATGTCTATATAATACACATTAAATGCATGTTAATTACTCAAAATTATTTATTATCATCATATTTGTTATTTTTTAGCACTTTAGTAATCAATTGAATTGAAAAAACTCTATGATAATTTTTTTTTTTTTTTCATTTATGCGGTGGAACGCTGTTTCCAGTAGTATACGGTTGGCTGGTGATCTCGGCGGTAACAGTTACCCAGTGGACCTCTACCTATCGGGTTGAGTTTGCCCTAAACTTCCGGCCCGTTATTTGTTTGACATTATTGCAGTAATATTGTATCTTATGTTGAAAAAAAGGGAAAGAAGTCAGAAGAAACGATGGTGTGCGAAAAATGTTAGTTTTTTCTGCTTTTTAGATCGTAACAAACAACTTCCTTTCCATTAAACCGTCGGTGTTTCTCTAAATCTGTGATCTATGCAGGCGAGAAAAAACTATCGAAGGTTATCGTGCCGGACAAGTGGAAAGAGGGCGCAAGCAATACCACTGAAGGCGGCGGCCGCAAAATCAACGAAAACAAACTTCTTTCTAAAAAGAACAGGTAATACGATTCAGTTTGTGATTATGTATCATCACTTAGGGTTTATGATTTGCAATTGATAATGTCTACTTTTTGTTGTGTTGTTCTGATCTAGGGTTCCTTCAGTTTTGTGAATCTATTTGGTTACATATAAACGTCTTGATTTGAATTTGGTTAGGGATATACTTGTAATTATGTGTTAACTATCTCTTCTTGTTTCAGTTTTATTTGTGTTTGTAATTATGCGATATGTTTTTCTAATAACATTATTCGGTTCTAAACGAATATTGAAGAATACTTGAAAAGTTTAAATGAAAGTGGGGTAGATGTTGTAATTGTATAACCTACATACAATGAAACAAATTAAACACAAGGTATGGCTGTTGCTTATGGTTGTCCAATGAACATAGGAGGATATTTATTAACTTTGTTAATATTTCATCTAAACTATGGCATCATTACACAGTATGAATATATACAATTGTAATGAAACATATAAGATATTAAAGGCTGAAAATGAATTGTACCCGTTTTGGTTATTTAGTGGATTCATGGTTTGTGGTTCCGGCCGGAACCACGAGATTCTGACCAACTCGTATCGGTTCCGGCCGGTGGTAGGACGAGATTAGAGCAAAATCCCGTCCCGTTCAAAATAGCAAAGAAAGTAAAAGTTAATCGCCGTAGCATAATCAGAAGAACAGAAGTAGGGCGACAGCAAAAAACACACAGAATCAATTAACTAATAAAGCAAACAAAAATGAAACCTTAGGCATACCGGTCTTCACAAAGGAGAACGACTGAATTTGAGAGCATACCATTCTATTTGATTATCCGGCAAGCTTCACAATCGATTTTTGACATCAAACGACGATTTTTCTTTCCTTTCCGCCTTTATGTTTTTTTGATTCTATTTTTGTTCTAGAAAGTAGCGGCCTTTACTTCCGTATGGGGGAGCCGAGGATTTTTGTAAAGCGTATGGGCTTTGGGCTGAATAACTGCTGCTGCTGCCTGTTTTTTTAATCATGGTAATATAAATAAGAGCACAGAACATTTAGTCATTTTATACAGTTGCTATTGCGCATGGGCTTTGGGCTGATTATCATATGCATATGTCATTTATTTCTTGTCAAATTAACTGTGTACATAATGGAGATTTGAATATTGCATTATTATTTTCTATCGACTATACTTATATATGGATCTGCAACGTCTGCCGTTGCTTTTTCGTTTAAAAATAAAGAAATCCGATATCAGGACCAAACCGAAATTTCCAAAATTGGTCGAAACAAATAAATTTTCAAGTGAACAAAACCGAGACCAAACCAAGTTTTCAAACCTTGAGTGGATTGACATAATATTTGAGTATTTCATGACAAATTGTAGGCATGGTGAATAGTGCAGGATTAAGAGCAAGAGATTGCATTCAGATATATGCGATATCCTTTTACTTTGTATATTTAGTATTAAAACAATTTCCAACAGTTTGTGGACAAGTCATTGACACACACCCAATGAAAAGTTGGTTGCTTACTTGCTTAGAAGCAATACAAAAACCGACATTGCGAGTTGCTGTAAAAATTTGTAATGCTGCTTTTAACCAGTTTTACTAATGTCGAATTAAGTTGTATGGTGTTAATAACATATTAACATGGTTAACATTTTGGTTCATTGTAAACCACCAAGCGAACGATCTAATATGGAATTTATATTATATAATGTATGTATGTATGTGTGTGTGTGTGTGTGTGTATATATATATATATATATATATATATATATATCACTGCATCGTTTGTTTTTATATTTTTAAAGCATATTTGCATATTGTTTCTGTTTGTGTGACACCGTGACTGATGCACTATTGCGAGTTAGTGTAAAAATAATGCCAGACATAATTAAACTGTAGGGTTTAATATTGTAGTATACAAATAATTAGAGGATAGTTTCATTCTGGTCTTTGTTATAATCATTATTTAATCCTACTTGATTGGTGGTTCATGCAAAATAATGAATAAAAGTGTAAAAAAAAAAGAATACAAGCATGCTATTTGTGATTGTGTATGGAGTTTTCATTCATCTACTAAAGTTTATTATCTTTTAAGCTTTGATGATGGCCCTCCTATCATTTATTTCCTCTAGTGTTTGTATGCAACTAGATATGGTCAATATAAGTTGGAATGCTGTTTATCTTTCGGTTGTGATGATACTTGTGACATACTTATATACACACATGCGTGCGTGTGCACACACACACATTGAATAAATGGATGCCTAACAGGTGTACGATCACTTATTTTCTTTGATATGGACATGCTAAAATCCCACTGTGAAAAGAGGAATGATCCTAAGAGCATCTCCAACAGAACCACGACTCGTAATGTTACGAGTCGCAATATTCAGGGTAAAATTGAAAAAATATCCCAACAGGTGCGCGTCGATTAAATCGGTGCTCCCTATTTGTTCAGCGCGCGCTGATTTAATCGGCTTGCGCTGAAAAAGGAAAGCTCAAACTTAAGATACAATTTTCTTGGGAAACTTGATCCCTGAGCATAAGGACACGCGTCAAGTGTATGGGTTATTGGGAAAAATGCGGCAAGAAATTTGTGAATGGAGCATGCTTGTGGTCCCAGAACATTACGTGGGGGCAATAATATGGTCTTAAATAAACGTTGTGGTCCCCATAAAATGACGTGTAGTAATAATATGACATTTGAAACAAGCTTGTGAGGAGCCGATTTTATAGGCTTGTGACGTCGCGAGCCGAAAAAATCGGCGTGCGGGACATTCTGAATTCGGAACACATCCCGTAATATTTCACTGAATAATAAGGGTTGTAATATCCGTTAGGTGTTGTTTTGTGGTCAATTCAGAATTAAGGAGCTTAATTCTCCTTCCGTTGGAGATGCTCTAAGATGTAATCTTGTTTGTCATGGCATCGACGATGAATTATATTAAATGTTATATAATTGATTAACAATTCAGTACAACCATGTAAAATTTCTTTCTGAAACTTGAAAATAGATTGAAACCTTGCGTTGTGTAGAATCCTTGGTAGGGATTACAGTGGGGGATACTGAAGAAGGCTAAAACAAAACGGCTTTGATGTTGTCCAATTGGGTGCAACTAATTGCACCATGTTATAAGGGTGACAAAAACATATCTTAGTTATTTTATTTCTAATATGCTGCTGTGAACAAGGGGATTATGGGATTGAAGAGTGTTATTTGTTGCACCATTAACGTAAATTTGTTGGCTTTTTATCCATTAAGTTTGTTTAGGTAGATTTCACTTTTTGGTGTAAACAATCCTAGTGAAGTCCGAATTCATATAAATTATTAAATGAGGATCCACTTTACACTTGGATTAAATACATACTGGTTCCTATAATAGGAAACTAGAATTGTGTTCCCAGCCAGTGATTGAAATGTGAAGTTTATCTTTGTTCACTATTTATATGAGTTAGGTTTCTTCTAAAGTACGTTGAGGCTTAACGTTTTCACGTAAAAAAAAACACACACACACAAAAGAACATATAATGAAACAGTATTTTAAATTAATCCATGCAAAAAATTAAGAACAAGTCATTCAGGACGGACTCTGAACAAGTATGCATATTTTTATTATTATAAAGAAGCGTCAAACTGCTACTGGATCACTCTTGTATTTCCTAGAGCATATTCCATCCATCATAAATTCGGTAAACAACATATAGTAATTTCGTTTGTATGTGGGTTGAGAGAGGGGTTGGTGTTTCCGTTCAACTTCAATGAGTGGTGGTTTGCTCTTTAACTCTCAAGATCTAAACAAACAGGGCTACCATCAAGGTTTTCAAAATGAGATTTGAATCGTAAATCGTAAAATTCAAACTTTGAATCGAAATGGGATTTAAATCTTATATCATAGAGTCAAAAAACATATATTTTAAGGTCTGCACACAATTTGATTTTATTTTTTTAAGGATGTTTAACCTATGTTTAAACCTAAAACTACATTTTCTCTCTTGTTCCGATTTTTATTTTCTTTGGTAATGACTAGAATTGGGATTGTAGATCCAAATAAGCATACCGAATATATCACTAGTGATTTTTCTAATCTGTGGTATTAGCTAGGTTTGAATTGGAGTAGAAATCAAATCGTAAAGAGAGAGATTTGATTTAAAACGGAATACTAATCATAAGATTTTAAGATTTTTGACAATAGTGGCAACCATAATGAGGCAAAATAGCCTCCTCGACTCCATGAAGTAATATCATTTTGAAATGTCACAATCTAGAAAATGATTAGTATACATGGTGCGTATCAGTTAGAAGATCATAAAATTAATTTTGTGATTTAATGATGGGAAACATTTTGTCAATTTGATGTTCGAACGAGAAATTATCGCATTTTAAAATCTTGAGTTAAAATAACATGAAATTGTTAATAATAGATGGGAGAAGTAGAGATTTGACTTGTAAACGATCATAGATAGACACTGTTTTAGAGTTAATTAAGTTGACCTATTGTCCAAAGGCCCTCCCCACAACGCTCATTTATGCACTTGGTTGACCAGAATTTTTGTTCTAACACTTCTAGTTAAAAAAAATGTAAAACGCACCTAAGAATGAAAATTACCAGAAGTATTATATTGATGATGGATACCCAGTGCCAAAGGCTCCCGTACTCAAGCGCGAGGACTTCCCAGGCCAGTCTCCCGTCCTGGTACTATTCACGGCTTCCCGGGCTCTGGGGGTGGTCGATTAGCGCGCGCAGTCTTTCCCTCACATTATGTGAAGAGGCCGGGGCTCGAACCTGTGCGCTCCAGATTACTATTTTTTGTGTGGCTACAACTATAGCAGTTTGATAAGTTAGCCCTTGCATCAAGTCTGTATTTATCACTTTCCATAGATAATCTCACGTTTTTATGGAAGTTATTACACATTTTAAGTTTAAGTCAAAATGAAGTGTGAAGTGTCAACAAGAGACGTGAGAATTGACATTATAACTAAATGATTCCATACCACCTCAAGCATACAACTAAATGATATCATGTAACACAATTGGAGAATTTGAATATGGTAATTATTCTGGGCAGACTGGAAAAGTACTAGGTAAGTCGATTGTAATCATGTGAATAGGATGCTTCGTAGATTTACAATTAACTTTTTTCGTAGATTTACACATTATCTTCTTATAATATCTTCTTCAACTTCAATAACGAGTTCTCCAATTTTTGCTACAATAGTTAGATTAATTTTTTTCTTTGGTGCGTAAGAAATATAATAAATTAATGCTAAGGTATGTCTCAAAATTTCCTCTTATTTGAATCATTCCAGAGTTGGACAATAACCTCATTATATTGTTTTTTTTTTAATAATGTAAAGTGGTTTAAAACCGCCTTTGGTTGGAGATATACATTAGTCATAGTAAATTAAATTTGTGTATTCTATGGTGACAAATTATTTTTGTTGAAATATAAATTAGTGACCTATATAATTTCTCTTTTGTAGTGATTGCCTTTTATTTCTACGATATGATGTAGTTAAAACGGTTCTGTGTTATTAAGAAAAACTCAAGTATATGAATGAGTCGATTTTTTTCTTTCTGTAGCAACAATTTATATTTTTGAAATTGATTTTGCAGATTGATTCTCCATGTGTAATGTTATCTCTTTTTTTTTTTTGCTTTTTTTGGCCTTTGTATAAATATGTTAATATTTTTCATTTCGGTGCGGATTGAATGATCTCCGTCAGTTGCAAATTTTACAGATTTTGAACCAGAATTTAAATTTTAAGTGTACCATAGTTTGGGAATCAAAATTGTAGTACGAGATATTAGATTTGAAATGATATTTGGAAACCCTAGATTATGAGCTCACACGGATTTTCTTTCATTTACTTTTTATAATATTTTGAGCAATTCTGTTAATGGTTGTTTCAATACAGGTTTTGTTTCAGAATTCGATGACAAAATTGAATAAAAATTCAGATATACAAATTCGAAATTGTTGCAAATTTTAAATTATCATTTCGAAAAAATAACAAAAAGTAACTTTCTGTTTCCTTTCAAAACCAAATTGAAAGGAAATGAAATGTTTTCCTTTTATATACAACGGATTATAATTGATGAAAAATAGAACAACATTCAATCAGATACAATAATTACATTGGAATTAGATGGCCTGAAGGTAGTGGATGGTAGAGTGTTATGTACTCTGTACCTTTTTAAAAAAAATTGGTTAATGCATTACCATATAGGTCTAGGGGAGTCTCAAACTTCCGACTTTTTACTCGGTAGGTACACACCTTACCACTATGCTACACTGTCTTGGCTGTACTCTGTTACTTTACCTACGATTTTGTGTATGTTTTTCATGTTGCTAGTTTATCTAGATGGATCTTCCATTTTGGGAATAAACAAACCATGTGTGCAGTTACTTCAATTTGATGATAAAACATGATACCATTAGACATAAAATCTAATGTGGTGGGCTTGAGAACTTAAGCATAGGTTCTATGATGCATATGTGCTTGCTTGGACATAAATTCCTCTGTACCAACATATCTCTTAAGGAAATAACCTTATGAATCAGTTCTATACGGTATCTTCACATGAGTTCTTTTCTACTTCCTTTTCTCCTTTCGTTCGGCTTGTCAGTGGTTGGTTTTGTCCCGGGTAGCTTAAAGCCCACCCTCAGCCCATGTATTAAAATCATATTCTAAGCTCAGCCCATGTATTAAACCCATTATTCTAGCTCTTAATTTCTTAAAAATGGTATATAAACAAATTGGGTAGTGATGAAATCAATGCATACTCATATTTTAGGTACAATAGACATAATAATTGGGTAGGGACTAAACCGGTTTGGGTTCCGATCAAGGTTCTAAAGTCCGGTTGGATTGCCAGTATTCCGGCCATCTCGGCCCGGTTCCAGCGTCTACCGGACCGGAACATTAACCGAAACCCTACCTGGTTGTTTCACCTTAAAAAAAAACAAAAAACAAAAAAAAAAAATCAGAAAGGCAATGAGGATGATTTTTTTTTTTTTTTGGGCGATTGCGTTGGAATGGATGAACTGGGTAGAGGAGGGGAAAAGGGAATTGGGCTGGGTTCAAGTAGTTTGGCTATGAAATAATTATAGCTGGACAATGAAACTGGAAACATGCATTTGGATTAGGTCTAATATATACATATATTTGGTTCAAAATATTTGGTTTCGATTTATAATTTGAATAATTTAGTGTATTGCACAATTATTACAATTAATCATAATTCAAAAACCAGAATTATAACGGAAATTCTGAATAACGACAAACTTGTATAAAAAAATGTTTCAAATAGCGACAAATCCATAATCGATGTTAAAAGGAATTTCCGAAATATACGAATCAAAATTTGTAATGTTATGTACTTCTTTGTACCAAAACATACATTTTCTCGTAATTTGCGGCAACTTAAGAAGAAAAAGTGCTATAATCAAAAAATGGAATTCCGGGATTTCCGGAATGGAAACTGAAATATCAAATTTCTCGATGACCGAAACGAAAACGGAAAGCGGAATTCCAAACCTTGATTATTAATGTATATTTATCTGCATATTTATAAAAATCGTACTGGAATTTTCAAATCGGAATCAAAGTGGAATTTCCGGAACGTGATCAGATTTTTAATTCTTCTACGTGACCGGAACGGAACCGGAAACTGAAATTTCGAACCTTGGTACTGATGTTCATATTTTAGTACTGTAGATACTGTTCTGATGTTTAATGAATTTGTTTTAATGGCAGATGGACACCATATGGTAATACCAAGTGCGTTATATGCAAGCAGCAAGTCCACCAGGATGGAAAGTATTGCCATACATGTGCATATTCCAAAGGTTTTTTTTTTTTTTTTTTTTTTTTTTTTTTTTTTTTTTTTTGTAATATTAAAAAGCCCTTTGTTTGTTTATATTCAAGCATGATCAAATTCTGAATTAATATCTATATCTGACATTTCCGTCTCTATGCTCAGGCGTTTGTGCAATGTGCGGGAAGCAAGTGCTGGATACAAAGATGTACAAGCAGAGCAATGTATAAATAACGCTGTATCATTAATTACTGACACTTGTAAATTTGCCTGGTGCTTTAAGACAGTTTCCTTGAGCTGTAGTTGCACTTCTTTACTCTTTTATTGCTGATTCAAAAGCTTGAGATGGCCAAAGTTTCAAGTTTGAGACTATTGTGATTATGTTGATGGCTTGCCTAGTTTAACCCTTGTGTTTGTTTGGTAAGTTTATGTACCTAGCCGTCTTGGTGGAAGGTATGAAGCGTCAATTTTTTTAGCTTTGATATTGGAAAATGAGTAATTTTGATGGTAGTATAATACACATCATTTCAATGCAAAGTCTTCAATTATTTGAAATTAATTTTATGCCATCCTAGTCACCTAGAGATGTGGTTTCGGCGTGGTGTGTTTGTGGCTATTTGGTTTTGTGGTTCAAGAGCATCGCGCAGTATGCTAGTTGGATTTGGTCCCTAGGGAGGCGATCTGAAGATGCTTCTAGACATGGACAACGTATTATAATTTATACTAATTTTGCATTGCAGATTATATGATTTTTCTTCATGTTTACTTATGTGTTGCCTTTCAGAAAATTGGATGTGTTATCATAATATTCAAATTTGGGATATTTCTGCTTTAAGTTAGTTTGAAACGCAATCGCATTGCTGTGTTGTTATCTGTTCAGTGCTAATAAGAAAAAATTAAAAATTAAAACGCAATCGCATTTCAGTTTGACCTGGTTTTTACATTTTATTATAGTTTTATCCCTTTTTTCAAAATATTATATTTTCGGTTCATTTTTGACCATTGGCCAGAATGAATTGGTGCAATCTCGTATTGCGTCGGTACACGTGTACATTGGTGCAATTCGAGATTGCGTCAGTTTATTTATAAAAAAAGTATAAAGTTACGGGGCGTAATCCCGTATTGCGCTAGTTGGGCATAATCTCATATTGCTGCCCATAGCATTGTACAACAGCCTCCACCGTTCTTTACTCTCTCATTCTTTCATCTTTTCTTCAAACAAACCCATACTTAAAATAAAATATTTTCAAATCCAATATTGTTATTCATTAAAACAAGGATTATTTTTTACAGATCTACTTGTAGACTAACGGATTCAGCTTGTGTTAGGTTGTCAAAGGTATGTTTTTTTCTTTTTCCATTTAGCAATCTAACTAGTATTTATTTTGTGATCAACATAGAATAACTCCTAATTATATTGCTGCTACATGCTATTATGATGGAGATTTGGTCATTGATGAACATAAACGTGGAATATATAACAGTGGATTTAACAAACCGACAAAAGTTTTAATAGGTTCAAACTTCATACAAGTAAAAGAGGTTGTTTACAAAGCTACTAGGATTAAACCGGAGGAGTTTGACATTGAATTGGTTTGCAATTGATCAACCGATTTCGAGTCTAAGACAATAAAAATTGTAGATGACGACGTTGGACTAATATTTTCTACTGTGTCAAAATCTATCGAATTATTTATTTTGAAAGAAAGAAGATTGTTGCTACAACTTGTAACTCCTTCCTCAGCGGCTCGTACAACAAACCATCTATATCCTCCTATGAACATACCGAATTATGGTCAACAATAAATGTTTTTTTGGTATAATTTGTTTATGAATTTTCAACAAGCATCACAACCTATCTATCCATATCTGACGCAGGATACCATTGCAAATATTAGTCAAGGATAGCTCGAACTTCAAAATTTTATTGAACAATATTACCACTGTTTTGTGTTTGATAGTAAAAATTTTGTATTTTTCAGTTGTGTTCCGCATCACTTTCCGATTCAAAATACCGTTGGACCATCAACAAGTTATCGGTCTTGTTCCATGCAGCCAACGCCCTCTGAATTGTATCACATGAGCCAACAGTGAGACGCGTCCGTTATTGATATAGAACTATGTTGCATATTAAGTGTTGACGGCAAAAAATGTTGAAAACACCAAAGATTCCTATTACTAGGAATTATAGTTTTAATCGCAAGACTAAGTAAAAGAAAACGGTAAATGACACAAAGAATTTATAGTGGTTCGGCCTCGGTAGAGGCCTATATCCACTTTGGAAAGGTGTTGGAATATTATTAATCACTCAAGAATTACAAAGTAGAGGCACGCTCATGAAATCTCATTAAATTCACTTTCATAATTGTCATATGCTAAGTATTTGGAAAAAGGCTATTTAATCCTTCTTCTTCCTCAAATAGGAGATGCCATTAATGAAGCTCATGAAGCTCTATGGAGGTCCCAAGTGATAGAAATCCAACCCCTTTGAAGTGTGAAGCTATGAGCTATTTATAGGAGAGGGGTTAGGTAGGAGTAGGTAAGAATGAGGGACCACATGCAGAAATTCGCACCCGCCACCTACACCTGTGCAAAATTCAAATCCGGCCCTGGGTGCGAAAATTTCGCACCTGCTGGGTGCAAAGTCCACCTTTCGAGGGGCGCGAGGGCCATAGGTACGGGTGCTCGGGGATTTTGACTCCTTCAGGATTCGAGGCCTCGATTCAGGAATGTATTTTGGGTGTTGCAAGGTTCTGAGCAGCGCGGTCCCTTCTTAATCCCGTTTCCTTCGCTTCTAGGTGTCCCTCTCAGCCTTATCTCCACGTGATGTGTTGAGTTAAGTGTGTCTGATGTACTCTTGGGAACCGGACCAAAAAGCCGGTTAACATTGCCCTCCAAAGTATGTCTTGTCTCGACATGATGTGCTTTGCGTTGGTTGAGATAATAACTGAGTTATTGATTCATCCTATAAGTCAAAGGAAAACAAGCGTTAGCTGTTGGGCTCGTTCGCTCTGGGGTTGCAAATGAGTCATTGTTGGGGGCTGTGCCGTACTCAAGTCACTAAGTATCCGCAGTGCGTCGCGTCCGTGGATGCACGGAAGTTGGTATGCATATGCAGGGAGTACGTACACGAGAAAGCGTGGCGCGATGTCTTGAACCCGGAGGGGCGATTTTTTTTTTTGAACCAAGGTGTGTGAACTTTCGAACCCCTGGAGGTTCGAAATTTCAAGCCCAAGGGGTTCGAAATTTCGAGACCCTAGAGGTTCGAAATTTCGAACCCAAGGAGTTCGAATTTTCGAACCCCTGGAGGTTCGAAATTTCGAACCTAGAGGGTTCGAATTTTCGAACCCAATAGGTTCGAAAATTTCGAACCTGCCTTGGAATACAAAGGGACATCCTTTCCTTTTATAAATGGGTCTCCCCGTCATTTTCTTCCTTCTATTATTTTCTTCTCTGGGCGCCATTATTGTGAAAGCTTCGAAGCCAAAAATTTCGAACCCGAATTAGGTAACGGCTGGGATCGAGAAAACGAGGAGGAAGGAGGTCGAAGGGCCATGGCATCGCCGGAGGGGGTCGACGTGAGAGGCGGAGCCGCCGAATCTCTAGAGGGGATTCGGAAGTTCGAACCCAGTTGGGTTCGAAGTTTCGAGCCTCCGCGGGTTGGAATTTTCGAACCTTGGGAAGTTTGAATTTCTGAACCTTCAGGTTCGAGTCCTCGAACCCAGCCGGGTTCGAAATTTCGAACCTGGAGGTTCCAATTTTCAAACCCTTGGGTTCGAAATTTCGAGCCTGGAGGGGTTAGAAGACTCGGACTTTGAGGCTCGGAGTTTCGAATTCTGAAATGGGTTGGAGCCTTTCTCTCCTGCTTAGGACTTTGACATCCCGACTGCATGTTTTCTGATTTACATATCAATCGCGTACATGCGCGCTTAGCGTTAGTGTATACACTAGTAGTCGCATGAGCAGGGTTTTGAACCTTTCACATAGGATAAAACATACATTCGGACTGGGACTGAACTTGTTGGACTGTTTCGAACTTTCCTTTATGTTGCTCACATTTTCATAACACTACACACATATGTTAGTTATCACCAACACGAGGGGCACAAGTCACTTTACTGCGAGTTCTAACACTGATGTGTTAAAGTATAGCCAGCGATGCAGACAAGATCGAAGACTGGAAAGACCTCGAAAGCCGAGGCTTCCCCGCCCTCGCCGCATACATCTGACTCTGCCCCTAGTGGTAGCTCGTCTGGCAGCGAGCTTGAGACTACCGAAGGATCGACTCCTTCTCACACGGCCATATCGCTTGAAGCATCTGAGCACGGGGAACAAACTAAGAGGCAACGTTCCCCGGTTGTAACTGAGGAGGTCGAGAATGTGGACATTATGAGTGAGGATGTGCCAGCACCTCCGGTGGCCCCGAACATGCTGCCTGACGCAGTTATCTTAGAGAATCCGATAGATTCGGTACCATCGCGCATGGACGCCACAGCAGTTAGTAAAATGGCGGTGCGCTTCAACATACCGGTGGGTAAAGCCCACGCCCAGGAAGGGATGGCAGAGCTCATGCGCCGCCCAAGGGTCTTACTGCCTGGAACAAACAGGCTTGCTGTGCCGGGTGCGTGCCCCCGGCCAATTACTTCATTCGGGATATATTATACTATTTTCGCCTCGTACCATCGCAACTGCACCCAAATGCTTATGCTTCCCTCCTGGGCACTTATGTCCTCTATCACGAGTTATTGTAATAGGAACCAACCGGAGAAGATATTCGATCCTTTTTCCATCTAAGGAGAATGAGTAATGCCGCACCCTCTCCATGGTTTCTAGAAGCGACATCTGCCACCAAATTTTTTTATCGGGATGTGGCCCAGGCCGTGAGTGTTTAAGCACGGGTGGTTCTTTGTTCGCTGCCCTTCCGGATTCACGAGGAGGTGGATTGAAGGGAGTGAGTATTCCTCTAACTTAGTTCCTTGCTGTAAAAGTTTTGGATTTCCTACCTTATTTTTGTTATGATTGGATCATGGCAGGAAATATGGAGGCGCCTACCGGTGACGAGTATCGACAACGCCTTAATGTTTTGTGAGCGATGCTAGAGAACCTACGCAATACCGACACGGTGACAAGTCAGGAGCGCCTTCGTCGCGCCGGGTTGCTTCCTAGTGATCGGGCTATGATCAGGTCCGCTGTTGCAAGCGGCATACCGAAGGAGAGAACGGTGACAGGTCAAACCGCCATTGGGCGGAAGAGGAAAATGCCCCCTGCTGGAGGGGAACTACAAAAGACTGCCCAATCCCATGGAGACGTGCGCGAAGGCGAGGCTCACGGTCAGGAGGAGGCTACCAGAGACAAGGGGTTGTTAAGCGCTTCCATCCCGCCTCTGACAGGAGAGAGGGAAGGAGCGTCGGATAGACCGCAGTCTCTTACGACTCATTCAGGGACCGCCGCCTCGCTCGAAGATGCAGGCCAGTTTGATGGCCTTAATATACTCGATCTGGAATTGACTCTATAGCCGAATACAATGAGCCTGAAAGAACTAACTCTTGTTGCAGAGGAGTTAACTCCTTCGGGCGGACCACAATCTGGTCTGTTGAGAGAACACTTAGGGCATATACTCATAAACACTGCATAGCATAGGTGTGCGTCCAGGTGTATGACTTGACTAACTTTGACCTGTTCCCTTGGCAGGTGATATGACTAGAGGACGTGGTGGGAGAGGTTACGGACATGGGGGCCGCCGACACCCCCGGAGTTCTTCCTTCGAGAGTTTTAGAATATTTACTAGTTTATATGGTGTTCGCCCCCGCCAGGACAGGGCAGTGAACATCGGGATAGGGATCGATCCTGGCGATCCCCGACCCCTCCTCCTCCTCCTCCCATTTGCGTGTCCGTGGGAGATTCTCGACTTAAGCTAGGTGGCTCCCGGCCTTCGCCTTCGATAGCTCCCCCGCATACTGCCCCTTTTGGCTCCCATTCAACCAGATAGAGAGACTATAACGGGAATACAAGACTTGACGGAGCCCCAAGTCCAAGAGCTTTCACTGGAGGAGCGGAGGGTGTTTCTGAAACATCATTTCCCTCGACGAAACTTTGATGAGATGATCTTTCTCCCCGATCTCCGTCCAGCCCCTGATAGGGAATCTGGGGAGGTATGGATGCACGTGAAGGCCGCGTGTCATCAAGCCAACGAGCTTACAAAATACTCTTTCCATCTTTCGGAGCTGATCAAGAAGAAAAACCTGGAGCTTCTTAATTGACAACTGACCATTGATTGTGAGAATACCTCCGTGACTAACTTGGAGACCGAGCTAGGTAAGCCTATCAATTGCGTTACAGTCATTTAATCGCTAGCCCTTGTGTTTTCAAGGATTAACTTTCAATCGTGTTATTACAGCGGAGCTGAAACACGCCCATGAGATCCTAAAGATGGAAGCCGCGCATGACCGCGTAACTTTTATCGAAAACGTGGCTAATCTGACCATCGAGAATACAACCCTCAAGAGAGACAAGGACGAGTTGGTTCAAACATGCACCGACCTGGAAAAGGAAATTGCGAAAGTCACTCAACTCCAGAATGAAAACGCCGCCTTGAGGGCAGAAAATGAAAGGCTACGTGCCAAAAAATGATGAGGTGGTTGCGCTAAGGAGGCAGCTTGAGGAGATGAGGAAAGCGAAGGAAGAGGCCGAGGCCAGCAACAGGGAGGTGTTGAGTGCGGTCGACGGGCTGAAGGCCGAACACCAGATAGAGGTAGAGCAGCTGAGGGGACAACTGGAGGATGCGGAATTCCGCGTTGGATCATCTTTTAAAGAAAGTATCCAAAATATGTATGCCAAGGTCTTGAGGTTTCGAGGACTTTCATTGGTCGAAGACTATTCCCGCGAGCTAGCCCGAACCTTGAAGAGGTTGGTCCCGTATGAGGCTTACTTGCATCAAGTAGATGTGAGAGCACTTTAGATGAACGCCAGCTTATGAGTGACCTCCTGACCGATGAGGAGCACGAGAAGCTAGAGGAGGGAAGGATACTGTTGTTGGAAGATGCTGAGAGGGAGAGGTTGGCCAGGCTTAATGCGGAGAAAGGGAAATCCTTCTTCACTAAGAGCGTAGCCGTGGCAGAGACATTTGCAGAGCGAAGTTCTTATCGGCCCCCGGCCCCCAAATTTGCTATGGTGAGTGGCCCCGGAGCCTTGGACCAAGCCTCTACTGAGTACAACCCTAAATATTTGGCGCTTGGGGACACCGGATTCACATTACTTGCCGCTACGAGCACCCTTCCTATCCACTTTACACCTTCCCTGACCGTAGGTAAATTCCTTTTACCCTGCATCCCTGAGGATGACGTGATTACCGAATTTGCGGACTAAAAAGGCTGCGTTTTTACTGTGCAGCTCCTTCTGGGTCGTCCATGCCTTCAGACGCTAACCCTACAGTCCCACAAACAACTGAATCGGGGTTGAGACCCACGACAATGCAATTTGGAGAAGGTGGCGATCTGTTGGATACCTACTCGGACATAAGAATTACTCCCAACATGTATGAGAGTCTTATTGAGGAGGGAGAGGTGGTAGATAGACAAAGTGCGGCTGGCCGGGGCTTAGTGGAGGTCGATGTGCCTTTGATGCATGACCTGGTAGAAACTCAGAAAGCTAAGATGGTGGCTAAAAGTGAGGAAGTAGAGGAGATGTGTAACCAAGATGAGGCTGCCAGGCAGGAGGTCCTAATGAAGACCAAGCGGGATGCTAAGGCGAGGGCTGCTTACTTAGTCGCGCGGAGGAGGGCCGATGAGGAAGCAGAGAAGAAGAGGGCCGCTGATGAGGCCCGGAAGAAAAGGGAGGATGAGGAAGCCCATCAAAGGGCCACCGAGTCCCTTGAGAAAACCAAGGCCAGTGCTGTCACGCCGCATAAATCCCAGAAGCTTGCTGAGCGATGGGCCGCTAGAGAGGCTAAGGAGAGGGCTGAGCGGGAAGGCAGGGAGATTCCGAAGAAGAGTGAAGCTGTACCTGGCCTTACTGCCGGAAGTGCCCCCATGCTTGTGCCGCATACCACCCTTGTTGATATCACCGAGATATTTAGCGGTGATGGTGCAGACGAGAAGCGTCTTTCGGCTTCTCATGAATCGACCACTTCTCAAAGGGGCCGAAGTGGAAGGAGCGGATCTGGTAAGAAGAGGCCCAGCACGAAGGATGAACCGTCAGGTGCCGAATCTACAAAGAAAAAACACAAGGACAAAAAGAAGAGACACGGTTAGTGTTAGCAATTTAGGTAGGAATTACCGTTTATTTTGGTAGTGTAGGCCGATAGTTTACGCGAGTACGACCCTCGCTTTTGTTTTTTCAAAACACGGTGTGGTTCTCATGTACACCCTGTCATTAGAAAGAAAGATGTTAGGCATGTAGCTTGTTAAATGTGTGCATGTGAAAATTTAAATATGAAATAGTAAAGATCACAGTTTATGTCAAGTGTTTAGATGTTCTTTTTGTATTTTCCAGCGTCCTGTACTTGCATAAGCATACTTATCGTTACGCTTGTCATAAAAACGATTGGGTATCGCGCTCTAGGTTAATTATTCCAAAGGGGTGAAATAGAGCGCTGGTTTCAGTAATTTTCCCTCGGCTCGGGAAATCCGTAGTTTGCAAAACCAAGCTGAGCACCTGCTATTTTGGGTTGCCTGGGGTTAATCCCAAGTATAGCGAAGGCGTAGGACGTCGCGTTATGCGGTCCGTCAGGTGAGTGGCTCTCCCGTCGTTCATCGGGTTGAGGCGAGCCGTCAGCGTCCTTTATTCGCCGAAGAGGTAAGCCCGGATCATCAGCTCGTAAGGTCCGATCGTGGCCATGGGCAACCTCTAAGCCTAGAGAGCTTCGGGGAAGAAACGATTTAAGGTCGGTCTTGGTGCTGCGCCAAGATTCGACCAGCACCCGCAACCGGCGAAGAGAGAACTGCATCACTCTTAGTTGGTTGGCAGCGCCAAGTCGCCCGGACTTGGACGCGGAACGATTTATCCTCGGTCTCGGCACGGAGCCGAGGTTCGAGATAGTGGTTATTTATACTCGATCGCGCCGCGGGCCGACGACTCTAGTAGCATTGCCGGCTCCTGTGCTCGGGGTGCCGGACGTAGCCAAGTGTTTTAGCCTCGATGTTGGCTTAAGGTTGGGATAGAAGTACCGACTTTCGTGCTTGGGGTGCCGATACGGCGATCACATGTTTGATTCAAGCTGGTTGTCAGGACTAACAAAACACATCATATGAGAAGTAAAAAACGAAGAGGTAGGGAAGTTGAACATCATTTCTACTAATGACTTTGGCAGTAATAGCCTTTACAATGCCTTGAATTTTTAGAAAACAAAACATTGTTGGAAAGCATAACCAAATGTGAACTAAGTTATGTAAAGTAGCGGTGGAGATGTTCGTTGTTCCAAACCCTTGGGAGTTCAGCTCCGTCCACGGTAGCGAGTTTGAAAGTTCCATCGCTAAGCTTTTGTCGTATGGAGTACGGGCCTTCCCAACGAGGTGCGAGGCCTGTTGGTACGGAAAACCCCGCTTTAAGACGAGGTCGCCGACGTTGAGGTCCTTATGCCGAACCCTAGAATTGAAGTATCGGGTTACTCGTTGTCGTTGACGGCGGCTCTGAGATCGGCCTCGTTCCTCTTTTCTTCCAGCAAGTCAAGTGATCTCGAAAGTAAATCTTGGTTTGTCCTTGGATTGAAATAGGTAACTCGATGAGATTGAAGCTTGAGCTCGATGGGGATAACAGCTTCAGATCCGTAGCCGAAGGCGAAGGGAGTGTGTCTGGTCCACGTCTTGTGGGTGGTTCGGTAGGCCCAAAGGGATAGAGGAAGTTCGTTCGCCCATATACCCCCATCCTTTTCCAGACGTTTCTTGATGATGGACTTGAGAACTTTATTAACCGCCTCAACTTGCTCGTTGGCTTGAGGATGAGCCACCGTTGAAAATCCGTTTTCAATGTATGGCGTTGATAGAAGGTTTTGAACTCGTTGCTCTCGAACTGAGTGTCGTTGTCGAAGATGATAGCTTGGGGAACCCCATAGCGGGTAATGATATTGCGGAAAACAAAGTTGATCATCTTCTTTGTGGTTATGGTGGCTAGGGCTTCAGCTTCTGCCCACTTGGTGAAATAGTCCACTACGAAGACGGCGTATCGTGCCCCGCCTCTGGCCATTGGAAGTGCTCCGATGATGTTGATTCCCCACATGGCGAACAACCATAGGCTGACCATTTGAGACAATTGGTAGGCGGGGCTCTTGGGATCTTGGAGGAGCGTTGGTATTTATCGCACTTGCGAGTGTAGTCTGCGGCGTCTTGATCAAGCGTGGGCCAATAATAACCATGTCTGAGTATTTTTCTGGCCAGGGTTTGCCCCCGGTGTGGTCGCCGCATTCGCCTTCATGTACACTACTTAGCGCTCGGAGGGCGTAGCCATGGGCAACATACCTGAAGTGAATAGAAAAACCCTTACGGTAGAGCACTCCATCCATAAGAAGGTAACGAGCTGATTGGCGAGTGAGGCCCGCCTTTCTTTCTAGTGCCTTGGAATGGTCCTGTGCTGTAGGTAATTCCTGATCATTGTTATCCAGGACTCGGGCTCGGGTTCGGCGTTCATGACCGTCTCGGTCTGTCCTTGCTTGATGCTCAAAGAATTAAGCACCTCAACTGGAGTGAACCCCATAAGTTGTGGATCTTCGGAGCTTGCCAACTTGATTAAGGAATCCTCTTTTTCATTTTTCTCTCGAGGAACGTGGGTGTGATAAAGTGGTTAAAGCAAGTGACAAGCTCCTGAACCCGGGCCAAGTATAGGGCGAGCCGTCCCTCTTTCGCTTGATATTCTCCTTGCACTTGACGGACAATAGATTGTGAATCGGAGAAGATCTGCATGGTCTCTAGCTTGAGCTCGATCGCGATTCTGAGTCCGGCGATCAAGACCTCTTATTCTGCGTCGTTGTTGGTAGCAGGGAAATTTAGTCTTAACACGTAGTATATCGGGCGCTCTTCAGGGGTGATGAGTACGACTCTGGACCCAGAGTATTTTCTATTAGAGGAGCCGTCCACGAACAATTTCCATTGGGCGTCGGGAGCTCCAACGTTCTCCGTAGGAGTCTCCTCGGGGGCAGTGAATTCCACTATGAAATCAGCGAGAGCTTGGCCGAGGATGGCTTGTCGGGGAATGAATGTTATCTCAAATTGGTTTAGTTCCATACTCCACTTTAACAGCCGCCCATATGCCTTGGGTCGCTGTAGGACCGGTCGTAGGGGCTGATCGATGAAAACCTTTATGGGATGAGACTGGAAGTACGGTCGGAGCTTCCGAGAGGAAATCAACAAGCAGAATGCCAGCTTTTCCGTCTTCGGATAGTTCTTTTCTGCCCCCGTCAGTCGCTTGCTGATATAGTAGATGGGCCATTGGACACAATCTTCGATGCGCACAAGTGCCGAGCTGATTGCCTGCACGGAAATAGCCAAGCAAACGTATAAGTCCTCATGGTCCACGGGCTTAGATATAATAGGTGGTCGCTCTAAGTGATTCAGTAGATATTTGAATGTGGAGATGCATTTAGGGGTCCACTCGAAATTGCGTTTCCCTTTTCGAAGTAAATCGAAGAAAAGGAATGCATTTGTCGGTGGTCTTAGAAACCCAAGAATTTTCTTGAAGCAACACCAAATGAGCACTTCAGATGATTGAGTTTCATGTCGTATTGGCGGAGGACATCAAACATTTCGGAGAATTCGTGGACGTGGTCGCTAGATATTTTAGATTTTACTAGCATATCGTCCACGTACACCTCCATGGATTCCCCGATCTGATTTTTAAAGAGACGATTAACCATTCGTTGATAAGTGGCACCGACATTCTTGAGGCCGAAAGGCATGACACGATAGCAGTACAGTCCGAGGTCTATTATAAAAGAGGTGTGATCCTAGTCACGAAGATTCATTGGGATTTGATTGTAGCCTGAATATGCATCCATGAAAGATAGTAGCTGGTATCCGGTAGTTGAGTCAACCAGTCGGTCAATCTTCGGGAGCGGGAAGATATCCTTGGGGCATGCCTTGTTTAAATCGAAGAACTCAACGCACGTTCGCCCTTTACCATTGGCTTTCTTGATCAGGACCGGATTGGAGACCCACTCAGGGTAGTCAGCTTCATGAATGAAGTTGTTGTTGAGTAAACGGTCTACCTCTTCCTCAAGTGCTTTGGACCTCTCGGGTCCCAAGAAGCGTCGTTTGTGCTTGACCGGAGGCATCGTAGGATCTATGCTGAGAAAGTGACAAGCAATAGCGGGATCGATGCCTTTCATGTCGGAGTGAGTCCATGCGAACACATCCAAATTTGCCTTCAGGAAATCTATAAGAACCTCTTTAATCGCTGGGTGGAGTTGCGATCCCACCTTCAACACCCTTGAAGGGTCATCGGGATTGACGGGAACATCCTCTTTAGGTTCAACCGGGGTAGCTCTCTCATATTCGGGCTCTTTGTCATTCTGTGGGTCGAGATCATCGAAAAGATGGCAGTGGCGCCTGAGCCAAGGCCCAGACGCCACTGATTGCTATGATGAGATATTTTTGGTGCAAGAAGGTGTGGGCACGACTTTGTCCTTGTCCTTATTGTGCGCATTCTTCCATTCTATCGCATAACATTCTCTGGCGCTTACTTGGTCGCCTTTAACTGTTCTGATCCCATTCTCTGTTGGGAATTTCATTAAGAGAGACCATGGCGCCATGCAAACCCGAAACTCAGTGAGAAAAGGGCGCCTTAGGAAAGCGTTGTAGGGGGAATCGATGTCTATAACCACGAAAGTGAGAATTCGGACTCGGCTCCGCCCAGTTCCACAGGTGAGTCGACCATACCTACCCGGGAACTAGAGGCCCTATTGAAGCCATGGATCGCGGTGCGACATGGCTTTAAATCATTTGTTTCCAACTTCATTTGGTCGTAAGCAACCTTGAAAATGATGTTGACCGAGCTCCTCGAGTCGATTAATACCTTTCTGACAGAAGCGACATCGATCTGAGCTGTGATAACCAGTAGATCGGTGGTTGGGATATCCACCTAGGGAGAATCTCTTTCACGGAAAAACGATGTCATCCAGCATGGTTTTTTGTAGCTTGGCTAGGGCGAATTTGCTGAGAGCGGAGCAGGCTTCATAAGTTGCATATTTTATGGAACTCACATACTCCTCCATTTTTCAAAAGCTGACGTGCGTAGGGTAAGGTCCTCCACATATAGTGTTGATCATGATCCCTCTCCTTGGGTTAGATGGACCCAGAGCTGCCTTGGCGGGCGCCGGAGGAGCTGGCATTGAAGGCTGAGAGTTTGGTTCGGTAGGAAAGGGTTCTTGGACATATTGTTCGAGTCGCTTCTCACGGATAAGCTTGTGGATTGCGTCCCTAAGCTGGCGGCACTCGTTGGTGTTGTGACCGTACGCGTCGTGGTATTGACAGTATCTCCCAGTATCCTTCTCGCAGTCAGTTGATTCTCTGACACGCGGCTTCTTGTATGGCAGCATGTTGCATGTTTCTAAGTAAATTGTTTCTAAGTCTTCGTTTAATGGGGTGTAGGTCTCGAAGGCATGGTGAGGGCCGGGTTTTCCTGGCTCTGCTGGGGCTTGTCCGTTGTTTCGGCCACCCGGCCTACCATTATTTGGTTTTTGCCTACAGGGGCCTGCCCCCTGTTCTGATTGTAGGGCTCCCCAACATGTCTTCCTCTTAGGATGTTATTTGCGGTGTCCGCTTGGAGGTCATTGCGACGACTTGTGGCAGAGAGCCGGTTCCGTGTCGCCTCCTTTTGGCATAAGTACTGTTCCGCCTTCTCATAGGAGGCGTCGAGGCTTTTTGGCTGCTTCCATCAATCCATGCCCCAAACTCTGAAGTAAGGAGGACACCTTTTGCTAGCTGAAAGTGTACGGTGAGAGGATCCGGATATGCACCTTGAACTGTGTTGAACCGGGAGAGGTAGCTTTTGAGTGACTCGGCAGGTCCCTGGTACAAGTTGAGCGGAGTGAGGGCATTCTTCGGAGTCGGGATATGCACCTTGAATTGCTTGACTAGTTCTGTCGCTAATTGTCTGAAGTTGTTAATGGAATCAAGTGGGAGGCGAGAGAACCAAAGTAAAGCGGTACCGGATAGGAAGACCAGGAAGCATTTGCATTTGGCTGGGTTATTACCCCTGCTCGAGTCCATTTGCCAGTCATATCGATTCAGGAAGGCACAAGGATCGGTGGTGCCATCATAGAGTGGCATTTGCGGCATGCTAAAGCGCCGTGGCCATTCAGCCTCATTTACTCTTCTTGTGAAGGGGTTACGTCTAATGTGAGCCTCCCATAAGCCATGTGCATCCCCTTGCATTTCCCTCATGATCCTTCGTACCATGTTGGGAAGATAAGTTGGATGGGGATCTGCCATCGGGACCTATGGATTTTGACGGGGTTCCGGAGTCCTATTGCGAGGTCGCCTTCTGTGATGAATGTCCGGGTCATCGTCTTCCATATCCTCGACATCTATAATTGGGTCCTAATGCGGACGATGAGGCGGAGCGGGTCGATGTGGATCCTGTTCTGGAGGAGCGTGGGCCGCTGGAATAGTAGGTCCATCGTCGCGATCGGTGACCGTTGGGTTGTGTCAAGGAAGAGGTTGGTTGATCGGACCTGGTCCATCATTGATGATCAAGCGAGAGTGGTCTCGGTGTTGTGCCCCCTCGCTGGATGTGACCATAGTTCGGTTGTCGTTGCCATTCCCATTGCCGTTGGCATGACCGTTGCTGTAATCGAGGGCATTGGTGCAAGCGGCGACGTTGTTGATGAGGCTAAACCTCCTTCTTTGATGTAAGCCTCTCGACTCGGAAGAGGAAGTTTCCGAGGTAGTTGGTTGAGGTTGAGCATTGTTTCGAGCCAGTTGAAGTCGAGCGACGACGCGTTGACTTTCTTGAAGTTGTTGCATAAGGTCGATGTTATTCTTTAATGCTTGATTAAGCTCGACCGTTGTGTTCTCATATTTTCCAGCGAGTGCTCGGATCTGAGCTTGTGTCGCGGGCGCTTCGGGGTCCACAACAAGAGGGACGTCTTCATTAGTGGCCGGGATATCCGCCGGTTGAGGTTGTTGGGATGTCCCGGGCTCGGCTGCAGTTGCTACTGAAGAGCCAACCATTGCGTTCTCTGGTCGCTTTGCCATCGTAAGCGGACTCGGCAGAAGGTTTAGTAAGGAACCTCAAGCTCGTCGAAGGTCGAGATTACAATGTGCGACAAAGGCGCAATATCCGAATTCTCTCAGCGAAAGCACCAAATGTTGACGGCAAAAAATGCTGAAAACACCAAAAATTCCTATTACTAGGAATTATAGTTTTGGTCGCAAGACTAAGTAAAAGAAAGCGGTAAATGATACAAAGAATTTATAGTGGTTCGGCCTCGGTAGAGGCCTACGTCCAATTTGGAAAGGTGTTGGAATATTATTAATCACTCAAGAATTACAAAGTAGAGGCATGCTCATGAAATCTAATTACATTCACTTTCTTAATTGTCACATGATAAGTATTTGGGAAAAAGACTATTTAATCCTTCTTTTTCCTCAATTAGGAGATGCCATTAATGAAGCTCAAGAAGCTTTATGGAGGTCCCAAGTGATAGAAATCCAAACCCTTTGAAGTGTGAGGCTATGGGCTACTTATAGGAGAGGGGTTAGGTAGGATTAGGTAGGAGTAGGTAAGAATGGGGAACCACATGCAGAAATGCGCACCCGCCACCTGCACCTGCGCAAAATTCGAACCCGACCCTGGGTGCGAAATTTTGCACCTGTTGGGTACGAAATTTTGCACCTGCTGGGTGCGAAGTCCACCTTTTGAGGGGAGCGAGGACCATATGTACGGGTGCTCGGGGCTTGTGACTCCTTCAGGATTTGAGGCCTCGGTTCGAGAATGTGTTTTGGGTGCTGCAAGATTCTGAGCAGTGCGGTCCCTACTTAATCCTATTTCCTTCACTCCTTGGTGTCCCTCTCGGCCTTAGCTCCACGCGATGTGTTGAGTTGAGCATGTTTGATGTACTCCTAAGAACCGGACCAAAAAGACGGTTAACATTAAGGTTTACTTAAAATTTTCCACTTTCTTACTGCAGTTATCTGACACATGCTACCGAAACAGAATCGACCACAGAACCAAATCAATCCATGTCAAAATAGATATAGAAGAACCTGACATTGGAGAGTTAAATCATGTTCCATCACTTGATAGCATGACCGTTGTTAATATTCCTGAGAATGATACGATGTGGATCGATGTATGGAAGTAAATAATGCTTCTTTAAATTATTATTTTAAAGGTAAAGACAATGCTCCTGTAGATAGTGATGATCCAGATCCAGAGATGGAGACACTGTTAGATGATGATTTGTGTTGTGCACAAATGTTGGCCAGATCCGTTGTTGCTAATTTGCAATTCAATAATGAAAATTTCTCATCGTCCCGTATTTAGAATGGTTTCAAAGTCGGTATGATGTTCGAAAGCAAAAGTAAATTCATTCAACAACCAAGTGAATGGTCAATTTTACATGTAGTTCCGTTAAGCCGATCCGATCTAATAAAAAAAATACACTGCTATTTGCAACATCGATCCTAACTGTCGATGGATAATACATGCCATAGATTCCAAAAAATCGCAAATAGGTTGGTGGGTTATTAAAAAATATCCAGCTGAACATAGTTGCGTAAATCCAGAGTTAACTCTAATCACAATCAAGCAACGTCCACCAATTTGTTGTCGAAGATCATGCGCTTTGTGAAAGCGGATTTGAGCATTACTACTGGAATAGTGCTGGTCTTAATGGAAGAACAAATATTTATAAGAAAATGTTTACATGAAATCCTGGAGGGCACTAAACAAAGTAATTGAACATATATATGGTGATTGGGCGGAGTCGTACTCCACCCTACAAAAGTATTTGACAAAATGTCCACAACTAATCCTGGAAGTGTTGGGCATGTAATAACTAATTAGTGTGGTGTACTCGAAAGAGCATTTGGGCATTTGGACCTTGCATCGAAGGATTTGCGCATTGTCGACCTTTGCTTTGCATCAATGACACACATTTATACGGTAAATACAAAGGTACACTACTAGTTGCAACTATAGTATATGCGAATGATCAACTGTACCCTTTGACTTATGAGATTGTTGAGTCTGAATCATTCGATAGTTGGGGTTGGTTTTTTGCTTGTATGCAAAGATTCATTCAGTGCTAACAAAAGACATATCACTTTCATTACAGATAGAATGAAAGGAACACCGACAACATTGGAGAGTCATTGGAGATTCCCTCACAAGCATAGATCCGCGCAAGGCATTTAATAGCTAATTTTCAAGATGCTAAATTTAAAAATAAAAGATTGGAAGGTTTATTTTATGTTGCAGCAAGTGCTTCGGAGGTAGTTGAATATCTAAAAATACGGAAGGAAATTAAAACAACCAATGTTCAAGCTCACAATTGGATTGAGCGAAGTTTGCGGGGGAAGATGAGAGATGGGCTTTATGTAAGGATGATGGTGAAAGATTTCATGTTATGACGACAAATGTTTCATAAAACTTCAATGGTGTACTTAGAGGTGCAAGATCGTTTCCCGTCAAAGCTTTAGTTGCTCGCACGTTCTTTCGGTCGGTAGATTGTTTTTGTAAACAACGAGAGTTTGGTATGTTATCGACGACTCGATTAACCCCAAAATGGGAGGCAAAGATAACAGAAAGGGCAAGTGAAGCAACACGTTTTGGATTGTCCGATTTAGTGGTAACAAGTGGCTAGTGATTCACTATTTTGACAATGAGTATAAGATAAAATTTGATGGAAATGCATGTACTTGTACATGCAACATCCCATTACTACGACATATTCTGTGTGAATACGTAATGACAGCCTGTTCAAATGTAGCCAATGGTGCTAAAAGTTTTCATCATGTATTCACTTTAGAGTGGAATTCGATCCAGAATTACTTGGCAGCTTACAAACTAGAGTATCATCCTGTTCCAGATAAACATTATTGGACTGCATTTGAGGGACACGTTGTTCTGCCGCAACAGTGTGTAAAGCACTTGGGAGACCTAGATCAACAAGAATTAAAGGGACAATGGATGAAATGCGTGCATCAAAGTCAAATAGTTGTAGTAAATGTGGAGTGAAAGATTACAAAAGGAGTTGTTGTAATTTAGTTAATTGGATTTTAATAGTATTACTCATGTTTGAAATTATTATTAATACTGCTTGTAGAAGAATAGCTTTCATTCGTACATTGATGACAATTTGCAATGAACATACATTCATACATTTAATACAATGACTGATACATTGTTACAAACTACATTTCCAAACCGAATACAATGACTAATACATTTTCAATTGTTACAAACTACATTTCCAAACTACTTATTGGGATATCTTGCACTACGCCATAGATGGCCTATCGCAACGAAAATCCATGGTATTGTTAGCTACAATGTTGCCATTGCTATGCTGTTTTTTGTCTATTGCAACGCACACATAAATGTGTTAGCATAGATATCAACATGTGTTGCAATAGCCGCGCGAATAAAATTATCAAGCCACGTTAACACGATCCAACGGTCTTGGTTAGCGATCCGCGTGAAGTAATGTTTAGTCCAGATTAGCAATCCACGCAAGAAATAATGTTTACGGCGGCAAGCAAAAACAAAGGGGCAAAACTAACAAAATATTGAAAGTTTCAATCGAAATTTAACAAAATACTCCGCTGCTCAACCTCTCAAACACTCACTCTCAGGTTCAATTAGAGCTAAGAGTTCAAGTTTACAAGCTTAATTGAGGTTCGATTAGGGCAAGTTCGAGTTCAAGTTCATTTAGGGCTTCAGTATTTCAATTAGGTCTTCAATTGGGGTTCGTTTGGGTTTCAGATTTCAGTTAGGGCTTCGATTTAATCTGCTGCTTAAGGTATCACTCAATGTATATTTCAATTTTGTCTGATTTGATTGTTGTGTTGCCTAATTTACTGCTTTACTTGTGCCTAATTTACTGCTTTAAGGTATCACTTAATGAACGACAAGGAAAAACTATGGGCAGAACTTCCTAAGTTCAGTGAAGGGTACATCAGTGGAGTGAATTTTTTTATTCGAAATACCTTTTCTAGATTTACGGTAGGTGATGAAATAACATGCCCTTGCAAAAAGTGTCATAATCGCAAGTGGCATTGTCAAGAAGTAGTCTACAACCATCTAATTTGGAATGGTCCATATGAATTGTACATGAAATGGATTTGTGAGGTTTCCTATTTAGATCTTGAAAGGAGCGATAACGATATGGATTGTGAAGCAAGAATAAATTTTGGAGATAATCTCGATGAGATGTTACAACGTACTTGTGGAAATATGTGGAACAATGAAGATGGATCTTCTGATGGATCAAATGGAATAGATGTCGATGCTAGAAAATATCATCAACGTGTTGAAGAGGGAAAACAACCATTTTATCCTGGGTGTACTAAATTTTCGCGATTAAGTTTCATTGTCAGGCTTTATTCTTTAAAATGCCTACATAGACTCACTGAGTCTGCCTTCAACGATTTATTAGAGTTGATGAAAGAAGCTTTTCCACAAGCCCACATCCCTTTATCTTTCAATGCTACCAAAAATATCATTAAAGATTTAAGCCTCGATTACCAAAGAATACATGCATGTCCAAATGGCTGCATGCTATATTGGGCAGAAAATGAAAAGGAAAATAACTACAAAAGTTGTGGTTTTCAAGGTGGGTTATACTGGAAGTGAAGGTCGCTATTCACAAAGATTCGGAATAGCAGATTCACAAAGTACTAGCATAAGTGATGCGTTATTTTCCACTAAAACCAAGGTTGCAAAGGATGTTCATGTCGAAGGAGTACGCGGAACATATGTTATGGCATGCAATGGGTCGAAAATATGATGGCAAACATCTGATGGCGAGGTATGGAAGACGATGGATGCCAATTATCCTCATTTTCATTAGAAAACAAAATATCAAGTTAGGAGTAGCATCTAATGGATTTTGTCCTTTTCATACAATAACTACACAGCACAGCGTATGGCCGATCGTATTGGTAAATTATAACCTTCCACCTTGGTTATGCATGAAGACAAAAAATTTGATACTTACAACCCTTATCCCTAGTCCAGAGTCTCCTAACAGTTACATTGATGTCTACATGCAACCTCTTATCGCATAATTGAAAGAATTATGGGATCTTTGCATACAAACTTATGATGCATTCACTGGTGATAATTTCACATTACGTGCAAGCGTGTTGTGGATGAGCAACGACTTTCCAGGCTATGTAATGTTATCCAGCTAGGGCACGAAGGGTTATTTAGCTTGTCCCGTATGCCATTTCGAGACTTCTTCAACTTACTTGAAATATAGTAAAAAAATGTGTTACATGAATCATAGGAAATTTTCAGACCCGGGACACAAGTGGAGATTTGATAAGAAAAGATTCAATGGTGAAATTGAAATGGGAACACCTCCCGGTATTTTATCCGGGACTACATTGAAGAATTGTTGGCTGGTTATGAAAATACTTTTGGAAAGAAAGAGGTCAAGAGCATAAAAATGAATCTCCTTTAAAAAAAAGTCAATATTTTTTAATTTACCATATTGGAGTCAAAATGTATGTCAACATAACCTTGATGTTATGCACATAGAGAAAAATATTTGTGATAACATACTTTGTACTTTACTAAATATTGATGGAAGTCGAAAGACCATTTTAATGCTCGTTACGATTTACAAGAGATAGACATCAAGGAGGTCCTTCATCCGGTTCTATCAACTGATGGGAATTACCTTGAGATGAGGGCTTCAATATTTGAAATGACGAACAAGGAGAAAGAAATATTTTTCTCGGTGTTGGAGAATGCTAAACTGCCTTATGGTTGTGCAGCTAATATCAACCGGTATGTAAACAAGAAAGAAAGGAAAATTGCATGGTATAAGAGCCATGATGCTCATTTTCTTCTCCATTACATGCTGTAGTTTGCCATGAAGAAATCTGTAAAACCTGATATTGCAATACCTATGATAAGATTAGGTGCATTTCTAAGAACTCTTTGGAGTAAAAGTATTGATTTGGCTGATCTCAAGAGGTTACAAAAGAAAATTATGGAAATTCTTTGTCAATTTGAGATGATATTCCCAAATGCTTTCTTTGATACAATGGTGCACTTGCTATTTCATTTATGTAAGGAACTTGAATATGGTGGACCTGCACATGTTCGTTGTATATTTCCTATTGAGCGTTATCTTTGTAAACTGAAATCATATGTTCGCAACAAAAGTAAACCCGAGGGTCCATTGCTGAAGTTTATCTTGCAAAGAAATGTTTGATATTCTATTCAAGGTTCTTAGGTGGCAATGGAGCAGGAAAAATGCAATTTGAAACATGTCCACAGAATATGGAATATCCTATTAGCACAAGAAGAAACAAAGATGGAAAAGCTATTCATCTTAAAAATTCTCAATGGAAGGAATGTCACCCTTACATTCTATTCAATTGTGGTAGCAAGGAATTAAAGAGTTTAGTTGGGTAAGTATTTAAGTTGTATTTTCATTTTAGTAAGTATTGAAGTTCTTTGCTTTACCTTTTTCATAATAAATAATGTTTTCCTTATTGAACCTGGCATATGGAATTTTATGCAATTAAAGTTTACAATGGTTTATTTAGTTAGAAAAGTGGACAAGTTTGGTTAACATCAGTAATAATATTCTTTGCATAGCTTGTGAAATGATGTCAACTAGATTAAAAAAAAACTATTTTTGATGTTATCCTTTTGCTAGCAAAATTAGTTCTTATAAACAATCTACAAACATGTTATTGATCCTGGCCTCACGTAGTGATAGTTGTAAATTCCAAGTTTTAGCACTTTCAGGGATTTCAGACATGATTTGTACTTAAGCTATGTTCACATTCATACATAATTTTTTTGGTATGGTTAATTTTAGCTTTACTAATAGATCCAGCCAAATTTGTTTCTATCATTTATTAACCAGGTCTTTATTCTAGGGAACATCGAGCTTTAATTAATGGTCATGCATCATCAAAAAATATAAATGAGAGAGAGAACAACACAGTGAAGAATTTTGGAAGTGGTTAAAGGAAGAGGTTGGGAAAAAGGAGGACATTTTAAAAGAAGTATAACTGCTTGCAATGGGGCCTCTTCCAACAGCTAAGCGGTTTACTGGATATGTTATCAATGGATACAGATTTTATACAAGGTTCAGAGATGCCAAATATACAATACAAAATAGTGGTGTATTTTTGACAGCCTTGGCTACTAGCTTTGCAAGTTCGAAAGATCAAAATCCAATGGTTAGTGAAGTTAATTACTATAGATCAATTGAAGAAATATTAGAGCTAGAATATCGGGGATAATTTAGTGTGGTTTTATTTAAGTGTTGTTGGTACCAAGAAGAGAAAGATTTATATAGGCTGACTCATGTCAATTTTAATCGATTGTGCCGGAAATTTGATCCTTGTGTTATGGGTTCACAAGTAAAACAGGTATTTTATATAGAAAATCCAATTGATAAGATGTGCCATAATGTTATCAAGAAATTGCCGAAAGACTGGTGTGAACCAAAAGAGAATATGTAAATGAAGGTTTGAATGATATCCATCCTGCTTATAGAATGGGAAATCAATATTTTGATGTTCGGTGGTGTAGAGATAATGTCCCAATAGGACGAATCCACCTTCCACCTACCAAAGTGAAAAACAAGGCTTCTTAATTTCATGTTTTTGCAATCCAAGGCCCTTACAAATTGTGCAAATTGGAGATCGTATATAGACACACACTATTGGTATGTATTTTTGCTTATTTTTATGGTTTGCTGGAGGTATGCTTAAGAAATGAACTATAGTAATGAACTACATAATTCTTACAATTTCCGTTTGCTAAAGCATTGGTCTAATTCTTACAATTCTGTAGTTTAATGCTCGTATGTAACTGATCATGTACAAGACTGATGCTTCAATAATGAACTATAGAATTTTAAGAATTTTATTTTCTCTTCAATTAGTAATGATCATGTTGGTTCGTAATTGATGCAATGGTTGAGTTTGTACCTTAACGAGTCTTGGCATGTCTAAATTTTTACTGAAGCAAAAAAGGCATTTCTTGAAATTGTATCACACTGAAGCAGTGCCTCAGGCATATTATTGCATTCATTGATATTGTTCGTGCTTTGAACAAACTGAGTCATTGCATCAATTTGTAACTCAGCCATAGATTGTGCTGAAAAGCAACTCTGTGCTGAAATGCAACTCAGTTATGCAACTGAGGTATGAAGGCCATAGATTGTGCTGAAATGTCTTTGTGCTGAAGTGCAAGTCAGTTATAATATGGCCATAGTTTGGGTTGAAATGCAACTGAGGCATGCATGTCTTTCATTTTGTGTTGCAATATAAATGAGGCATTGCATCAGTTTGTAACCGAGGCATGCATGACTTTGGTTGTGCTGAAATGCATTACTTGTACTAAAGGCTTTTATTGAAATGCATGACTTTTAAAACTGCTTTATTTTGCAGGTGAAGAAGGTAGTAGAGGTACTGAATGCACTGGAGGCTCGCACTTTATTAATTTGAAACTGTTTTAGTTTGATGTAAACATGAATTTAGTACTAGCTATGTTTGTAAGTACTCCGTAAAACTGAATTTATTGGCTATGTTTTATTATTTTGTAGTTGACTAAGTAGTACTTGTGTTACTGGTTAATTTGAAATGAAAAGTTATTAATTTCAGTGTGTGATGTTAATTGCTTTTATGTTGCAGTATGTCATATAATGTTGCAATAGCTATGATATAATATTGTAGTATGTAATGGTAATTGTTGACGTAGCTATGATACAGTGTTGCCATAAATTAATGCATGTGGGCCCCACAACAGGATTCCATGAATCTGACTACAGATTTTAATGGCACAACAGGATTCCGTGAACCCGAGAATCAGATTTTAGTGGGCCCCACATTTTTGTAAATTTAGTACCTGTAGCAACACTTGTAGCGATGTTACCTTAGGATAGCAAAGATGTTGCCTTTGACTCTAAGGCAATGCGGCAAAAGGCAACCCCAAAAAAGTGTTGCTACAGATTATTTTTGGCCTATAGCAACATTTTTTTGCACTTCTTGCATCACTTCTCTAGGGTTGTATGCAATCTATGGCGTAGTGTTGGGAACTTCGACTCTAAATCTGAATTAAGTGGTTTCGAACGAAAAATTTCCTTTTCCAAATGTATTTTTTCTTCCGCCATCTCTTGTTTTAATCGTTTATTTTCATCCTGCATCTCCAGTGCATACTCATGTCCTCTTCGACACATCGGAGGATCAATCCACTTGCTATACTTATAACAGGGGAATGAATTAGGATAAGATTTGTTCAGATTATAGTTAGTACATTTGTAGATCTTACGACCTGTACTAACACTTTTATTTTTAGCCACAATCACGTCGCATACTCTACCACAATAACATAGCTTTTTTGGTACGGGCTCCGCTATACAAGTGCTCGACCATGATTAACCCATCTATCATCATCTAACGCAATGATATACTTTTTCTTTCTACTAGGAGGATGATATGGTTGTTCGAAAAAATGAGACATTTCTGTTTCGGTGCAAATTTCTTTACCTGATTGCCGATTATTATATGACACTTGGGCTTGTGGTACAAGATCAACATCCATCATATTCAAATGCAATTTAGACTCTAAACTATCCCAGTACTTCATTACAATTTCTCATTGACTCATTCTATCTGATGATGAAATAAAATTTAGAGGGAAAATGACAAAAAATTGTAAAACATTCAATGCATGAGAAAAATAAAAGCATGTTAGGTATAATAAAATTACCTTTGATTTCAATGTAAGTCCAGCTAAATAGTGCAATTACAAGAACCTATGCTATAGATTTTTTGAGAGCAAGTAAAGATAGGGCAGTGGGTTATGTTTCAAGTTAAACAAAATATACACTTATATTATTTACCGCTAACAATCCTACCGAAGATTTTAGTCTCTCTAGGAGTTGCTTTGTGAGGAGTTGAAGCTTTCTTGCGAGGACTTGGAGTTGGGTCTTCTGGGCCCGGTGATTCGCTTGGCTGGGAAGGACCATGTTCGTACTCCATTTACGATAGTTGAGAAGATGAAGCTTGAGCTTTTACATTAGCCTTACGGCTAGATCACGTCCAGTTTATTGAAGATTAGCAGATGGAGGTTGAGATGGTGGCGGTCTCGCAAGTTTGTTCCTCCCCAATATCGACTGGATTATGTCTTTAATACTTAAGCACTTACCTTTTTAAGGTTTCGGCGCCTCCTCCGCTAGCTCATCAAACAAATCAACCGCATGATAAATCCCGTCGAATTGTAAAAAATATATGAGAATATATGTTATATAAGGTTTATTATTTAAAAAAAGTTACATATCACATTACTCTCAAGCGGTGCTCTACGGATGTACGATTTTATGCCCTGAAGAACCCTTAAAGGAGGGTCTATGGCAATGAGAATATAACGGCGAGTGTTGTTCCAGTACCATGTGTAGTACTCCAAATTCGTTTTCGTTACATCTATTAGCTGTTGAACATATCCATACCATTGGTTCCATGTATCAACCGCCATTAGATAGGCTCCTTCGTCTGTGTACGCGATCTTTTAGTGCAGTATTTGCTCTGGAATATACTGCAATAAGTCAAACTATCTCATAACTCTATCTGGAAGATGAAACGCTACATTCCCAAAATAAATTAAAGGTAGGCATGCTATCCAAAGCTGGATATATGGATGCAACACATAAGTACGGTAGACGAGGAAGTGCTTTGGTGTAAAGGGTCATTGAGATAACATCGTAATCGAGTATATTAAACTCTCTACGATAGAACATAACATTGCGTTTAGGCATCATAGCCACGCTCTTCGGGCCAACCCACCTATTACGAACATTTATTATTAATTACTGCATATTCAAAAGAAATGTTTGCAGTTGAATATTCTTGTACAAATACCTACCACCAAAAGGCAAAGATATATCAACATCTGAGCACTTCATAGATATTCTTCCGACCGGGAGATATGTCCAAGACCATATCTTCATACAAGTATACATATATTAAAACAGGAAATGAAATGATAAATAATATTCGTGAAAATGAATAACTTGTAGTTGCAATACCTACACTAAAGTCAGGCATCCTCCAATGGACCTACCCTGCTACAAAGACATGTGTGTCAGCTCTGCGTTGCTCCATGAGTACTGACGATAGACATCGAAGTTCTCTAAATAATGTAGCCACCTCAATCATATACGTGACTTCAAATGGGAGCATACCAAATGAGACATGATAATATGCAATATAATAGCTTGGGCACGCTGCTCTATCTGCGCCTGAGAAGCATCTAAAGGAATGTTCCCCGCTAGCTACGCCATGTACCACCTGACGTTTATCATCTCGTTCCCCCACCAATGATTACTGGGAGGAGAAGCCTAACAGTCTTTCACATATCTCCTCATAATCAGTGGGTTCAGGATTGTTTAATGGATGTTCATCAATGGGTATGCCAACAATATTGCTACATCAGACAATGTAATGGTCATTTCACTGCATCTAAAGTGAAATGACGACATTTTTGGCCTCCATCGATCTAGAAAAGCACCGATAAGGTGACGGTCTACCTGTTTGCACTCGAGCCGATGCATTAATAGAAAGTCAGCTCGATCTAATAGCGCTAGCACGTCTGAATGAGTGGAAGTGGCCAAAATTAAAGAAGACGAGTGTTTGATGGTAGTAACAAGAGTTTTGTTCTGCTATAAAAAAATATTTAAACTACATATTATAAACATAAATTCTTATTTGAATTCTAAATAGAAATTTGATTACCGCCATCAAATCCACGTTGCCTGACCGATGATGCGGCTGCATATATAAGACGCTGTCATCTATAGGTCCAGGTAGCATCTCTCCATACTCTACAAATATTCAACGATAACAAATTCAACATTATATATTTCAAAACAACTACATAACTAGCAATCATCAATTCTACACAAAAAAATTATTTCACTTTATAGTTCAATCCGAAACATATGTGTTAATTTACATAGATCAACATTGTCTGATCATATGTTCAACAACATCAATGGTAATAATAAGAGTTTTGCTTTACCAAAAAACAAAGAGGATTTTAAATGACATATTATAAACATATTTTCTTATTTGTATTCAAAATAGAAATATGATTACCGCCATCAAATCCACGTTTCTCGACCGATGATGCAGCTGCATATATAAGACGCTCCCGTCTATAGGTCCGGGTAATATCTCCGCATACTCTATAAATATTCAACGATAACAAATTCAATATTATATATTTTCAGAACAACTACACAACTAGCAATCATCAATTATACACAAAGAATTTTCTTACTTTATAATTCGATTCGAAACATATGTTAATCCACATAGATCAACATTGTCGAATTACATGTTCACCAACATCAAAAACTAATTACAAACCCAAAGTGACATTTCTAAACCTAAAAATAGCAAACAAAAATTACACACCCATCTTCAACCTCAACAAAAAATAGCCAAATTTATTGAATCACTATTTTGTGAGCATACAATACATACCGTTAACTTAATTATGTTTTCAGCCTTAACAAAAAAATGGCCAAAACCAATAACTTATGTTTCCAACCTCAGCAAAACTCTCAAGTAATCAACTATCATAAACATTAAAAAACTATAAATCAACTATAACTAGAAATAAAACACCCATCTAAATAATCCTAAAAAATTAACCAAAAACCTATTTTTTGAACAAATTAGGTATAATGATAGAATTGATACTTGTAGCTGGTTCATGTGTAGAAGACCTTGTCGTTTTTGAATTGAAATTTAAAACTTGATGATTTAATCTCGGATTGGGTTTTTTTGCTGCGAGGTGAAATAATGAGAAAGAAAAGAGAGGTGGAGGTTGTTGTATGAAGTTACGGGGAGCAATCCGGGATTGCGCCCAACTGGCGCAATTAGGTAGTGTACACGTGTACCGACACAATCTGAGATTGCGCCAATTCATTCTAGCCAACTCAGCGCTGACTTGGCCAGAAGTGTACTATAAATGTAACATTTTGAAAAAGAGGGCTAAAACTGTAATAAAATGTAAAAATCAAGCCAAACTGAAAAAAAATCCAATTATTATTAGTTGTTAGTACTAATATTGCTATATTTACTGTATCTATTTGATAACAATAAATGCAATTTTGGCACTCATGCTCACCTTGGAATTAGATATACATTATTAAATTAAAAAATTGCGTGTAGTTTTTATTTAAATAAGAATGGTAATCTGTTGAGGCATAATATCTATTATAATATCTTAGGATTCAAATCCATTACGTTTAAAATCCAATGTATAGTGACTTCCTAGTTTGCTAACAATATTTGATGGGTAATAAATATCTGTAATTATTGTCCTTTTATAAATTTGGATGTTGTCTTATAGTATTAGTTTAGGTTTTAATCGCATCATGAACGAAATTTAAAACACAAATATGAATTAGGGTGTTCAATTTTTTGTGGTTTTGATCAAAATTTTGTGAAGCAAGTTTTAAATCAACTATGGTAGCATGTCATCAGCCATTTATGTATTTGGATATTGGAGCTTTTACGGTATTGAACATATGAAATATGCCAGTTACATGTAAAAGCAATTTTGAATATGGTATTTGTTAGATCAACAGACCCGTTCAAGAAACTGGTTTCAGTCTTTTTGCTTTAAAATTCAATAAGTTAAAATGAGCGTTGCCAAAATTGAATGCTTCGTCTTTGATTTAATAGATTAATGCATAACCAACCACATTACACCAATCTTTATTATAAGTTTATATAATAACTTATCTATTTTAATTTAACTTCCTATCAAACTGCTCCTCTCGGATGATGATTGTCCTATCGAGCGGGGTAACTCTAGGCAGTGGCTGTAAAATGAAATGATTTATTCGTAATTCCTGTGGTATACTACAATATAATGTAAATATTGTTATTGGGCTTACCGTGTTTAGCCCATCATGCAACTTGTTGTGAACTAATATATAAACGGCTGCTAGCACTTGTATTATTTTATTTAAAATATTAATAAATCACATGCTTCTGCAATTCAATACCCTCTCTTCATTCACAAACTTGAATTCAACATATTTGTAATTAAAGTAACAATTCAACATGGTATTGTCTTAGTGTTTGTTCCCTAGAGGAAATTTATTTGATGTGATTAATAACATTGTTGATGTTATATTTATTTTGAATAAATGATTCTATTATGTTATATTTACTGCGTAATACAAATATTAGCATAATAGAAGTCCTTAGAATAATATTACAGTATAGTTTCAAGTAAGTGACTTGAGCATGAGATTATATAATATAATAAGTATTATAATTCTTAAATGTCCCTAGTCAAGTTTAATTGGATATAGGACAACAATGAAACATCGAGACTAGTATGTTGATTGACTGATGATCATATCTCATTGATCATTAGTATATGTGGTATCAAGTTCAATACATAAATACGTGTTAGTAAATAGTGTATTGGGCAAACCCAACATGAGAAAACTTCATGGAGCATGATTAACATTTAATAGTGTCATAAGTAATTCTCATAGTGACGGTGATGTAATGGTCCTTAGACCTGAAATCATTATATATTTTATTCGAGAATATTTGTGTTTTTATATCATCAAAGGCTACTCTTGGTGAGTCAAGATTCTCATAGAGTTTTGATTTCTGACTAAGAGATACGCCATGATCGAGACAAAGAAGATATTTATTGGTATTATACATTAGACGTTGATTATCTCGTATGTTAGTAAGTTATTTATGTTAAAATCTATCCTCAAATAATCTCATACCTCCAATCTTCGAATATATATTAGAATATATGAGTGCACATTAGCTGTGCAATCTGGGCTAAACCGGTCGATCGGTTGAAAAACAGGCGGTCGACTGTTTCTACCCAGAATGCACAGTTAACGTGCATAAGGATACATAACGTATATATATTCAAATTCCTGTCTACTGGTTCTTTTTGACCTGTCGATCATTTTCTTCCAGAAAGCAACCTTTCGTATAGACACTTCCATTTCTTCAACGGTTGCTTCTCTTTCTCTTTCTCCAATAAACATGACCGTTGTTTGTAACTCTTCATGAATGGTTACAATTGTTTATTCCTTAAATAAACATCATGAAATCATCATTTCAAATCATCGATTCTATCAATCTAATCTCTATTCGCTTAATCTCAAACTTGAACTCTCAAGCGCTCAGATTGCTCATATTCTATCATATATCGTTTGAATCCTAGAATCTATTTAACATTCTTTTTGATTCAATACGATGTCCATTTCCTAATCTTCATATACAAAAATATTCTATTTGAGGATAAGATTATAGGAAGTTTGTACTACAAGTGACAAAATCGTGTTATGAAGAACACATACTGTCAACAACAAAGTATATTCATTTTACTTGAAGTCCTCGGTGTTGTAAGAGGCACGTGTTGAAGTCCTCAGTGTTGTAAGAGGCATGAAATCCCGTTCGTCTGCTCGGGTGTTGTATACCTATTCCTCTGGGTGAAGTGAGGTGGTTATTAGTGAAAATTCAGATAGAAGTCTGGGACTGGACGTAGGACGGTCCTCCGAACCAGTATAAAAATCCCTGGTGTGGTTTTTCTAGTTTACTACATCTACTATTATATATATATATATATACGATTAGCTATTATTTCATACTTGTGTGTTATACACCATATTACATGATCTGTGTATATTATATTAGCACGTACACGCATTTTCATTTGGTATCAGAGCAAGATTTTCATATAACCGTAACACAGTTATATGATATATTCTAGTAATATGGAAAATAACGCAAGCACCAACACTTCCACTTACACAGAAGGTCAATCGACACAAAGACCTCCATTCTTCAATGGTCTCAACTATAGCTATTGGGCAACACGTATGTCATTCTTTATGCAGTCAAATAGCCATGATGCATGGAATGCTACACAAAAAGAAATAGTGAATCCAACAACTGATTATTCAAAATGGACACCGGCTGAGAAAACAATAGCAGTCGTAAATGCAAAAGCAATAAACATGTTGTTTTGTGCATTAGACAAAAATAAATATAACCATGTTATTATCTGCACCACTGCATATCAAATTTGGCAAACACTGAAAACCACTCATGAAGGTACTAACAAGGTTAAACAAGCAAAAATAGCTATGCTGAAAATTCAGTTTCAAAATTTCAAAATGAAGCCGAATGAGACAATCAATGATATGTATTCACGGTTTCAAACTATTCACCATGCACTTATTGGCTTAGGACAAAAATATTCAGATTTTGATGTTGTTTCGACAGTCCTGCATTCTCTGACTAGTGAATGGAAAGGAAAAGTATTAGCAATTGAAGAAGCTAATGACCTTTAAGCCAAATGAATTGATAGGAAATATAATGTCCTATGAAGCTAATTTGGAGGCTAGAAAGGAACAGAAAGAAGAAAACAAAAATGTAGCATTTCATGCAAAAAAAAGATGAAGATGAATCAGATTCTAAAGATGAAGATCTACCATTCATTGCAAAAGGTTTCAAAAAATTCTTGAAACAACGAAAAGCTAGTCGATATAACAAAAGAAAACTGGATCAAATAGACCATCTTCATCCTCTATAGAATGTTTCAACTGCCACAAAAAGGGGCACATGCATAAGGATTGTCCAGAGTAAAAGAAGAAGTCAGAAAATGACAAATTCAAATACAAGAAGGACAAATCAAAGAAACGAGCATTCTCAGTTGCATGGGATGATTCAGACTCGTCTTTATCAGAAAGTGAAACTGATACAGAAAATGAACAAGCAAACGTTTGTTTTATGGCAGCAGAAGATGAGGTACAAATTCCTACATTTGATGAAATACTTGACATTAATGCTGAATTTATAGTTAAATATAAGGACATAAAACGACAATTAAAAGAAGCCAAAGCAGATTTGAGTAGAGCAGAGTTTGAACAAGATATGTTAAAATACGAGAAGAAAATATTAGAAGAAGAACTTGAAAATTCAAGAATCATCATCTAATATTGACTCTTAATTATCTCTTTTGAGTCAAGAAATTGAAACTCAAAAAGAGAAAAATGATGCTCTTACTGCTGAAAATCATGAGCTTGAGGCAAAAATCAAAATTCTGGACCTAGAAAAGGCTAGTTTACAAACTAAGTTAGATGATATTACTCAAAATGTTTCTAACTTCAACAAAGGTCAAGAAAATTTGACAAAAATCATTGAAAGTTCACAACCTACTTCAAACAAACAAGGTTTGGGATATAAGAAACAAGAAACCAAGAAACATCTCAAGAAGAAGAAAGATGAAGCTAAGAAAAATCTTAGTTTATTATATTCCAAGCCAAAACCAGTTGTGAAGTTTCAAAAGAAAAATGTCAAGACTATCAAAATATGGGTTCCTAAAACAAATAACAATTTGATTAGGAACAAATATATTCGACATTTCATGAATACTGTGCATCTTAATTCTAATTATATATATAAAGGGGATACCGGACCCGTATGGGTTTGGACTTCTAAGACCTAACTCTTAGGACCCCATAAAAAGTGGGTACCATGGACATAATTTTATTTTTTGCAAGTCCCACCTAAGAAAAGAGGAAAGTGGATATTGGACAGTGGTTGCTCAAAGCACATGACTGGAGACAAGAGCTTATTGACAAATATTACATACTCAGATGGTGGCTCCGTTACTTTTGGAGATAATTCAAAAGGCTATATCATCGGCAAAGGCGATGTGAGCAATTGCGGTACATCTAACTTACCTCTTATTACCAATGTCATGCTAATTAGAAATTTGAAACACAACTTACTTAGCATTAGTATGTTATACGACAAGGGTTTTACAATTTTTTTTTCAGATAATAAGCGTAGTATCTTAGATGAAGACCGTAATTTAGTTTTCGAAGGTTATAGAGACATAAATATATATATTCTGAATATGAATATTAATCATAATTCAGATATGTGTCTTGTGGCTAATGATAATGATCCATGGCTATGGCACAAATGCTTCTGTCATATAAACTTCAGAACTATCGACAAGCTAGCCAAAACGATCTAGTTAGAGGACTACCCAAAATGAACTTTAAAGTTGACAATGTGCGTGACGCATGTCAATTAGGAAAATTGACCAAATCATCTTTTAAATCCAAGAAAATCATATCAACATTACAACCATTTGAGTTACTACATATGGATTTATTTGGACCAACTAAGGTTCAGTTAATAAATCGCTGTCAATATGTGTTTGTAATTATTGATGATTACTCTCGTTACACCTGGAAAATTTTCTTGAAAAACAAAAGTGACACTTTCAAATATTTCAAATCTTTCGTCAAGAGAATTCAGAAATCGAAAGGGCTTAAAGTTAAAAATATAAGAAGTGATCATGGTGGAGAGTTCGAAAATAATGATTTGAACATTTTTGTACAAAGAAAGGTATATATCATAATTTTTCGTTTTCTAGAACTCCGTACCAAAACGGAGTAGTAGAACGGAAAAATCTAACCTTACAAGAATGTGCAAGAACATTATCAAATGGAACCACTTTACCAAAACATTTCTGGGCAGAAGCAGTTGCAACTGCTTGTTATGTTTTGAATCGTGTATCCATTCGACCTCTCACCAAGAATACTTCTTATGAATTATTTAACAAAAGAAAGCCTAATATCTCATACTTAAAAGTATTTGGTTATAAGTGCTTTATCTTAAATACGAAAGACTATCTCGGTAAATTCGATCCAAAGGTCGATGAAGGAATATTTGTCGGTTATTCGAAACAAAGCAAGGCCTATTGTATATTTAATAAACGAACCAAAACTATTGAAGAATCACATCATGTCTCTTTTGATGAATTCTATCTGCATCCTCGAATTATATCAGACGATGACAAAACTATAGTCACTAATAATCCAATCATCACAAATGTTGATTCTGACTCTGAAATAGTTGTTGAAAATATTCCTCAACCATGTGAGTTACGATCTTCACCAAGGAGACAATCTCCACCAAGGATACAATCTCCACCGAGAATATTAAGAGATCATCTTACTCAAAATATAATCGAGGAAGTAACATCACAAGTCAGAACAAGGAATCAACTCCATCAAATGGGTCATGTCGCGTTTCTTTCATATATCGAACCTAAGAATCCAAAAGAGGCTGCTACTGATGATTACTGGATCATTGTCATGCAGGAAGAACTAAATTAGTTCGAGCGCAATGATGTCTGGGAACTTGTTCCAAGACTAACTGATCAATCAGTTATTGGTACTAAGTGGGTCTTAAAAAATAAGGCTGATGAACAAGGTAATATTACCAGAAATAAAGCAAGGTTAGTAGCACAAGTGTATAATCAAGAAGAAGGTTTCGATTATGAAGAAACATTTGCACCAGTTGCTCGACTAGAAGCTATTAGGATCCTATTATCTTTTGCTTGTCACCATAATTTCAAACTTTATTAGATGGATGTCAAGAGTGCTTTTTTAAATGGGTTTATCAAAGAGAATGTATATGTCGAACAACCTCCTTTGTTCGTACATGAAAAATATCCTGACTATGTGTACAAACTTAAGAAAGCTCTGTATGGTTTAAAACAAGCACCTTGTGCTTGGTGTGAACGACTATGTAGCTATCTTATTAACTCAGGATTCCAAATAGGCAAAGTTGATCAAACTTTGTTTATCAAACATTCTCGAAAAGATATTCTAGTTATCTAGATATATGTAGACAACATCATCTTTGGTTCGACAAATGATAAACTCTGCAAAGAGTTTGCAAATATTATGACCATAAGAATTTGAAATGTCTCATATGGGAGAACTATCATATTTTCTTAGACTTCGAATCAAACAACTTCCGAACGGTATATTTATTAATCAAGAAAAATACTGTGAAAATCTTATCAAACACTTCGGATTAGAAAACACATCTGGTAAACCTACTCCCATGAGTACAACTACACATCTTGAAAAAGTTGAAAATGGTAAGAGTGTTGACCAGAAGCTATATCGAAGCATGAGTGGTTCTCTTCTGTATCTTACAGCTAGTCGTCCAGATATAATGATGAGTGTTTGTCTATGTGCACGCTTTCAAGCAGATCCAAAGGAATCACACCTACGAGAAGTGAAACATATAATTCATTATCTTAACAATACCAAAGATTTCAGTTTTTTCTACCCAAAAGAATGTCCATTCGAATTAGTATCATATAGTAATGCTGATTTCGGAGGCTCTCGAACGGATAGAAAGAGTACAAGTGGTACATGCCATTTCATTGAAAAATCACTTGTCTCTTGGTTTAGTAAGAAACAGAATTGTGTTTCACTATCAACATGTGAAGCTAAATATATATCAGCAACTCTCGCTTGTACTCAAATATTATACATGCAACAAACACTTCAAGATTTTGATATTCATTTATCAAATTCTATTATATACTGTGAAAATACAAGTGCTATAAATCTTTCTAAGAATCCAGTAATTCACTCTCGAACCAAACATATTGATATCTGTCATCATTTCCTTACAGATAATATCGAAAAAGAAATATATGTCTCAAATATGTCCAAACTGATAATCAACTAGCGGGCATTTTTACTAAGCCCCTACTAGAGTTTAACTTTATAAAATTACGTAGAGAGCTTGGTCTTATCTCTAGAAAAGAACTTGACAAGTAATGTTATCACTAATGTTATATTTTGTTAGTTCTTTTCACAACCGGTTTATATTTCCTAAAAACACTACCTATTTTTGTCTTTTTTATATTAGGAAAAGTGAATATGAGCTTTTAAATATTCTATGGCCAATATTTCATGTTAATTCCCATCCTCAAGATTATATATAAACCTATACAAACTTGCTATTCTCTCCATCTTATCTCCCAAACTGATCATGGCACATATATGTGATGATTGTGCTCAAAAATCCCATATTTCTGTCATAAGTTCTGAGCCGGAAGAGTATTACTCTCCCGAAACTCCAATATACAAATCAAAGTGTCATCACAAATGCAATCATACTCTGTCAATACGTCAACTTCGAAAAGAACAAAAAAAGCGTTGTTTTGTTCCCTTCGCACTAGAGAGAAGATCGACGAGATTCATCATTACCAAAAACATCAAATTGATCTTCAAAGACAGCTACATTATGAGCAACAACTGACCTCGTAACGACTATCTCTTTTAGAAAGAATGGCGACATTCTTTTGTGGTTCAAACAAACATGGCATATACAAGCCAATGCCACACGTACCTTCATCCTCTAGGAGCCTAAATTCATGGGAAATAATCTATAATCGGAATGAAGGAGCAAAAAAAAGGGGTCGCCATGGAAACCACGCATTAACGATGTCAAAGAAGAGTTTACGATCACAATTCCTCTACCTCTCATTAATTTTTTTATTAATATTATGATTGTATTCTCGTATTTTTCCATGTACTAATATATATATATCATTTTTTTGAATAAATCCAATATTATATGGACCATTAAAACTCAGAAAAATGAGTAAGAAACAAAAAATAACATCTCACTGGTAAACCAGTCGACCGATCAAATTACACCAGTCAAACGTTTAATCATCTGGTTGAAAACGATCGACCGGTGAATTCAAGGTGGTTGACCGGTTTCAGGCAGTTTTGCTTTTTTAAGGTCCATATACGTTCAATTTTTTACTCCATCTCCTCACTTCTTTTATCTCAAACGTTTTCTACTCCAAAACCTTCATAACCCTAGAAATCAATTCTTCTTCCAATGTCACCCAAATGGCTCCTCCACAAAAGAAATTAAAGCAAGCTTCATCCTCCGAATCACAACCAGTCGATCTCTCTGTCAAGAAGTGGCTTATAGATCCAATTGCAATCAAAAGGTGGAATGAGATGAATGATTTTAAAATCCATCCAGGTCCGTACGTTAAGTTCGCTGATTTCGCTAATTATCATGTTCTTATCTTAGCAAAGAGTACCAATATTAAAAACCTAATTGACTTTGATCAAAATAATGTGGCAATTAACCATGTTATGATCAAGTTATTCTGTGCTAACCTAAATTTAGAGAAATACAAGCCCGAAAATCCCTCTCAATGCCTTTGGTCCGTAGTATGTGGCAAACAAGTCTTTATCTCTTGTGAAAGAATGGCAAATGTCCTTGGTTCTTCTTTTTTATGTGAAAAATCCTCAAATAATTTTTGTAATATCCATGTACGTGATCATGTTAGTCGTCAATTCATTGAAGATGATAAGGATAGTACAAAATCCATAGGTTTACGACCTACTGCGAGAGTTATTCATCACACCCTTATGCACTCCCTTTTTCCGAGAATAGGAAATTTTGATGCCGTCTATATAGAAAATTTCAAAGCATTATATGCAATCTACGGGATATTCGTATCAACTGGACTGGTATGATTTTTGATGAGATATTGCAAGTTAATGAGAGTTCCAGGCTGCATTTATTTTATAATGAAAATATCACGCGTTTGTTACTTGATTGTGGAATCAAACCTATTGATTCGACTGTTTCAAAGCCCAAATGCATTAACAAAGCATCGATTTCACGGATGAAGCTTCCCGCTCCATACTTCAATATTATGCCCTTGGACCAATGGAAAGAAAAAAGACATCAAGAAACTTCATCACAATCGTCCCACCCAAAACCCGAGGAAGTTAAACTTCTATGATCATCTTCCTCTACAAAAGAATCACTTGAAAATATTGCTCGCAATCAATTCCTCCTTGAAGCACGACTTAAGCGTATGGATACAAAGATGGATAAACGCTTTAACAAACTTAAGTCTTTTTTCGGATATTTGTGGGAAGCAATATCATGTGGTGTATCATCCTCATCTATGCAAGCTCAAGATCCCGGTACACATCCAGCTCCTCTTTCTTTCAATTGGACATCTTCGGAAGAGGGTGCAGGGAACTAGTCATGGGCGTGAACACGGGAAAAGTCAGCTTGTTGAAGAAGAAGAAGACGAATATGAGACGGAGTCAAAATGAGTCTTCTTAGTGTATCTTTATCTCTTTCTATGTACTTACGACTTAATTTTGTTTTAAGACATGATCCGACACTTGTATCTAAATAGTGTCGTAGTTTATTTAGTACTAGACTTATGTGTATGATCGTATTTTGTGACTCTTGATAACTCTTGATCTATGTCAGTAGTGTATGTTGCTTATAATCATGCTCATATCATTTACGTTCTCAATTATTCATCACCTCCTTTTTGTCGATGACAAAAAGGGAGAAAATTATGCTAACAGTATATATACAGGAAAATATAGATTTATAGGCACAATCTCAGAGAGAGATCATATACAGGGGGAGATTCAGAAGTATATTGTCATCAATCAAAAAGGGGGAGGATGTTGAGTCACCATTCTCATTGAGTTTTGATTTCTGATAAAGAGATACGCCGTGATCGACAAAAAGAAGATATTCATTGGTATTATACATTAGAGGTTGATTATTTGGTATGTTTGTAAGTTATTTATGTTAAAATCTTCCTCAAATAATCTCACATCTCCAATCTTTGAATATCTATACTATATTATAATTATTGAGTATGGAATGCTGCGCTCTCAGCCATCCTCCTTATTTTAAACCGAAGCGTCACACGAGCAAAAGACGCAAAACAAAATATCAATATTTCATTTTGCTTTCGCACCCGTTCTCCACAAAATAGGTCTATTTTAATTACAATTTAATCTGCAAGCTAACCCTAGATATCTCCGAATAAGCAATCGATGATAGCTTGGTTGGCCACATTAGGCGATTATGGCCTTCGTAATCCCATGTCTTCCCCCTTCTCTCCGAACGTCTATCTCCCTTGACGCTTACTCGCTCCGGCCTTCTTTTCTCTTGCTAACTGCCGACTTCCCATACCATCTTGCCGATGAGCGGACTCGATTCATCGGAGGGTTTAACGCTGCCGCTTCTTTCGATGTAAGCGCCTATTGCTACTATTTTTTTTGCACTAAGTTCCTCTTATCTCCCTATTACCTTCGATTTGGTTTGTCATATTTCTCCAAAAACATTCCGTTTTTTTTCCTTTGTTAAATTTGTCGATTTAGTATAAAACAAGGTCTATTATGCAACAATTATATTCTGGAATTGTTTATGACATGGAAATCGAGTAATAATCCATTTATATACTTCTTAGTTTAGATGAGAAGTGTGGATAGCCTGTAATAGTTTGGTTAGCCATATAAAAATTCATTTAATTTACTATTCTCTGTTTGGGAATAGGAGTGTGTGATCAGATAATTTACAAATTATCTCATCGGGTCATCATAAACATTTGTTTTTTCTTAGCATGTGATGGAAGTGAAATGAGGAAAAAAATTGTGTATGTTTTTAGATTTTTAAATAGGTTTGTTCTTCTAAATTTTACTGTTGTTTTAGCTTTAGTTTTTGGGTTTTCCCCTTGCATATCCATGGTTGTTAGACATTAATTTAATTTATCCTTTTCCCTATAACTATTATATTTTGATGGAAATCTACAACACCAAAAACCTCCTTTTTTATGTTAAGCTTAGCAGCTTTTGTGTGGACTTGCTGACTCTAATTGATTTTGATTCTTCATGTAGGTATTTTGCTCCATTTAGTAGGATAACAAGACAATGAGAATGACCGCTTTCTTCTGAGTATAGGTGAGATGATTATATGTTTAAAAAAAAAATCACATTCAGCATGGTTTTTTTAATTATACAAACTCATGTCATTTTCTCATGTTTGTTCCCTATGTTATATATTTTAGCTGTATTTATATCTTTAATAGTATATATAATATTATTATTTTTCCCACACTTAGATACCTTCAGCAAAGCCTTGGGATCATGGTATTAAACATGGATGAGGAGTGCGGCAATTGGCCGCTTCTTATACAGGTAGATTTTCTCTGTGTTTAGCAATTTAATATTGAGATTCATAATTGTAAATAATTCAAGTTTTAATGTAAAAATCCTAAATATAAGCTATTATCAGTGTACTCATAGAATACTAGAAAATAATTCCAAATTTATTATCACTTACACTATATTCAAATAAAAAAGCTGCCATTATTTTGCTGTCCGTAACTATTCAACCCGAATTCATTGGTCCATAACATGTAAAATAACATATATCTTCTGATAGCTAGCCTTTTCTTACAATAGAGACATTGTAATGGATGTTTATGTGTACAAGCTCTTCTTTTTAACCTTTTTGGTTCTTTGGACTTTAAGACTTAAACACGTATAATGCAGTCTTATTCTCTCTTTCCTTTTTACTCTTATCAAAGGTCACTTAAAATTGAATTTAATATTAAATCCTCAAGTTTGTTTTTTAAATAATTTTTTTATTGTAAAAAGGTAGTTGTATACCATGATAGTGATCATACACTAGCTGTGTACTTATCCTCATATCTAATTAGGTACAAATAATATTTATTATTCTTTCTCTATCTATTTTTCATAATAACATTAATTTAAAAGGAAGTATGGTTGCCATTGAGTCATCTTTGAATAGTTTTGCAATAAGATTCCCCCCTTAAAAGGTGGATATAAAAAGAAACTCTTAAGAGAGGAATTATATATATATATATATATATATATACATACATACATATATACGCGTAATGGCAGCTTTTCTTCAAGATATTATTAAATTTTTTAACTTCTAAAGCAACAAAAGTGATAGCCATAATCCTTTTGCAAAAAAATACATTTACATACTTTCTTATGTATTATGTGTCATAAAAAAAAAATCATATTTGACATGTAAAAAATATGTAGCATTTATAAAGGTTCAAGAATCATTTAAAACAGTTAGGATAAAAGTTTTTCTATTAGGAGTATCCTAACTTTCAAGACACATATGGTTTGAGTGGATATAAGTTTGTCACTATTGACATGCAACTGAAATGTGTTGGGCGAACTTTTCGTATGACAATCAAAGAAATCATAGGTAATTCAATTTTTTTTACTAATTATCTTAGAGAAAGATAGCTTTTTTCATTATCATGCCACCATGTTAGACATTTAATAAAAAATGTATTAGTCAATTAGGCTGAGCTACAAGTGTAATCATTTAAACATATTCAAGTCGACCATTAACACCATCTTCAGTATTCATCCTTAAAATTATTGTTAAAAATCATTGTCGTTATTAAATATTGCATGAATTCACATTATTATATTAATAAAAGATAATTAATATTGAAATGGGTGAAAATGTTGGTTAAAAAGAAAACTGGTTTGTATCGAACAATATTTTGTCGAACTAATAATACCTTTCTGGCAGATGTGGTTTAAGGTTCAAAACAATCCCCTTTTTTATATCACTTCATGTACTAAATTTTTTTTGTTCTTCGGGTATTTCAAGAGGCTGATGCTAATGGAAGCTATAATTCAGGTATTACAAGAATGTTTTCATTAATTAACATGGGTTGTGGCAGTATGTTGCTGTAGCATGTAACTTTAGTGTCTTTAGGTAATAGTTTAATATATATCTACATAATAACTTAATATAGCTTTTTCAGTATCTTTATAAATTTTCATGATTTGGTACCATGCCCCACCTTCATTCTTTTCTTTCCAATATTAAATTGATTTCACAACGAGAAAGTGATAAATTAGGTGATCATCATGTTGAATCCTCAATGGAAAAGTTTTATTCTTTTATTTGTCTATTGTTTTTTTTAATTACAATTTGGAATTTACCTACCAATCTATGTATGCAGAAACAAAGAAATTTTATTGGATCCAAGCACTGATTGGTTCCGTGCAACCTCAATAATGAATGTTAGAATTGCCATCAATTAGTATGGTTTTACTATTAATCTAGCTATTATAGACAATTTAGCCTAATTTAGTTCTATTTTAATAAGAGCATTAAAGCCTTAATATGCCAGCCAGTGAAGTCGGTTGAAGTTTCTTAACTGGCTTTGTGATTGTAGGAATCTTTAATGCCATGGTGAGGTATTCATATTTTTAATTATTTAGTACTTCAACATTTGTTTCTTTGTGCAGTACCAAATTTTTTGCGTTGCAAAGTAAGGCTTGAGTACCATACTCTATAGTTAAGAGTGATTGTTTGGAGCTTCGGTTGAAAAGCGCACGTTAAGGTTGCCTTTCTTTTTAGTTCTTTTTAATTTAATGTAAATAAGAGAAGCCTCAGGCAGAATTGCACAAGTTATCAAAATAAAATTCTATTTTAACAAATGCAAAAAATTAGATGCATATTTCATAATAAGTTGGATCATATATTCTTGACGATGAAGGATATAATAATAATATAATGATATTCGACGTAATGGTTGTCAGCTGGATTCATCTTTATTGATTTAAATTTCCAACTGAACTACAAATTGTGTATCTTATAAATTCTAGAAGAGGAACATCGTTATATCCTTAAATAGCAGTAAGGTGCATTTTTTTTTAATTTTGATTATTACTATATGCATTCAATCATCATCACTTTGTATCAACTGTAATAAGTCGGTCACGCTCCACCATATACATTGATCTCGAAACTCTTAAATTAGGAATAGAAAGTTACCTTTGACTTTAATTAGTACAAATACATGCTTATATTTGATATATTTAAACATTTATGTAATTTGAGACATGCTTTCTCAACAAATGGGATATTAAACTGAGACAGATTTTAAATACTCTACTCTAACCTAATTGTAGTACCAAAAATGGGATGTTAACAAATTATAATAGCAAAAGAAATTATCTCATGACTGACAATAAGAGGCAAAAAATTGGTTTTGAAACCAATCTTGCTACGATTCCTCGATGTGGCCAAAAGTATCTTGCTAAATAGTCAGTCTTATTGGATGTATTCTTTTATACGCCTTTCTCTATTGTGTAGTGCTTTAATACCGATTTCAGTTTAGATAAAGTTCTATTTTTGTATTAATAAACTCCCAACATTACAATTAAACAAAGATTATGGAAATTTTGTAATGTTTTGGTATACACCATAGTTAAGTATTTATTTATAATGGTTTCGGATTTTCTTATTTAACAAAGATTCAAATTAAGTAATCTCCTATGATGTTAATTTATGTTTTTTAAATAATATATTTTATAATCCTCTTTGAGAGGTAAATAAACCGATGTCAATTATATTATACAATAGTTTCGGATTTTCCATCCTACAATAGTTCCAGAAACGTTAATAGATAAATATCCAAAACAAAACAAAGATTTGCATATTGCGGGTTATTTAACTATTATGAGGTTTGCAATTGCTTAATATTTTGTAAGGTGATTATATATAACTCTTACTTGATTTCATATTGAAAAATTAGCTTTTAAAATTTGCTATATCATATATTGATGACACTTAGATGTTTCCATATTGAATATGTGATCATCATATGTAGTTTGCATACCTCGATAGTGTTAGTTTACATGATTATGACATTATCCTATTTCAGTTGTGAATAAAGTACATTGTCTTATTGTATCTGCAACATGCAGTATATATACCTTTTGAACTGTGCCTGTTGAGGAATGTTTTCTTGCTTAGTTTAATTTTCATATTGTCTAAACTTTTATTTAAAGCAGATTAAGCACAAATAAGAATTTTTGTTTGGTAAACATGCATTTACATAAACGATTGTACATTATCACAACGATTATCAGCGCTATTACTGTTATATTATTTAATTTGATTTGGATTTACACAACTCTCCATCTATTCAATCAGTACAAGTTTCCTAAGTTTTTATAATCTCTGTCTCTTCGACTTCGAATAACTCATGTTATCATTGTCGCAAGATTTAAACATTAATGGGTAGTCGGATGTTGACTTTGAAAGAACAAATTTAATGTTGTTACTTGCAGAGTTTACTGCGTACTTGATTCAAAGGACGAGCGATGGGAAATGAGACAAACAAAATAACTACTCATTTCTCATCCAATTTGTTAGCATGTACATTTGATTTTATAACATGTTAAAGTGATTAATAGGTAACTATATATTAAAAATTTTGTGTTTCTAATAGTGTTTGCAAAATTTGCTTTGTCATATTGCATAGTGAAATAGCAGGCATTTGGCATGGACGCTGGTCGTCCACCATCTTGGTTTATTTTCCACTACAAATAGAGTTCATAATGTCTTTGTACGAAACTGTCTAAAATCAAATACTAATTTTGTATTTCTTCTACCTATTTGTTTTCACTTTTTTTACTTCCTTTAGTTTGGTGATTTTCTCTCCTTGATTTTGGTCTCTCATATATGTGCTTTCATTTAATGAACCAGTGTGACATGTGATTATTTAAAAAGCACATAGAGATGCATACTAGTGAGATACTGTATTCAATTTCAGGTGCTTAAGAATCGTTTAAATGTTCAAGTTTATTTTGGCATCGATGTTAAGTTTAGTCTGTACGCAATTCATTTTCAACATGCATATCAAAAATGTAAATACTATTTAGGACATCAACCTTAGCCTCAAAATAAGAAGTTACCATGGAATAACCATATAATTTTTGGAAAATATACCATATAAAGAGTATGATCAACCCATAGAGAGGATTTCCTATGACTAAGCAATCAACCAATGTTCTATCTTACTTATATTTTATGCTACCCGTGTGTGTTGCATTATATAGTTCGTAATAATAGAAAACTTAACTCTATAGGTTTCTTAATAAGATACACATCCGTTTTACATAAAATACACCATTCCTTCGTACATTGATTGGATTTCTTTTATATATAAAAAAAAATCCCGATTTGTTAATACCTATTTTACAGGTTTACAATTTACATATGAATGTCTAAATCGCAATTGATGAGTATTATTAGGTTGATTTGGGTAAGCTGATTAAAAATTTGTTGCTTTAGGTAGCTCAGTTTTCAATTATTATTGAATTAGCTAAATTATGAGATATTGATTGATCAGAGTGACATATCTCATACCACATACCTAATTATATTGATTTACTAATTAAATTCTTTTGTTGCAAGACATAGTAATGTTTTATTGTTGCTCTAGATTGTTATCGACAGATTTATTTCACGTACTTGCATTGCAGTTCAAGGGAATAACACTTGAAGAAGCAACTTCTAAAGTAATAGGTAAGATTTATTTTTTATGCATATTATTTTTTGTTAATAGCAGTTCAGTTATTTTTGTTTGAATTTTTGGCACTGACATTTTAGCTTTAAATTTTGTTTTTGTTTCCTCTCTTTCATACTTTGATTGGTGCATGCATATTCATAGTTTGGCACTGACATTTTTTTATGCAACTTCATTTGTTTTTATTTTTACTATTTGTTCCGATTTGGTAATACCTATTTAAATGTTTACCATTTACATCTGAATGTCAAAAACACAATTGGCGAGTATTATTAGTTTGATTATGGGTAAGCTGATTAAAAATTGGCTATTTTGGGTAAGTTGGTTTGCAGTTATTATTGAATTAGCTAAGTTTTAAGATTTTGTTCATCTTAATATCAAAGTGACATCTCTCATATCACATACCTAATTATATTGATTGTCTAATTAAATTCTTTTGTTGCAATTTCAAAACCATTGACATGGTAATGTTTTATTGTTTATGTTGTTGCTCTAGATTATTCTTGACGGATTTATTTCATGTACTTGCATTGCAGTCCAAGGGAATAACACTTGAAGAAGCAATTTCTAAGGTAACAGGTTAGCTTTATTTTTTATGCATTTTTTTTGTTAAAAGCAGTTCAACTATTTTTGTATGAATTTTTGTCACTACTATTTTAGCTTTAAAATTCGTTTTTGTTTCCCTTCTTTCATAGGTTATAAATCTTGCATTTGGAGACTGGTTTTTCCTTACAGTCTGAATTTGCAACTACTCTTTCGCACAAGTTAAGGAAAATGTGTCCCATTTATATTGGCACCCACGATTGGATACAAAAATTCCTATTTTTAAACCCTTATTTTACAGCCTACATTTATTTTTAAAATTAATTGGTTGTAATTTTTTTATCTGATAGTGATAAACATTAAAAATTACATAATTTTTAGGTCTTAAGAAAAATTTGATGCTATATTAACATTATTGCAATGTATTCTAACTATAAGTGGTATAAATGATGCTAACAATACGATAGTCTTGTATGAATATCTATTCCATTTACAGTATTAAATTGTCAGCAACTGGCTATCTTTTGTCACTGAAAACTATAAATAATGATATGCTAAACTACATTTTCTGAAATTTTTAATCTAAATTTCTCTTATCTTAGTGTTTCGTCAGCGCAATGTGTTATATAGTTATTTCATTTAATGGCAGGTGTTTCAAGATGCTTCTGTTTTGAAAGAACAATGTTATTCAATGCTTAAAATAATATATTGTACTTAACCTTTGACGTCCAAATGAAATGCAAAAAAATGATTTCTTTTTTTGAAAGAAAATTTGGTCCTCTTATCAGGACAGCACTCGTGTTTCGTTAGTACAAAATCAAATTTGTTGAGAACAAGTTATTACAGTTGGTCAAGATCATTGCTATGGTGATCAACAAGAGAAATAGGAAATAATATGGAAAAGATAGCATATAAATGAATTCAGATGTTATTATCACGACTTGCCAATAGATAAAAGCATGTGAGAGAACATAGAAGCTGAGGATACTTGGTTGTATAGGATGCTGAATCTACGATTCAGGAGGAGCAATGGTGAAAGACGGCGTGGCTGCTAGCCTGTTATGTATGGAGTACTGACATGGAAACAACCAACATCATAATGAGAAAAGGTGAAGCTCTATATAGGTTTAACTAGCATGGCCAAAGATTGTGTAACTGTGAAAATGCATAGGTAAACACCGAGAAGAAAGTAGAATGGGTGTGACTGGGTGTAGTACCAATCCAAAAGAGCAAAAGCAGCAGATGCCTAGCTGGGAGGTGGACCGAAGCAGAGGACCTGAGAAGCAAATATGGAAATTTGAGGTGGAAAGAGGCACTGGAAATTTACGAGGTGGATGTTCTATAAATACATTGTAGGTCTTTGAAAATTTAAGTGTTGAAGATGTTACATGCATGCTCGAAAGGAGGCAGGGAGCCTGAGCTAAATCATGTTCAAACGGAGGCTGACAGGACAGATAGGATACTGATATATTAAAGTGCACGAAAATTAATTTGCTAAAGTTAGCGCCGATGAGCTGAAGATGAAATGCATACAGACTTTTTTTTTTCTTTTTTTTAAGCATGCTGGCTGAGCTTTGAATGGTGGAAGTTGGAACTCAAGCATAGCTGAGTGGAGAGTTAGTTTTTAAGCATACGGACTGTTTTTTTCTTTGTTTTTTAAAGCATGCTGGCGGAGTTTTGAATGGTGGAACTCAAAGATAGCTGAGTGGAGATTGAGTTTGTGACATGTAACTGTGTATATCATGCATCATAGCGTGATTTTTTTTTAAAGCATGCTGGCTGTTTTTTGAATGGTGGAACCTAAGAGTAGCTGAGTGGAGAGTGAGTTTATGACATGTAACTTTGTATATCCTGTACCATAACCCCTTTTTTTGTTTGTTTTTTTTTTTTGATTTTTTTGATTTTCATGGTTTCTCGCATATTTTAATATACTAATTATTCAGTTACACTATTTGTTCTTAGAGCGTGTAGGGCAAGTTATCTTGGACCGTGTGTTGTTTATGAATACCACTTTTAAAATGCTCAGTATTTGTATCGCAATAATTAGTGCTTAATATACTTTAATTCTTTTTATATCACTTTCCTACTTTGGGCACGAACTATTGGTAACATTTCTACATCATGACATGTACCATATATGCTTAAGCGTAAATCAAGATTCTCAATAAGGATTATGTCTGTCCCATGTGTGAAGCACGGGTTCGCACTTGTATATATTAGAATATATGAGTGCACATTAACTGTGCAATCTGGGCTAAACTGGTCGACCGGTTAAAAACCAGGCGGTCAGCCGTTTCTACCCAGAATGCACAGTTAACGTGCACAAGGATACATAACGTATATATATATATTCAAATTCCTATCTACTGGTCCTTTTTGACCTGTCAACCGTTTTCTTCCAGAAAGCAACCTTTCGTATAGACACTTCCATTTCTTCAACGGTTGCTTCTCTTTCTCTTCTCCAATAAATATGACTGTTGTTTGTAACTCTTCATGAATGGTTACAACTGTTTATTCCTTATATAAACATCATGAAATCATCATTTCAAATCACCGATTCTATCAATCTAATCTCTATTCTCTTGATCTCAATCTTGAACTCTCAAGCGCTTAAATTGCTCATATTCTATCATATATTGTTTGAATTCTAGAATCTATTTAACATTCTTTTGATTCAATACGATATCCACTTCCAAATCTTCATATACACAAATATTCTATTTGAGGAAAATACTATAGGAAGTTTGTACTACAAGTGACAAAATCGTATTATCAAGAACACACACTGTCAACAACAAAGTATATTCATCTTACTTGAAGTCCTCGGTGTTGTAAGTGGCACGTGTTGAAGTCCTCAGTGTTGTAAGAGGCGTGAAATCTCGTTCGTATGATCGGGTGTTGTATACCTATTCCTCCGGGTGAAATGAGGTGGTTATTAGTGAAAATCCAGATAGAAGTCTGGGACTGGACGTAGGACAGTGCTCCGAACCAGTATAAAAATCCCTGGTGTGATTTTTCTAGTTTACTGCATCTACTATTATATATATATATATATATATATATATCTGTGATTAGCTATTATTTCATACTTGTGTGTTATACACCATATTACACGATCCGTGTGTATTATATTAGCATGTACATGCATTTTCAACTCTTACAAGAGTAGACGCTAAAGGTGATTATTGGATACATCTCGAATCAATTAAATAATATGAATGATTTAGATGGAATTTAACCTTACGATATATGTAAAGATATCCATGAGACTCTTGATTGAGTAAGATATAAAATGCATGGTCGTGCTCAAATATTGATTTGTTTTATATAATCTGCTCATAGATAAAGATAAAAGGACCAAATAATAAAGAGGATGATACGTTCCATGCCTCGAGTTTAATCTTGGATATAATGGTTAAAAGAATTAAATTATGTTAAAACACTTATCACATAAAAGGTTGTATCGAATCGTTGATTTTATTGTAACTTGGGTAACAACGATGTATTACTATATGTCGCTTACTATTTATAATTTAAATATAATTTAAATTATCGCCAACGTTGCAATAACCTATAGATTCACACAATTAGAATGTTCAAAAAGGGGAGAACCATTCTTAAGGAAAGAGATTATCAAACGGTTGATGTTTATTTTTCATTTGAAATGGCACATAGTGAATTTTGTTTTCTGCTTAGGGGTCCTCGTTTATTTTAAAAGGGTGTCGACCCACTCTTCCATAACACACAGAAATTTGAAATCCAGATAAAAGAGAAAAGGAAATTCATCATCCTGGCTAGTACCTCCGCCCTCTTCTTCGATTTCGTGAGACGAATCTGAAGCAACGTTTATGGACACCAGTAGAGACACTGACTTAAAGCGGCGTTAACAAGATTCATTTTGATCCAGGATTTTTCAGTCTATGAGTCTGCAAAACCAGAAAAAAGTTGCTAAAATTTTGGATTCTACTGCCAATATGATTAGAAAAACCCAAAATTTGGAGCCTCTTTGCCTAACAACAATCTGAACTTCATTGTTCAACACCTTCTCAGTATCCCAGATTCAAGAAAAGCATCCAAACACCATTGTCATTAATTCTTGCATCATTTGACAATGGTGTTAAGCCCACAGTTCTGTGAATCATCATTTGGGTTTATGAAAAGTAACTTTAACCTTAAAGTTTTGTGCCTCGCCATTGAATCCATCAGAATTCAAGACTACACTCACTTCAAGAATCAAATTTGCTTTAAAAAATTAAGAAATTCGTTCCAAATATAAGAATTATTTCAAAAATTAGAAAGTTCACTACCGTGCCATCCAGAATCTTATTTCCAATCACTAGTTTGGTTGCTTCTGCAGTTTTGGTGATTTCACCATCTTTTGTACAGAAATTTAATCTCATACTTGAAGAGTGTAGCAACCCAAAATTTTAAGATACAATAATTAATTAATGAATAAATTAATAAGATAATAAGTGGTTGAAATTATAAGAATTTAGCGGTGAAAGTTGCACCATTATATCTGTGGCAATTTTCTTATCAATTTACATATAAATTTTGTAAAAATCAGAACTCATATGAAAAAGTTACAAAAGAGACAAGTTAATTCTTAAATTAATAAAAGAAAGAAGCTAAAAAGAAAATTTTCGCAAATGATCGATTTTGACCATGGGACCCTTTCCATTGCATCCATTCTGATTTTATGGATTATTTTCATATGTAACTTGTCAAAATCCGTGTTCATAGGAGAGAGACATCGCGAAAACAAGATAAAATAGGGGCGGATCGACCCATCCGGGCAAAATAGCCCAAAACACAGTCAAGAAGGTGCAGAACGAGCCCAATATGTATTTCTTTCGAACTGTGATGTACTGGCATGTTTTATTGGTCTATTTTAAATCCAGGACGAACATGGCAATCTTGATTAGTCCAAAGACATGGTTAGTTCAGATTTAAACCCTAAATCTAACGGCCTAGGATCTTTTAGCCCATATATAAATAAACCTCCATTCCCTCCTTATTCTTCACAACACATCTCTTCCCTGACTAGGCTAGTCTTCTTTTGGAGACATGCCACCTTAATTTCAAAATTTTGGGGAATTGAGATTATAAAATAAAAATATTTTCTCTTTTATATTATACACACAAACATACACGCATGCACACCACACACACACACACACACACACACATACATACATACATATATATGTATGTATATATATTTCGGAGGTGGGTTCAGCTGGGGCCACGAGGGAAGCTTTTCTGGTGAGTTTTATAATTGTTAGAATTTTTTGTATTTAGAAGTAAATAGGCATTAAAATAGTTGTAGTTATTAATTTATAGTTTTGTTTATAATTCTTACAATTATTGTTCATTTTCCTATAAGGTATGCTTTTTCTGTAAATATTATTTTCTGTAAGTTATTTTATAGTTTTTCTAACTTTTCTCTTATAGTTTTTAGTAAGTTAATAATCAAAATACTGTAAGATATCTTTTCGATCTTCTTTTTCCATATGCGTCTGATTTTACAGTTTATATTGGTAAAGTCCAAAATATGCTGAAATTTGCAACATTGGCATATGTACACGACTGATTAATCCTTTTATTTTGCGAGCATCGTACATGATTGCTTTAGTCATAAATTTATATGTCTAATTTTATGTGATTAGTTAATCCTTTTTATTTTGCATGCCTTAGGAAATTTAATTTAGTTGGAATTTTGAAAGAAAATGAATTTAATAATTTGGCTCTAAATTGACATAAAATGTTAAACCATAACAAAACGGAAAATTGGACAAAACATATGCAAACTTCATGAAATTTGCAAATTGACTATGACACAGGTTATGACAGAAAAATAGACTTTAAATGTTTGCATAAATGTGATGGACTGTACACACACAAAAGATCATAACAAACAAACGTGGTTTGTTTGGAGATATGAATATGACATGAAGTCGTACATGGATAAATAGGCTTAACATTTAAATTAAACTTAATTTGACAAATAAGTTTATAATCCTAAATTTATGATTATTATGTGGAGGCCTTGTGATTAGGCATTGATTATTCTATGGTAGCCTCGTGATTCGGCACTGATTATTCTATAGGGTCGTGTGATTAGGCGTTCAATAGTAAATAGAAAAACAAATATGCTTAATACAATAATCAAACTAATGTTAAGTTGTAAGCTTAATTTTGTGTTTATTCTGTGGATACAGTTTCTATGGTAAATCTATGAGAGCCCTAATCAAAGGGTATTTTGGTCAAGTGTGATTGTTTGTTGGAGATCCATACCTATCAGCATACCCATTTTATCACGTATGGTCTCACATAGGAGGCGAGGACACGATCCATGCTGAGCTAGGTAGTAATATGATCTAAGTAGAGGTGGGTTCGGGTGCATTCCGGCAGTTCAATTTATGTGCATTGACCCGACTAGAGAAAATAAGACATTGTGATGCCTGTGTTAATGCCATGTCCTTTGCTGATGGTTCAGGCCTGATAAACACAATGCCCATAGTAGGCATATGTTATCACTTTATGGTTTAGTAGTCGATCCATGGGTAGTACTATGAAAATCATCCTAATTATATCATGTTATGTAATCATGAAAGTGCGAACAATCAACTGCTAGTGCAATAAAATAGGCAATCGAATGAGATAGTAACCGACCAGACCTTAGTCTTCGTATACCATTCCTATATGTTCACTTGATAATTTTGCACGTACACTTCCTTACATGACACTAGAGCTATTATTATTCCTATTGCATTTATATATCAATCAAACTAGTAATTATACAACTTACCAGACTTTGTGTCTGACCCACTCCTCTCCCTTTCGTTCCCCGGTAAGTTCACATGGAAATGATATATTGACATTAGAAGATTTGGGAATTTTTCTAATGAAGATCCATATTTCTTTTTGTTTTATTTAATTTAAATTTGTAAAATGTTCATTGCTACAGTTTGATAGGGGTCATGTTCTATTATACTCTGATTTGGGCTAAGATTGTAATACATAAGTTTTGTAACTTACTTTATGTAAAGTATTGTTTTGTAATCATAAGTTATTGAAAAAAATGTTTTTGTTGTTTTTATTTTATGTCTTGGGAATGCTAGTCTCTTTGAATTGTCTCTTTGTACCTACAATGCTTTACATTCCTTTGTATGACCTTAATTGGGAAAAGCAAGGGGTGTAGGGTGTTTCATTTGGTACCAGAATCTTAGGTTATAGAATTTCTAAAAAGTTGTTTTAAAATAAAGTATCATTCTAAAGAAAAATGGATTTTCAAAACAAAAAGGTAATTTTTTTAAATAAAAGTTTTATAATCATCGCATCAAGTCCATCTCCTTTCCTTGTCCTATTCTCTCTTTTCTTCATTGAGTTATCTATAAAGTGACCTTTTTATGTGTATGGAAACCTTTAATCTTTATAGGTTAAAGTTTTGACTTATGGATGAAACCGTTTAGCTCAATATTTGTGGAAACCAAAGTTAGAGAGAAACTAGCTACTTGATAAATATAATGTGGGCTAAGCATAGGTAAGCCAAGGATGGCGGGATGACCTAAGAAGTATTGCGGTCAAGATTCCAGAAGATATCATGTAACAACCCGGAAATCTGAGCCAGTTTAAAATTTTTATTTTGGCAATTTTAGCGAATTTTGATTATTTAAAATGAATTATTTTAAATATAAACGACGAGGAAATTTCTTTTGAATAAAATTCAATCGTATATAGTTATATAGATCGACGATAGAGTATAAATAATTATTTATAAATATAAAAGGAATTGAAAATGGCGCGGTAGTACGATAATTCGATTTCAAACTTCAATTGAACGCACCGGGTGCAAAACAATCCGGATTTTAGTGAAACCAAAAATAATGGAATCTAATAGTGACTATCTTTCCAACGAATCCGAAAAATCAAAATTTCATAGCGGGAATCAAAAGATATGTCCAGTTGAAAATTCAGAATAGTCGCTGTGGAATTCTGGCCCTTAAAAATGGAAATTTTGCAAACGACCTCGGAATTCGACGAAACCACTTTTGTTGGATCCGTGATGTCAAGTTATTGCTAGATTCCAAATTTCATAATTTTTCGATTCAATATGTGAGCGTGGAAAGGGAAAACGCATTTGACCAGTTTTAGTTGATTTTAATCGACTGGAAATTGGCCATTTTTCAAACGGCCTCAGAATTCGACGAAACTAGTTTTGTTAGGACCGTATCGTCAATACGAAGCTAGAAAATATTTTTCTGGAATTTTTTTGAGTTAGTATGCGGCCCCGGTAAATTGAAATGCGTATTTAAATTCAATATATAGAAGTATATGTTGATTTTGACGAAAACTGATTGTAACGACCGAATCAGCCTACGATACATATCCCATTGTGTTCGGAATGGGGGTAATTAGCTATGGACGACAGGCGGTGGGCCTCGTTTAGAGGTCGTATGTAAAAGTCAACTTTTTGAATTAAATAAATAAAAAAATATCCTCCTCTCTCCCTCTTCCTTTACCTTCTCTGCCCCCCCCCCCCCGTTCAATTTAAAATCAGAAGGAAAGAAGAAAAATCGCGCGGAGCCCCCATCCCCTGCCCCCTCCCCCCCCCCTGCGCCGACGATGACGCCGCACCCCCCCCTCGCCGCCAGGCGCGATGCCCCCCATCCAGTCGCCACTCTCCTTCCCCGTTCTTCGATGCAGAAACCCTCGCCCGAGCCCCATCTTCAATCGCAATGCCCCCCCACACGCCCAAATCCGCCCAGAGCCACCACCGCCGCCTCTGATGGCCAGCACCCAGTCCCACGCGCCTTCCGGATGACTGATGCCCCTCCTCCCTCCTTGAATAGCACAGTGAGTTCTTGGTTTAATTCATTTTCTTTTTTTTAGGGTAATTGATTTGGTAAATGTGATGATAAAAAAAATTAGATTTTTATGTTTATAATAAAAACTAGATTTTTAGGCTTTCGATGTAGAAAAGATTGTATTTTTAGTAGATAAAGAAACGTTTTTATTTATTGCTATATATTAAAAATATGACTTTTGGTATGTGTGAAGTATAAAAATATAATCTTTTATATTGTAGAAGTATAAAATACGATTTTTATATTATATAGATCGTAAAAATATCATCTTTATAAATATAGCAAAATAAATATCTGATTTTTATTATATATATGTTGAAATAAAGATGTGATTTTTATAGTGATGAAATAAAAATTAAATCTTTATATTTGAAAAGGCGAAATCTTTATATGGAGAATAGCGTGATAAAAATAGAATTTTTGTTTTATATAGTAGTAGTATAAAAAATTCGATTTTTATATATTGAATAGCAAAATAAAAATTCGATTTTTCTATATTGAATAGCAAAGTAAAAATTCGATTTTTATATATTGAACAACGAAGTAAAAATTCGATATTTATATATTGAATAGCGAAGTAAAAATTCGATTTTTATATATTGAATAGCGAAGTAAAAATTCGATTTTTATATATTGAATAGCGAAGTAAAAATGTGATTTTTATATATGTAGAGAATACGGGCAGAGAAAGTGACAAGAGGCAAGAACGGCGAAGATTTCCACATAAGAAGAGTCGTGGGATTGGATTAGCTAATCAGTGAGAACTTCTCACTCTAAATTTTCTTTTTCTAGTTATATATATACTAGGATGCAGACGGTGCTTAGCAGCACCCGACACCCGTCATCCACAGACCATGGATGGCTTGTTTGTTTGATTGATATGTTGTGAAAATTGTTTGTGATATTGATGTAAAATGAAATAAAATATTTATATAGTTAAAATATTTTATAGTTAAAAATAAAAATTTTAACGTGTATATGAAAATAAATAAATATAAACGAATCGGACGATTTGTTTATATACACACATTTGACTGATATTGATTGGGACGATAAATTTTACACATCGCCCAACTGCACAAATAAAATCTGTGTTTGATTGTTTGAAACCCCACACGGGTATTGGGATGATATATGACATACACTAATCCCAGTAATTAGTTGTATATCGATCGATTGATTGACATACTGTGTAAGCGTTGAATATTTATATTTGATGCTTATACAGTGTACAATGCACTTTGGATGATGGTTGATTATTCATTGTTGTTATTGTATACATGTGTTGTCGAAAATCCATATAATTAACATTATATGGTAATTGATTGCGCCTCATTCCAGTTTTGAAATAGAAATATTTGAAAAAGAAATATTAGAAATGGAATATTTGAAAATAGGAATATATGAAGCGGTATTGATTAGATTGACGCCATTTTGACATGAACGATATTTATATTGATTTTATTCATTTTATAATGAATATCGAAAGTGATTTCAAAATCTGATTTTTCGAAAAGCAATGAATTCGAATTGAAATTGAATATAAATGAATTCGAATTGAAATTGAATACAAACGAATTCAAATTGAAATTGAATATAAACGAATTCGAATTGAAATTGAATATAAATGGATTCGAATTGAAAATGAATAGAAATGAATTCGAATTGAAATTGAACATAAAAGAATTCGAATTGAAATTGAATTGAATTGAAAACAAACTGAAATTGGATTGGAAATCAATTTGAATTGAAATCGTTTTGAAAATGAATTTAAAACGATTTATAAAGCGTGTTTTGAATTGAAATCGACGAAGTATACATTATATATATTACATATATAATATAATGGCCTGAATAGAACACGCCGCGCCGCGGCAGTTCGCGAATTTCGACCATTGACTTCGAACGGATATTGCGGGAGATCCGACCGTCGGATTCTCCTGAAACCGGAACCGTTGGGTTCGTATCGAAAAGAGCTTTCTAACGAATATTAGAAATTTGAAATCTAACGGTTTGATTTGGAATTATGTCCAAATCAAATTTGGAAAAGGTCGCTGTAAGTGCAGTTCGATGGCCATTGATGAAAATCGACTGTACGAGCCTTGATAAAATTATTAAAAATAGTAATAATTTGTGTAGAATCATAAGAAATGATTTGTGAAGATTTGGGATGAAAAACTCCATATTTGAAAAGGTAAAAATAGATTTTTATGGAAATGAACTAGTTTTGAACTAGAATTATAATTCTATTTTTTTAAATAAATAAATTGAATTTGAAATGGTTTTGAAAATAACCAGAATTTCCAATGATTGCATTGGAATGGATTTGAATTGAAATTGTCTTCGGGATATTTCGATGTTGGATTTCGTGATTATACAGATGTTGTTATGGAAATTTGAAAGATATAGATATATATATATCGTTATTTCCAATACGATATCTGTTGGTCGTAGAATTTGATATTGAATACAAGCCGATGTATTTTCTATTCAGAGCCTTGTATTTAATATCGAATGTGATTTGGGTTTGTCGTGAATGGTGTCTTCATTAACACTGTTCTTAAACCCAGTTGAGAAAAGATTAAATCTTTTTATTTAGATTTAATGAAGTGTACCAATTAAATAATATTTAATTGGAATTGAATTCGAATTGATTCTTGGGTTTATCGTGAATGGTGTTTTAAATAACACTCGCTCTTTAACCCGATAATTAATAGAATGTGATTTTGGGTTGTCGTGAACGGTATCTTCAATAATACTGTTCTTAGACCCAAGGGAGTTAAGAAAATCAGAAACCAATTGGAGGTTAGTTAAGATGAATAATTTTTTGGGTATTGATCTGATGTTGGTTTCGGCCTTCGGGGTTTATACTTAGGGAATTGCTCACTTGCTAATTCACAGTTAGGGACTGAATGAAATGTGATGTGATTTTGGGTTTATCGTGAACCGTGTTTTAAATGACACTGATTCTTTAACCCAGTCACAGATTAAAACTAAGTGGAGTTTTAATGAATCTTTAATTAGATTGAAATAATCGAGAATGGAGTATCACCAGTTTTACTCCAGGCGATAGTAAAATCTTTAATTAGATTTGAACGTGAAATGGTAATTGAATTTACCGATAACACCGTGGTGTTAGATATGAAGTATTACCAGTTTTACTTCATGGGATGAATAGGTTGGGATTGGGAGATTAAAACAAATGATTACTTCGTTAAGCTTCGTTAATCCCGACTAGTTGAATCTAAATTCAAAAAGAAGATTAGAGAATAAATTCAAGGAATTTATCTTTGATAAAATTAATGGGAACCTTTCCCTATGAATATGAAATTTAGAAACTAACTGTCGGTTAGCCAAGCAGAATGGTTTTCTGGATTTTGATCTGATGTTGGTTCCGGCCTTCGGGGTTAATATTTGGGGAATTATTCTCTTGTTAATTTACGGTTAGTGACCGATGAATTGGAATGAGGCGTATGTTGTGTTTGTGTAACACTTGTTTATTATATACGCGAGTTATTCGGAAATACCGGGTTTATCCCATTCTGAATAACTGATACGACGATAAGTCGAAGATGAAGATGGTGGTCGAAGACCGGAGGTCTTCACGTCGTTTGGGTGATTACTGATGATCTTGATTGGGCTGTACACCCAAGAAGATGGAAACAGTTGGTGATCGTCCAGACGTACTTGGAGATCGATGGATATGCGGGGTACTAGGTGCCTCCGGTTTCGTTCAGACCCAAACGAACTTGTGAATGGACTGCGTGTCTGACATTGGATTTTAGTCCGTGTGATTGATTTCTATCAAATATATATCTGTTTTGCGGCGGAGAATTTATTCTCTTACTTAACGCCCTTCTCTGAGACATACGAGCTCAGGGGTTATATATTGATGGATATCAAAAGCATGGAGTGAATTGCCTGTGTGGCATGCCTAAGTGGCAATTGATCGAGGCTTCTGTTGAAAAACAAAGTCTTGTGGTGATGATCAAAGCACAGCCTGTGTGGCATAGCTTTGTGTAGCGTTGATTCGCGAGCCTTACACCCCGGTTGTGAACCAAAAACGAGAGACGGACCTCAGGGAGGGCATGCGTTTCTTTCTAGCTAGGGTGGTGTCAGTGACCTACCAGCCCTGACATTTATATACTTTTCACCTGTGTGGTTGTTGCTGTTGCGAGGCGCCTCGGTTTGATTGGACGATCCGGGTCCGATGGAGTCATTCATTGGCTCATTTACGCCCCAAAGGGCAGGGAAACGTAGTGTTCATGCATAATAATCCACATCGGTGGACTGGCCCTGACGATCTAAAGGGTTGATGCGTTCTGATCCTGAGGCTCGGGCTAGAGAGTCTCGAATCGGTTGAGGACTATCTTTTGCCTCGGTTCATAGATGGAAATCCAACTTCCAAATACGTGATTTTGCGGTTTTAATTGTAGAACTAGTATGGCGACATGATATATGGTACCCATGCCGCCTATGATTGATACTTATGATTTGAAGTTGTTTTATACACTATGCACTTATAATAGTATCAAATGATTTGTTTTAAACGTATCAAGCATTCTTTGACTGTTATAAGGGAAAACCCTATCCCCCGGCTTGCGTTGCATTGTGTGATAGGACCTGGGTCTTATAACAGCTTCATTTTTCTTTATTTACCATTGCACTGTTTGTTTTATGCACTGGTATTCTTGGGAGGAAACCCGTTCCGTTTTATACGCCGTGGTCCCTTGATTTACCTTACTTTGAAAACAAAGATAAATAACTGTTTTAGTTCTCACACTAGTCACATGACTGACCTGGAGTTTATTATTTTAACCTAAACTCTGGGTGCCCTTATTTTGACACGGGCAGCCAGTAGTTTTGGTTTTGCAGATTTATATTCATAGGATCCTGGTTTACAGCTGGAACGATATCCGGAAAGCTTTGTATCCGTATATCTCTTCTAGTTGTGTTTTGTATTATCTCGGCTGCGATGTATTTAAATGTAATTTAAATCTCTGATATTTCTGTGTAATATTCATTTATACTCTGTATATTCTTGTATTCTGATGCATTGTTGTAATATACAATGAAATGTTCTTCCGTCTGCGTTTTATTTTGTGGCTTGTTCTCGAACTATCCGCGCTTTCCTCACCGGGGAAGTTACGGGTTTTTGCAGTTTGGTATCAGAGCTTTGGTTTACAAAGCTAGAGAACAAGGCACATTAGAACCATACGAAATAATTCATCAGATATGGGATTAGTAATATCCAATGGGAATGACTCGTTAGTGATGGGGTCAGTAGTATCCTAGAACGAGTGTGAAGAGTAAATTTTTAAAAATAAAAATGAAAACTCATTTTGTTTTGAAATTTAAATCAATTATTCGTATTTGATTATTTATTTTATATTGATTTGGACAGTCCAGTATATAAAGATTTTGCATATGCGCCTTGCAAACGTATATTCGAAGTTTTAATATACTGGATAGATATAGATCCACACTCTAGTCGCCCGGAGATGATTCTGATGATTGTAACTACATCATTAGAATTAGTGTTCGAGTGTCGAAGGTGTGATATTTATATATTTCCTATTGACTGGTGTGAGAACCAAAATTAGATAGGGCCTATTGTTGTGATTTGGTATCAAAAATGTGATTTTTGACTATATAGCAAAATTATGTGTTTGAAATGCTAATCAACTAATTGATTGATGGTTGTGTTGTTTGATTATTGTTGGATTAATTAAAATTTGAACCATTTAGTCAAATTGTACCAAATAGTGAATTTTATTGAAAATTTATCGCATTTGCTTGCATATACATGTACTTACATTGAACAGGTCATAGCAAGGAGGCTAGAGCAGAGAATAAAATTGTTTGCCCGACAAATAGGTACATGTTTACTATAATTTACTGTTTTGTTTGGGTGATGATGATTTTATGAGCCGATTGGCTTTTTCTTTTTCTTTTTGAGATCAGAAGGCCTGTATGGCAATTTCGGGATTTTCCCGTGGCTCCCGGTGCAGGGGAGGTTATGGCGAAATTTTTCGAAAATTTAGGGTGTTAGCCAAATTTTTGAAGAATTTCAAAATTCTCAGAAACTGAAAAGTTGGAGAATGGAAGTCAGATCGAACGTAGAGTTGATTGATCAAACCACTTTCGACTTTGTTCCTTTTCGGCGACGAAAAGTTTTAAGTGGGGGAGATTGTAACAACCCGGAAATCTGAGCCAGTTTAAAATTTTTATTTTGGCAATTTTAGCGAATTTTGATTATTTAAAATGAATTATTTTAAATATAAACGACGAGAAAATTTCTTTTGAATAAAATTCAATCGTACATAGTTATATAGATCGACGATAGAGTATAAATATTTATTTATGAATATAAAAGGAATTGAAAATGGCACGGTAGTACGATAATTCGATTTCAAACTTCAATTGAACGTACCGGGTGCAAAACAATCCGGATTTTAGTGAAACCAAAAGTAATGGAATCTAATAGTGACTATCTTTTCAACGAATCCGAAAAATCAAAATTTCATAGCGGGAATCAAAAGATATGTCCAGTTGAAAATTCAGAATAGTCGTTGTGGAATTCTGGCCCTTAAAAATGAAAATTTTGCAAATGACCTCGGAATTCGATGAAACCACTTTTGTTGGATCCGTGATGTCAAGTTATTGCTAGATTCCAAATTTCATAATTTTTCGATTCAATATGTGAGAGTGGAAAGGGAAAACGCGTTTGACCAGTTTTAGTTGATTTTAATCGACTGGAAATTGGCCATTTTTCAAATGGCCTCAGAATTCGACGAAACTAGCTTTGTTAGGACCGTATCATCAATACGAAGCTAGAAAATATTTTTCTGGAATTTTTTTGAGTTAGTATGCGGCCCCGGTAAATTGAAATGCGTATTTAAATTCAATATATAGAAGTATATGTTGATTTTGACGAAAACTGATTGTAACGACCAAATCAACCTACGATACATATCCCATTGTGTTCGGAATGGGGGTAATTAGCTATGGACGACAGGCGGTGGGCCTCGTTTAGAGGTCGTATGTAAAAGTCAACTTTTTGAATTAAATAATTAAATAAAAAATCCTCCTCTCTCCCTCTTCCTTTACCTTCTCTGCCCCCCTCGTTCGATTTAAAATCAGAAGGAAAGAAAAAAAAAAGAAAAAAAAAATCGCGTGGAGCCCCCTTCCCCTCCCCCCCCCCCCCCCCCCGGTCGACGACGACGCCGCACCCCCCCTCGCCGCCATGCGCGATGCCCCCCCCCCATCCAGTCGCCTCTCTCCTTCCCCGTTCTTCGATGCAGAAACCCCCGCCCGAGCCCCATCTCCAATCGCAACGCCCCCCTCCCCCCCCCCCCCCACATGCCCAAATCCGCCCAGAGCCACCACCGCCGCCTCTGATGGCCAGCACCCAGTCCCACGCGCCTTCCGGATGACTGATGCCCCTCCTCCCTCCTTGAATAGCACAGTGAGTTCTTGGTTTAATTCATTTTCTTTTTTTAGGGTAATTGATTTGGTAAATGTGATGATAAAAAAAAAATTAGATTTTTATGTTTATAATAAAAACTAGATTTTTAGGCTTTCGATGTAGAAAAGATTGTATTTTTAGTAGATAAAGAAACGTTTTTATTTATTGCTATAGATTAAAAATATGACTTTTGGCATGTGTGAAGTATAAAAATATAATCTATTATATTGTAGAAGTATAAAACACAATTTTTATATTATATAGATAGTAAAAATATCATCTTTATAAATATAGCAAAATAAAAATCTGATTTTTATTATATATATGTTGAAATAAAGATGTGATTTTTATAGTGATGAAATAAAAATTAAATTTTTATATTTGAAAAGGTGAAATCTTTATATGGAGAATAGCGTGATAAAAATAGAATTTATGTTTTATATAGTAGTAGTATAAAAAATTCGATTTTTATATATTGAATAGCAAAGTAAAAACTCGATTTTTCTTTATTGAATAGCAAAGTAAAAATTCGATTTTTATATATTGAATAGCGAAGTAAAAAATTCGATTTTTATATATTGAATAGCGAAGTAAAATTTCGATTTTTATATATTGAATAGCGAAGTAAAAATTCGATTTTTATATATTGAATAGCGAAGTAAAAATGTGATTTTTATATATGTAGAGAATACGGGCAGAGAAAGTGACAAGAGGCAAGAACGGCGAAGATTTCCACATAAGAAGAGTCGTGGGATTGGATTAGGTAATCAGTGAGAACTTCTCACTCTAAATTTTCTTTTTCTAGTTATATATATATATACTAGGATGCAGACGGTGCTTAGCAGCACCCGACACCCGTCATCCACAGACCATGGATGGCTTGTTTGTTTGATTGATATGTTGTGAAAATTGTTTGTGATATTGATGTGAAATGAAATAAAATATTTATATAGTTAAAATATTTTATAGTTAAAAATAAAAATTTTAACGTGTATATGAAAATAAATAAATATAAACGAATCAGACGACTTGTTTATATACACACATTTGACTGATATTGATTGGGACGATAAATTTTACACATCGCCCAACTGCACAAATAAAATCTGTGTTTGATTGTTTGAAACCCCACACGAGTATTGGGATGATATATGACATACACTAATCCCAATAATTAGTTGTATGTCGATCGATTGATTGACAGACTGTGTAAGCGTTGAATATTTATATTTGATGCTTATACAGTGTAGAATGCACTTTGGATGATGGTTGATTATTCATTGTTGTTATTGTATACATGTGTTGTAGAAAATCCATATAATTAACATTATATGGTAATTGATTGGGCCTCATTCCAGTTTTGAAATAGAAATATTTGAAAAAGAAATATTTGAAATGGAATATTTGAAAATAGGAATATGTGAAGCCGTATTGATTAGATTGACGCCATTTTGACGTGAACGATATTTATATCGATTTTTTTCATTTTATAATGAATATCGAAAGTGATTTCAAAATCTGATTTTTCGAAAAGCAATGAATTCGAATTGAAATTTAATATAAATGAATTCGAATTGAAATTGAATATAAACGAATTCGAATTGAAATTGAATATAAACGAATTCGAATTGAAATTGAATATAAATGGATTCGAATTGAAAATGAATAGAAATGAATTCGAATTGAAATTGAACATAAATGAATTCGAATTGAAATTGAATTGAATTGAAAACAAACTGAAATTGGATTAGAAATCAATTTGAATTGAAATCGTTTTGAAAATGAATTTAAAACGATTTATAAAGCGTGTTTTGAATTGAAATCGACGAAGTATATATTATATATATTACATATATAATATAATGGCCTGAATAGAACGCGCCGCGCCGCGGCAGTTCGCGAATTTCGACCATTGACTTCGAACGGATATTGCGGGAGATCCGACCGTCGGATTCTCCTGAAATCGGAACCGTTGGGTTCGTATCGAAAAGAGCTTTCTAACGAATATTAGAAATTTGAAATCTAACAGTTGGATTTGGAATTATGTCCAAATCAAATTTGGAAATGGTCGCTGTAAGTGCAGTTCAATGGCCATTGATGGAAATCAACTGTACGGGCCTTGATAAAATTATTAAAAATAGTAATAATTTGTGTAGAATCATAAGAAATGATTTGTGAAGATTTGGGATGAAAAACTCCATATTTGAAAAGGTAAAAATAGATTTTTATGGAAATGAACTAGTTTTGAACTAGAATTATAATTCTATTTTTTTTTAAATAAATAAATTGAATTTGAAATGGTTTTGAAAATAACCAGAATTTCCAATGATTTCATTGGAATGGATTTGAATCGAAATTGTCTTCGGAATATTTCGATGTTGGATTTCGTGATTATACAGATGTTGTTATGGAAATTTGAAAGATATAGATATATATATCGTTATTTCCAATACGATATCTATTGGTCATAGAATTTGATATTGAATACAAGCCGATATATTTTCTATTCAGAGCCTTGTATTTAATATCGAATGTGATTTGGGTTTTTCGTGAATGGTGTCTCCATTAACACTGTTCTTAAACCCAGTTGAGAAAAGATTAAATCTTTTTATTTAGGTTTAATGAAGTGTACCAATTAAATAATATTTAATTGGAATTGAATTCGAATTGATTCTTGGGTTTATCGTGAATGGTATTTTAAATAACACTCGTTCTTTAACCCGATAATTAATAGAATGCGATTTTGGGTTGTCGTGAACGGTATCTTCAATAATACTGTTCTTAGACCCAAAGGAGTTAAGAAAATCAGAAACCAATTGGAGGTTAGTTAAGATGAATGGTTTTTTGGGTATTGATCTGATGTTGGTTTCGGCCTTCGGGGTTAATACTTAGGGAATTGCTCACTTGCTAATTCACGGTTAGGGACTGAATGAAATGTGATGTGATTTTGGGTTTATCGTGAACCGTGTTTTAAATGACACTGATTCTTTAACCCAGTCACAGATTAAAACTAAGTGGAGTTTTAATGAATCTTTAATTAGATTGAAATAATCGAGAATGGAGTATCACCAGTTTTACTCCAGGCGATAGTAAAATTTTTAATTAGATTTGAACGTGAAATGGTAATTGAATTTACCGATAACACCGTGGTGTTAGATATGAAGTATTACCAGTTTTACTTCATGGGATGAATAGGTTGGGATTGGGAGATTAAAACAAATGATTACGTCGTTAATGTTCGTTAATCCCGACTAGTTGAATCGAAATTCAAAAAGAAGATTAGAGAATAAATTCAAGGAATTTATCTTTGATAAAATTAATGGGAACCTTTCCCTATGAATATGAAATTTAGAAACTAACTGTCGGTTAGCCAAGCAGAATGGTTTTCTGGATTTTGATCTGATGTTGGTTCCGGCCTTCGGGGTTAATATTTGGGGAATTATTCTCTTGTTAATTTACGGTTAGTGACTAATGAATTGGAATGAGGCGTGTGTTGTGTTTGTGTAACACTTGTTTATTATATACGTGAGTTATTCGAAAATACCGGGTTTATCCCATTCTGAATAACTGATACGACGATAAGTCGAAGATGAAGATGGTGGTCGAAGACCGGAGGTCTTCACGTCGTTTGGGTGATTACTAATGATCTTGATTGGGCTGTACACCCAAGAAGATGGAAACAGTTGGTGATCGTCCAGACGTACTTGGAGATCGATGGATATGCGGGGTACTAGGTGCCTCCGGTTTCGTTCAGACCCAGAACGAACTTGTAAATGGACCGCGTGTCTGACACTGGATTTTAGTCCGTGTGATTGATTTCTATCAAATATATATCTGTTTGGCGGCGGAGAATTTATTCTCTTGCTTAACGCCCTTCTCTGAGACGTACGAGCTCAGGGTTATATATTGATGGATATCAAAAGCATGGTGTAGTAACCCAAAAATCCAGGGGAATTTGAGCTGACCAAAAACACAAGTCCAACCCCAAATTACACTGGAAATTCAAGAAACTAATAGAAAGAAGGCAGAGGGTGAGGATAGATAAGATAGAAACTTAGAATAGAAGAAGAAGAAGAACATACAATATCATCAGAGTAACACGAATCTCACAGCGGAACGAATAAAATATAACATAACTTTTGAAATACAAAGTTATAACTGTATATACATACCATTTCAGAGTACAACACATAACATCACAGCGGAATAAATAATAGCTATCGACTGCTGAAGCCTCCTGCTCCAAGCTCTTCAAGTATACCTGTAAATTCTGACTACTTGACTGCCCGTACAAATTTAGGCACCCAAGAGTTTAGGGAAAACAAAATAAACTCCGGGTCAGTCATGTGACTGGTGTGAATAAACTCAAATCATTTAAAACAGGTATATGATATCTCATAAGACCACGCCGTGAATACGGAACGGGTTTTTCCCTTATGAGAATCCAAATAACTTTGCAAAGCAATATCATTCTGATATTATAATAATGTCTAAATACAAATAAATATCAGTCAAGCAGAAACGCTTGCATCTCACGTTACTACATATATAGTATATAATCAAAACCGCAAGCACGTATTGGGTAATGGATTTCCAACTATGACAAGGTATGGAACCACCTTCCGATCAGTGTACTCTAAGAATGATACACTGGAGTTCAACAAGAACATCTTGCAACTCAGCCACACATGACCGACCACTCATTTCGCTTGAGTGTATCGAATGTACATCACCAACGGTTGGGATCAGCAACCGTTCCCGTATATATATATGGGACAGCATTGATAGATTAAAGAAGCAAATGAATATTCTCTAGATAGGTGATTATACACCCTACTTCGGTGCGACCGACTTAGCCATGCTGCCTGCCCGATTTCTGTCATTTACCGGATGTGAGGCTAGAAGCTACGCATATCTTTTTCATATCATATCTTCATTTACTTGGAATGCCACATCGTCATACCCGCCAAATCATTATCGATTTCCCTAACGGTATCACGGGTATGAAGCTAAGAGAAACGAATTCCTCCGCCACCAAACGTAATACGTTGAAGAGATCAACATATATGATTCGTTAGGAATACTCTGTCAGACATTCGTCCATACAAGTTGTCCTGGGACTGGACAAACCGAAGACACTATTCAGTACATCCATCTTAGGCACTGTTATCTAAGACTTATACAATAGCCCTTGTACTTTTACTCCATCTTCAATTTTCTTTGGCATATATGATTCGCACGCTTATGCCAATACAGAGTGGTTCTTCGGATAATAATCCAACCGGTCTCTTCATATTAACAACGTTAAAATGGTCAAAACATTGATAGTATGTGATTTAACTATCAAAGAAAAACTCGTGTGCAAACAACGATATTATTTCCAGATGGAAATTATATCAATCAATCATCATTCAACATTTATCTCTTTAGTTCATTACTTTACTTATCTCCTATTTCCCTATATTCAACGTTTCTTATTTTCTAATTTTAGAAAATATACTTTATTAACAATGGAAAACATTTCCATTTCCTGTTTCCTATATTAGAAAAAATTTCTGATTTCTTATTTGGAAAAACATTTCCAAAGTTCCTTCATTGTATTTAAACTGATGTTTAAATAAAATATCGCTATGCCAACTCAAACAATTTACTGTATACACTTAACCATCAATCACTATCAAACCTTACCATTCCTTAGTTAAGAAGGAAGTCAATCAAGTTGGGGTATAATTACCTCTCAGACCTTAACTGAACAACGTTATAACTTCAAAATAGTAACAGTTTATCTTTTAAACTTTTAACAACTTCTTTACGTAACTCTCGGATTCAATTTTACGAATCCACTTCTTTATTGAAAACATTTATTATAACGATAAAGTTATAATCCCTACTTTCGCAATATCTAACTTCAATTATTACTTTTATTCTTTAATTCGAATAATTAAACCTACTCTAGCTTATTAGTGTAAACTCTTGATTTAAAAACCGAAAAGTAAATATTACTTTCCCGAATTCAATATAATTGAATTCGACGTATAATTCCCTTTCGAGTAATCTCTTATTTGATTAACTCTTCTTCGAATAACCTATATTCGATTATCTCTCTTCGAATAACTTATATTCGAAATCTCTCTCTTTCGAATAAACTATATTCGATCTCTTTCTTTCGAATATGCTATATTCGAAAATCTCCTTTCGATTTACTAATCGATAACTCCTTTCGATCAAACTAAAATCGATAACTCCTTTAACTCTATTCGAATAACAAATATTCAACTAACTCCTTTGGATCAACTCATTTGGATTAACTCAGTTTGATTAACTCCTTTTGACTAACTTAACTTAATTAACTCGACTTGATTAACTCCTATCGAATAACATATTCGATTTAACTCCATTCGCTTGACTCTAGATCGCAGCGATCACAATGGTTACGCCTGATTTCCTCAGGAAACATCCGACCGCCGTAGGCTATTTACAGCCCTGCGAATTTCGCTAGCAGTCATGCTAAATGGCAACCTATTTATTTTAACTCCGACTTATTAACCCTATTTCAATTTGACTTTATTTTCGAATAAACTAGATTCGATAACTTCTTGATTAACTCAAACTGATTAACTCTAACTGGTTAACTCGACTTACTTAACCCAACTGGTTAACCCTAACTGTTTAACTCTAACGGGTTAACTCTAAATGTTTAACTCTAACTGGTTAACTCTAAATGGTTAACTCTAACTGTTTAACTCTAATTCATTTACTCTATTTGATTAACTCTAATCGAATAACTAATATTTGTTTAACTCATTTCGATTAACTCTGCTGAATTAACTCTTTTGATTTATTCCTTTGAATTATCTCCTTTGATTAATTCCTTTTCTATTTGATTTCTTAACAAATAAGTATTCCCTTTCCAATTCTATTTATTTAACAAATAAATATTTCTTTTATCTTTTCTATTTGATTACACACATATTCTCCTTTATATTTGATTTCACAAATATTTCCCTTTATATTATGTTTATTCATTTTAGAAAGATTTGCTTTTAACAATGTTTATACATTTATAAAGATTTACTTCTAGTAACAGTTCTTCACTTCATAAATGATTTCCTTTATCTTTCTATTTATAAGTGCTTTACAAATATCTCCTATTCGATTTCATTTGTAAAGGCTTTACAAGTATTTCTCTTTTGATTTCATTTGCAAATGTTTTACAAATATTTCTCTTTTGCTTTCATTCTTAAAAATATTCTAACTCCTTAAATTCCCGGAAAAATTCGCCATAACCTCCTTTGTAACGGGAGCATCGGGAAAATCCCCAAACCGCTACACAAGCCTTTCCATTCAAAAGGAAAATGATTTGCCGTTATTTCCTTTTTAAATATCTCCTATTTATTTAATCAAATAAATATCTTATTTAATATCCCTTATTTATTTAACAAATAAATAATCCATTATCTTATCTTATTTATTTAACAAATACATAATTCACTTCTAATCTTATTTATTTAACAAATAAATAATTCACTTTATAAATATTCCATTTATAAAGATTTCCCTTTCTTTTATAATTCCACTTAAACGTATTTTCTATTTATAAATATTCCATTTATAAATATTTCTATTTATAAATATTCTATTTATAAATATTCTCTTTTCAATATTCCGGTATGTCATGTTGTTTAACTTACAGTGTCCAACATCGTCCATACACATATAATCAACAACAGATTATAAATCATGTCATATATCACAATATATGAAAACAATAAAATAACTGTTGAGGAATTCAGTCGGATTCCTCCAACCTGTTTCCCTGCATCCACAGATGTTACACAATAAAATCAATCATCACTTTCAGTTTCATTTGATATATTCTGATAAACAGAATCAATACGGAAATTTAACTAACTGACTAGCAGTTCAATCAAACAATCAACACACAATCAAACAGACAATACTTAACAGTTCTAAGAATACAACATGAAAATATAAACTGTTCAGAGTTAGTGAGATTTACTCACAGTTGCGCGTTAACCGTTAAATAACGGTTTGCGTTATTTGATTCAGTCAGACAATTTATTTCGCCATAAATTGTGACGAGCACCGATTCACCCCCAGTCAGCTTCATTGTGAAGCTCTCGTCCATACGGTCCCAACGCAACTTACGGTTCGTCAATCTGATATCGTATGAGTACGATATACAATTTATAAGTTAGTGTACTATTTTAAATAAAATAAAAACTTTAAATTCATTTCAATTGGGCTTTACCCCATATACACCGGCCCATCTTCATATCTAAAAGGCCCTGACCCGTTTAAATTGCTTTTCTTCCCCAAAACACCACAATGCCGTGACCTCCAGGTTTCACCATTTTCAGGATTTCCAAGCCCTCGTGCTCTCTCCTTTAACCACCGAACTCCCCGAGAACTTCACCAATGAACTCCTGTTGATAATCTCCCTCTACTCCTAACGACCATAACCAACTCGCACGTACTTCAGCAACCCCGACGAACTCCCAGTTCGACAACACAGTTCTGTCGCACCTCCCTTTTGGTTGCCGAAGTCCATCAAAAACCCAAGGGTGGTGCTAAATCCAACACTGAACTCAAATACAATGATCATCTTACCAATTGATGCCCACAAATCGAAGACGACCCAACCCTAGTTCATATGAACGAACACAGCAACCCAGACAGAATTGATCGAACCCAATAACACTCACATGAGATTGACGAGAAGCCCAGCAGGAATCAGAATATATAAATGTTTGGATTTATTGAATTTTATTTGGGCTGTGGGAATTTTCCAAAGATCCCGAAGTGTTTTTCTTTGAAAGAAAAATAGCGGCGGTTTATGTTTTGACCAGACAAATGAAGATTAGGTTTAGAAACGAGTTTTAGGTGTATTTATAGAAAAAATAAATATCTAGATATTTTAAAAAAAGAATATTCCCAGTATATGCTCATTTATATATTCATTTTGCTTTCTAAAAATTCTCGTGATTACATACGATACCCAAAAATCACGAAACTGGACATGTGGCTAGAGTTCGACATTACGATCCCAACGAAACTGTTTTCGTCGAATTCCGACTCCGTTTGCTCACACAGCGTATTTTTAACTGTCAAAATACTGACTGTTTCTCACTCTAAAAATCCGTACGGCCACATACTAACTCTAAAAATCACGAAACTGGAAATCTAACAACTATTTGACATTGCGGATCCAACAAAACTGGTTTCGTCGAAAACGGAGGTCGTATGCAAAACTGGCTATTTTTCAAGCGTTGAACAGGCCGTTTAAATATATAAATATATTTAAATTAAATTAAATTAAATATAAATAAATTGATATTGTCGTATATAATTACCGAGGAATATCATACAGCTCCAGGAAAATTATATATTTGCTATTCCGAGTCCAGATTGAATCGATATTCAATTTACATTGAAAAATCCTTTTATAACGTATATAAAGCATTACAAATTATAAAGGAATTTCACAACGACTTTTCTGAAATTTGATTTGGACGTAAATCAAAATCTACACGACGAAATCCAGATTTTTCTCTTCCATTAGAAAAATATACTCCACCAGCTCCACACGTATCTTGTTTCATAGAAATCCGACTTAAAACGAATCCTGTACATTCAGTTGAAGTTCGAATCGCCAATTTACGAACTGCAGCGCCATTTCAAGCTCGATTTTAATTATAATATAATTATACGTCCAAACTGTCGTCGATTGAATATATTCGTCAATATAATTCAACTCTAAGCTGAATTACATCTTAGGGATGACCCCGTTCACAGAATATTGTGATGTCCAATATTTTTGATTATTTCTGGATTGAATATATTATTTAATTTATTATTTTAATTAAATATTCACTATTATTTAATTAACGGCCATTTAATTCTCTAAATCACTATTTATATAATCAAATTAATAAATTATTATCTTGCTAAAATACGGGTCACTACAATCTTCCCCCCTTAATAAAATTTCGTCCTCGAAATTGCTAAGCTAGGGGACGACCCTATATACTGGGTAATTTTTTTCTGTTTACCTCTTATCTCCGGTTTCAACTGAACCAATTAATATCGACTGAAATACTAATTTATTCTGACTAACTAAATTTTTAAAAATCCTGAAAATTTTCTAATGCCTTAGCTTTCCGAAAAAATTTCGCCAGCACTTCCTTTGTACTGGTTAATATCTCAAACTCCAACTTGCCTCTCTGGGCCTTCTTTATCCCAAAAGAAAATCAAACAGCCAAGCGGCTTGCCAATTCGGCTCATAAATCTCATATCCATATATAATATAAACTGGTACCTTTTTGTCGGGCATATCAACTCTATCACTTCCATACTATCAACTCAGCATATACCTGTGTTATCTCAATCGAATTCCAATTAGTTCATATCCTCAAATCCAAATCGAATTTCATTCGAACCCCAATATCAAATTCCAAATTATTGACTTATCAATTTGGTTCCATTCTAGATTATCTTTAATCCAATTCAATTTTATTTAACTTAGTTCAAGTTTAATTCTAATTCACTTATTCACATTTGTCATCTCAGTCTATTTAACTTCATACGTTAAATTTTAATTCCAGAACTTAAATCCCTGGGTAAATTTCAAATCAATTTGAAATCATAATGCCAATTCAAAACCTTTGAATCTCCAAACAGCTTGTTTTCTCAAAACAATTCAAATCAAAATCTTTTGTAGTAATCCACCACTTAGAACTCGAAAATCACACCGATGATACTGCGCAGTCATCATCGGAATTATCTTCCAGCGACCCAAGTGATTTCAATACTATATCATTTCCAAAACCATTACTAAATACTTCCATTTTGAAAACATTTCAAAATCTCCCAAGAACTTAAAATTTCCTTTTTTTAATTCCAATTCTGATTTAATTCAGATTTAATTCATCTTATTTCATATACTTTACTTATATGATTCTGATTAGTTATTTATAATCATTTCACTTTTATAACCTTAGTCGATTATATTACCAATCAACACAACCAATATACTATATCAAAATATATTCGGGTAAAATTATTTCTTTTACCCTTCTTTCAAAACATACCATGACGGTTCATCGTATTCGAGTGTTTAGTAACCCCTATCGATACAGTGAATCAAACTGATCGACCAGAATTCACAAACTACTCATCCAATAAATCTCCACAATATAAAATCATTTTATATTAAATAACATATACGTTCACTCATATATATACACTCATCTCAATCTAGGATATTACTGATCCTATCTCTACTGAGTTACGCCACAGAGCCAAGGTAATTCACTTAACTTAAGCTCTGATACCAACTGTAGTAACCCGAAAACCCGGGGGAATTTGAGCTGACCAAAAACACAAGTCCAACCCCAAATTACACTGGAAATTCAAGAAACTAATAGAAAGAAGGCAGAGGGTGAGGACAGATAAGATAGAAACTTAGAATAGAAGAAGAAGAAGAACATACAACATCATCAGAGTAACACGAATCTCACAGCGGAACGAATAAAATATAACATAACTTTTGAAATACAAAGTTATAACTGTATATACATACCATTTCAGAGTACAACACATAACATCACAGCGGAATAAATAATAGCTATCGACTGCTGAAGCCTCCTGCTCCAAGCTCTTCAAGTATACCTGTAAATCCTGACTACTTGACTGCCCGTACAAATTTAGGCACCCAAGAGTTTAGGGAAAACAAAATAAACTCCGGGTCAGTCATGTGACTGGTGTGAATAAACTCAAATCATTTAAAACAGGTATATGATATCTCATAAGACCACGCCGTGAATAGGGAACGGGTTTTTCCCTTATGAGAATCCAAATAACTTTGCAAAGCAATATCATTCTGATATTATAATAATGTTAAATACAAATAAATATCAGTCAAGCAGAAACGCTTGCATCTCACGTTACTACATATATAGTATATAATCAAAACCGCAAGCACGTATTGGGTAATGGATTTCCAACTATGACAAGGTATGGAACCACCTTCCGATCAGTGTACTCTAAGAATGATACACAGGAGTTCAACAAGAACATCTTGCAACTCAGCCACACATGACCGACCACTCATTTCGCTTGAGTGTATCGAATGTACATCACCAACGGTTGGGATCAGCAACCGTTCCCGTATATATATATATATGGGACAGCATTAATAGATTAAAGAAGCAAATGAATATTCTCTAGATAGGTGATTATACACCCTACTTCGGTGCGACCGACTTAGCCATGCTGCCTGCCCGATTTCTGTCATTTACCGGATGTGAGGCTAGAAGCTACGCATATCTTTTTCATATCATATCTTCATTTACTTGGAATACCACATCGTCATACCCGCCAAATCATTATCGATTTCCCTAACGGTATCACGGGTATGAAGTTAAGAGAAACGAATTCCTCCGCCACCAAACGTAATACGTTGAAGAGATCAACATATATGATTCGTTAGGAATACTCTGTCAGACATTCGTCCATACAAGTTGTCCTGGGACTGGACAAACCGAAGACACTATTCAGTACATCCATCTTAGGCACTGTTATCTAAGACTTATACAATAGCCCTTGTACTTTTACTCCATCTTCAATTTTCTTTGGCATATATGATTCGCACGCTTATGCCAATACAGAGTGGTTCTTCGGATAATAATCCAACCGGTCTCTCCATATTAACAACGTTAAAATGGTCAAAACATTGATAGTCTGTGATTTAACTATCAAAGAAAAACTCGTGTGCAAACAACGATATTATTTCCAGATGGAAATTATATCAATCAATCATCATTCAACATTTATCTCTTTAGTTCATTACTTTACTTATCTCCTATTTCCCTATATTCAACGTTTCTTATTTTCTAATTTTAGAAAATATACTTTATTAACAATGGAAAACATTTCCATTTCCTGTTTCCTATATTAGAAAACATTTCTGATTTCTTATTTGGAAAAACATTTCCAAAGTTCCTTCATTGTATTTAAACTGATGTTTAAATAAAATATCGCTATGCCAACTCAAACAATTTACTGAATTCACTTAACCATCAATCACTATCAAACCTTACCATTCCTTAGTTAAGAAGGAAGTCAATCAAGTTGGGGTATAATTACCTCTCAGACCTTAACTGAACAACGTTATAACTTCAAAATAGTAACAGTTTATCTTTTAAACTTTTAACAACTTCTTTACGTAACTCTCGGATTCAATTTTACGAATCCACTTCTTTATTGAAAACATTTATTATAACGATAACGTTATAATCCCTACTTTCGCAATATCTAACTTTAATTATTACTTTTATTCTTTAATTCGAATAATTAAACCTACTCTAGCTTATTAGTGTAAACTCTTGATTTAAAAACCGGAAAGTAAATATTACTTTCCCGAATTCAATATAATTGAATTCGACGTATAATTCCCTTTCGAGTAATCTCTTATTTGATTAACTCTTCTTTGAATAACCTATATTCGATTATCTCTCTTCGAATAACTTATATTCGAAATCTCTCTCTTTCGAATAAACTATATTCGATCTCTTTCTTTCGAATATGCTATATTCGAAAATCTCCTTTCGATTTACTAATCGATAACTCCTTTCGATCAAACTAAAATCGATAACTCCTTTAACTCTATTCGAATAACTAATATTCGACTAACTCCTTTGGATCAACTCATTTGGATTAACTCAGTTTGATTAACTCCTTTGGACTAACTTAACTTAATTAACTCGACTTGATTAACTCCTATCGAATAACATATTCGATTTAACTCCATTCGCTTGACTCTAGATTGCAGCGATCACAATGGTTACGCCTGATTTCCTCAGGAAACATCCGACCGCCGTAGGCTATTTACAGCCCTGCGAATTTCGGTAGCAGTCGTGCTAAATGGCAACCTATTTATTTTAACTCCGACTTATTAACCCTATTTCAATTTGACTTTATTTTCGAATAAACTAGATTCGATAACTTCTTGATTAACTCAAACTGATTAACTCTAACTAGTTAACTCGACTTACTTAACCCAACTGGTTAACCCTAACTGTTTAACTCTAACGGGTTAGCTCTAAATGTTTAACTCTAACTGGTTAGCTCTAAATGGTTATCTCTAACTGTTTAACTCTAATTCATTTACTCTATTTGATTAACTCTAATTGAATAACTAATATTCGATTAACTCATTTCGATTAACTCTGCTGAATTAACTCTTTTGATTTATTCCTTTGAATTATCTCCTTTGATTAATTCCTTTTCTGTTTGATTTCTTAACAAATAAGTATTCCCTTTCCAATTCTATTTATTTAACAAATAAATATTTCTTTTATCTTTTCTATTTGATTTCACACATATTCTCCTTTATATTTGATTTCACAAATATTTTCCTTTATATTATGTTTATTCATTTTAGAAAGATTTGCTTTTAACAATGTTTATACATTTATAAAGATTTACTTCTAGTAACAGTTCTTCACTTCATAAATGATTTCCTTTATCTGTCTATTTATAAGTGCTTTACAAATATCTCCTATTCGATTTCATTTGTAAAGGCTTTACAAGTATTTCTCTTTTGATATCATTTGCAAATGTTTTACAAATATTTCTCTTTTGCTTTCATTCTTAAAAATATTCTAACTCCTTAAATTCCCGGAAAAATTCGCCATAACCTCCTTTGTAACGGGAGCATCGGGAAAATCCCCAAACCGCTACACAAGCCTTTCCATTCAAAAGGAAAATGATTTGCCGTTATTTCCTTTTTAAATATCTCCTATTTATTTAATCAAATAAATATCTTATTTAATATCCCTTATTTATTTAACAAATAAATAATCCATTATCTTATCTTATTTATTTAACAAATACATAATTCACTTCTAATATTATTTATTTAACAAATAAATAATTCACTTTATAATTATTCCATTTATAAAGATTTCCCTTTCATTTATAATTCCACTTAAACGTATTTTCTATTTATAAATATTCCATTTATAAATATTTCTATTTATAAATATTCTATTTATAAATATTCTCTTTTCAATATTCCGGTATGTCATGTTGTTTAACTTATAGTGTCCAACATCGTCCATACACATATAATCAACAACAGATTATAAATCATGTCATATATCACAATATATGAAAACAATAAAATAACTGTTGAGGAATCCAGTCGGATTCCTCCAACCTGTTTCCCTGCATCCACAGATGTTACACAATAAAATCAATCATCACTTTCAGTTTCATTTGATATATTCTGATAAACAGAATCAATACGGAAATTTAACTAACTGACTAGCAATTCAATCAAACAATCAACACACAATCAAACAGACAATACTTAACAGTTCTAAGAATACAACATGAAAATATAAACTGTTCAGAGTTAGTGAGATTTACTCACAGTTGCGCGTTAACCGTTAAATAACGGTTTCCGTTATTTGATTCAGTCGGACAATTTATTTCGCCATAAATTGTGACGAGCACCGATTCACTCCCAGTCAGCTTCATTGTGAAGCTCTCGTCCATACGGTCCCAACGCAACTTACGGTTCGTCAATCTGATATCGTATGAGTACGATATACCATTTATAAGTTAGTGTACTATTTTAAATAAAATAAAAACTTCAAATTCATTTCAATTGGGCTTTACCCCATATACACCGGCCCATCTTCATATCTAAAAGGCCCTGACCCGTTTAAATTGCTTTTCTTCCCCAAAACACCAAAATGCCGTGACCTCCAGCTTTCACCATTTTCAGGATTTCCAAGCCCTCGTGCTCTCTCCTTTAACCACCGAACTCCCCGAGAACTTCACCAATGAACTCCTGTTGATAATCTCCCTCTACTCCTAATGACCATAACCAACTCGCACGTACTTCAGCAACCCCGACGAACTCCCAGTTCGACAACACAGTTCTGTCGCGCCTCCCTTTTGGTTGCCGAAGTCCACCAAAAACCCAAGGGTGGTGCTAAATCCAACACTGAACTCAAATACAATGATCATCTTACCAATTGATGCCCACAAATCGAAGACGACCCAACCCTAGTTCATATGAACGAACACAGCAACCCAGACAGAATTGATCGAACCCAATAACACGCACATGAGATTGACGAGAAGCCCAGCAGGAATCAGAATATATAAATGTTTGGATTTATTGAATTTTATTTGGGTTGTGGGAATTTTCCAAAGATCCCGAAGTGTTTTTCTTTGAAAGAAAAATAGCGGCGGTTTATGTTTTGACCAGACAAATGAAGATTAGGTTTAGAAAAGAGTTTTAGGTGTATTTATAGAAAAAATAAATATCTAGATATTTTAAAAAAAGAATATTCCCAGTATATGCTCATTTATATATTCATTTTGCTTTCTAAAAATTCTCGTGATTACATACGATACCCAAAAATCACGAAACTGGACATGTGGCTAGAGTTCGACATTACGATCCCAACGAAACTGGTTTCGTCGAATTCCGACTCCGTTTGCTCACACAGCGTATTTTTAACTATCAAAATACTGACTGTTTCTCACTCTAAAAATCCGTACGGCCACATACTAACTCTAAAAATCATGAAACTAGAAATCTAACAACTATTTGACATTGCGGATCCAACAAAACTGGTTTTGTCGAAAACGGAGGTCGTACGCAAAACTGGCTATTTTTCAAGCGCTGAACAGGCCGTTTAAATATATTTAAATTAAATTAAATTAAATATAAATAAATTGATATTGTCGTATATAATTACCGAGGAATATCATACAGCTCCAGGAAAATTATATATTTGCTATTCCGAGTCCAGATTGAATCGATATTCAATTTACATTGAAAAATCCTTTTATAACGTATATAAAGCATTACAAATTATAAAGGAATTTCACAGCGACTTTTCTGAAATTTGATTTGGACGTAAATCAAAATCTACACGACGAAATCCAGATTTTTCTCTTCCATTAGAAAAATATACTCCACCAGCTCCACACGTATCTTGTTTCATAGAAATCCGACTTAAAACGAATCATGTACATTCAGTTGAAGTTCGAATCGCCAATTTACGAACTGCAGCGCCATTTCAAGCTCAATTTTAATTATAATATAATTATACGTTCAAACTGTCGTCGATTGAATATATTCGTCAATATAATTCAACTCTAAGCTGAATTACATCTTAGGGATGACCCCGTTCACAGAATATTGTGATGTCCAATATTTTTGATTATTTCTGGATTGAATATATTATTTAATTTATTATTTTAATTAAATATTCACTATTATTTAATTAACGGCCATTTAATTCTCTAAATCACTATTTATATAATTAAATTAATAAATTATTATCTTGCTAAAATACGGGTCACTACACATGGAGTGAATTTCCTGTGTGGCATGCCTAAGTGGCAATTGATCGAGGCTTCTGTTGAAAAGCAAAGTCTTGTGGTGATGATCAAAGCACAGCCTGTGTGGCATAGCTTTGTGTAGCGTTGATTCGCGAGCCTCACACCCCGGTTGTGAACCAAAAACGGGAGATGGCCCTCAGGGAGGGCATGCGTTTCTTTCTAGCTAGGGTGGTGTCAGTAGCCTACCAGCCCTGACATTTATATACTTTTCACCTGTGTGGTTGTTGCTGTTGCGAGGCGCCTCGGTTTGATCGGACGATCCGGGTCCGATGGAGTCATTCGTTGGCTCATTTACTCCCCAAAGGGCGGGGGAACGTAGTGTTCAGGCATAATAATCCACATCGGTGGACCGGCCCTGACGATCTAAAGGGTTGATGCGTTCTGATCCTGAGGCTCGGGCTAGAGAGTCTCGAATCGGTTGAGGACTATCTTTTGCCTCAGTTCATAGATGGAAATCCAACTTCCAAATACGTGATTTTGCGGTTTTAATTGTAGAACTAGTATGGCGACATGATATATGGTACCCATGCCGCCTATGATTGATACTTATGATTTGAAGTTGTTTTATACACTATGCACTTATAATAGTATCAAATGATTTGTTTTAAACGTATCAAGCATTCTTTGGCTGTTATAAGGGAAAACCCTATCCCCCGGCTTGCGTTGCATTGTGTGATAGGACCTGGGTCTTATAACAGCTTCATTTTTTTTATTTAGCATTGCGCTGTTTGTTTTATGCACTGGTATTCTTGGGAGGAAACCCGTTCCGTGTTATACGGCGTGGTCCCTTGATTTACCTTACTTTGAAAACAAAGATAAATAACTGTTTTAGTTCTCACACCAGTCACATGACTGACCTGGAGTTTATTGTTTTAACCTAAACTCTAGGTGCCCTTATTTTGACACGGGCAGCTAGTAGTTTTGGTTTTGCAGATTTATATTCACAGGATCCTGGTTTACAGCTGGAACGATATCCGAAAAGCTTTGTATCCGTATATCTCTTCTAGTTGTATTTTGTATTATCTTCGCTGCGATGTATTTAAATGTAATTTAAATCTCTGAAATTTCTGTGTAATATTCATTTATACTCTGTATATTCTTGTATTCTGATGCATTGTTGTAATATACAATGAAATGTTCTTCCATCTGCGTTCTATTTTGTGGCTTGTTCTCGAACTATCCGCGCTTTCCTCACCGGGGAAGTTACGGGTTTTTACATATCATTAGCTTAAACAAGGATATTGTTGGTGTGGCACTGTCGCGACCCGAAATCCCCACCCGGCCTAGATGAACTGGAACGCGGATGTGCATTGAGAACACGACGCATCAGAACAAAAACATGAGAACTTTTCATTGCTATTACAAAAATGTACATCATAATATAAGAATATCAGAGTACGAATAAACAATACACAGCGGAAAAATAATATCATAGGTTAATAATTTACATAGCAGCGAAAATAAAATTTATAAATACAATGCACAGTGGAAATACATCAACTACCACAATTGAAAGGAATACACGAATACAAAGCGTTCCGAATATAGCTCCAACTATAAACCAGGATCCTATAAATAGAAATCTGCAAAACTAAAACTACTAGCTGCCTATGTGGAAAATATGGGCACCCATAGTTTAGGTAAAAACAATAAACTCTAGGTCAATCATGGGACCGGTGTGAGAACTAAAACAACTATTAAATCTTTACTTTAAAATAGGGTAAATCACAGGACCACGTCGTATGTCACGGGACGGGTTCACTCTCATGAATACTCTGAAATAAAACAACTTGTAAACAACGCAAAGCTTTTTGGAAAAATGATGCTATTATAAGACTCAAGTCCCATCACATAATGCAAACACAAACCAGAGGATAGAGTTTTACCTTATAATAGCCAAATATGCTTGGTACGCTTTCAAACAAATCATTTTGATATTACTATATGTGCATAGTGTCAAAACAACTTTAAATATAAATGTATCAGTCACAGATGACATAGTACCCCATCCTACTATGTCGCCATATTGATTTACATTTAAAACCGAAACATGTCGTATTGGAAATTGGATTCCATCTATGAGTCGAGGAAAGGGATGTCTCCTCACCGATTCGAGATACTCTAGCAAATGTCGTAGGATCACACCTATGGGCAACCCTTGGATCTTCAGGGTCGGTCCTCTCTTACTTTTGAGGATTGGTTATTCCTGAACAATATGTTTCCAGGTCCTATCGGACTTATCACTCGAGCCTTTTAGTTGGCTCTATATCCAAGGCACCTCACAATCCAACATCCACATAAGCAAAATTGTCTGGGCTCCATACCATGACACCACTTATAGCTAGAAAGAAATGCATGCGCTTCCTGCATGCGCTATCCTGTTTCTGACTCATACTAGGTGCGAGGCTCGCGAATTAATGTTATATACAAAGCTATGCTACTTAAAGCTGTGATTTGATCATCAACCACAAGGCCCTGCTTTTCAACAAAAGCCTTGATCATTTGCATCTTAACATGCCGCATTGTCAATCCATACATACCATTGATTTCTGCAAGATATAACCTCAAAGCTCGTACGTCTCAAAGAAGGGTGTTAAGATAGAGAATAAATTCTCCACCACCAAACAAATATATATATATATATATATATATAGCAGAGGTCAACGAATATAGCACACAATACAAAGTCAAACACAATCCTTTTACAAGTACGTTCTGGGTCTGAACGAAACCGGAGGCACCTTTTTCCTCGTCCCATATGTCCAATACAAGAGAGAGGTCCTCGCATATCCGGCCGATCTCCAAGTACGTTTGGATGATCACCACTTATTACCTTATCTCGGGGAATCAGCCCAATTAAGACATCAGTAATCATCCATTCGATGTGATGATCTCTGGTTTTTAACCACCGTCTTCATATCTTTGACTTTTAGTCGTCGTAACACTTATTCAGAATGAGTTAAATCTGGTCTTTCCGAATAACTCGCACATCTTATAACCATGCGATATATAAAAATAACATGCATCTCACTGTAATCCAGAATATTCTTTTACTCAAATATTCATTATCTTTGGGGAAAAGTTCCCATTAAATTTATCAAAGATAAATTCTTTTAAACCTGTTGTTTAATCATCCTTTGGATATCATTTTCAAAATATTCCATTTCATCTGTTCACAACATAAACCAAATTAAGGTTTATCAAACTAGCCGGGATTATCGAGCTTTATCGAAGTAGTCATTTATATTATTATTCCCAATCCCAACTTATTCATCCCATGGAGCAAAACTGGTGTTACTCCATATTTAACACCCGTAGTGTTATTGATAGTTTTAATTACCATTTATCGTTTCAAATCTAATTAAAGATTTAATTATCGCATGGAGTAAAACTGGTGGTACTCCATCACGATCATTTCTCTTATTCGGTAAATATAATTACCTCCTTTTATGTTTCAATCTATTTAAAGATTCATTAAAACTCTAGTTCAGTTTTAACCCCAAAAATCATTATTTAACGATTATTCAACTTCTAGAAATTTATCTCGTCTTTACGTGGGTTAAAGAACAAATGTCATTTAAAATACCGCTCGCAATAAACCTAAAATCATCTTCCATTAATATGGAATCTTCACGGAAATCTGAACAATTTATAATCGATATAAATTTCCATATCCGACCAATACTATGAGTGGAATAACGGCAAGGCCTTTTAAATTCCATAAATAGTAAAGGCCTTCCTTCACAGGAACTCATCTCAATCATTATTAATCGAGTTCCATTCAATTCCAACTTAATTGAATAAATTGGGAAACTTTCTCCAAACTTTAATTAAAAGATTAATTCCAATCATAACTGGGTTTAAGAATGGTACAATGAAGATACCATTCACAACAAACCCAAATTCAATTCATCATTTCTAAAAATCATTGGATTATTATTCTAGTTAATAACTAGTTCTTTCGGATAAAAAATATCTTTTATCTTTCCAAATATGGAATTATCTCACCCAAAATATTTCCAAATCATTTATTATGAATTTACATAATTTATTCATATTTTTAGTTATTTTAATAAGGCTCTTACAGTCGGTTTCCATATACGGTCAAAGAACAACATTTATAACGACCTTTTCCAAAACTAATTTCGACATATTTTAAAATCTAACCATTCAAATTTAAATCTCATATATTCATTGGAAAGATCATTTCGATACAAACCCAACGGTTCCGAATTTAGGAGAATCCGACGGTCAGATCTCTTGTTACGTCCATTTCAAGTCAATGGTCGAAATTCGCGAACGGTCATTGTGCGATACGTTCTATTCAAACCATTTAAATATATATAATATATATCATCGATTTCCATTTAAAAACGTGTTTTATAAAACGTTTATACATTCCTTATAAAACGGTTTCACTTCCGTTACTAATTTAAACTAAATTGCATATTGCATTTTCTTATGATATCAAATTGATAATATTTTCAAAATGTTATATTTTGAAATTCAATCTTCTCGATATTCATTTTAAAAACGAATAAAATCAATATAGAAATCCGTTCGAGTTAAAATATCATTTTCTACTTAACTTGGCTTCATATATTTTTATATTTTTGTATCCATCCAAATTCGGACAACAAAATCAACTTCCAATTCTCATTGAATATTACATTATAAAAATATTCATGTTCATTCCGGATTGGAATAAAATCTCAACCAATATCCATATAAATAAATTTATATGGATTACATTCATCATTTACATCCAACGATAGTTGCAAACAACTATCAACATCCAAAATAACATCCAATGTGCATTTTATTTTTATATAAGCTTCAATCAAATAATTGACACTCACATAAATCTGTCAATCTACCGATTAATCGAAACTTCACACAAGGGAGATGTGTGAGTCAAATAACATTCCAAGACCCGTGTGGGGTTTTCAACCAACAACAATAAATTTAAATTAGTCACTGGCGTATAATGCACACACTAAAGTCATAAATAAATAAATAAATACTCAACTACCAAATGTCATTTAAGGCCGCCATAAGTGTCCATCCACAGAGTATGGAATGCGAGTGTCACATATTCATACAACACTTCTAATGCAAGATATTTGTGAATAATTCAAGTGTTGAACTCACAAAGGGGGTAATATAGCTACATGATGCAATTTCTAACTTGCAACCTAGAATGCATAATTAACTAACTACTCTACTATACTAATTTAGTTTAGAGCTCTTACCCAAGCTAAACCAATTCGTTGCGACTCTTCTAATGTAGAAAATTCTTCGTCGCGCTCGCCGTTTATCGCTTTTCGCACCCGAAATTGCCTCTCTTGCTCTAGAATTTGCGTATGACCTTCAGTCTTCACCAAACCCTACCACTAGCACAAACACGTCATTTCAGACAACTTTCACCTAGTGGACTTTCTTCGCAAAACGCGTCAATTCGCCGGAAACCGCGAATACTCGCTCCAAAACTGCAAACTTCAAACGCGTTTTTCGAGACACTCTGAACTACAAAATTCGATTGTAATATATCAAAATCAAAGAGAAAATCGTGATCTACAACCTTGGTTTTGAGGTGCCTTGGCAAAAAATGCAAGGATTGAAAGTTATTGAAGAAAGAAGAGGAGGGGCTTATTTGCAAAACGAGTTCTTTGTGAAAAGAGGGGTTTTTGTGCGAAGTGGGACCCAAGGCCAAGGGGAGCGCCTGACCAGCGGCGGCGGAGGCCTGACTGGACGGAGGAATGGCAGGGGTGGTGGCCATGAGGGAGGAGGTGGTTGGTGGCGGCTAGGGTTACGGTTTTGCAAAATTAAAGAGAGAAAGAGGAGGAGAGAGAGGAGAGGAGGAAGAGGAGGAGGAGGGGAGGAGCGGCGGATGGGGCGACTGCCATGGGTTTGGGAGGGAGGATCCATTAGAGAGGAAAATGAAGAAAAGAGAGGAAGGAGGAAAATGAAGAAAGAAAAGGAGGAAAAGTGATTTTATCTCTTTTTCCATCCGATCGCCCAACTGCAAACAATCTCCGTTTGTCACTGATTTCGGACATGAGATAGTACATGTCAAGACGAATTCAACGAACCAAGTTTCATCGAATTACGAGTTCATTTGGCCTCCCGTTTAAATTCTCAAAGATGCTCAAATAAGCTTCAAAAATGCGATTTTAGCGTACCTTTTCTTCATGCACGCCCACACGCTTACTCCAAAAATTATGGCCTTTTGGTTTTAACCATTATTTAACGATACGAATTCAGAAAAAAAGTAGAATCGAATTCTGAGATCGCCACAATAATGTTCCTTTGTAAACTAATCCGCTGTTTTTGAACAAATGGTTTCGCTTCGCACAGCCACATACTGACTTTGTTCGACACACATTTTGGAACCCAATAATGATTTGTCATTATGAATCCAAAAAAATTTATCTCGTCGAATTCTGAGCTTCCTAGCAAAATTTCACTTTTTAAGGGCTATGCTATGATTTTAAAAGCCATTTTTTTTAAATTTTCAAAAACAAAGCTTATAAATCAATTTAATAATTTTACTAGGTTTGTTTTAAGTCAAATAAAATATAAAAACTAATTTTAAAATTATTCTCAAATTTTATTTAGCAAAAATAACCAATTTATATTCACAAATTCATTAAAATAGCTAAAATTAAAATTTTAAATTGGTTCTGAAAATCCGGGTTGTTACAAGCACTAGGATGAGAATTTTATAAGATATGAGTCAAAATGGATCGAGAATTGGAAACGGGTAAAGGGCGGTGGAAGAGGTATTATCTAGTTATGTTCTTTCTAGTTCTCCTATCCTATCTTATTTAAGAGTATTCTGTTCCATTACCTTTGATTCGCTAGTTGGGAGTGGTTGCGTGGGTCCATAGCTACATTGATACGAGAAATGCCATATAGGGAATCTTTATTGTAGGCCTAACAAAGCTATCTTTTACAGATATAGTAAATCCCCAAGTATGCAGTTGTAGCACTAGTTGATTGTTTGCATTTTTCTGGGCCTAATAGTAGTTTCTAGCCCCGTAAGGAATTCGACATTGTTATCCATGATAATTTGGGATTTGAAACTATAAATCTTGATTTAGCAAATGTTTGGGGGATATCTGGGTATTAATTGGTTTTGGGTTTAGATAGTTTAGCCGTATAGCTGGTTATCTCAGATTTTCGACACCGGTAGTAGAGTTTGACTGAGATGCTTATATTTTAGGCTTTTGAGGTAGGAAAATTTGTAGGATGGATTATTTAGCCAAGTACGGGGCTATTTTAGCCGCAAGAAGAGAATTTCTATGTTAGGATATGCAATGGACTAAATCTTGAGATTGCTTACGACCTGAGGGGTCAGTCATGTTGATTTTTCTATTTTTCTTTTGTGCTCTCTAGGCAGTATCGATTCAATTCTCGTTGTGTTAGATTTTCCGAATATGGAAAGAGTTTAAAATGTTACCTCCTAAAAGGGAGATTGATTTTTTTGATATATATTTATAACGATGCTAAACTTGTAGCATTATCGGCAAAGTACATGGTTTTATGTGAATAAGAGAGGATTGAGTTTCATGCTTATGACTAAAATATTTTCTAGGTATGGAGTTATGCCTATAGCGTTACCATCTGTGGATTAGTGTGGAGTTTGGACAATTTAGCTATATGATGAGCAATCTCAAATGTCGAGAGAAGGGGAGTTTCTTGGGGGTACATATAGTAGACACGCCGTAATGTTTACATGTGAGGAATCATTTGAAATAGATTATTTTACTCCTTAGATCTATCTTTGGTAGACTAACTACGTTACCGTTGATGGAAGCTTTTCAAATGTGTTTTGAAGAAGTCGTTGGAATTCAGCCATAGAATTTCTTTTTATAAAAACAAAGTCAGGAACCTTTTGAAAAGGATTAATGAGTGTATACATTTTAGGATGAGAGGCTTCACTCGTCTTTGCTATAAAGGCGGATAGTTCATTTGTCTCAGTAATAATCGTAGGTGGATTGTTTTGGAGGAAACATTTCTCTTTGAGTCATGTACACTACAACAAAATATGATATTTATAACGCTTTTTAATAACACATTTTTCTAAACTGTTATTAATTACACTAAACACTTTCTTTAGCCTTTAATTTTTTTGGTAATTAAGGGTGTAACGTGATGTAACGCTGGAATCTATTCAAGGCCAATTCAGAAATAATTATTCATCTCCCTCGCATACCCTTCCTCCATAGCAATATCTCATAAATCATCCACCGATTGCCGAAAACGTGGTCCATCTCCAACCTTCTCAACCATTATTCACGGTCTCCCTCTAAAACTCCTTCCATCTCTAATCTCTGTCGAGGCTAGGGCGGCGCGGTTCTATTATTCGATTTGTATTTAGGTAAGCAATCCCTATTCTTTGTTTGTGTGTTGTAGATCTGAATTTACGATTATGGAATCAATTCGGATTTATGATTTTAGGGTTGCGATCTGAATTTACGATTTGAATTCACAATTATCTGAATTTTAGGGTTGTGGCCTCTTTTGCTCTATTGCCTATACACTTGTGCCATTCAGTACTTATTTTCTATTTCATCTCTCCTAGTTAAATGAATTGCATGTACTATATTAGCCTATATTTATTTAGTTTTCTTGTTAAATTAATGTTGAAATATTGTAAACCATGAATGCAAATGGATGTACCAATTAAAGCGATTTAAAGTATTATATACACTTTAAAAGTCAAAAATGTTGTACACTTTAAAGTGAAAGTCATCCTAAGATACCACGGAATGGCCCATCCTAAGTTTTTATTTATTTCGCCTACGGAAAAGCCAAAAATTCGGCTATGCTAATCAAAACTTTCGTCCGTCTGAAGCTTTACCATTCCTTAATCTTCGCCAAAATATAACCATGTCTTTCCAACCATGTCTTTCGCATTTACCCAATTCTTCAGCCTGTCACTTTCGTCTCTTCTTCATTTGACTTTTTCTTCTCTGCAAATATGTTTCAATCAACCCTCAAATCCTCTTTCCTTTTCTTCGAGCCTAAACCGCTTCCTCGTGCGGTGACGTTGCTGTGTGTAACGACCCGTGTTTTTGGCACTCGAATATGTAATTTAATTTATTTAATTTAAATATTATATTTGGAATATTGATGGAATTAATATCTAATTCGCTATTTAAACAAAGTTCGACGTTATATATTTATATAATTATAAATAGAACTTGAAATATAGCGCTGCAGTTTGATTATTCGAGTTTGAACTTCAACTGGACATACAGAGTCCGATATAAGTCGGATTTCTGTGAAACAAGACACGTTGGAACCGTATTGACGATAATTTTCATATGAAAGAGAAAAATTCAGATTTCGTATTTTAAATGGTAAGTTATGGCCAAAACAAAATTTGAAATAGTCGCTATAGAAATCGTTATTTAATTATAAGCCTTTAAAAAAGCCGTTTTGCAAACGGACTCAGATTTCGACGAAATCAGTTTCATTGGGACCGCAACGTTAAATTATTATACGGTGGTGAATGGCGTGGAAAACCGATGTCGTATGTGACCACGGTAACTATAAACGCTCGTTCATTTTCTATAGCGTGTATTTAAATAAATAAAAGGATATTTGAGTGTAACATGAGCAGACGATCGAATTAGGCCACGAAACCAGTTCCGTTGAATTCGTATCGTCGATTAGAGTCAGGATAGGTATATAGTTTGTTATTTTTAGAGATCGAGAAATTTGGCGTTAAAAAGGGTAGTGCGGTTCGGGGTAAAAACAGCCTATCGGGCAAACAGTCTCAGAATGCGACGAAACTAGTGCCGTTGGGTTCGTATCGAAAAGTTATTACAAGATATCAAAGTTTCAAGTTGATTCGATTTAGCTGGTGGTCGGGGTAAATTTAAAAGCGTTTTTATTTCTGGTTTTATAAAGGAATTTTTTTCATACGATATCGGAATTCGACGAGACTTGTCCCATTGGATCCGGAATAATTTTTTTTACTAAGAATAGCTTTTTTATCAGTAAACAGAAATTGTTTGTGGGGGTTTTTATCAATTACTTTACGATGAAGTTTCGTTAATATTATTATATTCGTTTGTCCACACTATAAATATCCTTAAACCCTAATGTTCTATCAAAAATTTTCCTCCGCCGCCACACTAAAATGAACGATTGAAACCATTCGATACTCTTCCACCAAAATTTTCCAAATCCGTTCATGAATTGTTCAAAACTCTAACTAAAATCTCAAGATCTAAGCAAGGTCTCGAGCTCGTACGGTGACGATCGAAAATAGTTAACGGGAGTGGCTAGAATCGACATGGGAAGTGCTGGTACTCAAGGCCGATCAATAGGTGTTATGTGTGCTCGAGTTCCACCTTACCCATGGCGGTGGACGGAAGCACTCAGGCGAAGAAACGAGCGCTCTCTGATGGACGACGAATGGTCTGAGGAGGGAGGAACGGGACTGTGAAGTGTCGGGTTCGTGATTGCGGTTGAAGGAGGAATCAGGGATGGAGTTTAATTCGAATGTACAGTGAGGAACTGAAAACACAAAGGAGAGGTCGACCTGTCTTCTTCATGAAAAGCTTCTTAGTTTAAAACCAAGTAATCAGTGTTAATAATAATTATAATCAAGATGTTAATTAGTTTAAAAATAACCATATTATGTGTAAATCTAGCAGATGTAGGACGATTGAAAAGTGGAGCACGGTGAGGATTGTTGATGCAGCGTGAGGGATAGTGGATGCTGAAGGAAATGAACCAATAATCCGACACAGTAAAACTATTGAAAGAAAGAAGAGTCGGCCATATTTCCTAATACAAACGTAATCTAGCTGTTTATGTCTAAACTAAAATTTAGCTTTACAATTAGCATACATAAATTAGTGATTAGGGTGGTTAAAACTAAATTAAGTTAGTAGAATCTGTTTGCTACAAAAATCAATTTATAAACATTAAAATACTTGGTAAAATCTTATAACCGGAATACCGTGAGTTGTAGATAGAAGGGTCAAGCCGGTCTAGGTTTAAAATGTGATTAAGTTAGCAGAGTCATTTAGGATTAATTAGTTTATAATTAAATTAGGTTCATAAACTTGGTTAAGAAGGTCATTTATATAAATAAGAGTTAATTTATTAATTAGTTCATTAATGGTTAAATGTTAATAACTCTTTATATATTACCAGAATTGAACAAATCTAGAGGCATTGGGATCGCGTCAGCAAATACTGCATTTTGAAACTGTGCTGGACAAAGCTCGAACCAACTGGAATTTATTGTTAAATTAAACACTGTTTAATTTAACTGGAACTGAACCGCTCAAGCGACAAAATGAAATCAAGGTGAGTTAAACTCACTCAGTTCCCATTTATATTTTATAAATTGGGTTTTTATTTTGTGTGCTCTGCTTGCTGATGGTTGCATGTTTGCTAATTATACATTTGTTTGTTGATTTAACTGATGAAATTAAATTGTGTTTAATTTCAGTGAAATACCAAATCGTTATTTTTAACGATTGGTTCCAATAAAGGTGACTCACCTTGGTTGGTCACGTTTATTTATAAACGTGTTTAAATGGTTGAATCGTTTGAATTGCTTATGGTTGATGTTGAATGGTTGCTATTTAGTGTTATCAGTTAAACAAAAACTGAATGGTCTGATTTGAGATAACCATTTGAATACAGGGAAGAACAGGTTGGAGGGACCCAACCGGATCCCTCAAATGTATTATTTATTTTCATATTATCATATATGAACTGATCTGTTTGTGTGATTGATTTGATGGTTGATTATTAATTGAATATTCAACATCTGTTTGGTTTGAACCAATAGGTGATATTGGTTAAGTGTTTGGCAGAGTATGGCCTTTAAAATCAATCGGGTTATAGACAGTGATTCACCGTCAGGTGAATCGATAGAGTTGAAGTTATAAAATTTACTCTATAACTGGAGTTAGGTTTTGGAAAAAAATGTATTATTCTGAACAAAAGTTATTAAAGAGAATTAAATAAATGTTTTATTTATTTAAGATTTGATTTGTTAGTAATTTATTTTATAAAGTAAATTCTGATGTTAATCAGATTTACAAAGAATGAGAATAGAGAATGAATCGAATGGTTAAACATTGATAATTGTTTTGAAAAAAAGAAAACAATTAATGGAAATAATTTAAATTAATTATATTTTTAATTAATTTAAAGTGAAGGTTAATTGGAATTAGTTTACGAGATAATCGAATTTTGACTTGACAAAATTGACCATTTAAACTGGAATCGAATATCAAATTAGTTTGTTTCGAAATTGCGAAATGAAATAGTTGAAGAATATTGTTTTAACTTTAAACAAGATCTTTAAAAAGGATTTTCTATTTATTTTAGTAAATAAAGAAATTAACTACTGAAGTAGTTAATGAGTAAAGAAAATTATTGTTTTAATAAGAATTTAGAAGACTACTTTTGAAAAGTAATCGAAGAGAAGTGTAATCCAAATTGGATTGTGAAAGGAATCTATGAGCGGGTTTTATATTTAAAGCTAAAATGTTTATAATGATGTTAAAAAGAGGATTTCAAGCGAAGATGATAACTTAAATTTAAGTGTTGTTTAATTATGTGAATTAAGGTAAAGGGTTTATATAAACCAGGGTCGTGTAAATGAGGTTTAATGTGTTAAGGCGTTAATTTTATTTAACGTTACTTGAAAACAAGATCAAGTAAAAAGGAGAATTTTAAATGAGATTTCAAAATGGGAAAATGGTCGAGTAATTTTGAAAGGAGATTGGAAATAAGCGAACCTGGGTAAAGAACTGAGTTATAGGGTTGTATAACCAAATCCAATAGTTAAATGGAATTTGTTTGAGACTAGAATGAAATATTGATTTTTGATTACAACTTATGTTTATCGGAGGATAAGAACGTTGTTGATCAAGGTCTGAGAGGTAATTAAATACACCAACTTGAACAACATCGGGATTATCTGAAGATAGTATTAGTTGGTAATCGTAAGAGACGTTAGTGGATATGTTTTGAAAATCTAAACAGCGATTTTAGCGCTGTTGTTATAATATATGTTTTGTAAATCTAATATAGCAATTGTAGCGCTTTTGCTATAGTAAATGGGTTGTAAACCTAAACAGCGATTATAGCGCTGTTGTTTTGTAAGTCTAAATAGTAGTTATAACGCTATTGTTATAACATATGTGCTATAAATTTCTTTATTAAAACTAATGGATTTCCGAATTTAAAGGATGATTGGAAGGAAGATTTAAATGGGAAATTGAATATAGTTATTCGAGCTAGAGTTAGTCAAACATAGTTTTTCAAAATGAGTGCCATTTCGTACGACTGCTAGCGTAATTCGCAGGGCTGCAGATAGCCTACGGCGGTCGGATGTTTCCTGAGGGAATCAGGCGTAACCATTGTGATCGCTGCGATCTAGAGTCGAGCGAATGGAGTAAGTCGAATGTTAGTTAATTGAATTAGAGTTATTCAATTATCGTATTTTTTTTGAACAATTAAAGAATTAGAAGTTTTTAATTTAACAAAAGTAAATTAGTTTGTTAAAGGCCAAGTGATGCTGAATACTGAACCAGTGAACTCATTGGTGTGTCATGATTGAAACACTGTTTATTTTGATAGTTAAATCACCGACTATCAAACCCGCCCAATACGATTGTTGGTACGGAAAGACCGGGATCGAATTTATTCGAAAACCATTCCGACCAACAAATACGTGAAGATATCAGAAGATGATCGAGATGGAGCATTGAAGACCGTGGATTTTCATAAACGGAAGAACCACTAATCTTCTCTGCCTGGCAAGCAGAGTAAAGCTGTGATTCTGTCGTGATTGGAATCTACGGGTTGCAAGGACTTCTCGCTACTGATCCATGGGATGTTTCCTATATTGGATGCAGTAGGAGAGTGCCTTCGGTTCATCCTGTTCCTGGATGACTTGTATGGACGAGTGTCTGACAGAGTATTTCCAAAGGATCACGTACGTTGATTTCTTCAAACGTATGATAGTTGTTGGCGGGGAGTTGCCGTTCTCTTAGCTTCCAGCTAGAGTATTTTTGTGGACGTCAATTAGTGATATCTGACGGATCTGACGATGTGGCATTCAAAGTGAATGGTGACCAGAAGATCAGAAGTTAATTCTGGCCTCAAGCCTCATCAACCGGGAAATGACAAAAATCGGGCAGGCAGCATGGCTATGTGGGTCGCTCCCATTAGGGTGTATAATCACCTATCTAGAGGAAGTCCTATTTGTTTCTTAAATCTATGTTTCGATGCTGTCCCTTGTCGGGAGACGGTTGCTGATCCCAACCGTCGGTGATATACATTCGATACACTCAAGCGAAATGAGTGGTCGGTCATGTGAGGGCCGGGTTGCAAGACGTTCTTGTTGAACCCAGTGTATTCGTCTCTAGAGATACACTATCGGAAGGTGGACCCATACCTTGTCAAGTTGGAATCCAATCTCCAATAAGCGCCTGCGGGATTTGATTGTATACTATATATGTGGAGCGTGAGATGCAAGCGTTCCACTAGATTCTATTTACTTGTATTTAGACATTATTATAATATCAGACAAGATATTGGTTTCAAAAATGTTTTGGGTTATCGTAAGGTAAAAACCGTCCGTGTTTATGTGTGGATTTGGTCTTACGATTATCCTTTTCTTTTGAAAGGATTTTTGAACTTTAAAATCATGATTGGATGATTCACCCTTATTACTGTGCGAGTTTATCTCACTCTGGTTCACCAGACTGACCCGGTGTTTTGTAAATGCTCGGGTTAGCCCGGAGTGTACAGGTTCAGGTTAGCGACTGCTATGAAGAGACGAGCTGGAAGAGTCCAGATGTATGATACTACTACTATTCCGCTGTGTGTTGTATATGGGAACAGGCTATTATAACTGTCCCATTGTATGATGTACTCTGATACTGTAAGTATTTTCAAAACTCTCAATAAAGATTTATTTCTGTATTATATTTTGTTCCGCTGCGATGTGAGACTCTGTGTGGTGTTGCTTTCTTCTTCTTCTTCTATTCAATATTTCTACCTTATCTATTCTCACCCTCTAACTTCTTTCTATTAATGATCTGGAATATTCGATGTCTGAATGGTCAACACGGTAGTTTGATGTTGATTTTCGGAGTCGAAAATCCCAGTTCGTTACAGTGGTATCAGAGCTGAAGGTTAGGTGATTACCTTGGCTCTGTGGCGTGACTCAGTAGAGATGGGGTTAGCAATACCCTAGACTGAGTTTGAGTGTATATATACGAGTGAACGTATTTGTAAATTTTATAAAAATTATTTTATATTGTGGTGATTTATGGTTTGAGTTGTTTATGGATTATGGTCGATCAGTTTGATCCACTGTATCGATAGGAATTTATAAACGCTTGAATACGATGAACCGACACAGTATGTTTTGGAAGAGGGTAAATGAAATAATTTACCCAAATTATATTTTAATATAAAAGAATGATATATATTTGAAGTATTAGAGTATATTGGATGTGTTGGTAGATTATAATTGAAATGGTTATATAAATAACCAATTGGAATTCGTACAATACAAAAGCAGATTTATTAAATCTGGAATTAAAATCAGAATTTGGAATTAAAATTCCTAAAAATTGGAAAGGTATTTGCAAATGAACTTGGATTGAATATGAGAATTTTAAAATCCTGGGAGATTTTAAATTGTTTTGCAAGCATTGTCAATTTTATTTTGAAATAGATTTCAAAATGAAAGTGTTTAAATACAGTTTTGATAAGTGATATAGTATTGAACTCACTTCGATAGCTGGGAAATAACTCTGATGATGCTGGCCACATTATCAGTGTTCATTTTCGAGTTCTAAGTGACGGATTACTACCAAAATCTTGTTTTGAATTGCTTTGAGAAAAACAAGTTGTTTTGAATCCTGAAAGGGAATATTTGATTTTTTGAAAGAACTAAACTGTTTAAAGACTCCCAGGGAAATTGTTTGAACAAAAACAAAATTGAATAGAAGTTTGTAAAAGCAAATACGAATTGAATTGAAACCAATTAACTGGAAATTTAGTCGAGATATAATTGTGAGACAGGAATCTTAATGATGTTGGTTAAGAGTTGAAATGGATAATGGATGGAAATTGAGTTAAGAATGAAATTTGGCTTGGTTGCGTGAAGGATTTGGTTTTGAGGATAAAATTGGAATTTTGGTTGGAAATGCAGTTGTATATGCTGACAGGGTAGTAGATGGAAAGGATATAATGATATGCCCAACAAAAAGGTACACATTATTTTTATATGGGTTTGGAGATTTATGAGCCTATTGGGCAAGCTGCTTGGCTGTTTTATTTTCTTTTGGATTGGAGAAGGCCTAGAAAGGCGAGTTGGAGTTGTACCGATTGAGCCGTACAAAGGAGGTGCTGGCAAATTTTTTTGGAAATATAATGTGTTAGAAAATTTTCAATATTTTTGAAAATATCTATATACAGTATTGAATTGGTTTCTAATTTAAAAATAAATTGGATTTGAAAGTTAGTGAGTTTATAACGTTCTTTCTTACCTTAGCAATTTCGAGGACGAAATTATTTTAAGGGGGGAAGAATGTAACGACCCGTGTTTTTGGCACTCGAATATGTAATTTAATTTATTTAATTTAAATATTATATTTGGAATATTGATGGAATTAATATCTAATTCGCTATTTAAACAAAGTTCGACGTTATATATTTATATAATTATAAATAGAACTTGAAATATAGCGCTGCAGTTTGATTATTCGAGTTTGAACTTCAACTGGACATACAGAGTCCGATATAAGTCGGATTTCTGTGAAACAAGACACGTTGGAACCGTATTGACGATAATTTTCATATGAAAGAGAAAAATTCAGATTTCGTATTTTAAATGGTAAGTTATGGCCAAAACAAAATTTGAAATAGTCGCTATAGAAATCGTTATTTAATTATAAGCCTTTAAAAAAGCCGTTTTGCAAACGGACTCAGATTTCGACGAAATCAGTTTCATTGGGACCGCAACGTTAAATTATTATACGGTGGTGAATGGCGTGGAAAACCGATGTCGTATGTGACCACGGTAACTATAAACGCTCGTTCATTTTCTATAGCGTGTATTTAAATAAATAAAAGGATATTTGAGTGTAACATGAGCAGACGATCGAATTAGGCCACGAAACCAGTTCCGTTGAATTCGTATCGTCGATTAGAGTCAGGATAGGTATATAGTTTGTTATTTTTAGAGATCGAGAAATTTGGCGTTAAAAAGGGTAGTGTGGTTCGGGGTAAAAACAGCCTATCGGGCAAACAGTCTCAGAATGCGACGAAACTAGTGCCGTTGGGTTCGTATCGAAAAGTTATTACAAGATATCAAAGTTTCAAGTTGATTCGATTTAGCTGGTGGTCGGGGTAAATTTAAAAGCGTTTTTATTTCTGGTTTTATAAAGGAATTTTTTTCATACGATATCGGAATTCGACGAGACTTGTCCCATTGGATCCGGAATATTTTTTTTACTAAGAATAGCTTTTTTATCAGTAAACAGAAATTGTTTGTGGGGGTTTTTATCAATTACTTTACGATGAAGTTTCGTTAATATTATTATATTCGTTTGTCCACACTATAAATATCCTTAAACCCTAATGTTCTATCAAAAATTTTCCTCCGCCGCCACACTAAAATGAACGATTGAAACCATTCGATACTCTTCCACCAAAATTTTCAAAATCCGTTCATGAATTGTTCAAAACTCTAACTAAAATCTCAAGATCTAAGCAAGGTCTCGAGCTCGTACGGTGATGATCGAAAATAGTTAACGGGAGTGGCTAGAATCGACATGGGAAGTGCTGGTACTCAAGGCCGATCAATAGGTGTTATGTGTGCTCGAGTTCCACCTTACCCATGGCGGTGGACGGAAGCACTCAGGCGAAGAAACGGGCGCTCTCTGATGGACGACGAATGGTCTGAGGAGGGAGGAACGGGACTGTGAAGTGTCGGGTTCGTGATTGTGGTTGAAGGAGGAATCAGGGATGGAGTTTAATTCGAATGTACAGTGAGGAACTGAAAACACAAAGGAGAGGTCGACCTGTCTTCTTCATGAAAAGCTTCTTAGTTTAAAACCAAGTAATCAGTGTTAATAATAATTATAATCAAGATGTTAATTAGTTTAAAAATAACCATATTATGTGTAAATCTAGCAGGTGTAGGACGATTGAAAAGTGGAGCACGGTGAGGATTGTTGATGCAGCGTGAGGGATAGTGGATGCTGAAGGAAATGAACCAATAATCCGACACAGTAAAACTATTGAAAGAAAGAAGAGTCGGCCATATTTCCTAATACAAACGTAATCTAGCTGTTTATGTCTAAACTAAAATTTAGCTTTACAATTAGCATACATAAATTAGTGATTAGGGTGGTTAAAACTAAATTAAGTTAGTAGAATCTGTTTGCTACAAAAATCAATTTATAAACATTAAAATACTTGGTAAAATCTTATAACCGGAATACCGTGAGTTGTAGATAGAAGGGTCAAGCCGGTCTAGGTTTAAAATGTGATTAAGTTAGCAGAGTCATTTAGGATTAATTAGTTTATAATTAAATTAGGTTCATAAACTTGGTTAAGAAGGTCATTTATATAAATAAGAGTTAATTTATTAATTAGTTCATTAATGGTTAAATGTTAATAACTCTTTATATATTACCAGAATTGAACAAATCTAGAGGCATTGGGATCGCGTCAGCAAATACTGCATTTTGAAACTGTGCTGGACAAAGCTCGAACCAACTGGAATTTATTGTTAAATTAAACACTGTTTAATTTAACTGGAACTGAACCGCTCAAGCGACAAAATGAAATCAAGGTGAGTTAAACTCACTCAGTTCCCATTTATATTTTATAAATTGGGTTTTTATTTTGTGTGCTCTGCTTGCTGATGGTTGCATGTTTGCTAATTATACATTTGTTTGTTGATTTAACTGATGAAATTAAATTGTGTTTAATTTCAGTGAAATACCAAATCGTTATTTTTAACGATTGGTTCCAATAAAGGTGACTCACCTTGGTTGGTCACGTTTATTTATAAACGTGTTTAAATGGTTGAATCGTTTGAATTGCTTATGGTTGATGTTGAATGGTTGCTATTTAGTGTTATCAGTTAAACAAAAACTGAATGGTCTGATTTGAGATAACCATTTGAATACAGGGAAGAACAGGTTGGAGGGACCCAACCGGATCCCTCAAATGTATTATTTATTTTCATATTATCATATATGAACTGATCTGTTTGTGTGATTGATTTGATGGTTGATTATTAATTGAATATTCAACATCTGTTTGGTTTGAACCAATAGGTGATATTGGTTAAGTGTTTGGCAGAGTATGGCCTTTAAAATCAATCGGGTTATAGACAGTGATTCACCGTCAGGTGAATCGATAGAGTTGAAGTTATAAAATTTACTCTATAACTGGAGTTAGGTTTTGGAAAAAAATGTATTATTCTGAACAAAAGTTATTAAAGAGAATTAAATAAATGTTTTATTTATTTAAGATTTGATTTGTTAGTAATTTATTTTATAAAGTAAATTCTGATGTTAATCAGATTTACAAAGAATGAGAATAGAGAATGAATCGAATGGTTAAACATTGATAATTGTTTTGAAAAAAAGAAAACAATTAATGGAAATAATTTAAATTAATTATATTTTTAATTAATTTAAAGTGAAGGTTAATTGGAATTAGTTTACGAGATAATCGAATTTTGACTTGACAAAATTGACCATTTAAACTGGAATCGAATATCAAATTAGTTTGTTTCGAAATTGCGAAATGAAATAGTTGAAGAATATTGTTTTAACTTTAAACAAGATCTTTAAAAAGGATTTTCTATTTATTTTAGTAAATAAAGAAATTAACTACTGAAGTAGTTAATGAGTAAAGAAAATTATTGTTTTAATAAGAATTTAGAAGACTACTTTTGAAAAGTAATCGAAGAGAAGTGTAATCCAAATTGGATTGTGAAAGGAATCTATGAGCGGGTTTTATATTTAAAGCTAAAATGTTTATAATGATGTTAAAAAGAGGATTTCAAGCGAAGATGATAACTTAAATTTAAGTGTTGTTTAATTATGTGAATTAAGGTAAAGGGTTTATATAAACCAGGGTCGTGTAAATGAGGTTTAATGTGTTAAGGCGTTAATTTTATTTAACGTTACTTGAAAACAAGATCAAGTAAAAAGGAGAATTTTAAATGAGATTTCAAAATGGGAAAATGGTCGAGTAATTTTGAAAGGAGATTGGAAATAAGCGAACCTGGGTAAAGAACTGAGTTATAGGGTTGTATAACCAAATCCAATGGTTAAAATGAATTTGTTTGAGACTAGAATGAAATATTGATTTTTGATTACAACTTATGTTTATCGGAGGATAAGAACGTTGTTGATCAAGGTCTGAGAGGTAATTAAATACACCAACTTGAACAACATCGGGATTATCTGAAGATAGTATTAGTTGGTAATCGTAAGAGACGTTAGTGGATATGTTTTGAAAATCTAAACAGCGATTTTAGCGCTGTTGTTATAATATATGTTTTGTAAATCTAATATAGCAATTGTAGCGCTTTTGCTATAGTAAATGGGTTGTAAACCTAAACAGCGATTATAGCGCTGTTGTTTTGTAAGTCTAAATAGTAGTTATAACGCTATTGTTATAACATATGTGCTATAAATTTCTTTATTAAAACTAATGGATTTCCGAATTTAAAAAGGAAGATTTAAATGGGAAATTGAATATAGTTATTCGAGCTAGAGTTAGTCAAACATAGTTTTTCAAGATGAGTGCCATTTCGTACGACTGCTAGCGTAATTCGCAGGGCTGCAGATAGCCTACGGCGGTCGGATGTTTCCTGAGGGAATCAGGCGTAACCATTGTGATCGCTGCGATCTAGAGTCGAGCGAATGGAGTAAGTCGAATGTTAGTTAATTGAATTAGAGTTATTCAATTATCGTATTTTTTTTGAACAATTAAAGAATTAGAAGTTTTTAATTTAACAAAAGTAAATTAGTTTGTTAAAGGCCAAGTGATGCTGAATACTGAACCAGTGAACTCATTGGTGTGTCATGATTGAAACACTGTTTATTTTGATAGTTAAATCACCGACTATCAAACCCGCCCAATACGATTGTTGGTACGGAAAGACCGGGATCGAATTTATTCGAAAACCATTCCGACCAACAAATACGTGAAGATATCAGAAGATGATCGAGATGGAGCATTGAAGACCGTGGATTTTCATAAACGGAAGAACCACTAATCTTCTCTGCCTGGCAAGCAGAGTAAAGCTGTGATTCTGTCGTGATTGGAATCTACGGGTTGCAAGGACTTCTCGCTACTGATCCATGGGATGTTTCCTATATTGGATGCAGTAGGAGAGTGCCTTCGGTTCATCCTGTTCCTGGATGACTTGTATGGACGAGTGTCTGACAGAGTATTTCCAAAGGATCACGTACGTTGATTTCTTCAAACGTATGATAGTTGTTGGCGGGGAGTTGCCGTTCTCTTAGCTTCCAGCTAGAGTATTTTTGTGGACGTCAATTAGTGATATCTGACGGATCTGACGATGTGGCATTCAAAGTGAATGGTGACCAGAAGATCAGAAGTTAATTCTAGCCTCAAGCCTCATCAACCGGGAAATGACAAAAATCGGGCAGGCAGCATGGCTATGTGGGTCGCTCCCATTAGGGTGTATAATCACCTATCTAGAGGAAGTCCTATTTGTTTCTTAAATCTATGTTTCGATGCTGTCCCTTGTCGGGAGACGGTTGCTGATCCCAACCGTCGGTGATATACATTCGATACACTCAAGCGAAATGAGTGGTCGGTCATGTGAGGGCCGGGTTGCAAGACGTTCTTGTTGAACCCAGTGTATTCGTCTCTAGAGATACTCTATCGGAAGGTGGATCCATACCTTGTCAAGTTGGAATCCAATCTCCAATAAGCGCCTGCGGGATTTGATTGTATACTATATATGTGGAGCGTGAGATGCAAGCGTTCCACTAGATTCTATTTACTTGTATTTAGACATTATTATAATATCAGACAAGATATTGGTTTCAAAAATGTTTTGGGTTATCGTAAGGTAAAAACCGTCCGTGTTTATGTGTGGATTTGGTCTTACGATTATCCTTTTCTTTTGAAAGGATTTTTGAACTTTAAAATCATGATTGGATGATTCACCCTTATTACTGTGCGAGTTTATCTCACTCTGGTTCACCAGACTGACCCGGTGTTTTGTAAATGCTCGGGTTAGCCCGGAGTGTACAGGTTCAGGTTAGCGACTGCTATGAAGAGACGAGCTGGAAGAGTCCAGATGTATGATACTACTACTATTCCGCTGTGTGTTGTATATGGGAACAGGCTATTATAACTGTCCCATTGTATGATGTACTCTGATACTGTAAGTATTTTCAAAACTCTCAATAAAGATTTATTTCTGTATTATATTTTGTTCCGCTGCGATGTGAGACTCTGTGTGGTGTTGCTTTCTTCTTCTTCTTCTATTCAATATTTCTACCTTATCTATTCTCACCCTCTAACTTCTTTCTATTAATGATCTGGAATATTCGATGTCTGAATGGTCAACACGGTAGTTTGATGTTGATTTTCGGAGTCGAAAATCCCAGTTCGTTACACTGTGCCCTCCTCCGGTGATGCTGCCGCACCCTCCTCCGACTCCCCTACCGCATCTCAACCCTATAAGCTCTTTCATTTTCAAACCTGTCGCGCATCACTCCACTTTAGTTCAACCTCTGTAACTTTCAAGGTAAATCGACTTTTTTGGGGACGTTTGCTGTTTTCAATTCGATTATTTTCTTTTACCAACTGTTTGTTTACAAGCTGAGAATCTGAGACGAGTAGATTTGATTTATGCAGTAAAAGAAAATTAGACGGTGAAAAATTAAAACATGCATAAAATAAATTCCTTCACTCATGGTGTTTCAATTTATACATAAACTAAACTAACCAAGTAAAATTGTGCATATTGAAATTCTCAGTGTTCATACACATAAAAATTATAACTAAGTTAGATTGTACATATTAGAATAATAATTTATATAAAATTCTGTGATTTATGTTGCTGTGACATTTGTGGCAAGCATTTTAGACCATTATTAGATTTTGTGTAGTTTTGCATTAGTATTTATGTCCCCGATAATTTTATTTAGTGATGAACATATGATTTTGCAAGTAAACATTTAAAAAAATGTGTGATTTGGAAATGAGGTTTCATATAAGAGTTTCTAATGTAAGATATTTCATATATGTATGTAAGTTTCAATACATGGAATGCCTAAAAGAATATAAAGTTTCTTTGAAATTGAGAGTTTTAATAATAAAGAATTCAAAAAAACGAACTTTTGAATATCAGTTTTCGAATATGAAACCTTATGTGTACAATTTTGAACATGAGTATTTGGGTTTTCCATATGCAGACTTCTGAGCATATGTTAGTTTCCAATATAAGCTTTAGTTCTAAATGTGCGAGTGGCTGTAAGTGTAGGTACAACGTATAAAATGCATACGCATTGAACCATTTATACTAATTATAACACAGAGCATATGAATATACATTATATATAACACAGAGCACATCCAATAATCCAATTTAAAAACTACAAATTATAACACAGAGCTCGATTTATATACATAAAATATGGGATTGGGCTTTAAATTGTATAATCATTATTATGAACAACATTAGTTCCCATGCATCTCTTATGGTTCAAAAAAGTAAGAATAAAGTGAAATCAAATAAATTTTTAGTTATGTATATCTTCTAAGCTGAGTAATAAAAGTAACTAAGAGGTTCAATAATATGAATCAAGCTATCATTTAAGATATAATCAATGAAAATACACGGATTATAACCAATGTCCCAGCTGGAAACTCAGCTGGAAATTGTGTTCTTATATACAAATAGATCATATGCTGTAGCTTTTCTGTTAACTTAAAGTGTCTTAATTATCTTAATGGCTATTTTTAACTAACAAACAACTTAGCTCTGCCTGCATATAACTTAGTGATAAGGTGCAATTAACCAATCTTTGCTCGTTTATTGAAGAATCATGTGTATTTTTAGCAGACCACTTGTATAATTTATATTTTTTCACAAACTAATTGATTAGAATATCAACATAATTTGTGCTCAAGGGTGGAAGCATCAATTCTGTAAATATTATGTTTTGCATATGTGCGTTGTCGGTTTCATGAACATATGGTTTTGCAAGTAAACATTTAAAAAAATATGTGATTTGGAAATGAGGTTTCATATATGAGTTTTTAATGTATGATATTTCACAGATGTATGCAAATTTCAATACATAGAATGCCTAAAGAAAATATAAAGTTTCTTCCATGTTAGTTACTTGCTATTAATTTTTCGACACTTCTGCACACATCAACGCAACTGTTAGTCACTTCCATGTTAGTTTTTCATATGCATCTGACCTTGCTAAGCCATGATCCAACTTGCTATTAATTTTCGACACTTCTGCACACATCAAAATTAAAGTCCATTTTTTTTCAATCATTAATTTTGGATTGTGTTAGATATATTTAAACTGCTCAAATTGTTATAAAGATAGCTTGAGTATGATATGAATAACGTACCTAAAAAAATGATAGTGGTATTGACTATTGAGATTGGTTATAAAGTTTGTACGTTTTTGCTAATGAGTTAGATCGTTGATATGTACAAAAAATAAAGTGCCAAATCATTAAATAGATCATTGTTAAATGGATTTTGCATTGCAAATTGTCATGTCACTTTTCCATCTGTTGTGTTTTTGTAAATTTGGTTATCCATTGCTCTGTTGTATTGTCACTGTATGGCTATATTGTTAGAAAGATCCTAGAATAGCTGCTTGCCACCCAGAACTCGGATCTGGCACCTAAGCCCTTACGAATCACTTGGAGGTAGCTTGTACAGGCATCCCTAGTAATAGCTTTTAGAGTTTGATTAAACATCACTCTACACAAGAACGTGTGCAGGAATTTAGCCTGTCGGCATGGAGGGCAAGGTAGGAGTGTAAATCATTAGACATCTCTAAAAGATGAGGCCATGGAAGAATTATGATGATGACCCAAGAAGAAGCGACAACGTACAAAGTAGGTACTCGAGCCTCAAAACTTGGTTGGGTGGAATTCTCAGATGCCATGTGTTGTTCAAAAGGGCCATTTATCTTCTTTTATTTTCTGAAGGTTCGTCCTTATCAGCTTTCCTCTAGCATATTTGTCTCTATCTCTTCCTTTCTCATTCCATCGAGACTAATTAGCTTCTTTGTCTTTCCTCCTTCCGTATTCTGCTCCAACTCTTTATAAGGTAGATGGCTATAGACTAGGGTCCAGCTTTGTGAGAGCTCGATTTCTTCTCGAAATCTTCATATAAGCCATGATTCATAGAATATGGAATATGGAATGAGATAGATTTAAAAACATAAACATTATAGGTACGACATCGTGAGTGAAAGTGTTTTATAAAAAGACCGACAGAACTTGTTTAAAAAAAACTGCACTGATTTAAAAAAAACTGCATTTGTTAAAGCGAAAAAATAGCATTTGTTCGAAACAAAAAAACTAAATTTTTTCAAAACCTCAAACAAAAACCTCATTTAAAAAAAATCTGCATTTGTTTAAAAAAAACAGAATTTGTTTTAAAAAAGAAAACCGAATTTCTTCAAAGAATCGAAAAAAAGAGATGTTGTTCAAATAAAAAACAGAATTTAACCATTATAATTGTAGGGATACACTATGTGTAGACAATATAATAGAAAGGATAGAGAACATTGGCTGCTTTTGGAATGAAAATGAGAAATATGTGCATGTTGCTATGGAAAATGTAGTTTGTGTTGATAAAAAAGTCAATGTGGTTATTATAAAAATAGTGTGTGATAGTCAATTTAATAATAGGGTTATGCGAATATAATATAGATGATCCTGGTAAAGATACCTCTGCGGATGTTATGGTGGTCAATATATGTAATGTTACTAAGGTTGTATATGTGAATGAGACAATTCATGGGCAAGAGAGTGAACAAGGAAAATAAGGAAATGCTAACGGTCAATGCCTATAAGGATATGTGAAAGGTAAGGAGATCTCCTGCAGATATGTTTAGTAATTCCAATTAGAATGCTCATTAGGTTGAAGTAAACTGGTAATAGGATATTTTAGGACCCTATGCTGAAATAAATAGTTGTGACTAGAAGAGATTTCAATAGTTACTGCGTAGAGCGAAGCATTGCGTGAAGACAATATCTTTGAGTGTAGGCTGACTGCAGTAATAATTTAGGTTCTACGTTTTAGACAAACTTAAAAAATGATGAATGAGTTACATTTTTAACATATTATACAATAATCAAGCATTTCTCCGTATTTTTGGAAATGTGTGTTTTGTTCAGGAAATGTTCATTCAAATATTCCATTATTCACTAACAAGTTTGTCTTTCGTAACAGAGTGAGTACAAATTTAATGTACTTTATGTTGTACTTCCCGTGCGTATCCTTAATTGTATGTTGAAGGAAAAAGATTGGGTTTATTTACACAGGTAAATAGATAAACCAATATTCTCAACTATATTTAATTTCAGAAAATAAGTATACTTGGCGTTAAAACTCAATTATTATGTTGATTTTTTTTTTCATCACAGAACTTCCAAGGAGTACTCGCAAGGGACAAGAAGCTTTGTAGATGCTGCAAAGAAAAATATCAGAAATGTAGAGAAACTTTTATGCCCTTGTTTAGATTGCCGAAATCTTAGTCGACAACATGATGACATTATTGTTGAGCATTTAATTATAAGGGGGATGGATCCTACGTACAAGAGCAGTACTAAGTGGTATCATCATGGCGAACAATTAAATGTGGGCATAGGCATGAAGTTGGACAATACATTTGATCTACTTAAAGGTATTCATTTTGAGGTTGAAGATTTTTTGAATCATGGTTTTTTTATGATGTTAACGAAGACGAGGATGTTCAAAAATGTGAGGATGATTTACTTAAGAATTTGGAGGATGCAGAAACCCCCTTATATCCCGATTGTGTAGATCAAACTAAATTATCCGCCATTACTACTTTGTATAATCTTAAATGTAAGGTTGGATTATCCGATAATGGTTTTTGATAAGCTTTTAAATGTACTACAGTTGTTGTTGCCGGTGAATAATGTACTTTCTAAGACTTTGTATGATGTAAAAAAGTTTCTCAAAGTATTTGACATGGGGTTTGAAAAGATTCATGCTTGTAAGAAGGATTGTTGCCTTTTTAGAAAAGAGTTTCAAGATTTAGAAAGTTGTCCGAAATGTAACTCTTCGAGATGGAAGATAAATGAGGACACAAAGGAGATTATACGAGGTGTTCCAGCTAAAGTGTTGAGGTATTTTCCAATCATTCCAAGATTTAGGAGAATGCATAGATCTCAACAGATGGCAGAAGACCTAAGGTGGCATTTCAACAATAAAAGCAATGATGAAAAAATGCGACATCCTATAGATTCTGTAACATGGAATGTAGTGGATGAGAGGTGGAAACCATTTTCATCTGATCCAAGCAATCTCAGACTTGGTCTTGCTTCAGATGGTGTCAATCCATTTGCATCGATGAGCTCCAAATATAGTTGTTGGCCAGTAATGCTTATGACATATAATCTCTCGCCTATGTTATGTATGAAAAAGAAATATAATGCTAACTTTAATAATTCCTGGGCAAAAGCAACCTGGAAATGATATTGATGTGTACTTGGTGCCGTTGGTAGAAGACTTAAATTATTTATGGAATAATGGAATTGATATATATGATGCATTCAGTAAATCAGTTTTCAATTTAAGAGCAATTTTACTATGGATAATAAACGACTTTCCAGCCTATGGAAATCTTGCAGGATGTTGTGTAAAAGGCGAAAAATCTTGTCCATTATGTGGTGTTAACACTCATCATTGATGGTTGAAGCATTGTCGGAAAAGTGTTTATATGGGACATAGAAGGTTTCTAGACCCTTTACATCCATGGAGGAAACAAAAAATTTGGTTTGATAACACTGTAGAGGTTGGTGATAAACCTAGAATTCTAACAGGACGAAACATTTCTGCTATTTTGGATAGTTTTCCAATTTTTTTTTGGAAAAGACAAGAATGAAGCAACAAAAAGGAGGATGAGTAAGAAGAAGCTAAAGACAGAGTTGAGTAAGAAGTTAAAAAGTAAAAAGAGGAAGGGGAAGAGTACTCACATTAAAGAAGATGAAGATGATAGAAAAAAGAGCTTTTAAGGTGGGAAAAAAGATCAATCTTTTTTGATTTGCCATATTAGGAGGTTAGTATTAAAATTTTATTTTGTCTAGTAGACCTAACAATATAAAAGTTAATAAATTGTTGTATTATTGATATTTGTAGGAACTTCCTTTACGACATAATTTAGATGTGATGCATGTTGAGAATAATGTCGCTGAAAGCCTACTAAGCACCATGTTGCATGACAGTAAATTAAAAGATGGAATTAATTCAAGGAAGGATTTGGAGGAATGGGGGATTCGACAAAGTCTTTATGCACAACCTCGTGGGAATAGAATATACCTACCACCGGCTCCATATACCTTGTCATTGTCTGGAAAAAAAATATTTTGTAAAAGGTTACATGATTTTAAAGGTCCCGATGGTTATTGCTCATATTTCAAAAGATTTGTGTCATTAGAAGGGTGCAACGTTAATGGGTTGAAGTCGCATGATTATCATGTCCTAATGCAACAATTGTTACATGTTGCGGTTAGAGATTTGTTACCCAAAAAAGTTAGAATACTAATAATTCATTTATGTTCGTTTTTCAATCAAATATGTCAACGTGTTCTTGAAAGAGAGACATTGAGGCGACTTAATGATGAGATTATTGAAATTTTGTGTGGACTCGAAAGATATTTTCCACCTTCCTTTTTCGATATAACGGTACATTTGACAATTCATCTTGGAAGAGAAGCACAATTATGTGGTCCGGTTCATTTTCATTGGTTGTACCCTTTTGAAAGATATATGAAAACCATTAAAGATTATACAAGGAATTATGCATGACCTGAAGGGTGTATTGCAGAATCTTATCATGCAGAAAAATCAATGAGATTCTTTAGTGAATTTCTACAAAAGAAAGTACAAATGGAGGGGAAAGAAGTCCAAAATGAAGATTATGAAAACAAAGCGATACTTGAAGGACGTCCAATTTTAAAATCAAAGACAATTACATTGTCATCAAATGAAAAAGATATTGCTCATTTGGCTGTGCTAATGAATATAGCTGCAGTGGAACCATACTTATAGTAAGTACATAATATATTTTGTTTATACCTTTTTAATAATTTTTTGATGTTGAATATAACTTAGGTAAAATTATTTAAACACCAGTTTGCATTTGGAGGAGTTACAAAATTCTGATAAGCGTTTGGAAAAAAAATACGACATTGTTATGGAAAAAACATACTGATAATTTCTCAGATTGGATTAAAAAGAAGGTTAGTTCAATTTTAATTATCCTTCCATGGAAAAAAAAAATTCTTTGTTACTTTAAAATTTATGTAAAATGATTTGATTGTAGGTACCTTTTCAATCAACAAGTGATGAAATACTAAGATGGATTGCTTTTAGCCCAAGTAGTAATGCGTTGTCCTATAAAGGTTATATAATTAACGGGCATCGCTTTCATACAAAAGACGTTGAAAGAGAAACCCAAAACTACGGAGTCACTGACGATGCGACTACCATGTGTAGGGCAATGCAAAAGATATTTCTCAAAGAGTTGATGTGGTCACTTGTTATGGGGTGTTGACAGACATAATTTTGTTAGACTATCACGATTGAACAAATATTATAATATCTTTAAATTAGTGCAATTTTTACGATCATCTTCTACTACTTTCATCCTTCTGACATTCATCATGATTTTATGTAATGTGGAGAGTTTAATTTTTAAGAATAAAGGAATTCCTAAAATATATAATAATAAATAATAATAATTTATCCTTGGTATTCACTCCCATTTAAAAGTCCTCAAGGTTATGCGTGGGTGAATTACCTTAATCTCTATGTGCTTCTATACTCACTTAAAAGACCTTTAGCCTGTGCATGGATAGAACTCATTGAGAAGATAAAGTTAAGTCACTACTAACCCCATTTAAAAGACCTTTGGGCTATGCGTGGTTAGCAAGTGCTTAACACTTTTCTCTTTGAATTTATTTAAAATCTTATGAAATTACTATTCCTTTTTTTATTGAACTCTCCTCATTTTTATAAAGTCAATCGTAAATCCATCATTCTAAAAAGTGAATTTTTCTTCTAATTTTAAGAATATTATGATTTTTGTTTGATTGAATGAGATTTACGATATATTTTCCCCTTGATTTGAATTTATATTTCTAGTTTATATTCATCACTGTTTTAATTTCAGATATTCTTTTGATGATAACAAAAGGGGGAGAATGGTCAAGATTTTGATGGATGAGTAAACATTTATTGAATATTTTGAAATTTGGTGTTTTTGATTAATTTATTTCAAAATTTTCAAATCTATGCATCAATAAGGGAAGCTTAGTTGTAGGGGGAGCATACAAATATGGGGAGTAATATACTTCACACTATAAACACATTCAAAATCTTTTATTTGTTTGTCATCATCAAAAGGGTGAGATTGTTGTATATAACAGTGTTGTATACACAATTATATGATTTTTGTTTTATGATAACAACCAAATAAATTTTATTATTGAATGTGTTTGAAAATGTACTGATATACGACATAACAAACAGAAATATAGTATTCTATTTAAATAAAATATAACTGTACAGAAATTTAAACAATCACAGAGTATTTTATTTAAATAAAAACATTTTATTTCAATTTCAAAAAGTACATCTCGTATAACTCCACTATTTGACATACTACATTTAATTCATTACAACTCTGTCACTCACTCTATACAACTACATTAGCATTCACATATACAGACACTCTCATACATTGACACTGTTATTTTTTCACTGTCTTCTGTCTTCCATCTTCTGTCTTCACAGTCTTCAATCCAGTCATCCTCATACCTGTCACATAACAGAAGAACACACACAGTAGACTGCAACAAAAATAAAAATAAATAAAAGAAAAGAAAAAATATTTTTTAAAATTTTATTTGCCTCAGAATTACAGTGTGTTTCTCATCATTTTTCTAGACTTTGTCTGACATGCAGGAACAGGAAAATCTTGTCTGATGGCTGCATGTGCACACGTGCATATACATACACGTGTGCACTGCCTCACCGATCGGTGTACGACTGAGGAGTAGACACATGGACCGTCTCAACCCAGTGTACAATCAACAATAGAACAATCAAATACAAGTGCAAGAAAAAATGGAGTAAAGTATATTCAATTCAGATACATGGAAACAACCCAATGTAAAGTCAACAAGAATACATGGTCAAAGTGGTCGAGCTAGGAAGATTCACACATGGATGGAACTGGATGCAAAACAGCTCAGTTTTTTTTACAAATATAAACATGACATATCACTCAAAAACAAGTGATTGTACATGGACTTTTCAGCAAGACTCAAGCTACATGTGCATATCAGCTGTGGTGTATACAAAAACAAGATCAGCTCAATACATATAGTCAAATGAGGCAACACTTATGCACAAATGCAATCTAGCAAGTCAAAGTTTCCCAAACATACATGAAGCATAACATGAACAAGTCAACCAGTTCAGACTAGCATGAATACAAGTAACAGGATGCTAAATAGAATTAATGAAATGGACATACATGATAATCAGCAAGTAGACTCATGGCACATGCACAAGGAGCAGGTGCACCAGGTCAACATATCAGCTTTTTTATGTGTCAAGCAGCATATACAAGAATGGTGGAACATACAAATGCACAAGCTTAAAACATGATGGCAGATCCGTTCAAGTGAAGATTACAGCAAGATCATGGATGATCAGTTCAGTTTTTTCATATGGCAGAACAGTTAAGTAGCAGCAAAGGTGATACAAAGAATACAAGTACAATGTTCATAGCAGCATGGACAAAAGAGGCTCGAGCATGTCAAGTTCAAAAGTGCATCAGCAAAATAATTCAATACTAATCATGTCAAGACTCCAAATTTCAAGTTTAAAGTCAGTGAAAAGTTCGAAGTCAAGTATACAAGGCACTGTCAAGTTCAAGGTCTCAAGTGTAGTACCAGTTCACATTAGAATTTTATGAAGCAGTTTGTAATAACCCGAAAATCCGAGCCAATTTAAAATTTTTATTTTGGCGATTTTAGCAAATTTTGAATATTTAAAATGAATTATTTTAAATAATAACGAAGAGAAATTTATTTTGAATATAATTAGAACGTATATATTTATATAGATCGTCGTTATAATATAAATATTTTATTTTAATTATAAAAGGAATTGAAAATGGCGCGGTAGTTCGAAAATTCGATTTCAAATTTCAAATGAATGTACCGGGTGCAAAATAAACCGGATTTTAGCGAAACCAAAAATATTAGAATCTAATTGATAATATCTTTCCAACAAATCCGAAAAATCAAAATTCCATAGCGGGAATCAAAAGATATGTCCAGCTGAAAATTCAGAATAGTCGCTATGGAATTCTGGCCCTTAAAAATGGGAATTTTGCAAACGACCTCGGTTTTCGACGAAACCACTTTTGTTGGATCCGTGATGTCTAGTTATTGCTAGATTCCAAAATTCATAATTTTTCGAATCAATATGTGAGTGTGGCAAAGGAAAACGCGTTTGACCAGTTCAGTTGATTTTAATCGACCGGAAAATGGCCATTTTTCAAATGGTCTCAGAATTTGACGAAACTAGTTTTGTTAGGACCGTATCGTCAATACGAAGTTAGAAAATATTTTTCGAGAATTTTTAGAGTCAGTATGTGGCCCCGGTAAATTGAAATGAGCGTTCAAATTCAGTATATAGATTTATATTTTGATTTTGACGAAAACTGATCGAAACAGTCGAATCAGCCTATAATACATATCCCATTGTGTTCGGAATGAGGGTAATTAGCTATGGACGGCAGGCGGTGGGTCTCGTTTCGTGGTCAAAATAAAAAGGTACCTTTTTGAAGAAGAAAATAATTAAATAAATTAAATTTATATAAACCCCCCTTCATTCCCTCTTCCCACTAACTATCGAATTCAGATTAAAAAAAACCCTAGAAACCCGACGCCCTCCTCCACGTCTCGACCGCCGCCTTCGACCGCTCCTCCACCGCAACATCCTCCCCTCCGTTCAACCCTCCCCTATCTCGTGCCCTACCTTCGGTCGAAGCTCCCACCGATGAAGACCCTCAACTCCCCACCGCCGCTACCCCCTTCCGATCCCCTCGGGCCTCTTCTCCCTTCCTCCCTCCTCCAGTCCGCATGCCAAGCTTCTAGGCGGCCCTCTCCTCCTCCGAACGATGAAATCAGTGAGCCCCTCCTTTTAATTTTATTTTATTTATTTATTTTAACTTCAGTTTTTACTTTAAATGCATTATTTAAATTCAGTTTCTAGTTTTATAAATTACATAGAATAAAAATCTGCTTTTCATGTTTGATAACATAGAGTAAAAATGTGGTTTTTGTATGTTTAAAAGTGAAAAGATTATATTTTTATTTATAAAAATGTGATTTTTATATTTTAGAAAGAATAAAAATTCGATTTTTAAGTTTATATAAGAGATAAAGGAATGATTTTTATAATGAAATAGCGAAAAGATTATATCTTTGAAGTAGGAAAGATATGATTTTTATATTATAAAAAGAATAAAAATATCATCTTTATATATGTAGCAAGATAAAAATATGATTTTTATCATATGTGAGATATAAAAATATAATTTTTATAAAGTAGAAGTATTAAAAATTTAATTTTTATATAGAGAATAGCGTGATAAAAATATGATCTTTATTATATGAACATCGTTATAAAAATAGAATTTTTATCTATAAAGTAGCGGTGTAAAGGAGCGATTTTTAATATGAAGTTGAAGGCATAAAAATATGATTTTTACATACGAAGTAGCGTTATAAAAATATAATTTTTAACGTCATAAAAATATGATTTTTATATACTAGAGAATATAAAATTTTGATTTTTATATATGTAGTGAACACGGGCGACGAAAGTGACAAAAGAAGAAACAGCGAAGATTTCCTACATAAGAAGAGTCGTGGTATTGGATTAGCTAATCGGTGAGAACTCCTCACCATTAATTTATTTCTAGTTTGAAATATATACTAGGATGCAGACGGTGTTTAGTAGCACTCGACACCAGTCGTCCGCAGACCATGGATGACTTGTTTGTTTGATTGCTATGTTGTGAAATTTGATTGTGTGATGTGGAATGAAATAGAATCTTTCATAGTGGAAAATATTTTATAGTTAAAAATATAATTTTTAACGTGGATATAAAATAAATATTTATAAACAAATCGGACGATTTGTTTATATACACTGATTTGATTGATATTGATTGGGACGGTAAATTTTACACATCGCCCAACTGCACAAATCAAATCTGTGATTGTTGATTTGAAACCCCACACGGGTATTGGGATGAGATTTGACGTACACTAATCCCGATTGTTTAGTTGTGTGTCAATTGATGGATTGACAGACTGTGTAAGCGCTAATTATTTATATTTAATGCTTATGCGGTTGTGTGGTGCACTCTGGATGATGGTTGATTATTTATCGTTGTTATTTTATTCATGTGTTATAGAAAAATCCATATAATTAACATTATATGGTAATTGATTGGGCCTCATTCCAGTTTTGAAATAGAAATATTTGAAAAGAAATATTTAAAAAGAAATATTTGAATAGAATATTTGATTAGAAATATTTGAATAGAAATATTTGAATAGAATATTTGAATAGAAATATTTGAAAAGAAATATTTGAATAGAATATTTGAATAGAAATATTTGAAAAGAAATATTTGAAAAGAAATATTTGAATAGAAATATTTGAAATAGAATATTTGAAAAAGAAATATTTGAATAGAAATATTTGAATAGAAATATTTGAAATAGAATATTTGAAAATAGAAATATATGAAGCCGTGTTGATTAGATTTGCGCCATTTTGACGCGAGCGATACTTATATCGATTTTATTCGTTTTTATAACGAATATCGAAAAGGAAGTGATTTAAAAATATAACGTTTTGAAAATATTATCATTTATATGTTAATGATATGGAATATTCAATTTTGATTTGAAATTGAATATGAAGTTGAAACCGTTTTGAAAACGAATTTAAAACGATTTATAAAATACGTTTTAAAAGGAAATCAACGAAATATATATAATATATATATATTATATATATATATATAATGGCCTGAATAGAACGCACCGCGCTACGGCAGTTCGCGAATTTCGACCATTGACTTCGAATGGATATTGCGGGGGATCCGACCATCGGATTCTCCTAAAACCGGAACAGTTGGGTTCGTATCGGAAAGATCTTTCTAACGAATTTTAAAGATTTGAAATCTAACGGTTGGATTTGGAATTATGTCCAAATCAAATTTGGAAAAGGTCGATGTAAGTGCAGTTCGATGGCCGTTGGTGGAAATCGACTATACGGGCCTTGATAAAATTACTAAAAATAGTAATAATTTGTGTAAAATCATAAGAAATGATTTGGGAAGAATTGGGATGAAAAACTCCATATTTGAAAAGATAAAAGTAGATTTTTATCGAAATGAACTAGTTTTGAACTAGAATAATAATTTATTTATTTTTAAAATAAATAAATTGGATTTGAAATGGTTTTGAAAATAACCAGAATTTCCAATAATTGAATTGGAATGGATTTGAATCGAAATCATCTTCGGAATAGTTCGATGTTGGATTTCGTGATTATACAGATGTTGTTATGGAAATTTGAAAGATATATTTATATCGTTATTTCCAATACGATATTTGTTGGTCGTAGAATTTGATGTCGAATGTAAGCCGATATATTTTCTATTCAGAGCCTTGTATTTAATATCAAATGTGATTTGGGTTTGTGGTGAATGGTGTCTTCATTAACACTGTTCTTAAACCCAGTTGAGAAAAAGATTAAATCTTTTTATTTAGATTTAATGAAGTTTACCAATTAAATGGTATTTAATTGGAATTGAATTTGAATTGATTTTTGGGTTTATCGTGAACGGTGTTTTAAATAATACTTGTTCTTTAACCCGATAATTAATGGAATGTGATTTTGGGTTGTCGTGAATGGTATCTTCAATAATACTGTTCTTAGACCCAACTGAGTTAAGAAAATCAGAAACTAACTGGAGATTAGTTAAGTTGAATGGTTTCTTTGGTATTGATCTGATGTTGGTTTCGGCCTTCGGGGTTAATACTTAGGGAATTACTCACTTGCTATTTTACGGTTAAAAGCTGATAGAATGGAATGTGATTTTGGGTTTATCGTGAACCGTGTCTTAAATGACATTGATTCTTTAACCCAGTTAAAGATTAAAACTAAGTGGAGTTTTAATGAAGCTTTAATTAGATTGAAAAGATCGAGAATGGAGTATCACCAGTTTTGCTCCAGGCGATAGTTAAATCTTTAATTAGATTTGAACGTGAAATGGTAATTGAATTTACCGATAACACCGTGGTGTTAGATATGAAGTATGACCAGTTTTACTTCATGGGATGAATAGGTTGGGATTGGAAAATAAAATAAATGATTACTTCGGTGTGGTTCGCTAATCCTGACTAGTTAAATTGATATTCAAAAGAAGATTGAAGAATAAATTTGAGGAATTTATCTTTGATAAAATTAATGGGAACCTTTTCCTAAGAATGTGAAATTTAGAAACTAACGGTAGGTTAGCTAAGCAGATTGGTTTCCCGGGTATTGATCTGATGTTGGTTTCGGCCTTCGGGGTTAATACTTGGGGAATTATTCTCTTGTTAATTTACGGTTAGTGACTGATGAATTGGAATGAGGCGTATGTTGTGTTTGTGTAACACTTGTTTATTATATACGCGAGTTATTCGGAAAGACCGGGTTTATCCCATTCTGAATAACTGAAACGACGAGAAGTCGAAGGTGAAGACGGTGGTCGAAGACCGGAGGTCTTCACGTCGTTTGGGTGATTACTGATGATCTTGATTGGGTTGTACACCCAAGAGGAGGGAATCAGTTGGTGATCGTCCAGACGTACTTGGAGATCGATGGATATGCGAGGTACAAGGTGCCTCCAGTTTCGTTCAGACCCAGAACGGACTTGTAAATGGACTGTGTGTCTGACATTGGATATCATTTTGTGTGATTGATGGATATCGGTTGCATGGAGTGGTTTGCCTGTGTGGTATGCTAAGATGCAAATGATCAAGGATTCTGTTGAAAAGCAGAGTCTTGTGGTTGATGATCATAGCACAGCCTGTGTGGCATAGCTTTGTGTAGCGTTGATCCGCGAGCCTCACACCCCGGTTGTGAACCAGAAACGGGAGAGGACATCAGGGAGGACATGTCGTTTCCTTCTAGGTAGAAGTGGCGTCAGTGGTTTTACACGCCGTGACGAGTTTTACTTATGTGGTTGTTGCTGTTGCGAGGCGCCTCGGATATATTGGTGACTATGTGAAGCCGATGGAGTCATTCGTTGGCTCATTTACGCCCAAAGGGCGGGGAAACGCAGTGTTCAGACATTTTAATCCACATCGGTGGACCGGCCCTAACGATCCAAGGGCTTGACTGAGTACTTGTCCTGAGACTCGGACTAGACAGTCTCGAATCGGTGAGGACTATCTTTTGCCTCGGTTCACAGACGGAAATCCAATTTCCAAATACGTGACTTTGCGGTTTTGATTGTAGAGCCTAGTATGGCGACATGATATATGGTGCCCATGACGCCTATGATTGATATTTATGATTGTATATAAAATCAGAAACTAACTGGAAATGAGCTAAGATGAGTGGTTTCCTGGGTATTGGTCTGATGTTGGTTTCGGTCTTCGGGGTTAATACTTAGGGAATCGTTCTCTTACTAATTTACGGTTGGTGTCTGATTAAGAATCAAAATATAAAATTTCGCGTATCAAGCATTCTTTGGCTATTATGAGGTAAAACCCTATCCTCCGGCTTGCGTTGCATTGTGTGATGGAACCTGGGTCTTATAACAGCTTCATTTTTCTTTACTTAGCATTGCGCTTTTTGTTTTATGCACTGGTATTCTTGGGAGGAAACCCGTTCCGTGTTATACGGCGAGGTCCCTTGATTTACCGAACTTTAAAAACCAATATTAATAACTGTTTTAGTTCTCACACCAGTCCCATGACTGACCTGGAGTTTATTGTTTTAACCTAAACTCTAGGTGCCCCTATTTTCGACATGGGCAGCTAGTAGTTTTGGTTTTGCAGATTTATATTCACATGATCCTGGTTTACAACTGGAACGATACTCGGAAAGCTCTGTATCCGTGTATTACTTCTAGTTGTGTTTTGTATTATTTTCCGCTGCTATGTAATGTATTGTAATCTCTGATATTTTATAATGTATATTATTTGTTAATACTCTGTATATTCTTGTATTCTGATGAAGTTGTTGTAAGATACAATGAAATGTTCTTCCGTCTGCGTTGTTTTATGGCTTGTTCTCAACTCAATCCGTGATTTCCCGTAAGGGGGATTTCGGGTCGTGTCATTTTGGTATCAGAGCTTTGGTTTACAAAGCTCAGAGAACAAGACACATTAGAACCATACGAAAGAATTCATCAGATATTGGATTAGTAATATCCAATGGGAATAACTCGTTAGAGATGGGATCAGTAGTATCCTAGAACGAGTGTAAAGAGTATATTTTGAAAATGAAAACAAATTTTGTTTTGAAATTTAAATCATTTTATACGTGTTTGTATATTTATTTGTATTGGATTTTAATGGTCCAGTATATAAAGATTTTACGTATACGTCTGATCCGCGTGTACTCGAAGTTTTAATATAATGGATAGATATAGAATCACACTCTATTCGCCCGGAGACGATTCTGATGATAGTCTAGACATCATCAAAATTGGTATTCGAGTTTCGAAGGTGTGATATCTATATATTTCCATTAGACTGGTGTGAGAACCAAAATTAGATAGGGCTTATTGTTGTGATTTGGCATCAAAAATGTGATATTTGACTATATATCAAAGTTATGAATTTGTAACGTTAACCAACTAATTGATTGATGGTTGTGTTGTTTGATTATTGGTTGAGTAATTAAAATTTGAACCATATAGCCAATTTGAACCAAATTGTAAATTGTATTGAAAATTTATCGCATTTTCATGCATGTACATGTACTTACATTGAACAGGTCATAGCAAGGAGGCTAGAGCAAAAGAATAAAATTGTTTGCCCGACAAATAGGTACATGTTTACCATAATTTATTGTTTTGTTTGGGTGATCATGATTTTATGAGCCGATTGGACTTTTCTTTTTCTTTTGGATTGAAGAAGGCCATGGGAGGCTATATGAAGTATACCAAAGTCCCCGGTGCAAGGGAGATTATGGCGAAATTTTTCGAAAATTTAGGGTGTTAGCCAAATTTTTGAAAAATTCTTAGAAACTAAAAAGTTGAAGAACTTAAGCCGTAATGGAAATAGTGAAAGTTGTGTTGATTAGTTAAACAACTTTCGGCTTCGTTCCTTTTCAAGGACGAAAAGTTTTAAGTGGGGGAGATTGTAATAACCCGGAAATCCGAGCCAATTTAAAATTTTTATTTTGGCGATTTTAGTGAATTTTGAATATTTAAAATGAATTATGTTAAATAATAACGACGAGAAATTTATTTTGAATAGAATTAGAACGTATATATTTATATAGATCGTCGTTAGAATATAAATATTTTATTTAAATTATAAAAGGAATTGAAAATGGCGCGATAGTTCGAAAATTCGATTTCAAATTTCAAATGAATGTACCGGGTGCAAAATAAACCGGATTTTAGCGAAACCAAAAATATTAGAATCTAATTGATAATATCTTTCCAACGAATCCTAAAAATCAAAATTCCATAGCGGGAATCAAAAGATATGTCCAGTTGAAAATTCAGAATAGTCGCTATGGAATTCTGGCCCTTAAAAATGGGAATTTTGCAAACGACCTCGGTTTTCGACAAAACCACTTTTGTTGGATCCGTGATGTCTAGTTATTGCTAGATTCCAAAATTCATAATTTTTCGAATCAATATGTGAGCGTGGCAAAGGAAAACGCGTTTGACCAGTTTAGTTGATTTTAATCGACCGGAAAATGGCCATTTTTCAAATGGTCTCAGAATTTGACGAAACTAGTTTTGTTAGGACCGTATCGTCAATACGAAGTTAGAAAATATTTTTTGAGAATTTTTAGAGTCAGTATGTGGCCCGGTAAATTGAAATGAGCGTTCAAATTTAGTATATAGATTTATATTTTGATTTTGACGAAAACTGATCGAAACAGTCGAATCAGCCTACAATACATATCCCATTGTGTTCGGAATGAGGGTAATTAGCTATGGACGGCAGGCGGTGGGTCTCGTTTCGTGGTCAAAATAAAAAGGTACCTTTTTGAAGAAGAAAATAATTAAATAAATTAAATTTATATAACCCCCCCTTCTTTCCCTCTTCCCACTCACTATCGAATTCAAATTAAAAAAAAAACCCTAGAAACCCGACGCCCTCCTCCACGTCTCGACCGCCGCCTTCGACCGCTCCTCCACCGCAACCTCCTCCCCTATCTCGTGCCCTACCTTCGGTCGAAGCTCCCACCGATGAAGACCCTCAACTCCCCACTGCCGCTACCCCCTTCCGATCCCCTCAGGCCTCCTCTCCCTTCCTCCCTCCTCCAGTCCGCATGCCAAGCTTCCAGGCGGCCCTCTCCTCCTCCGAACGATGAAATCAGTGAGCCCCTCCTTTTTATTTTATTTTATTTATTTATTTATTTATTTTAACTTCAGTTTTTACTTTAAATACATTGTTTAAATTCAGTTTCTAGTTTTATAAATTACATAGAATAAAAATCTGCTTTTCATGTATGATAACATAGAGTAAAAATGTGGTCTTTTGTATGTTTAAAAGTGAAAAGATTATATTTTTATTTATAAAAATGTGATTTTTATATTTTAGAAAGAATAAAAATTCGATTTTTAAGTTTATAGAAGAGATAAAGGAATGATTTTTATAATGAAATAGCGAAAAGATTATATCTTTGAAGTAGGAAAGATATGATTTTTATATTATAAAAAGAATAAAAATATCATCTTTATATATGTAGCAAGATAAAAATATGATTTTTATCATATGTGAGATATAAAAATATAATTTTTATAAAGTAGAAGTATTAAAAATTTATTTTTTATATAGAGAATAGCGTGATAAAAATATGATCTTTATTATATGAACATCGTTATAAAAATAGAATTTTTATCTATAAAGTAGCGGTGTAAAGGAGCGATTTTTAATATGAAGTTGAAGGCATAAAAATATGATTTTTACATAGGAAGTAGCGTTATAAAAATATAATTTTTAACGTCATAAAAATATGATTTTTATATACTAGAGAATATAAAATTTTGATTTTTATATATGTAGTGAATACGGGCGACGAAAGTGACAAAAGAAGAAACAGCGAAGATTTCCTACATAATAAGAGTCGTGGTATTGGATTAGCTAATCGGTGAGAACTCCTCACCTTTAATTTATTTCTAGTTTGAAATATATACTAGGATGCAGACGGTGTTTAGTAGCACCCGACACCCGTCGTCCACAGACCATGGATGACTTGTTTGTTTGATTGCTATGTTGTGAAATTTGATTGTGTGATGTGGAATGAAATAGAATATTTTATAGTGGAAAATATTTTATAGTTAAAAATATAATTTTTAATGTGGATATAAAATAAATATTTATAAACAAATCGGACGATTTGTTTATATACACTGATTTGATTGATATTGATTGGGACGGTAAATTTTACACATCGCCCAACTGCACAAATCAAATATGTGATTATTGATTTGAAACCCCACACGGGCATTGGGATGAGATTTGACGTACACTAACCCCGATTGTTTAGTTGTGTGTCAATCGATGGATTGACAGACTGTGTAAGCGCTAATTATTTATATTTAATGCTTATGCGGTTGTGTGGTGCACTTTGGATGATGGTTGATTATTTATCGTTGTTATTTTATACATATGTTGTAGAAAATCCACATAAATTACATTATACGGTAATTGATTGGGCCTCATTCCAGTTTTGAAATAGAAATATTTGAAAAGAAATATTTGAATAGAATATTTGAACAGAAATATTTGAATAGAATATTTGAATAGAAATATTTGAAAAGAAATATTTGAATAGAATATTTGAATAGAAATATTTGAAAAGAAATATTTAAAAAGAAATATTTGAATAGAAATATTTGAAATAGAATATTTGAAAAAGAAATATTTGAATAGAAATATTTGAATAGAAATATTTGAAATAGAATATTTGAAAATAGAAATATATGAAGCCGTGTTGATTAGATTAGCGCCATTTTGACGTGAGCGATACTTATATCGATTTTATTCGTTTTTATAACGAATATCGAAAAGGAAGTGATTTCAAAATATAATGTTTTGAAAATATTATCATTTATATGTTAATGATATGGAATATTCAATTTTGATTTGAAATTGAATATGAAGTTGGAACCATTTTGAAAAAGAATTTAAAACGATTTATAAAATACGTTTTAAAATGAGATCGACGAGATATATATAATATATTATATATATATATATATATATATATATAATGGCGTGAATAGAACGCGCCGCGCTGCGGTAGTTCGCGAGTTTCGACCATTGACTTCGAATGGACATTGCGGGGGATCCGACTGTCGGATTCTCCTAAAACCGGAACCGTTGGGTTCGTATCGAAAAGAGATTTCTAACGAATATTAGAGATTTGAAATCTAACAGTTGGATTTGGAATTATGTCCAAATCAAATTTGGAAAAGGTCGTTGTAAGTGCAGTTCGATGGCCGTTGGTGGAAATCGACTGTACGGGCCTTGATAAAATTATTAAAAATAGTAATAATTTGTGTAAAATCATAAGAAATGAATTGGGAAGAATTGTGATGAAAAACTCCATATTTGAAAAGATAAAAGTAGATTTTTATCGAAATGAACTAGTTTTAAACTAGAATAATAATTTATTTACTTTTAAAATAAATAAATTGGATCTGAAATGGTTTTGAAAATAACCAGAATTTCCAACAATTGAATTGGAGTGGATTTGAATCAAAATAATCTTCGGAATAGTTCGATGTTGGATTTCGTGATTATACAGATGTTGTTATGGAAATTTGAAAGATATATTTATATCGTTATTTCCAATACAATATTTGTTGGTCGTAGAATTTGATATTGAATGTAAGACGATATATTTTCTATTCAGAGCCTTGTATTTAATATCAAATGTGATTTGGGTTTGTCGTGAATGGTGTCTTCATTAACACTGTTCTTAAACCCAGTTGAGAAAAAGATTAAATCTTTTTATTTAGATTTAATGTAGTGTACCAATTAAATGGTATTTAATTGGAATTGAATTTGAATTGATTTTTGGGTTTATCGTGAACGGTGTTTTAAATAACACTTGTTCTTTAACCCGATAATTAATGGAATGTGATTTTGGGTTGTCGTGAATGGTATCTTCAATAATACTGTTCTTAGACCCAACTGAGTTAAGAAAATCAGAAACTAACTGGAGATTAGTTAAGTTGAATGGTTTCTTTGGTATTGATCTGATGTTGGTTTCGGCCTTTGGGGTTAATACTTAGGGAACAACTCACTTGCTATTTTACGGTTAAAAGCTGATAGAATGGAATGTGATTTTGGGTTTATCGTAAACCGTGTCTTAAATGACATTGATTCTTTAACCCAGTTAAAGATTAAAACTAAGTGGAGTTTCAATGAATTTTTAAATAGATTGAAAAGATCGAGAATGGAGTATCACCAGTTTTGCTCCAGGCGATAGTTAAATCTTTAATTAGATTTGAACGTGAAATGGTAATTGAATTTACCGATAACACCGTGGTGTTAGATATGAAGTATGACCAGTTTTACTTCATGGGATGAATAGGTTGGGATTGGAAAATAAAATAAATGATTACTTCGGTGTGGTTCGCTAATCCCGACTAGTTAAATTGATATTCAAAAGAAAATTGAAGAATAAATTTGAGGAATTTATCTTTGATAAAATTAATGGGAACCTTTCCCTAAGAATGTGAAATTTAGAAACTAACGGTAGGTTAGCTAAGCAGATTGGTTTCCTAGGTATTGATCTGATGTTGGTTTCGGCTTTCGGGGTTAATATTTAGGGAATTATTCTCTTGTTAATTTACGGTTAGTGACTGATGAATTGGAATGAGGCGTATGTTGTGTTTGTGTAACACTTGTTTATTATATACGCGAGTTATTCGGAAAGACCGGGTTTATCCCATTCTGAATAACTGAAACGACGAGAAGTCGAAGGTGAAGACGGTGGTCGAAGACCGGAGGTCTTCACGTCGTTTGGGTGATTACTGATGATCTTGATTGGGTTGTACACCCAAGAGGAGGGAATCAGTTGGTGATCGTCCAGACGTACTTGGAGATCGATGGATATGCAAGGTACAAGGTGCCTCCGGTTTCGTTCAGACCCAGAACGGACTGGTAAATGGACTATGTGTCTGACATTGGATATCATTTTGTATGATTGATGGATATCGGTTGCATGGAGTGGTTTGCCTGTGTGGCATGCTAAGATGCAAATGATCAAGGATTCTGTTGAAAAGCAGAGTCTTGTGGTTGATGATCAAAGCACAGCCTGTGTGGCATAGCTTTGTGTACCGTTGATCCGCGAGCCTCACACCTCGGTTGTGTACCAGAAACGGGAGAGGACACCAGGTAGGACATGCGTTTCCTTCTAGCTAGAAGTGGCGTCAGTGGTTTTACACGCCCTGACGAGTTTTACTTATGTGGTTGTTGCTGTTGCGAGGCGCCTCGGATATATCGGTGACTATGTGAAGCCGATGGAGTCATTCGTTGGCTCATTTACGCCCCAAAGGGCGGGGAAACGCAGTGTTCAGGCATTTTAATCCACATCGGTGGACCGGCCCTGACGATCCAAGGGCTTGACTGAGTACTTGCCCTGAGACTCGGGCTGGACAGTCTCGAATCGGTGAGGACTATCTTTTGCCTCGGTTCACAGACGGAAATCCAATTTCCAAATACATGACTTTGCGGTTTTGATTGTAGAGCCTAGTATGGCGACATGATATATGGTACCCATGCCGCCTATGATTGATATTTATGATTGTATATAAAATCAGAAACTAACTGGAAACGGGCTAAGATGAGTGGTTTCCTGGGTATTGGTCTGATGTTGGTTTCGGCCTTCGGGGTTAATACTTAGGGAATCGTTCTCTTACTAATTTACGGTTGGAGTCTGATTAAGAATCAAAAGATAAAATTTCGCGTATCAAGCATTCTTTGGCTGTTATAAGGTAAAACCCTATCCTCCGGCTTGCGTTGCATTGTGTGATGGGACCTGGGTCTTATAACAGCTTCATTTTTCTTTACTTAGCATTGCGCTGTTTGTTTTATGCACTGGTATTCTTGGGAGGAAACCCGTTCCGTGTTATACGGCGAGGTCCCTTGATTTACCGAACTTTAAAAACCAATATTAGTAACTGTTTTAGTTCTCACACCAGTCCCATGACTGGCCTGAAGTTTATTGTTTTAACCTAAACTCTGGGTGCCCCTATTTTCGACACGGGCAGCTAGTAGTTTTGATTTTGCAGATTTATATTCACAGGATCCTGGTTTACAGCTGGAACGATACTCAGAAAGCTCTGTATCCGTGTATTACTTCTAGTTGTGTTTTGTATTATTTTCCGCTGTTATGTAATGTATTGTAATCTCTGATATTTTATAATGTATATTATTTGTTAATACTCTGTATATTCTTGTATTCTGATGAAGTTGTTGTAATATACAATGAAATGTTCTTCCGTCTGCGTTGTTTTATGGCTTGTTCTCAACTCAATCCGTGATTTCCCGTAAGGGGGATTTCGGGTCGTGTCACAGTTAAAGTTAAATATCATCATAGAAATTCTAGAATTTAAAGACTAGTTCAAGTCCAGAATTAAACATGCAAGTTACTCCAGCAGTTTAAACATGTTCATAGTGAGGAGCTTTAAGGCAATGATGTGTTCAAGTCTAAAAGGATAGATTGAAAATTTCAAAGATATAGAAGAATTTTTTTTAAATACCACAGTCAAGTCTTGATGAGCAAAATTCACAGGATTTTTTCAAAAGACCAAATCAAAGTTTTTAAAAGATACTGAGAATTTTTCTCCAATCATATAATATATACGACCAGTTTTAAAATCAAAGAAATTTTAGAAGAAAAATTCAAATCAGATGCCCAAGTCATAAGAACAATTCAAGGCCCATGAATCATCTAGAATCAGAGGTTCTAGGGTTTAAAAAACCCTATAAATACACAATCATCATCGGCATAAAAAAACAAGAGAATCGAAATAAACCAACAATAATTCAGAGAAATCATATTTAATTCAGAGTACTCACAGAGGATTCCATTCGCTATCCCCAGGGAAACCGATTGAAGTAGAAGTGCTTTAAAGGATCTGAATCTATAGAGGAATTCCAGAGCAAAATCCATCAAGCACGAATTGATTTAGAGGATAGCAGAAACCCTAGCGCCGCCATTTTCAATTCTCAGAGGAAAAGAAAACTGGTCTAACCAATTAAAAAGAAGTCGACCATCTTTTAATTTAGAAAGGGGGATAACCCTTAACTCTAAACTCCTAGGGTTTTATATTTCTTTATTTTTTTCTTGTTTTAAAATTCAAGTGTTTATCTTTTAGAATCAATAACTACTAGTATCTGTAGTTGGAAAAATCACAATTTAACAGATCGAGTTGTGTCAAGGTCTTGAGCGTAGGGTTTAAACATTCGGGAGCGAAGATCTCAAGTTTACAAGAGTCTGTAAGCGAAGAGAATGTTTATAATTCCTAGTAGAAACCTTGAATGCAGCAATAGCACAGTTTTGCCAAAGCTGGGTATCTTCTATGTGCGATTTTCTTTCTGCAATTTTTTTTGTGATATTTTATTTTATTTTAAATTCATTTAATTTTCAATAAACCCTATTCACCTCCCCCCCCTATAGGGTTAATTTAGATCCTACATAATGTATACGAAAACTGCACATAAACATGACATATTAGTTGATGTACACAATCCTTTTTAGCCGTTTCCAGATTCACGATACAAATATGTGCAATGTATGAGTCTGGTGGATGATAAAATCATTTGGTTCTATTAAGCTTATTGCCTAAATAGAGTTAGACAGCTCAATTATGTGGTGTCATGATTTTTGTATGTAAGCGCATTCATAACTGATTATGCGTATATCTGAAAATTTCGAGTTTTCATGCATGTCAAAACATCTCATCATTGTTCCTATTATATGTAAAAACATCTTGATACTTATCCTTTTGGAATTTTTTATCATACTAATTAAAGTGTGCAAAGCGGAGAGGCCGACCTGTATTCGCTGTAAATTTGCATGTTGTGATCATACTCGCTGTAATTGGCAGTTAGGTTGTTATTATATGTTGTTGTGATCATACTCGCTGTAATTGGCAGTTAGGTTGTGGCCTTCGAACATCGAAAATGCCTGCTTAACAGGTATTGATTTTGCTTTTATCCGCGTTGCAGTTGGGCCGAAATAAGCTTAACGGGTAAGTGCCTGCTAAAGCAGTCGTTATAATTTACAAAGGTTGGGCAAGTAAACCCGAGTCAAGAGTTAACATTGTAACCAGGAATAATTTTGATGAATAAAGCAATGATTTACTTTTTCAAAAGGTTACAAAATGCTAATGAACATGTTAACAAAATGATTAATTTGTTAAGTGTAGCAGTAGTACTTTTAGGTCAAAGATCAAAGCTTATTTCAGGGTTTTGCAAAATAACTATTAATGAATGAAATGTGCATACCAGCATATGCATATCTTTGATCAGGATCCAAAAGTAGTAGGAATCTGATTGCTTTGTAGGGAAGAACCATGGTATAAGTTGCTGCTACAATTTTTGCATACTGCTGCAGTGAACTTACTGCCAATTTTTGTTTTTATTTGGGTATTTGGATATCAAATTAGAAATGATAGAGCCGAAATTTTGTACATTCTGTAGTCCACAACGGTGTCAGGTTGCATCCCTATGAAATATTGCCGTTTGGATTCATGAATTATATTTCCATTTTGAGTGCTTGTGAATACACAATTCAAACCGATGCCTATACTGAAATTTTTTAAGTTTGTAGTAAAGCTACAATTTTTTCCCCATATATGAGTAAAATTTTGACAAAGCTGTAATTTTTGTCTAATAGGTTACTAATTTTAAATTTTAGTTTGAAAAAAAAACATAATGTTATATTCATATTAAGTTACTACTACTACTACTTTGGGTCCTTATCTTAAAGATTTTTTTTTACAAACACAAAATGTATAACCAAGAAGAAAAAACAACAGCTTTTCTTTGATAAATCACAAAAACAGTCTAAATCTAAAAAAACTGGGATAAAAGGGAAAACTGAGTGAAATGCTAAAGAAATGAGCACATATAATAACTACCTAACAATGCCAGAAACACCACAGCATATAATTACCAAGCCATAACCAAGCATTCGGGATAAGGATTTTCTTTATCACTCAATATTTTTCCTGCACTAGACATGTCAAGTATTTCAAGTGTTTTTGTGTAACTTTTTAACATGTCCTGCACTGAACATGTCTTGCACTTGGTATTCTTTATGAATGATTGTTTTAACATTTCTATATTTGCAAGTGAGGAAATAAGACCTGACATTGGTGATGGTGCTGCGATTACCAATGGAAGAGTGTCTTTTGTGTGTTAACTGAAAAATTATAAACTATGTTTTGTATTTTGTGTACTCAAGTTGACATTAGTGGGAATTGAGAACATATGTATTGAATTAGGTGTTAACTCATGTATTGAATTTCTTTTGTTAGTTGATATTTTATTTGCAATTAGTATATTTTCTGTGTTCATCTTTTAACTTGTTATGAATATTCATTTGATTATTATTATTACAATGCATGATCTATCAAAGATATATGTTATAACAGTAAACCTGCGCTACGAATAATCTCATATTTATCGAGATTTAGATGTATAATAGCGGTGAATCTGAGCTATTGTATTGATGTAGCATAGTGGCAAAAATGAGCTATTGTATTGATCGAGCATAGCGGCAAAAATGAGCTGTCAATGGGATTAGTAAAACTATAACACGTTTATTAATAACGTTGAATATCTGTTATTGAACACTTATTTTATAGTGGCAACATTGTGATATAAATATTTTCTCTTTGAATGAGATTTTGATGTATTATAGCGGTCAACATGAGCTACTGTAATAAAATAACATAGCGGTAATATATCGCTGTCAAAAGGGATCTTTAATAACGGCATAGAAAGCGTTATAAAAGTTTAGCATTTTTTTATAACATGTTTATATACAGCAGTTATGAAACCGCTATCTTTCTTATTCATAGCGGCTATAGGCCGCTATAAAACAACAATTCTGTTGTATTGGTAGATGCTCTTTTTGATAAATTTTAGGGAGCCAGATTTTCTCTATATTTCTTTGATTGGGATTTCCATCATGTTTTAAGTAGTGGGAAAAATAGGGATGGAGTTGTTCGTAGAAAATCCGATGAATCTTAAGAACACTTACCATACCTTTTGGGCTAGCTTGTGCTTAAGCCTAGTTACTGACTTGTGAGGAAGTATAATTGGTGAGGTTCTGCAGTAATTTGGTAGGAGTTATTATTGATGACATCTTGGTCTAAACAAAGAATGACAAGGGATAAAGTTGGTATTTAGCACCTTACAAGCATATAGGCCCAAGACCAAGTTATTTAAGTATTGCTTTTGGATGGTAAGTAATTTTATTAGATTAGTGAATTATTATATAAAGTTACTGAAAGTATTTCCAAGACAAAGATTTTTGTCGATCTACCTCATTGAGAGAAGTTTAGCTTTTGTCAAAATTAAATGAGAAACTTTCTTTAAAAGATTTCGAGTTAATGCTTTACTATCAACTCTTCTAGTAGCAGTAGTAAGAAAGCCCTGAGAGTGGTTACCCTGGATAACTACCAACAGATTAGTTTATTGGTCATGGTGGGCTATTACCTATTAGAGGGAGAGTTTGAAATTTTAGAAACCATGGATTGTTGGTTTGTTGTCCCCTATAAGAAATTATAACTTAAGACAAGGAAGATTAATTGAATTCGAGTGTCCAATATTTCTTGGGATTTCTTGTAAAATTGAGGATGTCGTTAAGATTAAGTTTTCGGCTTTTGCGTATAAGATTTCATGTAGATTCTATGGAAATACTTTGTAATATGGTAAGAACTTTAAGATTTAACCCGAAAGTATATATTAACATTTTTTTTTGTAGGAATTCACCATTAGTGATACTCTATGAATGAAATTGTTTGAAACCTAATTATAATAATCAGATTTGTAAAATAAATCTTTATATGATCACCAAATTGAAGAAAATAAAAAAAAGTTTGGCTAGTGGATAAATGATTAAAAAAATATAAAGATTTCTAATGAATTAATGATGTGGCGAATATATGTGTTCCAGGAAACAATTTGAAAAGAGTTTTTTTAAGGAAAAGAATTTTGTAGGACCACTTTGAGTCTAAACCTCATACACACATATATGATTTCACAAATAGAGTTTTTAAAGGGCAAATATGTTTTGGTATGAAATTAGTATTTTTAGAGTTTCATAAAAGTAGATATATATATATATTTCAAAAAGAAGTTTTTGTGACCTTATGAATAACAATTTATGTCACTAAGATTTTTCAAATGAAATTTTGAAAATACATATAATAGTAATATGAGTTTTAAAAAATATATAAATAAGAAATTGAAAAAGGAATAAGTTCTTGAGGGGTTGGACAATATAAGTGGAACTAATAGGGAAACACAAGATATTAAAGGTAAAGACTAGAAATTAGACTATGGATTTTATAAAAGTGTCCATACTTGTAAGGTAGAGTAGGCTCTAGGATTTTTAAAACCAAATGACTTAGCTATGTTAAACTAGTTCAAAACGGAAGAAAACAAAAAATTTGGAATATTTCTTCCTAAAGGATTTAAGATGGGTAAGAAAGAAAAGATCTTTAGCAAACATGGTTAAAATAACTCTGCAGTTATAAGAGAACCCATTTAGATTGGAAGTTTGAAGAAAAAGTATGAATTAATAGTGAGTCACCATGCGATGATGCATTAATTAGCTCAGTAATGGAATCGTTTAACTTATAGGGAGAACTTCTGGATATAACGACTTGGGTGTCTTCTAGGAATTCAAGTTTCTTACCCATGATCTTTTGTCAAATGTTTCCCTTCGGATATCTTATCATTTGTTTTTTTTTCTTTGATTGAGTCTTTCTTCTAAATATCCTTGGGAATGATTGATCTTAGTATTAAGTCTATGGATGGTAGGATTGGTTAAAAACATGCTATGTATAATGTATGCAAGTGACTACATGTGTTTGCAAGTGGATGAAGTGGATGCATACGCACGCACTCGCCACTATTGGGGATTGACAAATAGGACACTAACATATGCATATGGATGTGTGTGCATTTTATTTTTATTTTAATAGATGATGTAATTATATGTTATCATACGGTTGTTACATATGAATGATGGTTGAAGCATACATGTTGAACTATATGATATCATTAGGGCTTTTTGCATATAATTGGATGCATTGCACAAACAAAATTACATAAAAGGAGGTCAACTAAATCAGTAGAACGCCTAATCTTTTGCATTAGCTAGGTACATACACGCTCCACTATTGCATAATTACATAAGTCGCACTAGAAAACTTAAGGACAATGAATGTTAATGGATGATGTTTGAATATATGGATGTAGATATTTGGATGATAATTCAAATTTCACTCTTCTGTCCTTGGAGATTTCGTGAACCGAATCATTTAAGGAGGGGATAATGTAATAACCTAAAATTTTAAGATGCAGTAATTAATTAATAAAATAATAAGTAGGTGAAATTATCAGAATCTAGCTGTGAACCATTATATCCATGGCAATTTTCTAATTAATTTACGTATGAATTTCGTTAAAATCAGAGCTCATATGAAAAAGATATAAATAGGACAAGTTAATTTGAAATTTAATAAAAGAAAGAAGCTAAAAATATTTTTTGCAAATGACCCAGATTGACCATAGGACCTTTTCCATTGCGTCGGATACGATTTTCTGAGTCATTTTCATATATAACTTGTCAAAATCCAAGTTCGTATGATAGAGATATCATGAAAACAAGATCATAAAAAGGGATGGGTCGACCCATGCGTCAACCCAAGAAAGGGGTGGGTCGTCCCACCTGGGAAAGTAGCTCAAATCACGGTCAGCAAAGTGCATAATGAACCAAGTATGTATTTCTTTGGAACCATGATGTGTTGGCATGTTTTATTGATCTATTTTAAATCTGGGGCTGACGTGGCAACCTCTGATTAGATTGAGGAAATGGTTGGTTCAGATTTAAACCCTAAATCTAACAGCCTAGGATCTTTTAGCCCATCTACAAATAAACATCCAATCCCTCCTTCATTCTCCACAACACATCTCTTCCCCACCTAGGCTAGTCTTCTTTTGGAGACATACCACCATTATTTTAAATTTAGGGGGATTGAGATTATAATAAAAATATTTTCTCTTATATATACATATATATATACACACACACGTATATATATATATATATATATATATATATATATATATATATATATATATATATATATTGGAGGTGGGTTTCATCGGGGCCACGAGGGAAGCTTTTCCGGTCAATTTTATAATTATTAGTTTTTTGGTATTTTGAAGTAAATATGCATTAAAATAGTTATAGTTATTAATTTACAGTTCTTATATAGTTATTGTTCATTTTTCAGTAAGGTATGTTTTATCTGCAAATATTCTTTCCTATAAGTTATTTTATAGTCTTTCTTCTTATAGTTTTTAGTTAATTAATAATTAAAATACGGTATGATATCTTTTTAGTCTTCTTTTCCTCTTTTTGGGTATGATTTTACAGTTTATTGTGGTTACGTCCAAAATATGCCTAAATTTTCAACATTGGCATATGTACACGATTGATTAATCCTTCATTTTAGGCACATTGTACATGATTGATTTAGACGTAGATTTATATGCCTAATTTTACGCGACTGATTAATCCTTTTTATTTGGCTCGCGTTGGAATTTAATTCAACTGGAATTATGAAAGAAAAAGAATTGGATATTTTCACTATAAGAGACAAAGTGGTTTCCAATGGAGAGGGGCCGTTGGTAAAACCGTTGGTATACACATCAATGGTTTCCAACAACTTCCAACTTTATAACTGGGTCACATGAATTTCATGTTGAACTAGTGAGTCATTGGAAACCATTGATAACCGATGAAATTTTCCATTAGAAACCATTGATGGTCATTGAAATATATGGACCTATAAACCGTTGGAAAGCTAGGTATTTTTTTACAAATTTCAGATTACTCACTTCCAACCACTCCACAATCTCATATTCATCGAAACAGCTCCATTTCGATCGTATACATCACAATCACAATCACATATATCCCCAAAAATAATATTATACCAAAATCAAACACAAGACATTCAAAACACATAACATAAACCAATATTTACAAAATACATCAACCCAACATCATCAACACAACATATATGTACATACATCCCAATGTCATCAACCCAACATCAAAATTAATAGTCATCCAACACAACGTCCAAACCATCATCACCAACAAAGCATCAACACATACAAACCATCATAATGTATCAAGCATATTCCTCACCCACTCTCAAAGCGTATATGTACACACACATATGTATAACATCAAAACAAACTAACCTCAACTCACCCTCCCCCGAAACCACCAGATGAAGTACCCGTACCGTACTGGGCAATGAACTCTGCCAAACGCTGGTTAAGCTGCTCTATCTGCTCTTCGTAGCGGCGATCACGCTCATTAAGGTCTGCGATCTGGGCTCGTAGCTGTGTGATCTTCTATTTGTCTTGAGCCCACTAGTACGACTATTGAAATGTCTTAACCAGTAAATAATTTTAGATTTTTAGTATTTCATAATAGGAACTCAAGTAAATTTTAGAATTTATTATAAATTTTAGTTTCCATTACCGCTTGGTTTCCAAAATTATAGCGTCTATTCTGGATTGGTAGATCCACGACAAAATCATATCCTCATCCTTGGCAGTAACCTCGGTCCACCCAACCTCCTCAAGCATTTATTCCCTTTGTTGCTGAAATTTATCTTTTAAACAAAATACAATTGAATTTAGATAACATTGTTTTAATTAAATTATAATTTTAAGTTAACTTTGTTATACTTACATATGCATCATGTGCTTTGGCATCGTGGTCCCAAGAGTAGGAAACTGAGCTTGTGTCATCGATCTGACTCACTGCGTGTGTATGCTCAAAAACATCCCAGTACGACATATAAACACCACACTATCTCTCCTAAAATATGCGTATATGTAAATTAGAACTTAAAAGTCACTACTACAAAAACACTATATTATAACTGTAATTCTACAACAATCAAAAAACACCTATGGTAATAGATGTTAACCGGTGCATATAACAACTTTTACTTTTTGCCAGTTGTAGTATATGATTATTTTTAAGGGCCCGTTTGGCATAGGTCCCTATTAAGTTTCAAAATTAGGCTCACATCTGGTCCAAAACTTATTGTAAATTTAGTCCCTATTTTTCGAAAATTTAGTAAACAAATAAATAAAATCACGTAAATTCATATTTAAATAAAACATGTAACATCCTGGATTTTTGACCGTTCAAATCGACAATGGTCCTTGATGTCGACATAAACAGATCAAAAATACGGATAGTTATTGGGATTAAAATAAGAAAAAAGAAGGAAGAAGAAAACAAATACAGAATCTCATAGCGGAAGGACAAAATATAATAAATAAATAAATAACAGTTCATGAAGCTGTTAAAACATACATTTTATTATATTTTACAACAATTATCAGAGTAAATTAACATCAACCTACCAATGCATTTGCAGCAGATTAATAATAATACATCTGTTGAACTCCATCTTCATCTTCATAATGGTATCTTCAAAGCAAGTGAAACTTCGCTAACTGCAACTCGGTCTGACCCGAGCGTATTACAACAAAAAGAAACACAACAAACACTCGGATCAGAACTAAATCATTCTCATATTAGTTAAATCAAATTTCGCGTAATAATATGAGTGCAATAACTTAAGAGATGTTACGGGAATTTTCACCTCTTAAGAATCCGTCAAACTAATACTATATAATATAATATGCTATTATAATAATGTCTATGGTTAAATATAACATAATAAAATAATGTAAGCGGGATTACCATTATTACCCTTACACCGTTTATACCGTTGTCGTATAGTTTGCATATAACACACCAGTACGTCGGCGAATAGGGATGCGTCGTGATATGACAACGTTAAATCAAAATCGTAGGGGCTCAATCAGGATAATATGACAAGGCACATGAAGAATGCCCAGAGTATGAATATACTAGTTGCACGCTCGAACTGGTGGTAACGCAAAGCCGCGACTACCGCCCACCTCGGACAACACTCCCAAATCCCGGATGTGCAACAAATCAATCAAACTGAGGGACTATAGTAATAAAGGAAGAAGTGTCGCCGATGGAGGTAGCTAACCCCACTTGGTCACGGTATAGCCCTGTTTTAGTCATTTTAATTATGACCCAAAGGTCAAGGATATTCATTATCGTTCTCTTTCTTTAAATCCAGTAATCGCCTCCAAATCCATCCAACAACATTTATGGAACTCCACCGCGTAAACAGTTGTTAAAGTGGTTTCCGGTATTGGCAGAGAGTATTACAATATCCGATCCCGGTCTCTTTAACAACCAATCGTTTACATTTTCCACACCGGTCAGTTCTTTTACATTTCGAAGAGGTTCATACTTCATATCAAAATATCAGATTTCAAAATCATTCAATATTCAAGATAGAATATTATTCATACTAAAGTCTCCATTTAAACCAACTAAAATTTTGAAACAATTCCAACTTTAATAATTTGAATATTAAAATAGTTAACAGTATATTTAAAACAGTTTAGATATATAATTTAAATAGTTTGAAAATAAATAGTTTGTAATTAAAATAAATTTATCAAATTTATTAAAATATATAGTAAAAACATTGAGTAATTTATAAAATAAATAGTTAATTATAAAATAATTTATTTAAAATAATTTATAAAATAAAATAGTAATAAAGTAAAATAGTTTAAAAGAAAAAATAATTATTATTAAAATAGTTTATAAAATGATTTGAAATACTGTAGTTGGAACTAGAGTCGTTTCTCTAACATTTTCAATTAACTTGAAGTCATATTTCAGTCTTCAATTCAACTAACTCAATTCTCAATAATTCTATCGATTAAACTTCCAATTTACATTCATTTCAATTCGATCATATTAATTCAAATAGTTACATTCCAAATCAGATTCTCATTTTTGATGATTTCAATTTATAACAAATATCGAGTTCACAATTCATATATAATTCAAATCAATGTTGATTCATAATAAATTTCAAAAGTGGGAGAAACCATTCAATTTCAATAAATTCGATTTACATTATATTTCACTTTATTTAGCTTCAGCTACAATACTAATTTATTTCCCTTTTTTGTTTATATTTCAAAATTCAAGGTTCAAGTTCAAAGGAAATAAATTATAAAACATCGCTTATATTGTCTTTAAAACAATATTTCAAAATTCATGGTTAAATCAAATTTTATTTAACTAACCGGTGTCCGTATAAAATTTACTATCCTATGGCCAAGTGATACTTAAATTATAATTTTAGTATTTTGGGAAAGGATATATATCATTTCAATCCAACTCAGGATCATAGGTATTTATAATTTCAACCTATGTTCTTAATTCATTTTAATGATTAATCCCGGGTTTATTCGATGCCCGTAACATCTAGGGTAATGGTTGAGATTAATCAGCACAAATAATGGTCATATATGAATAAATGTGAATAACACGTAAGTTCACACAATTAACATCAATATATCAAACATATCAAAGTCAAGCCATTCATCACATCATACAAAACAGTCCAATATCATATAAACTTACAAAATTACAGATGTCAAGTTTAAACAGTAATTAAATGTCGAATTTTTACTTAACTACAAAATTATATTTAGTAGTCAAAATTAACTGCACTATCGATGCAAATAAATGTGAATATGCAAATTTAAACTGTCAAACATCAATCCAGACAATCAAATCATGACGTAATATTATTTAATTAATATTAGAGTACTTTAGTTACACGTGAGTGGATTTAATCACTCATTTTGGCTTTAAACGAGATTGAAATCCAATTTTTAGCCCAAAATTTCACTATCTCAGAATCAGCCCAAACCAGCGGCATCACGAAGAGCTCGTCGATTCGATTCCAACGCAATAAACCACGAGTCATTCTGAATTCGTATGAAAAAGTTATACAAGTTTTAGTGACTGAAATTTAAATAAAAATTAAAAACGAAAATGGCACAAAAATTGGCAAAACTTGCCACATCAGCAGTTGACTTCGCTCCCCCTCCTTCTTCCAGCGTTCTACTTCCTGTACGTGAGAACCCAAAACCCATTTTGTTCTACTGATTTTCGCACCAAATCCAAGAACCCTGGCCCCGATCGAACTACACCACATTGACCGCCACCTCGAGCCAAGCCAACGCCCAGAACCCCGTCGCCCGCGGTTGTCCCGTTCATCCCCAAAACGCTGATAACGCGCGCAGCTTCGAACCCAAATTTTGGTGAATCCGTGAAATAATAGATACCATCATCCGTATGGATGTGAAGATCTTCTCGGGTACTACGATTTCGTTCATAAATTTATGAATTTCGTTGAGAATCGGAGAAGAAATTGAGATGCAAAGAATGGGAATTTCGCGGCCATTGAATTGAAAGTGGCGGCTGACCTAATTTAGGGTTTTGAATAGAATAAAATAATATATTTTCATCGTTTTGTGTGTTTTAAAGTTAAAAACGGGCCGGAGTCCAAATCAGGCCTGCTCACTATCTAACAATAGGTTTTGACGCCTTCTGAGCGCAATGGAACTAGTGGCGAAGCCCAATTTAGAAGTCTACAGCAGTTTTACTTAAAACGTAATATTTTTAACTAAACAATGTATAAATTTCAACGTTCATTAATTTTAATTCAAATCAAAATAAAATTCATGTATACTTATAAATCAAAATTTTATTATTGCGACTACAATTATCATTAAATTTAGCAATTCAATTATGTTTTCGATGTCAGATTTCAAAATTAAATCATTGAATATTATTTATAACCATAAAATTAAAATCATATTAAATAAAAAAAATTATCGCAAAATCTTGTGATGTTACATTCTCCCCAACTTAAAAACTTTTCGTCCTCGAAAAGGAACGTAGAAATGAAGTGGCAAAAATGAAATTAAAATAATATAAAATTTCTACTAACCTTAAAAACACATTTACTTAAACAAAACTCAAATTTTCACAAAATTTCTAAGTCATAAATTCATGAAAAATTTCGGCAAAGTCTCCTTTGTACGATTTGGTCCGGAAAACAATAATATATAATAATTCCAAATATACCCCTCATCTCAATGATGAGGCATCCCAAAATTGGGAAAAACAATATAAATTGCCAAAATACGATATATATAATTTGATATACGTATCTTTCATTTGCGTTATTAGCGATTTAGCTTTTTTTTTTTTAGCAAGCAATAGCAATTTTCTTATGCGCAAGTAGCTCCAATGCAAGCAAATTTGTCTTCGGTATCTACTAACACTCAACGACATATAAAAGAAACAAATTTATATATTTACAGTAAACACAATGAACTAGCAAATGCAATTAAAACATAAATAAAACATCCAATCAGTTATATTCAAGCAAGCAATCAAACAAAACTTTACAATGTCACTATTTTATTTGTATGATTTCATTGTTTACTTCACTTTTAAACAATCCATATTTTCATTTTTTATATTTCATTTGTTATATTTCATTTTCATGTTCATTTCCAAATTTAACACTTGGTTTATTATATTTATTACTTATTAATTACCCAAGCCACAAGTTGTTGCCATTTTATTTAAACGACAAAATTATCCAATACATATTTAGCTGACTAACATTAAATTATGTTTGTCATTTAATTTCAATTTCCTTCAACAATTCTATCGACTTTATTATCATCAATTTTATTTATAATTTAATTTTAAATCGCGAATTTCCCTGGCGCTGTTTTTCTGAAATTATGATTTACACATATCTTCAAATTTACAAGTTGAAATTTAAAATTTTCTCTTTCATTAGGAAACTATAATCCAATAGAACCGGAAGATTCTTGTTTTAAAGAATTTCGACTTATTTTGGATTATATACCTTCATTTATACTTCAATTCGGAAAATTACGAAATACCGCTACGCGACGAGCTCATTTTTAATTAGTTTGATTAATTCGTTCAACCATCGTTCAGTTTATAATTATAAGCCTATTCACTAATATTTTCACCAAACCAAACATTAATATCAATATACTTAGTGTATTACTAAACAATTTGCTTAATTGATTTTTCATTGATTTGGTTAATTCAGGTTACTTAGTTAAATTGAATTTCACAACGTAACTAAGTATATCTTGTTTTATTATATAACTTAAATTTTATTTATAATCAATCAAATTTTTTCCACTTTGGTTTTCCATTCTTATACTTTTGCATTAATTAATTGCTTATTCTTATAACATTCAAATTTTTAATTAATTTGTAAGTTATTCATGCTACAGAACAGAATTAATTATTACACAAATTTTAATAGTTACCATTTGTTTTATTTGATTATCCAATTCTTAAGAATTTTATTTTAATTATAACTCTCTTAATATTCAGAGGTTTCAATTCATTACTTATTCAAGATTTCAAGAATTAAATTTCAGGTTCTTTTTTTTTCCAAAATTTTTCTTATAATATATCATTTACATAAAACCATACTATAAAAGGGATTTAAATAAAGTTCAATTTCGTAAAACAAAATACAAATATTAAATGTCTCCCTACTTAGACTCTTGAAAATAAACATCGATGATGCATGCACTCCTCACCGAAATCATTTTCAAATAAAAGAGGGTATACACTTATTATTATTATTTTTTCCCTATAATTCATTTAAAAACAATTTCTATATGAAACACTTTTAAAATATAAATATATTATTTCAACCATTTGCAAATCAATATTACAAAATCACACGAAATTAAATTCTCAAATTCATATTTTACCTTTTATATAATTATCGATAAATTTTCAATATTTGATTTTTTTTCTTAAGCCAATCAACAACCAATGGTTTTAATTATTAATTAATCGAGTAATATATGATGAAAATTTAATATTATCATCAACGAAATCAAAATTCATATATTTTCAAATAATTCTATATATATATATATAATATAATTCAAACAACAATATGTTGGCAAGCTCTGTTCAAGTGTTTAGAAATCCCTATCGATGCCTTGGTGTCCCAAGTATCGACCAGAATTCATAAATACTCAACAGAACAACCAACACAATATAAAACCATTTTTATATCAAAATACAAATACTCTCTCTCATATACACTCAAACTCATTCTAGGGCATTATATCCTTATCTCTAATGAGTTAATCCCAAATAGAGCCAAGGTTTTCGCTAAACCTCGCTCTAATACCAAATGTAACATCCTGGATTTTTGACCGTTCAAATCGACAATGGTTCTTGATGTCGACATAAACAGATCAAAAATACGGATAGTTATTGGGATTAAAATAAGAAAAAAGAAGAAAGAAGAAAACAAATACAAAATCTAACAGCGGAAGGACAAAACATAATAAATAAATAACAGTTCATGAAGCTGTTAAAACATACATTTTATTATATTTTACAACAATTATGAGAGTAAATTAACATACAACCTACCAATGCATTTGCAGTGGATTAATAATAATACGTCTGTTGAACTCCATCTTCATCTTCATAATGGTATCTTCAAAGCAAGTGAAACTTCGCTAACTGCAACTCGGTCTGACCCGAGCGTATTGCAACAAAAAGAAACACAACAAACACTCGGATCAGAACTAAATCATTCTCATATTAGTTAAATCAAATTTCATGTAATAATATGAGTGCAATAACTTAAGAGATGTTACAGGAATTTCCATCTCTTAAGGATCCGTCAAACTAATAATATATAATATAATACGCTATTATAATAATGTCTATGGTTAAATATAACATAATAAAATAATGTAAGCGGGATTACCATTATTACCCTTACACCGTTTATACCGTTGCCGTACAGTTTGCATATAACACACCAGTACGTCAGCGGATAGGGATGCGTCGTGATACGACAACGTTAAATCAAAATCGTAGGGGCTCGATCAGGATAATATGACAAGGCACATGGGGAATGCCCAGAGTATAAATATACTAGTTACACGCCTGGACTGGTGGTAACGCATAGCCGCGACTACCGCCCACCTCGGACAACACTCCCAAATCACGGATGCGCATCAAATCAATCAAACCGAGGGACTATAGTAATAAAGGAAGAAGTGTCGCCGATGGAGGTAGCAAACCCCACTTGGTCACGGTATAGCCCTGTTTTAGTCATTTTAATTATGACTCGAAGGTCAAGGATATCCATCATCGTTCTCTTTCTTCAAATCCAGTAATCGCCTCCAAATCCATCCAACACCATTTCTAGAACTCCACCGCGTAAACAGTTGTTAAAGTGGTTTTCGGTATTGGCAGAGAGTATGACAATATCCGATCCCGGTCTCTTTAACAACCAATCGTTTACATTTTCCACACCGGTCAGTTCTTTTACATTTCGAAGAGGTTCATACTTCATATCAAAATATCAGATTTCAAAATCATTCAATATTCAAGATAGAATATTATTCATACTAAAATCTCCATTTAAACCAATTAAAATCTTGAAACAATTACAACTTTAATAATTTGAATATTAAAATAGTTAACCGTATATTTAAAACAGTTTAGATATATAATTTAAATAGTTTGAAAATAAATAGTTTGTAATTAAAATAGAATTTATCAAATTTATTAAAATATATAGTTAAAAAAATTGAGTAATTTATAAAATAAATAGTTAATTATAAAATAATTTATTTAAAATAATTTATAAAATAAAATAGCAATAAAGTAAAATAGTTTATAAAGAAAATAATAATAATTATTAAAATAGTTTATAAAATGATTTGAAATACTATAGTTGGAATTAGAATCGTTTCTCTAACATTTTCAATTAACTTGAAGTCATATTTCAGTCTTCAATTCAACTAACTCAATTCTCAATAATTCTATCGATTAAACTTCCAATTTACATTCGTTTAAATTCGATCAAATTAATTCAAATGGTTACATTCCAAATCAGATTCTCTTTTTTTGATGATTTCAATTTATAACAAATATCGAGTTCACAATTCATATATAATTCAAATCAATGTTGATTCATAATAAATTTCAAAAGTGGGAGAAACCATTCAATTTCAATAAGTTCGATTTACATTATATTTCACTTTATTTTGCTTCAGTTACAATACTAATTTATTTCCTTTTTTTGTTTATATTTCAAAATTCAAGGTTCAAGTTCAAAGGAAATAAATTATAAAACATCGCTTATATTGTCTTTAAAACAATATTTCAAAATTCATGGTTAAATCAAATTTTATTTAACCAACCGGTCCGTATAAAATTTTCTATCCTATGGCCAAGTGATACTTAAATTATAATTTTAGTATTTTGGGAAAGGATATATATCATTTCAATCCAACTCAGGATCATAGGTATTTATCATTTCAACCTATGTTTTTAATTCAGTTTAATGATTAATCCCGGGTTTATTCGATGCCCATAACATCTAGGGTAATGGTTGAGATTAATCAACACAAATAATGGTCATATATGAATAAATGTGAGTAGCAGGTAAGTTCACTCAATTAACATTAATATATTGAACATATAAAATTCAAGCCATTCATCACATCATACAAAACAGTCCAATAACATATAAACTTACAAAATTTCAGATGTCAGGTTTAAACAGTAATTAAATGTCGAATTTTTACTTAACTGCAAAATTATATTTAACAGTCAAAATTAACTGCACTATCGATGCAAATAAATGTAAATATGCAAATTTAAACTGTCAAACATCAATCCATACAATCATATCATGACATAATATTATTTAACTAATATTAGAATACTTTAGTTACGCGTGAGTGAGTTTAATCACTCACTTTGGCTTTAAACGAGATTGAAATCCAATTTTTAGCCCAAAATTTCACTATCTCAGAATCAGCCCAAACCAGCGGCATCACGAAGAGCTCGTTGATACGATTCCAACGCAACAAAATGCGTGTCATTCTAAATTCGTATGAAAAAGTTATACAGGTTTTAGTGAATGGAATTTAAATAAAAATTAAAAACGAAAATGGCACAAAAATTGGCAAAACTTGCCACATCAACAGTTGACTTCGCTCCCCCTCCTTCCAACATTCTGCTTCCTATACGTGAGAACCCAAAACCCATTTTGTTCCATCGATTTTCGCAACAAATCCAAGAACCCAGGCTCCGATCGAACTAAACCACATCGACCGCCACCTCGAGCCAAGCCAACGCCCAGAACCCCGTCACCTGCGGTTGTCCCGTTCATCCCCAAAACGCTGATAACGCGCGCAGCTTCGAACCCAAATTCTGGTGAATCCATGAAGTAATAGATACCATCATCCGTATGGATGTGAAGATCTTCTCGGGTACTACGATTTCGTTTATAATTTTCTGAATTTCGTTGAGAATCGGAGAAGAAATTGAGGTGCAAAGAATGGGAATTTCGCGGCCATTGAATTGAAAGTGGCGGCTGACCTAATTTAGGGTTTTAAATAGAATAAAATAATATATTTTCACCGTTTTGCGTGTTTTAAAGTTAAAAACGGGCCGGAGTCCAAATCAGGCCTGCTCACTGACTAACAATAGGTTTTGGCGCCTTCTGAGCGCAATGGAACTAGTGGCGAAGCCCAATTTCGAAGTCTACAACAGTTTTACTCAAAATGTAATATTTTTAACTAAACAATGTATAAATTTCAATGTTCATTAATTTTAATTCAAATCAAAATAAAATTCATGTATACTTATAAATCAAAATTTTATTATTGCGACTACAATTATCATTAAATTTAGCAACTCAATTATGTTTTCGACGTCAAATTTCAAAATTAAATCATTGAATATTAGGTATAACCATAAAATTAAAATCATATTAAATTAAAAAAAAAATTATCGCAAAATCTTGGGATGTTACAAAACACGTAAATGTTAAAAAAAATCGGATCAAAAAACCATCATAAAACATGTCAAAAACAAAAAAAACAAAAAAACAAACTAAATGCAGTTAAATGCATAATAATATGCACGTATCTGTATTTTCTTGCATACATCTATGCATGTTTTTCAGTCATACATCTATGTTGATTTACTTGCATACATTTGTGCAAGTATTGCATAATTCTTGCGTACAGGTGTGCCATGCAAATCAGTTCACATTTATTTGCATTCACGTGTGCAGTAAAACAGAAAAGTTGCATACATGAATGCAACAATCAACAGGAAAAATATCAATTAAGTTTTCTTCATGTAATACTTGCATACATGTGTGCAAGTATTTCAAATAGTTGCACACATGTAAGCAAGTTTCGGTTTAGATTTTCAATCGAAACAGCTTATGCAAAAGTTGCACACATGTATGCAGTCATTGGTAATAGTTACATACATGTATACAACTTTTTTTCAACTTCCGTGGACTTCTCTGAACGTTTCTAGAATTTAGAATTATTTTTTACTGAGTAGCGCATTTTTGTTGCACAAAAAAAAAAAAAAAAAAAAAAAAAAACATAAAACACGGAAGTAGAAAAAATAGGGACTGGGGCATGGAAAAGTTGGGAGGGACGTGGCTTATATTTAAACTATAATGGGGGCGTAGCTTAATTTTCATTATTTTTAACTGACTTTTCTTGTCGGCCAATAAAATTTAGGCAGGGATGGGGAAATTTTGGCTCCAAAGTAACTCACGCATTATTTTACTCCCTCGTGCTAGCGCTCTTCCCTAAATCAAAACTATTCCGCTTCCTCCCCTCTAATGAAAATCCGTCTTAACAATCTTGGGCTCCCTACTACCGAAATATAGATCCATTGATTGTCACCTACCGCTTGTATCTGGAATTCCCATTGGGACCGCCATCGACGAGTATATGTGGTCATCGCTTATCTGGGTTCTTCATGCTGTCTAAAATTGAAACGCTTTACTAAGATTCTTCGTCTCGGGTATAAGCCGCTGACAATTCACGCATTCGCCTTAATGATCGTCGCTACTACCTGAATCAAAGATGAGATTCTGTGTGCTAGCTGTCAATTTGAGATTTTTGTTTTTTGGACAAACATTGATGTTAACGTTGTGTAGTTCGAGAACAGGTTAGTTAGATTGCTTGAATTTGGATTGGAAACTTCACTTTAATTGAATTGACCGACATCTATAATTTGGATTGAATATTTCACTTTAATGGTTAAATTTACTCGAAAAAGTAATTATTTTAATAGTCATATACATTTCCTTCGTATACCGATTTTGGGACAAAGTGCTTTGTTAGAATATCCAATTCGATTACTGGTCATTTTCGGTCATAAAAAATTCTTTAATCATTTCAGGACTCTAGGATAACATTTGCGGTGAATACAAATCGACGATGAACTGGAGTTATGACTTGTTAAATTAGAGTAACATAACAGTGAATATAGGAAACATAACTAAAATAAATGTGCATGTAAATTGTAGAGTTAATATGGAATAAATATTTATTAAATAAAGAGTCCAAAATATTATTGTTCTGGACTATTCCTCAGATTTTATAAGAAAGAGCTAGATGATTCTAGATAAGTAGAGAAGAAGGAAAAATCAAGAGCCAAATAAAAGAAACATATAAAAACTGAAGGATCTTCGTGTAACGTGAGTGAGTTTGGAGTATATTTTAGACCGTGCACAACTCTTGGAAAGAATGGATCTTTGGAAAGGAAGAGAAAAGTATACGGTTTTAAATCGCGCATAAACATGAGGTGGTACATTGTACTTGTGGTCTTTTTCCTTAATAAGATATTATATATAAAAAGTTTATCGTCTTTTCTTCTTGATCTCTCTTTTATCGAATTTGCAACAAGATGAAAGATATGCTTCCTTGACAGTAACTTCGGAGATCAGGTTCTTTTCTATATAAATAGATATTTTATCATGGAAAATTACAGTCACAGTTTCAAGAGGAAGATGAAATTTTGCTCTTGGGCAAAGATACCAATTCAGTAAGGCATAGAGAAACAGTCTCTTGTCTCAATTACACACATTGTCAAGCAGGAGAATTAAAATATATTAAGCGAATAAAAACAATAATTAGTTTCACAAAGAAAATGCTTCAAAAATTCTTCTATGTATTTTCCTTTTTATGCGACCTCTGCCAATTCATTTGGAAACTGCGAGCTTGTCAAATTGATGTAGTAAATTATTGTATATGTTAAACTATGCATTAGCATAACTGAAATAGAAGTAAACACAATCATTCTCATTTACTTAAATGTAATGTTTTGTAACAACATTAGTACGGCTGATCATACTAGTCTATGTTTATGAATGATTCTAGAAGTGGTATAAACGATTAAAATGTTTTGCGAAGTGGGGTAGGTGAGTTATACTTAATTACTTATAATGTATGAGTTAGTAATTTTGAAAGAGAGCCCGATGAAACATAGAGCAATTCCAACTGTCATTAGAATTTTGCAAAATTGATTCTTGTTGAATCCAAAAGTGGACTTCAGGTAAAATTGGAATAATAGTTTTAATACGCTCACAGAATCAGAAATCAACTTGAGTATCATTCATATATCCAATATTTTTCTGTACATTCTATGAATAAAAGCTGCTTATTTTACCAATAAGACACTGCTAATACCATTTATCTCCAACTTATGAAAAAAAACATTTGCTATGCACTTGAGAAAATTATTGCAACGAAACCAGCAGAAAAACTAATGCTATGTGTTGATGCCTGACAATGATTTTCTGGTGCTAGGTGTTGAGATGTATGTTGAGAATTTTAATGTTGAAAAGTAAGTGAAATCTTTTATCAACACAATTCAAAATTTTCACTTTACAAAAATTATTTATTCTTACTTTGTAATTTTTGATGCATTGATTTGTTGAGGAGACATGATTTGGCAATTTTGCAGCCTAGAATAGAACCACAATAAGGATTGCAGTGGCAAACGAGTAAAGAATTGACAATCGAGAGGTTCACAGGTAAGCTATTTAATATATGACATCTACATATGTTTTGTTTGCTATGTGGTTGTGTTGTAATATCTAAATTTAGTTTTAACGTTGTTTCATCTCTAAGCAATATAATCGCAGTCCAGCATCTGGATATATACATATTAAGTTTTGCTTCCAACTCTCCCATCGTATAATCCACATTCGTTCTCCTTCATTTTTTTATCTGAAAATATGTACTATGAGCTATTTTTGCTAAACTTACTGCCTCCCATGGAGATAATCCTCACATAAAGTTCAGTCATTTCAGAATCGACGTTTAGATCACTAATTCTGAAGTGCTTATGGGATTGATATTTGCTCCAAAATATATGATATGTATATATGCAATCATGTTTCTAATAAGTTTTGTTTATCATAGAGAAATAGAAGAAATGCCAAGATGGTGCTTTGATCCTCAACTGCTACCCTATGTTGATGTGAAATTTTTTCCATTTGTTTATCTTTTTTTTTGCATATGCTCTTTTTTTACGGTCATAATATTTTATCATTGTAACGACCCGGAAAATCCGAACCAATTTAAAAATTTTATTTTAAATAATTTGGTTGAGAAATGCGGCAGAAATTGAAATTTTCAATTTTAAATAATATTAAAGCCCGTGAAAATAGTCAATTTTCAAACGATCTCTGTTTTCGACGAAACTACTTTTGTTGGAACCGGAATGTCAACTTATTGCTAGGTTTCAATTTTCAGAATTTTTCAAGTTAGTATGTGAGTGTGGCGAAAGAAACTGTGTTTTGTTCAATATAGTCAAATTTAATCGACTGAAAAATAGCCATTTTTCAGACGGTCTTAGAAATCGACGAAATTAATTTTGTTAGGACCGTATCGTCATAACGAAGCAAAATATTTTTTTTTTGAATTTTTCTGAGTCCGTATGTGGCCTTAGTGAATTTATTTATGCGGACAAATTAAATTAATAAAGGATTTAATTATTGAATTTAAATAAAACAGGCCATAGACAACCGTTTGGGCTGACGGAACCTATCCCGTTGGATCCGGAATATGGGCTATTGGCTAGAAACACCTTCAGTTGGACTGGATTTGGTTTAGTTTGAAACATATGGATTTATTTGCAAATATTACACTAAAATATTATAAAAATTGGAAAATTCACTAAACCCTAATCACAAAACACTATTCACCGTCATCTCCCAGCCGCCGCCTCTTCTATTCCATGGCCACCCTTCTTCGAAACTTCCTCCTCTAATTCCTCTTCCATCTCCACGAGTTAAAACCCAATCCCTACACCATATTGAAGCCCTTTCCATCCTCTTTCAATCCATATGGTCACCACTTCAAACCGTGACCGATAGAGCGAGGACCAGCCCCACCAACCCGCCACCGTTCGACGTCCGCCCAGGCCCGCCCACGCGCTCGAGTTGGTCGGCGTTCCTCCAGCCGACGCGCCACTCTGGCGTCCCCGACATCCCACCAACGGATCTGGAAATCGCTGCAAGCTTTGATCGAACTTTGGATCCAAAGTTTTGAATCGAAATAAAGAACTTACAGTATATGTAATTTAATCGTATTGTAACATATATAAGTTTAGCAAATCTTGATTTAAATAATAAAAAGCCATATCTTATTCATTTGAACTCAAAACAGATCGATTTCAGAGACATTTCGATCGTGAAGCCGAATACCACATTCTAGAACTGATTGGGACTGACTCTGACTTATTTTTTTGAATTTTAGATCTAAATCCAAGCAAGGTGAGAATTTTGATTTACTTAAATAATTATGAATTAATTATAATTGTGAAATCATGATTTGTATACTATTATTTCTGATCTGCGATGTTGTGATTGTTGTATGATTGTTAAGATGTGTTGTGATGTCATGATATAGCCATGTTAGTTTAGATATATAAATTCTGATGTAATCTCTATAAAGTTCTCATCTTTATCATGTTTATTTTTATTTTTATTCCTTTCTAGGAATGTAAAATTGAATCTTTGTTCTGTTTACAAATAAAAATGAAATTTTGAATCTTTATTTGTTTTACAAAATAAAATGAAAAATTGAATCTTTATGCTGATTTACCAAAGAAAGTTGAATCTTTATTTTGGTTTGCAAAATAAGAACAAAAGTTGAATCTTTATTTGATTTATGATGTATAAAATAAGGAAAGTGTAGATCTTTTAAATCTTAATTAAAAGATAAATAAAGTTTAGACATTTTATTTTGATTTACAATATAAAATAAAGATGAGACCTTTATTTTGATTCATGAAAGTTGTACACCAAATTATATGTCGTCGTTGTTGTGTTGACATAAAACTTGAGTCAAACATTTCATCGTCATGTTAATTTAGTTAAAATGAATCAAAAATTTCATCGTCATGGTAATATAGTTGAAATGAGTCAAACATTTCATCGTCATGTTAATATAGTTAAAATGAATCAAAAATTTCATCGTCATGTTAATATAGTTGAAAGGAATCAAGTATTGACATTAGAAAAAATATTTATATTAGAAATGTTGACACTAGAAAAGATGTTTGCATTAGAAATAAAGTTCACCTTTTTATTTGCATTTTACAATGCAAATATTACATAGAAAAATAAATTAACTTTTTATTTGAGTTCCTTAATGTGAATAAAACTTTGAAATAAAAAGTTCACCTTTTTATTTGCATTTTACAATGCAAATATTACCTAGACAAATAAGTTCATTTTTCTTTGTTGTTGTGTACGCAACACGAGTATAACATGAAATAAATAGAGTAGAAAGGAATCACATTTTATTAAGAAATATGTTTTACTTTTAAAAACATATCTTTAATGTAATATTAGAGAATTTACATTTTTTTATAAAAGAAAGGAGATAAGAATTTGCATTTTTCAATGTAAAAGAAAAAGATAGAAAACATTTACATTTTATATCGTAGGATAAAAAGTACATTTTTATGTATTAAAAATGAATAGGATAAAAAGTACATTTTTATGTATTAAAAATGAATAGGATAAAAAGTACATTTTTATGTTATAAAAATGAATTGGAGAAAAAGAACATTTTTATGTAATTAAAGAAAGAGTACATTTTTGCCGTCATTTTTTGTCGTATTAGAATTGGCGAACAAAAATATTATTTTTATTGAATATAAAAACATACATTGTTGAAACCGTCATTTTTGTCGCATTAGAATTTGCGGACAAAAATATTATTTTTATTGAATATAAAAATATACATTGTTGAAACCGTCATTTTTGTCGCATTAGAATTTGCGGACAAAAATATTATTTTTATTGAATATAAAAATATACGTTGTTGAAACCGTCATTTTTTGTCGCATTAGAATTTGCGGACAAAAATATTATTTTTATTGAATATAAAAATATACATTGTTGAAACTGTCATTTTTGTCGCATTAGAATTTGCGGACAAAAAATATTATTTTACTGAATATAAAAATATACATTGTTGATACCTTTGTTTTTGTCGCACTAGAATTGGCGAACAAAAATATTATTTTTGTTGAATATAAAAATATACATTGTTGATACCGTCATTTTTGTCGCATTAGAATTGGCGAACAAAAATATTATTTTTATTGAATATAAAAATATACATCGTTGATACCGTCATTTTTGTCGCATTAGAATTGGCGAACAAAAATATTGTTTTTATAGAATAAAAAGAATGGATTTTAATAGTGGGAATCGCCAAATGGTTTATATATATAAATATAAATATAAATATAAATTTTAATGAAACGAGTGCGGCAGTTCGCGTATCGACAATTATAACTTTAAACAATTATACTGAAAGATCCGACCATTGAATTTTCCCAAAACTGGAACCGTTAGGACCGTTTTGGGAAGAGCTTTCCAACGATATAAATTTCATCAAAATCCGACGGTTAGATTTTAAGATATGTGTAAATCAAAATTTGGTAAAAACAGCGCCAGGGCCGCCCACTGACCTGAAGCGTCGTTTATTTATTTTGAGCTATTTTCAAATAAATAAAAATAGCGATAAATAGTCATAAATATATATGAAATGTTTTAAATGATAATTATGCGACAATTATTTGAAAAGACCGAGTTTATCTCATTTCAAATAATTGCACGGCGATCAAATCAAAGAGATAAGAAGACGATGGTTGAAGACCGGCGATCTTCACATCGAATGGACGACGACTACTGATGCCTTGGACTGGCTTGCTCCCAGGATGGAGTTGAAGCAGTCGTTGTCCGGATGTATGTGTTGGTAGTGCGGATAAGCGAGCGCCTCTTTGGTGTCTCCGGTTCCGTTCATACCCAGAACAGACTTGTAAATGGATGCGTGTCTGACGTTGAAATTCACTCCATGTAATTAAATCGATTTGTATTAGTATATGTCTTTTTGGTGGTGGAGAATTTATTCTCTACTTAACACCCTGGTATATAGTAATAGTTATCGATCGCATGGCGTTGAATTGTCAATGTGGCACGCCAAGATGCAATGATCAAGGCTACGTTGAAAAGCGGACCTTGTGGTCGATGATCAAAGCATAGTCTGTTTAGGCATAGCTTTGTGTATAGCATGACTTCACGAGCCTCATACCCCGATATGAGTCAAAAACGAGATATGGACCATCGGGAGTGCACACGTTTCTTTCTAGCTAAGGGGTAGTGTCAGTGCTTAAACTGGCTGACATTTTACTTATGTGGATGATGGATTGAGGTGCCTCGGGTTTTTATAGGCCGGAAGTGGTCATACTATAGGTCCAAAGGGACCGGGGAACGTGTGTTCAGGCATAACTAATCCACTACCGTTAGGTGGGGACCAGCCCTACCGCATCCAAGGGTTCACTGCGGGGGATCCTGAGGCATTTGCTAGAGTGTCTCGAACCGGAAGAGGACGATCCCTAGCCTCGATTTCATGACAGAAAACCAATTTCCAATACGACATTACGGTCTTGATTGTAAACTTATATACGGCGACATAGTAGGATGGGGTACTATGCCGTCTAGGATTGATACATTTATATTGAAGTATTTTAATACTGCTTAGACACTAATGATAATATAAAAATATTATTTTTCACGTATTAAGCATGTTTGATCATCATAAGGGAAAACTCTATCCTCATGTGTGCGTTGCATTGTGTGATAGGACTTGAGTCTTATGATGATTTCATTCTTCAAAAGTCATTTCGTTGTTTTTGTATAAACTTTATTCAATTATGCACTGGCAATCCAATGGAGTAAACTCGTTCCGCGTTAGCGGCGTGGTCCTGTGATTTGCCACGTTGTTAGATAAATTAGTTAAGAATTCTCATACCAGTCTCATGACTGACTCGAAGTTTGTTTCACTTTTGCAAACTCGGGTGCCCTCTTTCCACACGGGCAGCCAATTGACAGGTTCAGGTGATACATTCTGATTGGAGCTTGCTTGGGAGGAAGAAGAAGAAGACATTTTCTCTAGTTTTTACTTCTGCTTTGAGACATTTTATCTTCTGTAGCTTTGATGTATGTAATGTAGTTTGAGACTTGTTTCTTTTCCATTGAAACTTATTTCCTTTTTGTTGAGACTCTTTATTTGGCTAAGTTGTATCCTGTACTGCGTACTCTGATGTATTGGATATTATGATGCTGATGATATTTATTTCCGCTGCAATGGTTTATGTGTTATGATAATTATCTAAGATTTGTTTTTGTTGTAAATATGTTGTATTCCAAAATGATTATCCTTACTTTCGAACCACGGAAGTTTGGGGTTATCACAGTTGGTATCAGAGCCTAAGGTTAACCTTAGCTTCGGAATATAACATATTTAGAACAATTCGTCTAGATAGAATCCACATTATTCTAAGGCGAGTAGCTCATTAGAGATAGGACCAGTAATGTCCTAGAATGAGCACAGCAGAATAGCACATATTTATCAGTCATTACATCATTATCTTTTCATCTTGTCCTTATCTTATCTTTTCTTGAAAATTCTCATTTTTGTTGGTCTGACTCTTTCCTTGATGGTACAGACTGATTTAAATGGATACTAGAGCAAGAACAGCCCGGGGTGGAGCCTGAGGTGGAACTCGAGGTGGGGCCAGAAGAGGAGCCCGAGTGGGAGCTGGAAGGCAAGCTAGAGACGAGACCCTCATCACTCAGGAACAACATACTTCAGAGGTCGTAGCACAACCACCTCCACCTCCACAGCCCTTCGATTTGGAGAGAATGTCAAAGAAATTCAAAAACCTAGGAGGTGTACCTTTTACGGGGCGGGAGTCTGTGATTCAGGCAGAGGCATGGCTTAAAGATTATGAAAAGATCCTAGAGGGCTTAGAACGGGAAGATCAGCGAAAGCGGTACCTGGCCGTATGGCAATTAAAGGATGAAGCCGGGCATTGGTGGGATACGGTCAAGATCTGCAATGACATGGCCAATATGTCTTGGGAAAAATTTAAGGAAATTTTCAATGAGAAGTATGTACCCCCACAAGCTAGAGAGCGCCTGCGCGAGCAGTTCGTTAACCTACAGCAAGGGAATATGACCGTTTCTGAGTATGTGAGGAAGTTTGATGAGCTTTCACGATATGCTCCTGGGTTGATTCAAGATCCGGTAGAGAAGAATAAAAAATTTATCAAGGATCTGTCAAAGAAATATTTGAACCGAGTCACTGCTCATATCAAGCTTCCATTCAATGAAGTAGTAGAGATGGCGTGCCGCTACGAGGAAAACGACGAGTCTGGACCGCAAGATAGAGTGAAAAGCCTAGGCAACAACCAGAAGGAACAGGCTAACAAGAAACTGGAGGCAAGCAATTCTTCTACCGCTAAGCCCCAAGGGAAGAAGAGGGACAGGAGCAAGGTGACATGCTATAACTGCGGCAAGATTGGACATTTTGATTACGAGTGTAGAGCACCTAAAAAGGTCAAGAGAAATGATTCAGGACCTAGCCAGAACCGTAACCCGAATCCTTAGAATCGTGGCCAGAGTTCTCAGGACAAGAGGGAATGCTACAATTGTCATCAAAAGGGGCACATTAAGGCGAACTGCCCACTGCTAAGGAATGCTCAGGTGGCACATGTTTATGAGGGAGCAGATGCACCAGCTTCGACTGAGGGGCCTAGTAAACCCAATGTCTTAGGAGGTACGCTTAATATTAGGAACATCCCTATTACTGTCTTATTTGATACTGGTGCTGCAAGAAGCTTTATTTCTAAAGATGCAATTAAAAAGTTGAAACTGAAACCAATAAAACTCAAAAATTTGATTAGAGCTAATAGTCCGATAGGAGGTTCCCTCATTCTAGATCAGTATTGTAAAGTGCTTATCTCCTATTCTCGCTATCAGTTTCCTTTTAATTTGATCATCATGGAGTTTTCTGGATATGATATCATACTTGGTATAGATTGGCTAGCAAAGTATGAGGCTGAGTTAGTATGCGCCGAAAGAATTGTCAAAGTTAAAACTAATCTCGGGAATGTATGTATCCCATGCCACGGCTCAGCCACCGACAGAAAAACATTCTGGTCTTCTCTAGAAGTTACCCCTACTTCTATTGAGGATATCCTTATCGTCAAAGATTACGCTGATGTATTCAAAAAAGTTGAGGGCTTACCTCCGCATAGAGAAATCAGCTTCCGAATTGATTTAGCTCCGAATGCAAGGCCTGTCGTACATCCCATTCGGAGAATGTCGCCAAAAGAAAAGGAGGAGCTAAGAAATCAAACCAAGCAGGTTTTGTGGAAGGGTCTGATCAGGCCTAGCTTCTCAGAATGGGGTGCAGCAGTGGTGTTCGTCCCAAAATCAGACGGTACTCTCAGGCTATGTGTAGACTACCGTGATCTCAACAAACAAACTCTAAAGAACAAATACCCACATCCTCGTATTGGTGACTTACTTGACCGCTTGCATGGAGCACGAGTATTCTCTAATACGGACCTAGCTATAGGCTTCCATCAACTTCGCATTGCAGAAGAGTGTGTGCCTTTAACTGCTTTCAGAGGACCAGATATATTTTATGAATGGCTAGTAATGCCCTTCAGTCTATGTAATGCTCCAGCATATTTTTTTGATCTGATGAATAGAGTGTTCAGAGATGTTTTAAATAAATTTGTGCTCGTGTTCATCGATGACATCCTCATCTTTTCTAAATCCACTGCTGAGCACGAACAACATCTGAGAGAAGTCTTGGAGATTTTGAGAAGAAATGTGCTAAAAGCCAAATTTTCCAAATGCATATTCTGGCAAGAAGAGGTGAAATTCCTCGGCCATGTTGTATCAAAGGAAGGCATCTCAGTAGATCCAGGAAAGATCTCAGCCATCCAAGAGTGGAAGCAGCCTAGAACTCCCACAGAGGTCAGAAGTTTCTTAGGACTGGATGGCTATTATCGGAAATTTGTCAAAGACTTTTCGAAGGTAGCTTGTACATTGACAAACCTGACCAAAAAGCATACGAAATTCAATTGGACACCCGAATGCGAGACAGCTTTCCAAGAGCTAAAGAAGAGGTTGACCAATGCTCCTGTGTTGACCATCATAGATGGCAATCAGGATTTGAAGGTCTGGACTGACGCTTCTAAGCAAGGTTGTTTCTTTTATAAATCAACATGTCAGAGATAAAATTTTCCTTTAATGTCAAATCTCATTTTAACATGTTATCCCTTATTTATTTAAGGTATTGGTGCGGTGCTGATGCAAAGGGGCAGAGTAGTCGCATATGCTAGCCGCCAGCTGAAACCGCATGAGAAGAATTACGCCACGCATGATCTTGAACTAATGGCTATTGTGTTTACTCTTAAAATATGGAGGCATTATCTCTTGGGTGAGAAGTTCGAAATTTATATGGATAACAAATCCTTGAAACATCTTTTTACCCAAAGAGATTTGAATATGAGGCAGCAACGCTGGGTTGAATTTCTTGCATCTTATGACCTGGATATCCTATATACTCCGGGAAAAGCCAACGTTGTAGTCGATGCGCTCAGTAGGAAGAATGCAGAATGCAACAATCTCATTATAGCCAGTCTCATTATCACTCCTACTTTGATTGATAAAATTTCTGCTCTTCAGAAGAATGATAAATTTATTCAGAAGCTTTGTGAGCGAGTTCGAAAGGGAGAGGCCTCAAGTTTCCAGATTGACAATAATGGGACCCTTAGATTGCAAGGGCGAATTTGTGTGCCAGACATTGCTGAGCTAAAAAGAGAAGTTATGGATGAGTGCCACAAATCTAAAATCAACGTCCATCTAGGTGTAAACAAGATGTACCATGATCTTAAGCGCACCTTTTGGTGGAAAGCGATGAAGAGAGATATTTCTATTTACGTTGCTAGATGTACCACTTGTCAGCAAGTTAAAAGTGATCAACAGAAGTTGGCAGGTTTGTTGCAACCGTTGGAAGTTCCAGGTTGGAAGTGGGAGGAAATTTCTATGGACTTTATAGATGGCTTGCCCCGAAGCAGAAAAGGGAATGATAGCATATGGGTGATAGTAGAACGCTTAACAAAGTCTGCCCATTTCATCCCTGTTCGGTCCAATAGAACAGCTCGAGTTTGACACAACTTTATTTTAAAGAGATTGTCAGACTACATGGGGTTCCCAAAAGCATTGTCAGTGATCGGGATCCATTATTTACCAGCAAATTCTGGGAAGCTTTCCAAGAAGAGCTTGGGACCAAGTTGAATCTGAGCTCTGCCTATCACCCTCAAATAGATGGCCAGACTGAGAGGGTGAACCGTGTTTTGGAAGACTTGTTGCGAGCTTGCATTCTTGATTATGGCGGTTCATGGGAGGATCACTTGCACTTGGTGGAATTCTCCTATAATAATAGCTACCAAGCAAGCTTGAAGATGTCACCGTTTGAATTACTATATGGCAGGCCATGCAGATCTCTGGCATGTTGGGTGGAGTCAGGCAATCGACTAGTCTTGGGCCCCGACATGGTTCGTGAAGCATCAGATAAGGTTGACTTGATTAAGAAATGCTTGCTGATTGCTCAGAGACGACAGAAGAGCTATGCAGACCAGCGAAGAAGAAATTTAGAATTCTGTGTGGGTGATCGAGTATACTTGAAGGTTTCTCCTTTGAGAGGCGTGATTCGTTTTGGGAAGACGGGGAAGTTGGCACCGAGATTCATTAGTCCATTCCCTATTCTCGAAAGGATTGGTACTCTCGCTTATAGAGTGCAACTGCCTGACTGGTTGTAAGGGGTTCATGATGTATTTCATGTGTCTCAACTCCGCAAGCATGTGCATGATCCAGATCTGATTGAAGATGAATTAAATCAACAGGTCCTGGATATTGCTCTGAATCTAACAGTGAGAAAAGACTCGATTAAGATCATTGGCAAAGAAACCAAAATTTTGAGGAACAAGAGGATCAACCTAGTCAAGGTTCAATGGAGTGGGGATCCTAGAGACTGTACTTAGGAGACAGAGGATAGCATCAAAAAGGCTTACCCCAAGTGCAGAGTGGACATCTCCGAATAACTCTTGTGTAAGGTACATTTACCACAATTTGCATTTTCCGTCTTGTTTCCTAGTTTACTTTGTTTCCTTTTCGAGGACGAAAAACTCTTAAGTGGGGGAGATTGTAACGACCCGGAAAATCCGAACCAATTTAAAAATTTTATTTTAAATAATTTGGTTGAGAAATGTGGCAGAAATTGAAATTTTCAATTTTAAATAATATTAAAGCCCGTGAAAATAGTCAATTTTCAAACGATCTCTGTTTTCGACGAAACCACTTTTGTTGGAACCGGAATGTCAACTTATTGCTAGGTTTCAATTTTCAGAAATTTTCAAGTTAGTATGTGAGTGTGGCGAGAGAAACTGTGTTTTGCTCAATATAGTCAAATTTAATCGACTGAAAAATAGCCATTTTTCAGACGGTCTCAGAACTCGACGAAATTAATTTTGTTAGGACCGTATCGTCATAACGAAGCAAAATATTTTTTTTTTGGATTTTTCTGAGTCCGTATGTGGCCTTAGTGAATTTATTTATGCGGACAAATTAAATTAATAAAGGATTTAATTATTGAATTTAAATAAAACAGGCCATAGACAACCGTATGGGCTGACGGAACCTGTCCCGTTGGATCCAGAATATGGGCTATTGGCTAGAAACACCTTCAGTTGGACTGGATTTGGTTTAGTTTGAAACGTATGGATTTATTTGCAAATATTACACTAAAATATTATAAAAATTGGAAAATTCACTAAACCCTAATCACAAAACACTATTCACCGTCATCTCCCAACCGCCGCCTCTTCTATTCCATGGCCACCCTTCTTCGAAACTTCCTCCTCTAATTCCTCTTCCATCTCCACGAGTTAAAACCCAATCCCTACACCATATTGAAGCCCTTTCCATCCTCCTTCAATCCATATGGTCACCACTTCAAACCGTGACCGGTAAAGCGAGGACCAGCCCCACCAACCCGCCACCGTTCGACGTCAGCCCAGGCCCGCCCACGCGCTCGAGTTGGCCGGCGTTCCTCCAGCCGACGCGCCGCTCTGGCCTCCCCGACGTCCCACCAATGGATCTGGAAATCGCTGCAAGCTTTGATCGAACTTTGGATCCAAAGTTTTGAATCGAAATAAAGAACTTACAGTATATGTAATTTAATCATATTGTAACATATATAAGTGTAGTAAATCTTGATTTAAATAATAAAAAGCCATATCTTATTCATTTGAACTCAGAACGGATCGATTTCAGAGACATTTCGATCGTGAAGCCAAATACCACATTCTAGAACTGATTGGGACCGACTCTGACTTTTTTTTTTGAATTTTAGATCTAAATCCAAGCAAGGTGAGAATTTTGATTTACTTAAATAATTATGAATTAATTATAATTGTGAAATCATGATTTGTATATTATTATTTCTGATCTGCGATGTTGTGATTGTTGTATGATTGTTAAGATGTGTTGTGATGTCATGATATAGCCATGTTAGTTTAGATATATAAATTCTGATGTAATCTCTATAAAGTTCTCATCTTTATCATGTTTATTTTTATTTTTATTCCTTTCTAGGAATGTAAAATTGAATCTTTGTTTTGTTTACAAATAAAAACGAAATTTTGAATCTTTATTTGTTTTACAAAATAAAATGAAAAATTGAATCTTTGTTTTGTTTACAAATAAAAATGAAATTTTGAATCTTTATTTGTTTTACAAAATAAAATGAAAAATTGAATCTTTATGCTGATTTACCAAAGAAAGTTGAATCTTTATTTTGGTTTGCAAAATAAGAACAAAAGTTGAATCTTTATTTGATTTATGATGTATAAAATAAGGAAAGTGTAGATCTTTTAAATCTTAATTAAAAGATAAATAAAGTTTACATATTTTGTTTTGATTTACAATATAAAATAAAGATGAGACCTTTATTTTGATTCATGAAAGTTGTACACCAAATTATATGTCGTCGTTGTTGTGTTGACATAAAACTTGAGTCAAACATTTCATCGTCATGTTAATTTAGTTAAAATGAATCAAAAATTTCATCGTCATGGTAATATAGTTGAAATGAGTCAAACATTTCATTGTCATGTTAACATAGTTAAAATGAATCAAAAATTTCATCGTCATGTTAATATAGTTGAAAGGAATCAAGTATTGACATTAGAAAAATATATTTATATTAGAAATGTTGACACTAGAAAAGATGTTTGCATTAGAAATATATTTCACCTTTTTATTTGCATTTTATAATGCAAATATTATATAGAAAAATAAATTAACTTTTTATTTGAGTTCCTTAATGTGAATAAAACTTTGAAATAAAAAGTTCACCTTTTTATTTGCATTTTACAATGCAAATATTACCTAGACAAATAAGTTCATTTTTCTTTGTTGTTGTGTTCGCGAGTATAACATGAAATAAATAGATTAGAAAGGAATCACATTTTATTAAGAAATATGTTTTACTTTTAAAAACATATCTTTAATGTAATATTAGAGAATTTACATATTTTTTTTATAAAAGAAAGGAGATAAGAATTTGCATTTTTCAATGTAAAAGAAAAAGATATAAAATATTTGCATTTTATATCGTAGGATAAAAAGTACATTTTTATGTATTAAAAATGAATAGGATAAAAAGTACATTTTTATGTATTAAAAATGAATAGGATAAAAAGTACATTTTTATGTTATAAAAATGAATTGGAGAAAAAGAACATTTTTATGTAATTAAAGAAAGAGTACATTTTTGCCGTCATTTTTTGTCGCATTAGAATTGGCGAACAAAAATATTATTTTTATTGAATATAAAAATATACATAGTTGAAACCGTCATTTTTGTCGCATTAGAATTTGCGGACAAAAATATTATTTTTATTGAATATAAAAATATATATTGTTGAAACCGTCATTTTTGTCACATTAGAATTTACGGACAAAAATATTATTTTTATTGAATATAAAAATATACATTGTTGAAACCGTCATTTTTGTCGCATTAGACTTTGCGGACAAAAATATTATTTTTATTGAATATAAAAATATATGTTGTTGAAACCGTCATTTTTTGTCGCATTAGAATTTGCGGACAAAAATATTATTTTTATTGAATATAAAAATATACATTGTTGAAACCGTCATTTTTGTCGCATTATAATTTGCGGAAAAAAAATATTATTTTATTGAATATAAAAATATACATTGTTGATACCGTCATTTTTGTCGCATTAGAATTTGCGGACAAAAATATTATTTTTATTGAATATAAAAATATACATTGTTGATACCGTCATTTTTGTCGCATTAGAATTGGCGAACAAAAATATTATTTTTATTGAATATAAAAATATACATCGTTGATACCGTCATTTTTGTCGCATTGGAATTGGCGAACAAAAATATTGTTTTTATAGAATAAAAAGAATGGATTTTAATAGTGGGAATCGCCAAATGGTTTATATATATAAATATAAATATAAATTTTAACGAAACGAGTGCGGCAGTTCGCGTATCGACAATCGTAACTTTAAACGATTATACCGAAAGATCCGACCGTTGGATTTTCCCAAAACTGGAACCGTTAGGACCGTTTTGGGAAGAGCTTTCCAACGATATAAATTTCATCAAAATCCGACGGTTAGATTTTAAGATATGTGTAAATCAAAATTTGGTAAAAACAGCGCCAGGGCCGCCCACTGACCCGAAGCGTCGTTTATTTATTTTGAGCTATTTTCAAATAAATAAAAATAGCGATAAATAGTCATAAATATATATATGAAATGTTTTAAATAATAATTATGCGACAATTATTTGAAAAGACCGAGTTTATCTCATTTCAAATAATTGCACGGCGATCAAATCAAAGAGATAAGAAGACGATGGTTGAAGACCGGCGATCTTCACATCGAATGGACGACGACTACTGATGCCTTGGACTGACTTGCTCCCAGGACGGGGTTGAAGCAGTAGTTGTCCGGACGTATGTGTTGGTAGTGCGGATAAGCAAGCGCCTCTTTGGTGTCTCCGGTTCCGTTCAGACCCAGAACGGATTTGTAAATGGATGCGTGTCTGACGTTGAAATTCACTCCATGTAATTAAATCGATTTGTATTAATATATGTCTGTTTGGTGGTGGAGAATTTATTCTCTACTTAACACCCTGGTATATAGTAATAGTTATCGATCGCATGGCGTTGAATTGTCAATGTGGCACACCAAGATGCAATGATCAAGGCTTTGTTGAAAAGCAGACCTTGTGGTCGATGATCAAAGCATAGTCTGTTTAGGCATAGCTTTGTGTGTAACGTGACTTCGCGAGCCTCACACCCCGATATGAGTCAAAAAAGGGATATGGACCGTAAGGAGTGCACACGTTTCTTTCTAGCTAAGGGGTAGTGTCAGTGCTTAAACTGGCTGACATTTTACTTATGTGGATGATGGATTGAGGTACCTCGGGTTTTTATAGGCCGGAAGTGGTCATACTATAGGTCCAAAGGGACCGGGGAACGTGTGTTCAGGAATAACTAATCCACTACCGTTAGGTGGGGACCGACCCTACCGCATCCAAGGGTTCACTGCGGGGGATCCTGAGGCATTTGCTAGAGTGTCTCGAACTGGAAGAGGACAATCCCTAGCCTCGATTTCATGACAGAATACCAATTTCCAATACGACATTACAGTCTTGATTGTAAACTTATATACGACGACATAGTAGGATGGGGTACTATGCCGTCTAGGATTGATATGTTTATATTGAAGTATTTTAATACTGCTTAGACACTAATGATAATATAAAAATATTATTTTTCACGTATTAAGCATGTTTGATCATCATAAGGGAAAACTCTATCCTCCTGTGTGCGTTGCATTGTGTGATAGGACTTGAGTATTATGATGATTTCATTTTTCAAAAGCATTTCGTTGTTTTTGTATAAACTTTATTCAATTATGCACTGGCAATCCAATGGAGTAAACCCGTTCCGCGTTAGCGACGTGGTCCTGTGATTTGCCACGTTGTTAGATAAATTAGTTAAGAATTCTCATACCAGTCCCATGACCGACTCGAAGTTTGTTTCACTTTTGCAAAATCGGGTGCTCTCTTTCCACACGGGCAGCCAATTGACAGGTTCAGGTGATACATTCTGATTGGAGCTTGCTTGGGAGGAAGAAGAAGAAGACCTTTTCTCTAGTTTTTACTTCTGCTTTGAGACATTTTATCTTCTGTAGCTTTGATGTATGTAATGGAGTTTGAGACTTGTTTCTTTTCCATTGAAACTTATTTCCTTTTTATTGAGACTTTTTATTTGGCTAAGTTGTATCCTGTACTGCGTACTCTGATGTATTGGATATTATGATGCTGATGATATTTATTTCCGCTGCATTGGTTTATGTGTTATGATAATTATCTGAGATCTGTTTTTGTTGTAAATATGTTGTATTTCAAAATGATTATCCTTACTTTCGAACCACGGAAGTTTGGGGTTATCACAATCAGAATTGTGGAAATAATGGCGCCAGTTCAATCTATGTATTGATATTAACACTTTAAAACTACATGTTTTCATCTTCTTGTACTTGATTTCTATAGTACATTTCTTTTTTAGCTTTTTCATTCCTATTTGCAGCCTGCTCATGATGTTGAAACTAGTTTCACTTGCGAATCCAACATGCGCCTAGAAAGTGAAATCACTGCTCACGACGATAACTCACAATAGCTTAGTCTCTGTGCCGAAGATAAGTTATTCTCCTATGAAATTTCTTATCTTATTTATTAGTTATTTGATTTTTAAAATTAGATTTTTGACATTATTATGGGCCATCGTTATTTATATTTCAGCATTAGTAAAATAAATTCTTTTTCTACGTAGTGAAACCGTATTATTTTATGGTATAGTGGGTTACCAGTGATTTACCGAATATGTAGATGAACTACTGAGATACTATTATGCATGTGTATCCATTTCTGTGTAGAATAATATGGGAGTAGTGATGCTAACAATGCAAAAGGCTAATGTGCCAGCCATGAAATTTCACATAAGTAAATTGAGGCAAAATACTATTGAGATACTATTATGCTATCGTTTAATAACTTTTGTGATGATTATGTTTCATATGGCATGTTTATGTTTCTCCACGCATATGTAATTTCCCCTATTTCTCCATCAAGGGTGGACCCATTGGTATACTTTATTAACCTACAATTTTTATTTTAAATGGATATATAAGTAAATATGTTATTTCTCCCTTTTTTGTCTTTGCAGATTAGAGCTGAAAAAAGCTACAAGATCTTGTGCAAAACATTATATGTATTTTGTGTTGTATTGATGTATATATTTTGGAACCGCTATGTTTTTTGTAACTGTCGTAATTAGGTGGGGGCCAATTACATTTCAGAGGAAAACGAGCTTTGTAGATTTCATAGGCAAATGAGCTTTGTAATTAGGTTAAAGACTTTCAGAGGTAAATGAAGAAGACAGTTGTAATTTTATACATTTTTATGTGGTATATGATTTATAATATGTATTCTGGATATAAAGTTGTGCTTTTTTATCAATGAATGGATCATGATGCCTTTAAAATTACATCTATTTCTTATGTTATTTATTTATTTATTGTTGAACATATATAATATATATAGATTTTTATGCACATAATTTATGAATATATTACAACTGTAAAATAATAGTCACAACGGTTATAAACAGTTGTAAAAATTATAACAACAACGGTGCATAACAGTTGTAGTAAAGTTTATTACAATGATGAAAAACAGTTGTAAAATATATATATCACAACGGTGTCGCAACGGTGCAAAACAGTTGTAAAAGATTTTAGTTTACTATAACTTCTTAATATACGACGGGTATCCCACCGTTGTAAAATGTATTTTACAACGGTTTTCCACCGTTGTAATATGGTCAATCTGTTGTAGTGAGTTAAATCAACTAACTTTTAACAACTTAGAACTTAAAATCTTTAACTGCGTAATTAATGAATATACCAGGTCCTCGCGATGGTGCTGAAACAACTTGGAACGGCCGCGATGTGTAAGCTGGTTCTTGCTTCTATTTGCCGAATTTATCGCAAACTCGGCCCATAAATTTAAATTAAAAAAATGTTTTATTCTATCCAGGTTCCGCTTTTACAGCCTTCCCAAAGGGGTTTCTTCGTGACATCTAATAAATCATATATTTTTTGGCTCCAATATTTGGTTCTTCTTCAGCATTACCATCCTTATCAGTAATTTGTGAAACAAGGAGCATTAAATGTGCAACATCTTCAATCATATGTTCTGCGAGATACGTTGTAGCAATTTCATTATTCAGTAGCTTCTTAACTTGTACAGAAGTAGATGCTAACTGTTCTCCATGATGATTCCAAACCAAATAGTTCGGTAGAAAACCGTATTGACGCAAATGAACTCTAACCATTTGTGGTATCAAATTCTTTAATAATTTGCATCTACTACATGGAGAACGGATTCCGTCATCGTTTTCCTTGTTACTTAAAGAGAAATTAATAAACACGCCAACATCATTAATAAATTGTTCACTTATTGGGCAATCAGCTTCTCTACGTTTGTACATCCAGCTTCGATCAGTAAAATAATTGTCCATTTTTTTCCTAAGTAGATAATTAAAAAGTATGATAAAATTTGCATTGACATTTTATTAAAACAATTTTATTGCTAAATGTTATGTTAATTGATCATTTACACTTTGCTGGTGGGTCATCCTACCTCCCATTACAAATACAATAACGTAATTAAATTGCGTAAATCTTTTCAATTTAAACGATTCAACAAAATTTCGGCAACACTTCGCTTTAGTTCCCTGAACAGTACACAACTGCGTGTACACAGGGAACACAAAGGAAGCACTTTCGAAATTTTGAGAACCGTTTAAAATGAAATGATTTACGAGATTTAATTTCGTTATTATATTCGTAACTTGTCTAATACAAGGACAAATCCAAGAAATATTGTATATGATGAATATAAATGTCCCCTTCTGTTAATAAAACGAACATTCACATAACGATCATATACAATACTTATCACATGGGGCCGAAAAACACTCTAAGGCTTTATAAATATAATATATTACGGTTGGTGCTCTTCATTCTCTAATTTTACGTATATGAACTTTATCACATATACATATATTTGCAACATTCAATTGAACTAACCATATGCTATATATAAAATTATATATCATTTTTGATAAATTTTTATAAAACATAAGCTTAATTATTTTCATTTCCACTAAACGTCTCTTAATAAGCCTAAAATCTCTTATATATTAATTCAACATATGCACATACACGCGCGCGCGCGCACACACACACACACACACAATTCTATTGTAATACAAACAACATGAACTTGCAAAACATACATTAATAACGAGAATTGGGCCTCAATTAATTCAACCTATACATAGATTAATTAACAACACTTTACATACAACACTATATATGCACATATACATACAACATACACTACTAGAAAGGCCTCGTTTAGCGACGAGCATGAGCAACGGCTTGCGACGGCTAAAAAAAGCGGTCGTCGCTAGCCGTTGCTCGTTCTGCAGTTATCAAACTGCCGAGCCCCCTTTCTTCCTCATTTTATTTTTTCCCTAAAACAATTCCCAAACCCTACATCCCGTCGCCCCCCATTGTTGATCCGATTCCAACCTCCATATTCGATTCCAAGCTTCTTCAATCATTCTGGTATGTCATCTAACTCTAATTTATGCTTAATTAGGGTTAATTGAAGGCTTTAGTTGCTTATTTATATGGGTTTGCAAAATTGAATGTTTATGAATATGAAATTAGTTATATTGAATGTTTATGAATATGAAATTGGTTCTCATGAGAGATTCTTATGATGATGGTTGTGTTGTAAGTTGATTTGGGGATAAATGTAATTGATTAGAAAGGAAAAAAAAACTATGATTGTCACATATGTAACGGATATAGGATGTTGAAAACAATGATTATGACGTATGTAGGCTTACGATGAATGTGTTGTAGGATGATTGTGTTTGTATTTGGTGAGAGTAACTTGAATTTATCGTGATTTTGTGTTAATCAATGTTGTGCATATGAGTCAAAGTGCATAGTTGATGCTAGTTAACTACATATTAAGTTATATCATATTTCATATTTTATTAAACTACTTTATAGTTCATTCAACTATTTACACTTTATTAACTAAAAATTAAGTTTGACCATGTTTCATATTTTTATTTAATTACTTAAATATTTAACTAAAAATGAAATAAACATGATTGTTTAAATTTGAATTAAAATTAATTAATTAACTTGAAAGCTTAGTTTATAAATTATTTCAGTTTAAACGGTTAACAATTCATGTTATTTGTATGCATTATATGATTGTAACATATATGTTTGGTGGACGACGATCGAGGAGTTCGTCACAGCCGACTCCTTCACCATCTCCTACACCAGGAGCAGGTCCTAGTAGCTCCGAGCCTGATTTACGGCGAGTTGTAGAGATTGTTCCTAAGAGTGCTGGGTAAGTGTCAAATTTATTTCTATTTAGTTTATTTAAAATATATGAAATATCTATGTAAACATGTACGTAGGGGATTCGAAATCCAGCCAGCAGAATTTATTTTAGAGGTGTCGAAGAAGTCTTACACGAGTAGGATGTCTGGGGCATGACCGCATTAGGATAGTATCCCACCTCACATCAAGAACGCTATTTTAGCCGATTTGCTGGCAAGTATTTTTTTTTTATTATTATTGAAAGTAATGTACTGTAAATAATTCAAAATAAATTTGATATGCAGGCGGTTGTACGTGTGGAGCCGCGGGACATGCAATTTTTTTTGATATACTGGAATATGAAAATGCGAAAGAATTATCGAGAAGCAATTTCAAGAGCAAAGACATCTTCGAAAAAGCCTCCATGGATGACTGATGATGTGTGGGCTGGATTTAATGCATACTGGGATACGAAAGCAACCAAAGTAAGATATAATGAAAATATTCACATTTATGTTGATTGCATTCTTCTAATTAATCGTGTATCAAATATAATAGGAAGTAGCAAAAAGAAATAAAGCAAATAGAGCTAAGAATCCAGGTTTACACCGCGGTGGCTCGAAATCATTCCAGCAACATAGGAGCGAATTGGTATAAAATTTCAATATTTTTAGCAGATGACAAATAGTGCATATCGTTAACTTATTCTTATTTAAAGCAAATAGTGCATATCGTTAACTTATTCTTATTTTTAATAATCTTATTGCTGTATATATACTCAGATGACAAAGCTTCAACGAGCCTACGATGGCAGAGGTTTTCAGGCGTACACATGCGATTGAGCATACCGATGACGAAGGGAACGTGACATATAATTGGGCGGACAACAAGGCTGCGGGTGTAATGGTAAATATGTTTATTTATAATTAAAATGTTTCATATTCTTTTATATCACAGTATACAAGTAAATTACATGGCATTTGTATTTAAATTATATTGGCATTATAGGCGAGATATGATGCAGAGTCGGCTAGGCTGACTCAGGCTAGTGGACGAGAGGAGCTTACGGTTGCAGAGTGCGATCGTATATGGAATTCTATTATTAATTCTCGTAATAGGCGATATGGCTTCGACAACCAGGAGGTAAACATTTTTTAATTTAAGTTTACATTTAAAGTATGTATACAATTGTAAAAAATTATAAAGACAACAATAAAGTATGTATTACATTTATCTTGTAATATAACAGTAAATATAGTACGTATTAATTTTATTCTACAAGTCCATGTTGTCTTTATAAATTTTTTAAATGCTACGCGATATACATGTAGATTTATATGGTAACGTCATGAACATAATTTAGGTTATTAACTTAAATATGAACATTATTTGCAGGCCATTGATTTTCAGCGAGGATATAGGAGGTCCATGGATGAGGAGGCAATAGCTCGGATGCAGCAGCAGTTGGAAGAGATGAATGATTGGAGAAGAAGCCAACTGGCGCAGGAGATAGACGAGCGCATTGCAGCTTTCTATCAGGAGCATGGAACGATGCCTGGGGAGGACGATGATGATGCTGAAGGCGAAGAAGAAGAGGACGAAGACGAGGAGGACGATGATGAGGAGGACGATGATTAGTTTGGTTGTTCTATTGCTTTGGTATGTACATATACTTGTTTTTATATGCTTCATGCACGTACGATTTTATTTGACGATGGTATGGTGTGGTTGGATTTATTTTGATGATATGTGATGATGGTACGGTAATATGTGATGATGATATTGTTTTTTTGATCTATGACGATAGTATGTTATGATATTGTGATGAATTTAGTAATATTTTGGATATTTTGTGTTGTTGATGTGTTTTGGTAGTGAGAATTGATTATATTGGAGTGATATTGGTTGTTTTGTGAGTTGATCTTGAAATGATATTAGTTTTGTGGATTGAGGGGGAAGGAATAGAAGCTGTATGCAGGAAAAAATGCTTCAGATTAGCGACGGCTAGCGACGGTTGTTTGGTCAAAGAAACGACTTGCCACGTAAGGTGACACGTGTCTACTGGCCGTTGCTAGCCGTCGCTAAACCAGCGACGGAGCCGTCGCTAAACCCGTTGCTATTTTTGCTGGTGACGGCATTTAGCGACGGCTAGCGACGGCCACCGACGGCTATAAGCCGTCGCTAAATACTGTGTGTCTTGTAGTGATAAACTAATTAACCCTAGATTAGCAACACTATACATAGATAATAACATGACTAATTCAACCTATATATGCACATATTAACAACACTATACATACAAACATAAACTAATTAAGCTTAAATTAACAGATCTAGGATATAAAAAAATGATTAGGATTTATACCATGAATATTGGAGAGGATGGAACCTAGAGATGAGGGGAGAGAGAGAGAGTCTTTCTGACGTTAGAGAGGGTAGATGCGGCAAACCTGGCGGTGGGTGGCGAATTTCAGAATTGGGGGGGAGGGGGGGGGGAGGATTTGGAGTAATTTGGGTGAAAAAATGAAATGGGGAAGAACGAAGCAGGTCGGTCAATTCCTGTTCGACTAACCAACGGTTAGCAACGACCGCCTATGGCTTTATAACCAATGGTTTCCAGTGTTTTTTTATAACACAAAGAAAATTCCAGAAATAAGCTTCCGTTGGAAGCCGTTTTCAGCTGCCGTTGGCTGCTTCTGTTGTTTTATATTGTGTAGTATTTGGAGATAAATTAAATAAATGTCACACTATAACAAAAGGAAACATTGGAATTAAAATATGCAGACTTGATGAAATTTACAAATTGACTATGACACAGGTTATGATAGAAAAATAGACTTCAATATATTTGCATAAATGTGACAGATTGTACAAACACAAAGAATCATAATAAATAAGCGTGGTTTATTTGCAGATACGAATACGACATGAAGTTTAAATGGATAAATAGGCTTAACATGAAAATCAAAATTAAACTGACAAATAAATTTATAAGCCTAAATTTATGATTATTCTATGAGATCTTGTGATTAGACATTGATTATTTTATGGTAGCCTTGTGATTAAGCATTGATTGTTCTACTGGGTCGTGTGATTAGGCGTCCGATAGTAAAGGCTTATGTATGTTGATTATTTACCACTTTTTAGTGTTAAACTAGACTTAAGATCCTTAATTCCGCGTGCAACACACACATAATGTTTTTAAATAGACAATTTAGAGACAAACCACCACCTCATGAGATAGATCAAGTGGATATGTGTATCTTGGTATACAGAGAGATATGTGTATGTCATATCTCCACAAAAATAATTCATTCTAAATTAAACTTTTGGCAAGTTCAAAATAACATAACAATATGTCAAAACCTTTATTTTAACCCTCGAGTTATTTAGTGTGAAATATTGCTATAATGTCTCTCTCTCTCTCTCTCTCTCTCTCTCTATATATATATATATATATATATATATATATATATATATATATATATATATATATATATATATATAGCATGTTAAAATACATATCCACAAGTAACTTTTGACATTGAGCCATGTAATTTGAAAAATCTTAATAATGTAGATGGAGCGTAGCATAAACTGTAATCCGATCGGACCTGACCGGATGGAGGTGTGTTCAGTTTCTGTCCTAAATAAAATCGGATCAGACACAGGTTAAACGAAATTTTTTATCGTATAAATTTTGTTGTCCTAACTTGTATACTATAAGTGAAATTCGTCGGACAAGGACACGCGTTTTTAGGACACGGACACGAATGGACCTGGTTGGACATGACTATCTTTATCAAATTTTCTACTTTTTACTAAATTTTCTTTCAATTATATACCGAATTACGTGGAATTCAGACGAATCCGAACGAACACGGATCGAACGTGATTTTTTCTCATACAAATTTTGCTATTCAAACTCATGTTCTAAATGAAAATCGGACGGATTCACACGGACATATTTCAGTTACAAACATGAATGGACATTGGATATTCGTACAAAATTTACAGTCCTAGCATAGCAAAAAACTTTTCCATTGTCATGTATGTATATGTTGGTGCAGTGACATTTTTTTCAGTTTCCCTTAAACCCCCTAACTTCTAAGCATATGTATCTAGAAAGTATTATTAGCATGAATAAAAATAAGTTTTGGGACTATTAGATTATCAGTTTGTACTAATATTGTAATAGAATTAGGGAGTTTCCCAATTGGCTAAAATATCTATGTACGCATCTGAAATTGTAATATTCAATGAAAATAATTATTTCATCTATAGATTTGGGAAGTGTAATTGACCAACAGGTAATTAATCCTAGTTCATGCTATAATTGATATAATTAACCTTTCCACAGCAACTTCACCATGCATTGTTGGCTTTTGCCCCCATAAGGCATAAACTATAAACCAAACATCATGTATCATTGTATCATATTCATATATGCTTAAATTGGTATACACGTAACTCAAACATAATACAAAATCCTTCTTAAGTGTACTTCGTATACATCTGCTTTCATTTTACTATTTGATTAAAACTTAGTATATAGGACGACCGACACAGCTGAATATGTAATAACGGTAAACGTATGATATTTTTATCATGGATTTTCCTTGTTTTGCGAACAATGCTTTGAAGTCCAGTACTTCTCGATCTCCTCTGCACTTCTTCCGGGGATTCTTCCAGCAATCAAAGACCACCTGAATTTGACCATACAACCAACACCAAATATCAAAAATTATACATCAAGGTAAACTACTTCTTTCTAAAAATGACAATAAAATGAATGAATATGCCTGTTTTCTTTATTTTCTATGAATTCACTTTTGAACATGGATGACTGAATGTTAAGTGAAAAAGGAGATGACTTGAGTTAAACTAGGATTATTATTTTTACCTGAATAATTATGAATTTAGCTTCTGACTAACATACACTTTCTGTCAAAAGGGTATTAAACCATCTTAAAAACAAACGTATTTCACAAAATAACAATAATAATAAATAATAATCTAACTTTACCTAATTCATATATTTGAAACTATAGCTGATATAGTTTTGTTCCAAAGTATAGTTGATACATTTGTATTATTCAACATAAATCATGATATATATGTTTTATGTATAATACCATATTTGATGAAAAAGGTTTGATCTTAATGATTTTATGATAAATATGAAATTTCTTTCTAAAATAATAAAGAAAGACATAAAAGAAAGAGTATATCATGTCAAAGTGATAATTATTCTATACAACCAGCATTGTTATTTTTATTCCAAAATGAAAAAACCAAGTCTTTATTTTATGGGTACATATTTAAGCCATTTGAAACTTAATAAGGAGACAAATGCTATCTTCACTCTCTCTTCTCTTTAAGGAGATTGCCTACCTGTTTCCAATAAGCTTATGCATTCTGACAATTAGTTCCACTTCATCCTCTGTCAACTCCTGCCTGGTTTCTTCCACTTTTTCATCTGAATTCAAAAACATATGTTATCAAATATCAATATTTCATTTCCAGAACAAGCAAGTAATTAAGATCAATGCATATGCACACATTCAACTACCTTTAGCATTCTGACCAGTGGGTGATTGATCGAGATTAGACATGTATGGAAGAGGGTGTTAGTTGTGTATTGATTTTGTGCGTGCATATTCTCTTGTATATATATATACACGCACAGTTGGGAAACTAGAATGGGTGGTGAGAATAAAGTAGTACAAGACTGGTAGATGAAAAAAAAGTACCTGCTACTTAACTCTTCCAATAGGCCTTCTTTTCCTTTGTCGAAGTTGGTAGTGTTGTGTGATTTTTATGATATGGTCAAACAACCTATATATTTACTATATGGACTCGTATGGCCCAAGAGCAATGGGCTTTTATTCTAACCATCTTTCTTCCGTAAATAACCAAAAATACCCTTGTTTAGAATCTCGTTCCCTTTCTAAACCCGTTACCTTTCACTATTTGGTTCCAGCAGCCGGTAGAAGATGACCGCCGCCGCCGCCGTCCTCGCTGAGCCGAAAACTAAATACGATCGCCAACTCAGGTAATATCATTTCTCTGGTTGGAATTTTCGTAAGCCGCCGTGATTTTTGCTCGTCTGTTCAACCTTTATGTTTTGTGGAAATAGAAATTTGATCGTCTCTTAGCTTTGAGGTTGATGCTGTCATTTGAGAAAAAAAAAAAAAATCCTGCATTTTTTGGGTATGTGGGTTGCTGTCTTAACTGTGTTGAACTCTGAGAGCGAGAAAGTAACGAACTTGATAATGCATATCGATCTACATATGAATTGTTTGATTATATTCGGCATCTATGTCGGTTATTTTTTCCTTCTTTAATAAATCTCCATGCGGTATGTGATGAATTTGGACTGTATTGTAGAATTTGTGTAAAATTAAAATCAGCCAAATGTAAATGTTGTATATGCTTGATTATCGCTAAGCCTACACGTAGTAAAAATATATTTTGAATTACTTCTGCAACTTGAGTACTTAACAACAACTTAAAATTTTGACTTCGAAGTACTGTTAAAAAAAGGCTTTCGACCTAATTCATATTTGACAACTAATGCATCCAAAGAATTCTACTTTGTACCTTACAACTTGTAATTTTGAAACGGAAAAAAAGAAGAAGGTTTTTTTTTACTACTGAAATCTTACTTTAGGTACTTGCTTATATGCAATTGATATCCGGGTTGGACGGATATGAGCACATTGCATTTGTTACATTCAATTGAAATATACAATAAGCTGATTTTTCTTCTTCTTTTTTTCCTGGATGATTATATTTAACTGTTTATATCCTACTAGCATTTTTTACCCTCTTCTTGTGTTCCATTTTCCATATCATTTTCGACATGACTGATTATGTGTAATGGCCTTTTGGGTTAGGATTGCTCTTGTTGACATCCCTGCTGTAACATGTGTTGTTTCATTTTCTTTCTACACCATTTGAAGTTAATGTGCATCCTTAAAACTATGTTCTTGTTTTGCACGTGTAGAATTTGGGGAGAGCAGGGGCAAACAGCTCTTGAGAAAGCAAGTATATGCTTGCTAAATTGTGGGCCTACTGGATCCGAAGCATTGAAAAATCTTGTTCTTGGCGGTATCGGGAGTATCACTGTTATTGATGGGTCCAAAGTTGATATACAAGACCTTGGAAATAATTTCTTGCGTAACTAATTTTGACCGTTATCTTATTATACAGTTATTTATTTTCTCAACATACTGATAGATCTTGGTTTTGTTGTAATCAGTTGATGAGAATTGCTTAGGACAATCGAAAGCAAAATCCGTGTGCGCTTTCTTGCAGGAGCTTAATGATGCTGTCAAAGTTAAATATGTAGAGGAGTCTCCAGAAAATTTAATTGAGACGTCGGTTTCTTTTTTTGAGAAGTTCACTTTAGTAATTGCTACCCAGGTACTAGAAAATTTGAATGATTCTGTTATGTTGTGAAAGGATGTATTAAACTGTAATTCTATGTTTCTTTATATGTGTGTTCATTCTCGTTACTCTTATGCTTGCGATGTTGCAGCTACTGGAGAATTCGTTATTGAAATTGGATAAGATATGCAGGGATGCTAATGTGATGCTTGTAGTTGCACGTTCATATGGTCTTGCTGGACTTGTTCGAATTAGTTTGAAGGTAATTTCATATATATAAGATGTACAGTACTTTATAGGGATTAATAAACATACTCTACTTTACTAATGTCACTCCCCATTCCATATCTTCAACCATGGCCGACATTAGTAAATAAAAAGAGAAAGAGGTGTGTATTTTTTAGTTCCTCACTTTATTGTACAATGTCACAAACCAATTAAAGCCATCATACCATAATTAATGACAGGAGCATACCGTAATGGAGTCAAAACCCGACCATTTTTTAGATGATTTGCGGCTTCATAAACCGTGGCCTGAACTTAAAGAGTACGTAATATATATTTTTTACAGAAATCATTTTGTGCTTTTATTAGTTTGCTCAGGAAGTTATGCATTCAATTGATTGGGAAATGATAAATTTGTCCAAATGAGAAGGTTCATTTTACTAGTTCATTGTTGCATTCCCTTTTATCTTTATTTTCCACAGGTTTGCAAATAGCATTGATTTAACTATATCAGATCCTGTTGTACATAAGCATATACCATACGTTATCATACTTATCAAGATTGCGGAAAAATGGGCCGAAGCACATGGTGGCTGCTTGCCGTCAACTAGGCAAGAGAAAAAGGACTTCAAGGTATAGCAGTATGCTATTTCAGTGCTGGTATAGTAATGGGGTTTTAAGATTCTTCTCTTTATTGCTTAAAGCTATTATTTAATATTGAACAGGATTTAATAAAAGCTCACATGCTAAATATGGATGAAGAAAATTATAAAGAAGCTATGGATGCCGCATTTAAAGTCTCCACTGCTCAAGGAATCAGTAAGTCATTGGACGACCAAAACCGTCTTCTGTGCTTTAATCGCATGAAAGTGTGAAATAATCATTAACATGTTATTTACTATATTTTAATTGTCAAAATGATTTTCTTTGTAACTTATATTAGGCTATCAGGTTCGTCAGATAATCAATGATGATGCAGCTGTAGTTGACTCAACTTCACCTGATTTTTGGGTTATGGTGGCAGCTTTGAAGGTTGTTATAAATTAATTCTCCGTAGAAGTGCACTTTCCTTGCAACAAAGCAGTGAACAAAACAGTTCCCGTATTAGATTATCTCATTTTTATCTCTAACAGTTATTTGGTAAATACAACATTGTGTATAGTACACAAGTTTATGATTGGTCCTTATGCGCCGTGTTAAGAAAATCATAATTCTGCAAACATGATTTACATTCCGATCGAAGTTCAAGTTAGCTCTGTGCATATGTTTGATGCAAACATGATATAGTTTGTTAATAGGAACTTACACAGTCCTTTTTGATGCACTTAGGAATTTATTGAGAATGAAGGTGATGGTGAGCCACCTCTTGAGGGTTCAATTCCTGACATGACATCTTCGACAGAGTAAGTGACTTGTTCTTGAAGTTTAAAATCAAGGAAGTCGTGTTTCATATTCTTTCTCTTGTTCCAGCCAATACATATATTTTTATCTTTCTCTTTGCAGAGATTACGTCAACCTTCAAAAGATATACCAAGCCAAAGCCGAGTCAGATTGTACTGCACTTGGAAAACATGTTAGAAACATTTTGCAGAAAAACGGTAGAGATCCTAATGCTATCCCAAAGGCAACCATTAGGAATTTCTGTAAAAATGCTAGAAAGCTTCATGTAAGTCCCACTTCCCATTTTCATATTTTTTGTGCAAAAATTTCCTGTAAATTTATTTCTAATATTTCACGAATCTAATCTGCTTTGAGGGAGCTGTGAATTGAATATTTTTGTTTACTAAGCTTACAAAACACAAATCATCATTTTATTAAAATACAGGTTTGCCGGTTTCGTTGTTTGGAGGATGAGTTCAAATCTCCCATCCTACCTGAATTACAAAAATATTTGGCGGATGAAGATTCCAGGTATTTGTCTTATTTATCGTGCATTCTGCTGTTACCTTAGCAGCATTCCATTCATGAAATATATGGTTATCAAAGTTACGACACATAAGTTTCCCTAATTTTCCATTGATCATATGTGATTCTCTACAGCATGATTTCATTTCACCTTATATTCTTGCTATTTCGTCTCATATTATCTCCCTATTCTATAGCACTGCGGTTAGCTTCTACATTTTACTTCGAGCTGTCGATCGATTTGCTTCAAACTACAACCGGTTTCCTGGAATGTTCGAAAGGTACAATCAAATTAAATACGGCATTTCATGTTTCAACCGGTGAAAATTTACCTACAACCACAAGCTAACTGTGATGCATTTCTAACAGTGAAGTAGATGAAGACATAACACGACTGAAGACCATAGCAGTTGGAATACTAAGCGACTCAGGCTTCCATGGTCCTACTTTATCTGAAGATCTAATTAATGAAATGTGCAGATACAGAAGTGCAGAAATCCATGCAGTAGCTGCTTTTGTAGGTGGTGTTGCTTCTCAAGAAGCGATCAAGGTAAAACAGTCATCATCTACACAGTTTAACATCAATCATTTGTAGAAAGTTGCTTTAATTTTATACCATTACGGTTTGTATTTCAGCTGATTACGAAGCAATTTGTGCCAATAGCTGGGACATTCATATTCAATGGGATTGATCAGAAATCTCAAGTGTTGGCACTGTAATCTGACATGGTGCATTTATCTGTACTTTATGGCGTTGAGCTTCAAGGGCCAAAATTGTTTGAGTTTTCTATTAACCGTTAGTGTACTTGACTGTTTATTGTCTATAAAAATTTAGAAAACTGAAGGCACAATTTTATGACTATATATGAAATTATACTGTCAAGGATAACTGGCTTTGGTTTGTTCTCCAGCTCTTTTATGGGATTATTACTTTATTTTACTATTATCATTTGGTGTTATTGTTGTCTTTATAATATGCAGGCTTGTAAATATAAAGTTGGAATGCTTCCAGTAACAAAATGGTAACGCCTTGGTGCTCTAGATAAATCATTGAGCGGAATTGAGCATTGTCCATTTAAACCTTGTGTGACTCGTGTTGTCCTTTACAATTTTTCATTGAAACGTGAAAGAAAGTTCATATATTTTGTGGTGAATGAAGATACTACCTTCCCATATATGCTTGCTATGCTGTTAAGTTCTTATTCTCTTATCATCTCTGTAGAAGTGCAATTGTAGTTTTTTTTTTTTTTTTTTCCCGTAATTGATATCATCTCTAGTTTCATCGTAGTAATTTCTCTGCTATGTGAAACATGCTCTACAAACATGTATTCATGTAGTTGGGGTGTAAACGGGTCGGACCAGACCGAATGGAGGTATGTCATAGTCTTGTCCTATAATAGATTCGGACGGACACAGACCGAATAAATATTAAGTTTGAGCATTGTTTGTACGAGTCAAATAAGAACACTGCTCGGACAATAAAAAAACGAACATTTTAGATTGGACTGGACGATGGTGTGTTCTTTCCTTATTTTTAAGAGCATCGTACAGATACACATGAGACGCCTTATGGTCTGGGGTCAAACCAAACAATGTACTATCTTTTCCTTTATACTGCCGTACATGTAGTGATATGGGATCAATCTTTGTTTGGGGGCGTTCACTGAAGTCTGTCTATTTTTTGTTGTACTCATGCTGATCACATGGAGTGTTCTTGAGGTTATGCATCAACATGGACAAACATATTACTTAATTTTACTTTAATGTGCTTTTTTTTTTGCATGATAGGTGTACGAATGCACCCACCATGCAAAACTTATCATTAAGAGTTGCTATTACAATTGGGTTTATCATTTTAATGATTGTGGCCATCCACTAACAAGAAGTCACCATCCTATTTTTGCTAAGATAACCTTTTTTTAATTATATGTGTAGTAATATTCTTGATCAATATTATATATAATATAAAACTTGATTCTGATGTTTGCTGGTCGTAAATCATAATTAGTGGAGTAACTATCAAGACTGATTAGGAATGCTTTTATTTATGCTTTATGGTTGTGGCATCAAATCAGTTTGCTATGTAATATATCTAATAAATTGTCTCCTACAATGATTAAGCTAACTTTTAGTGCTGGTGTTATTAGACACATGGTCTTCATATTTCATATAAATATTTCATTAATGTGTACTAATTATATCTCTTAATTAGATCATTTAATTTATGATATTTCATAGCAAGCCCATATATTACAAATCAGAATGATAGGGGAGCATGCTTCTTTGGTGAGTTTTTTTTTTTTTTTATGTTTTGTACCTGAACATCCTCTCGAACCAAACTCATGGATTTCGGATTTTGCTCGTAACTCGATACTTGTACGGATCATGGTAGATCGAACCGTTTCAAGATTCGGTGATACTCTAGGTGTTGATTAAAAATTGCAATGCATATTTCTTTCCCATTGAAGTAGCAATGTGTTCACGGATTTGAGTAAATATAAATGAGATGCACAATATCAATTCATAATATAAGACATTGTCGTTGTATAATTATTACCGATGCAAATTAGTACTGTAAAAAATTATGTAACTTAATTATTGAAACATTATAATGTTAATGTCATAATCAACCATATATATAATAGAGATAACAAACCATCATTACAGTAATTAAGCAGATTTATGAGTTCTTAATAATTCGGGTTGAGGCGGATTAGCCGAGCCTAGTCTCGATGCAATGACCTCAAGAACAGGTATAGATCTACCCGTCCCGATGACTCAATTGAACGGGTCCAGACAAACTAAAACGTAGATGGATATGTTGGGTTCCGCTTCATTCCATCCTTAATTTCAAAGATCATTCAATTAGTAGATGTACATTTGTGATCTCTATGGACTTATTATACCAGTAAGATCCGATTATAATTAAAAAGGCAAATTCTATTTAGACCCAGGAATTTGTTGAGTATACCAATAAAAAACGATGACAAAACTGCATCTGTTTTGCAACTTTTAGTGATGGATATGTAGGGTACCTATGAGGTAAGGTAAAAAATCTCGTAGGGGATCTACGAGGTAGACTATAAAATCTCGTAGTGCTCCTACGAAGGAAGATAAAAATGTCTTTTTTTAAATAATACATAGATGAACTCAGCAAAATACTGGGATCATCTTGTTTTTTCAGATTTGCTGGCTTTACTCAGCAAATTCTTGGGTCTAAATAGAATTTGCCAATTAAAAAATTTGGTTTGAGTTTGGAACTTGTTATTTTCTACGCATTCCGAATTAATTCAATTTTTGATATTTTTTGAGGGAGGAAAGTAGCTGTCTCACTCGGATTGTCTAGGTAAAAGTTAAAAATATTTGCATGTGCCATTGTTACATGTTAAGATTGTTAAATTACACAAATAGCCCTATTGAATTGTTTTGAAATTTTATGTGATTTGCTTATTGCTGACATAACTTTTACTGTTATTCTGGTTAATGCAGTCATAGAGCTCTATAAATCACATTCTTAATTAGAATGTAAACTGCATTATAATTAAAATCTGCTAGTACTTGAAGTTTATATTTCACTGCAAGAGCATCTCCCGCGAGTTAAATTCTTCAATGATTAGATGTTCATTTTATGGGCACACAGAAGCCAATTAAATAGGCCTCTGACGTTAATTGAGTGCACAAAAGAAGTTTTAAATTTATTTTATTATTGATGGCAAATACAGATTTTATATATATATATATATATATATATATATATATATATATATATATATATATATTAGTGATAGGTGTTCATTCAATGGACGTTCACAAAATGGACACCAATCGCCATTCAGGATCCTGAATTTGAATCTTTAGTGTTATTACGTATAATATTGCCTTAACCGAAGGACTAGAGGGTCATTTTGTAATTTTAAGCACTGGTCATTTCGTAATATTAACCCTTCATATGCAACCACACTGGAGATGCTCTAGCTTGCTAGCTATATTTTTGGGAGATGATCATGAGTCCGTGACATTTGATATATACAATTTTTTGAGAAAATTTCTGTCAATACTAAACTAGTTCAATATACAATTAGCCGATGTTAATCAGTGAAAGTTTCTACTCTTAATCAACGTAGTTTAGCAGCACACGGCACTAAATTAATTGTTATGCATGTAAATATGATTTGAAACAATCACCAAAAGCCACCAGGAACTGAACTTTCAGTTTGAATTTATCTAGTAATCAAGAACTGGTCATTTGAATTTGATCGTTTATATCATGCTTTTTGTTGTCATTTTCCTACAGCGGGATGATGAAATTTTTGAGTACATTCATGTTGACTATTTCCATCAGAAGCAGGTTCAGGTTTTTTTTGTTTTTTGTTTTTTTCTCCCTCTCTATATTCATGTACACACCCATAAATTCGTATTTTTAACAGATTTTTCTATTTTATTTTTTTTGTTCTTAAATAACAGTATGTTAGTACTACAAGTCATAGGCAGCATACATCATGTTATATACTATTATATTTTCAGTGGTTTAAATTACGCTATATAGATTTCGAATATGTTGTATTTTACATCAAAGTCAAAGCTTCTAGCTACTGTGAGAAAGTAGTGTTCTATTTATATGGTTATGTGGTTATTTAAGTATTCTTCCATCTCAACTCTTAGAAACCACAAGGCGCAATTTGTGAAGCTTGTGGTTGTTAAATATATAGGGCTGACAATTAGAACCGACAACCGAAAATTCGAACTGAACCGATCCAAAAAGATCCGAACCCGAACCGAATTCGATGGATCTCGGGTCGGGTCTGGGTGATAAAAAATACAATAAAAACCCGATAAAACCCGACCCGAAAGACCCGACCAAAAAACATTGAAATATATGTAATTTTAGTATTATTTACCATCGGAACCCGAACCGAAGCTGAGGTTGGGTCGGATCCAGATTTTGGAAATGTATAATTTAGACCCGACCCGTCTAGACCCGAGACCCGTCGGGTCGGGTCCAGATTTTGGAAATGTATAATTTAGATCCGACAAAACCCGACCCATCTAGACCTGAGACCCGTTGGGTCGGGTCCAGGTCTATCGGGTCGGATCTAATTGTCACCCCTAGTTAAATACACAACCAGTAGAGTAAAAATCTAGTTGGTACTAACAAAAACTAAATTAACAGTGTAGATTTTGTCTATAATATCTGTGCAAATAAGCTAGAATTGGGAGAACTATTTGCAAAAGTCTAAATGAGATGACATGTTGGTTCAAGGACAATTATTGGGAAGTTATTTGACAAGCTATGCATCTAAGTATTATGTAGTTTTTATACAAGTTTTGATGCTAGTTGCTTTGTAATATTACCATCTCTTTCTAATTTACACATAGATAAAAAGCAAACTTAAGCTATTCCACAGAATGTTCAAAAAATCTATGTGACTTCTGTTTTGCATCTGAATTTGATAGAAAATATTTCGGTGCTTGATTTGAAAAGTGCTTGGCATGTTTTCAACACCGTTATTGTGGAATTTTCCTGTTAATTTTTTTTCTTCTTTCCACAGGAAAATTGATTTATACACAAATTTATTTCCAAATTTGAGGTATATGGAGGTGGCAATTAACTATACTTCAAGGTAAGCACAAGAAGTAGTATTTTCCACGATTAAGATGTGAAATATTGCTGCATTAAGATGTGAAATATTGTTGTGTTCAGGAACAACAACTACATTTAACATCCTAATAATTTTGTTAGCATTCATCGCTAAGGTTCTATTTACACTACTAGAATACAGGGCTATTCCAACGACTCCCTCCCGTTGGAGGCCGTTGGAATAGCCGTTGTAATAGCATTCACGACTTCCAACGGCTTCCAATGGAATCAACGAAATATTTCCAACGAAAAAACCAACGACTTCAAACGGCGTGGTTCCGTTGAAAGCCGTTGCAAATCATTGACTAATCTGCCGTTGGTAACCATTGGAAAAACTGAGTTTTTTTTTTTTTTTTTAAATTCCAGCAAGCATATAACCTTCCAGCCATTACATTTCCAATCCAATTCCAATCCATTTCCAATCCAATTCCAATCAATTCCACATATATACAACACATATATACCAATAACAACATAAACAACCAAAATATCAAAACAACATCAATATAACCAAAACAAAACATCCAAACATCCATAAACTTACAAATACATGTTCATAAACCAAATACATCTAAGTTACATGTCTACAAATCATCTAAACATATCAAATTTATCATTCTCACCCACTCAATGCCAAAACATACAACATACCTTAAGCATCGCTTTCGGAATCAACAAACGACGAAGGACGACTATCATGAATGTGCACATACTTCGCAAACTTATGATTTAGTTGTTCCAACTGCATAGTCTAAAGACGACTCTGGTCACATAGTTACTCAATTATAATTCTAAGCTCTTTAATTTCTTCTTTGTATTGGGCCTTCTTAGGTTGTCGAATCTGCAAATAGAATGAATAGTAAAAATGTTATTTCAGCATATAAAATATTATAACACTGTATATTTAAACGTTAATTTATTGTATGCATACAAAAGGATTCATTACCGTCAAATTCTTGAAGTCACTATTCCAACCACCACGTCGTTGAGAGTTAGACATAATATACCTGCCACATTGATAAACTACCACGTCATTGAGAGTTAGACATAATATACCTGCCACATTGATACATATACAAATCATAGGTAAATGTAATGTGAATAGTTGTGAAAATGCAATATTAAACCTAGATTATAAATGTAATGTGAATAGTTATGAAAATGCAATATTAAACATAGGTAAATGTAATGTGAATAGTTGTGAAAATGCAATACTAAACATAGGTAAATGTAATGTGAATAATTGTGAAAATTACCAAATTTTACTCAGTCTTCGTCAATTTCTTCGTCGTTTTCTGATTCAGACTCGGTTTCGGTTTCTATGTCGTTTTCATCTACACTCTCAAATGCATCGACTAATACATTTGCCTCATCATTTAAAGGCAAAAATCAGTTTGATCGTCTGCAATTGTTATTTCAACATTTTCCTCTAGATCTGCTTGATAGGCTTATTCATCAGGAATATTCTGTCCATTGAACATAAATCTTGCCTAGGTTTTAAAAACCGCAGACCAATCTACTTTATCCCTTTTTGGAGACGGATAAGGGACATAATATGCTTGTAGAGCTTGTTTGGCTAGTACAAAAGGGTCGTACTTTTAATAAATGAGGTATGTTTAATTTCTACAAGATTATACTTTGGATGCATGTTAATACCAGAACCTGAAACATTGCTGAACCAGTTGCATCTAAACAAATAAACATCCTCTGCGGGCCTTGTAAAATGTTGTCATTTGCAAAATCTGAGTTAACTCGCCATAAAAATCATTTACATGATTATTAGGATCTTCACTGCCTTTAACAAACCCACCAATATTGTTTGTTAATTTTTCAGCACCGTATTCTTTGGTGTTGAATTTATACCCATTAACAAAAAAATATTGGATATGTTTTGACTTTCTTTTCGGTCCAAATGCTAAATGTTTTATTCCTTCATCGAGCACATTATTTTTGGGATCAAAAACATAGTTTCTAAACCAACTACTGAAATCTTTGCTTAAATTGCCGCTTGGATTTTGTGATTCATAAATACTGCAAACACAAATAATATATGTTACATTATTATTACCACGTTTAACATAAATTTATTAAAACTTAAAAAAAAATTGATTACCTGACGAAAGGAGCAACTTCAGGACAATTAAGAAGAATATATGTGTGTGCGACATTACAATCTTTATCATTTAGCCATATTTCCATACATTTTCCAGCATGTCGGTCATGTTGTTTAAAAATAGATAATGTTGATTCACAAGAAGAATCTTGTTCAACCCTCTCATCATTACGCGGAACGCTTGCAAATGATAAGTTCACATGATCATTAAAATAATAAGAGAAAAAAAAGAGAGGCTTCTTCTTCGATATATGATTTGCAAATAGAACCTTCAACTCGAGCTTTTTGTCTCACTTTTTTTTAAAATGATTTAAGTACCTAATAAAATATAGTACGGTTCAATATTAAGATCTAAATATAATTAAATTATCATTTGAATACTTAGTATAATAATATACCTTTCACATGGATACATTCATCCTTATTGCACAGGACCTCGAAGACGTGCTTCCTTTGGAAGATGAACAGGTAAATGCTCCATTACATTAAAGAAGCCCGGAGGAAATATTTTTTCCAGTTTGTAGAGCAGTACAGAGATTTCATCTTCAAGTTTTAGTAGACGGTCAACTTTTAAAGTAGTTAAACAAAGCTCCTTGTAAAATAAGGCGAGTTCTGTTATTACATTTCAAACTTTTCCAGGTAACAATTCTTTGAAGGCAATAGGTAACAAATTTTCCATTATTACATGACAATCATGGCTTTTCATTGCACTCAACTTTCCATTTTTATAGTCGACACATCTACGAAGATTAGAGGAAATTCTATCGGGAAACCATAATTCTTCCACCCATTTTAACAGTACTTTAACTTGGTTGTTGTCTAGTTAATAGCATGCTTTGGGTTTTTTACTATCATTGGGCTTCATATGAAGCTCAGGACAATTACATATTTTCTCTATATTACGTCTGGATTTCAAATCATCCTTAGTTTTTCCCTTCACATTCAGAGCTGTATTAAATACATTATCAAATACGTTTTTCTCGTTGTGCATCACGTCAATGTTATGACGGATTAAGAGATGTTTCCAATGAGGAAATGCCCAGAATATACTCTGTTTGCACCAATTATGAATTGTCGATTTACCTTGAATATCAATTTGTTTTTTGGTTTCATGTATCTTTGGATAATCTTTTACAAGTTCATATATTTCCTCACTTAACCAAACCGTCGGTGGCCGTAGAGCCTCATGTTTATTAGACGTAAAAAAAATTGTCTCTTCTAAAAGTATGATCAATATGAAGAAAGCATCAATGACAATCAAACCATGAAATTTTCTTTCCATACGGTAACGAAAATGCTCATGTTTCTTCCATGCAATAAGGACAAGCAAGACGACCGACCGTACTCCAACTCGAAAGCAATGCATATGCAGGAAAATCACTAATAGTGCATAACAAAGAAGCGAACATCCGGATTTTTTTTCTTTTTTGATACGTCGTATGTTTCAACTCCTTCATTCCATAATATTTTCAATTCTTCGATTAGCGGTTGTAAGTAAACATCAATACCCTGTGTCAGATCATCAGGGCTAGGGACGACAACCATGAGAAACATGTATGGAGTTTTCATACACATCCATGGGGGTAGATTGTAAGGTGTGATTATTATAGGCCAAGATGAATATATAGAACCAAACTGAGAAAACGGTGCGAAGCCATCTGTACATAAACCTAGTCTAACGTTGCGGCTTTCCGCTGCGAAATCAGGATATTTTTTATCAAAATGTTTACATACTTCTCCATCTGATGGGTGTGTCAATGTACCTTCTTAAGGAGTTCTCATACTGTGTCATCTCATATGCTGCGCTGTTACGGATGATGCATATAATCTTTGAAGTCTAGGGGTGATGGGTAAATAATGCATACGCTTGTACGGAACTTCTTTTCCTTTCTTTTTTCTTGGTTTGTATTTTTCTTGATTACAAAACTTACATTTTCTAAGATTGTTGTCTTCTTTCCAATACAACATTCAACCCTTTACACATGTATCTATTTTCTGATATGGCAAACCAAAAGATGATATAAGTTTTTTCACTTCATAATAATTTTCATACATTAAATTATCAGATGGCATATGGCGTTTAGCCGCTTGAACAACAGCCGTAAATCCAGCTTCCAGAAGGTTGTATTTTGATTTTATTGCAATTTATTCTGCAGTTACCAATAATTGAGTACCACTTTCACATCCATTCCAAAGGGTTTTTCAGCATTATTCAATAAATTATATATTTTTTTAGCTTCAACATTTGGCTCCTCTTCGACGTTATCATCGTCGTTACCAATCTGAACGATAAGAAACATTGATCGTGCAGCATCTTCGACCATATTTTCTATGAGATTCGTGCTAACTTCAACACTATTGACCTCCGTCGAATGTTCTTCAGTATTAGGGACTACAATTTCTCCATGACGATCCCACAACAAATAATTGGGTAGGAAACCATATTGGCGCAAATGAATCTTAATCATATTCGTTATTAAATAGTTCAATAATTTGCATCTACTACATGGACAATGAATTTCTCTACTGTTTCCGATATTACTTATCGGAAAATCAATGAACACTTTTACCCCATTTTCAAAATGTTCAATTATTGCACTACTAATTTCCCTTCTTTGATACATCCAGCTCCGCTCATTAAAGTAATTGGCCATTTTTCCTATACTTTAAAATCTATGCTGAAATAAAAAATAATGGTTAATTTTATAGTTGTCTACAAACTTTATTTCAAAATAAATAACTATTATTTCATTGACGCTTATGTGTCTTCTTTGATAGTCGGTCATCCTACTTTCCATTGCAAACACAATAGTAATTATATTTCGCAAATCATATCATTTTAAACGATTTCACACAATTTCAGCAGCATTTCCCCCGTGTTCCTAGTATCATATGCACATGCGTGTACATAAGGAACATAAAGGAAATGCCATCAAAATTTTGTGAACCATTTAAAATGATATGATCTACGAAATATAATTAATTTATAGTGTTTGTAACTTGTCCAATACAAGGACAAATCCGATAAATGTTGTATCAGATGAATATAGATTTCCATTTTGTAAAAGAACGAATATCCATATAACGATCATATACAACACTTGTCAGACGAGGCCAAATAATAACTAAGGATTTAAATATTTATCTACATTAAATTTAAATATACAATTTGTAAATATTTTATCGTTTTAGTACATGTGTTAGCTTGTTTTCTTTGTGTAAAGCCATTATGGACTTTGTTGGAAATTATCTCATGTTTTAATTAGTCAAAAAGGCATGTTCCTATTAATGTGTTAAGTGGTAGTAAAGATCCATATTTGTTGGTTAGTGGATAATTGTTTTTAGCCTAAAGTTGATGTTGTTGGAACTAGATTTGCTACAATGGGGAATGGGTAATGAAACTCCAATTAGTATTCTAACTAAAAGGTGACAACATGATACTGTGAGAAAGAGCTTGGCATGCTGCAAGTGAGTTGATGTTGGAACGAATGTGAGTGATGCGGCAGTTGCGAATAAGTACTTGGTGTTAGGGGTGTAAACCGGTCGGACCCGACCAGACGGAGATGTGTCCAAGCTCTATCCTATAACAGATTCGGACAGACACGGAACGAACACCATAGAGCCTCGGACCGAGCCGGACAACGAACTGTCCTGTCCGATATAGCCTTAAATAATAGAAAAACATCGAACATTTTGGATTGGACCAAACACTAGTGTGTCCAAGCTCTGTTCTACAAGAGTATCGTATGGACATGGACCGGATACCAGATAGCCTTGGACCGAGCCGGACAACGGACCGTCTTGTCCAATATACAGGCCTACTTGGTGTTTCAGTCATGGGTGAAGTTGAGATTTGTGAGCATTGATGATTTCTTGGAGACATTGCAGTTGTAGTGTAGTGATGGTTGCATGTAGCGCTAGAAGAAATAGTTAAAGATGGAGATGAGATGACGATGTTTTGAACATCAGTTATGAGGTTGGACTATATGGAGAGCGCTCAAGAACTATTTGATGAGATGTCTAAGAAAAAATAGGCATGCCTACACGGGAAATAGGCAGAGTGAAGTAGGTTTGATTTCGTGTCGTCCAATAAGTAAGTAAAGAAGAGTTGCGGTTCTTACTTGTTGGGAAGATGACAGATACATCAGTATCAGGGATGATCCGAGTGGAGAGGTCCAGTGAGTCATTCGAATGAAACCATAAGTTTTTAGTGATGATTCAAAAGTTGTGAATCATTTAATGTGAAGCAGCTGAGCATGTCCAATCTCATAGAAGGTCAAAGTAAATATGGAGATCATCAATGCCAGTGGATGAAGCAACTAAGAACATTAGTTCCTTGAAAGTTAGTATTTGCATGTAATAAACTGAATGCTTGAGACACAATTAGTTTAAGGGAGTGTAACACCCCGTATGTTGAATAACTTGTAATAATATAAATCAGGGCAGAATTAAATTTTAAGTTCTGAATCAGGGGAAACGGGCTATTCCATTGCGTTCGACTCGGAAAAATACGCGAAATAGAGTTCGAGTTTTCGAAAATCGGAGTCCGTATGACCCAGTTAAGGCCCAACGAAGTTTTCAGAAAATTCAAATTTCGAAAACAGATTTCAAATGCAGAAATGGAGTTAGGCGGGAAAATTCCCGCCACACCCCAAGTCGACTGGGGAGTCGACTTGGGAGTCGACACACAGGGGGGTGTGTCGACAGTAGTGTCGACACCCTAGTCAACACAGGTGGCCGAGCCAGTTTGGCCTGGGTGCACTGCTTTGGCTGTTGGGCTGTGTTTTGCGGCTTGTGACGAAATCTGACGGCTCTAACCTAATCTAGGGTTAATCTAAGGGCCTAAACTACATCCTAAATCTATAAATACACCCTAAGACTACCCTAATCCATACTAAAAATAGATACAACGTCGTCATGCCGTCAAAATGCAAGTAGAAGGAGCCTCCATCAAATTTTAGAAGAAGATAGCTTCTCAAATCAACTTCTAATCAACTCTAGCAACTTAATCTTCTTCATAGGAGTGCTAATCAACAAGTTGTGAGTTTCTATGCCTTTATCAAGCAATTGCTAAACTAATTATGATAGGATATAATGAGGTTATGGTTATGTATGTTGATCAATGCAAGTTATGTTATCATATGCTATGTGTTCATGATGCTAGTTGTGCAAGTTTTATGCTATATGTTCATGATGCTAGTTATGCAAATCACTATGATAAACATTGATCCATTATGACACCATGTTATGCAAGTTTGGTGTTTGATTATATGCAAGTTCATATATGACATGTTATGCAAGTTTGGTGTTTGATTATATGCAAGTTCATATATGACATGTTATGCAAGTTTGGTGTTTGATTATATGCAAGTTCATATATGACATGTTATGCAAGTTTGGTGTTTGATTATATGCAAGTAACATGTGCAAGTTTACACCTTTGTATGATATGCATACATATGCAAGTTTACCCTTTTGTATGTCATGCATATATATGCATGTTTACCCCTTTTTTATGATATGAGTAACATATGCAAGTTCATCCCTTTTTAGACCTATGACATGTATGCAAGTTTATCCCTTTATGATAGGTCTATGACATGAACATCTATGCAAGTTACCCTCTTTATGACATATGTGATTCATGCAAGTTTGGGTTGGTTAATTATGCTAGTTAGGTTTGATGCTATGGTCATATATGCAAGTTGACACCTTTAAAACCCATGTTGATGCTAATGTTATGCTAAGTTGAACCCATTGTATTTGTGATGAATCTTCCCTTTTAAGTATGTCATGTTAGCGTATTACGTGGGGAACGATGGGGTTAATATTCATGTTAACAAAATTGTGGTGAAATTGGTATGATGTTGCATACCATAAGTGGATGGACATAATTGAGTCAATTATGTACATCATTAAATTGGAATTAATTAGGGAAAATTAATTCAAAATATGGGGGTGATTAATTAGGTGTAATTAATCGACTAAGACACGAGGTTGGACCCTTTTGTAGCATAAGACTGCCCGGACCCGACCGGCAAATCCAGCGGCTACAAATGATTGGCCCAATGTGAGAGGTCTTAGGCATAAACTAAATATGTGACAAGTGTAAAGACACGAGGTTAGACTTTGTTATGGCGTAAGGCTTCCCGGACCCGACCGGCAAATCCAGCTGCCATAAAAGACAGTCTAATGTGAGAGGTCTTTACAAAGGTTACGTTCTTAATCAATTAAGAAACACTTAACCAGATAAGCATGTAGTGGGGCATGAGGGGTTAAGTGGGTGCCTTGGGTGGCATGTGGAAATCAAGTAAGTGCCTTAGGTGGCATGTGGAAATCTAGTGAGTTGCCTTGGGTGGCAATAGAAAATACGATTAGAATACTTAACCAAGTGGAAACACGTAATGAAACATGATTAAAGGGTTAAGTGGGATGCACTAGAAAAGGGATAAGCTTAGGTGGGTAGCTTGTGGGGGCCCATTTCAACCAGTAACCCAAAACGTATCTTTGTGGGCTCGACCCAAGTCGAGGACGGGACACGCATACTGGGTTTGACTATAAGAGGCCAAAACGGGTTAGCGGTGGCAACGCAAGTCCAACGGGTTTCATATGCGTGTGTGGACCCGGGCTGGTAGGTAAGACGTTGTTGCATCGTGTAGGTATAAGCCGTGCACCGTTGGTTGTATCGGGTTGCCACTTTGGGGAGTGATACACCCCACTGTGGGGCCAGCACGGGTATCTACGTTAGGGAGCCGATCGCTTGGGAAGTGGTGGGTACACCTAGTGGAGATAGGGGCAGACGACACCTATGTGGTCAGCTAGGGGTACACGAAACTACTAGTTATATTTTCTATGTCCATGGGTGGGATCAACCTTTAAGTAGGAATGACTGGTGTGGTGCAGTGTAGTAATTACCCTTGGGTGGGTAGATGCGTCTTTACCGATATCTTAGTTCATCCTATGTCTAGTTGGCTGCTTAGTGTAGTCATTTATCCCCAGTCATTACCGTACCAAGTTTATATCATACCTTTATTACTTTAATGATTGTATTGTTAAAGTTATAGGACTCGCTCAGACTTATGTCTGACCCCGTTGTTTTCATCTTTTTCCCCCTCAGGTCCTCAGGTTGGGCCTAGCACTAGTGGGCTTTGATCAGATTGCTTTATCTATCTTTTGGAGCTTGGACCATTGATGTAAAGCTCAGCTTATCTTTTCTATTATGGCTATTAGTTATGTAGTGGGATTATGTACTTATGTTTTTATCATGATGGATATTTAGTACTTGACTCTTGTTTTATGGTTTTGTAACCAAACATGTTTACCTTCTGCTGCAATGAAATGATGTTTTAGTTAACAAGTATTATTTATATCTGTCTTGTTGTAATTTTTCTGTTCTATATTCACTTAAAATACTCCACCGAAGTTAAGGCATTCCCTTAGTGAGTGACCTTAGCGGGTGTGGGGTGTTACACGTGGTATCAGAGCTGAAGGTTACCAGAACAGATAAAACTTTTAGAAAAACTATTTTTCTAAAAACATTTTTAGAAGAAGTATTTTCAAAAACATGTCTTCTGAGAGAAAAGTTTTTGAAAGAAAAGCATAATCCCCAATAGCCATATCTTTATCTTTCGAATTCTCCGTTTTGAATCTTTCCTTTTTTGTTTCAGCATGGCTGAAGATCTTAACTTTCCGGAGGGTGTAGCGATACCAGTATGGTATAGGAGATTGATGGAGGCTAGGGCCGCCGCTGCGGGTCCAGCAAATGTTCCTCCACCACCAGTTGCACCCGATCTTCCTTCCCCTCCTCCTCCTCGCGCGGATACTTTTGCTAAGACTTACAAGGAATTTAAGGCTATGGGAGGGAAACCTTTTCAAGGATCAGAAACTTTTGTGGAAGCTAGGGATTGGCTTAAGGAGGTGGAAGAGTTGATAGATATCTTTGAGATGGAAGAAGGAAAGAAAGTCAAGTTAGCTGCTTGGTTAATGAAGGGAGAGGCCTCGTTCTGGTGGGAGGTCACTAATGGAGAGCGCCCTGTTGACTCTTGGGCGGATTTCAGACAAAGGTTTGTGGCAAAGTTCCTCTCAAGGGCGGAAGAAAATCTGTATATGGAAAGGTTCTTGACTCTAAAGCAAGGAAACCTATCAGTGAAGGAATATGTCAACAAGTTTAATCAGTTGGCAAGGTTTGGCATAGACATGGTGAATACACCGGAGAAGAAGGCTTTGAGGTTCGTTAAAGGCTTGAATGAACCGATGCATGGATTGGCTATGACTCACATCCCTATGGGGGCCACCTTTGAGAAACTAGTAGACATGACACTTATGCATGAGGAAGAGAAGGGTCCCAATGCTAATAAGGCACCCGAGAAGAAAGGAGATCAGAAGAGACCTCAACAGCAACAGCAAAACAAGGGTGGGAAAGGCAACGGTGGCAAGGGAAAGAAGAAGTGCTTCAATTGCGGGACACCAGGCCACCTAAGCAAAGATTGTCGGAAGAAGAAGAAGACTGGCTGCTTCCACTGTGGTGAAGCAGGGCATCTAGTGATGGACTGACCTAAGAAGGGGCAGAGGACGGGATCTACCTCAGGGGGACAGGTGCAAGCTCTTATGGCACCAGCTCAGGCAAGGGGGTAAGTTCAGGCTCTCGCGGTTCCACTGATTCAGGAAAGAGGTAGAACTATTTCCGTTGAAAGTCTGGTTTTTCTGTTTGATCATCCTGTCCGTACTTTATTCGACTCTGGCGCATCGCATTCGTTTATCTCATCATCATTAGTTGAGTCACTGCACTTAGACACCAATCTAGTAGATGATCCCTTGGTTGTTTCAAACCCAATTGGGGGCTCCACTTATTTGTCCATGATATGTTTGGGTTTGAAGATTTCTATACTTAGCGTTGAGTTTAGATGTGATGCTTTTGTTTTGGGCTTCACGGGCTATGGGTTGATTTTGGGCATGGACTGGTTATCCAGTAATGGTGCCGTTCTTGATTGTGAAAGGAGAGTTAGGCTCATAACCCGCTTGGGTAACACTCTCGAGATCTCTTATAATCCCATGAATTCTGTTATGCTAAGTTATCTTGAATCGCTTGACGCTTCGGTCGAGAGTTTGCGATCTGTTAGAGTGGTCCGAGAATACTCGGATGTGTTTGAGGAGGTGAAGGGCTTACCTCCGAAGCAGGAGATAGACTTCCGAATATATCTGGTGGACAATGCTAAGCCAGTATCTTTGCCAGTGCGCCACATGGCTCCTCGTGAGAGGAGGGAACTCCATAAGCAAGTAGGGGAGTTTCTTGAGAAGGGGTTCATAAGACGAAGTATATCGGACTGGGGTGCTCCAGTAGTTTTTGCCACGAAGGCGGATGTGTCCCTCAGACTTTGTGTAGACTATAGAGAACTCAACAAACTTACAAAGAAGAATAGACACCCATTGCCGAGGATTGATGATCTCTTTGATCAGTTGGTTGGCGCCTCAGTGTTTTCGCAGTTGGACTTAGCCACGGGGTTTCATCAGTTGAGAGTGGCTGAGGATAGCATAGACAAGACTGCCTTTAGGACTCCGGATGGTTTCTATGAGTGGCTTGTGATGCCATTTGGGTTGACGAACGCCCCCGCATACTTTGTTGATCTGATGAGTAGGGTGTTCAGGGAGTACCTTAATAAGTTCGTGGTGGTCTTTGTGGATGACATCTTAGTCTTTTCTAACAGTGAAGAAGAGCATGCCCTACATCTTAGGGAAGTGTTGGAGACTCTTCGAGCGCATAGCCTTAAGGCTAAATTCTCTAAATGTCACTTTTGGAGGAAGGAAGTGCGGTTCTTAGGGCACGTGGTCTCTAAGGAAGGGATAGCTGTGGATCCCGCGAAGGTAGTGTCCATCCAAGATTGGAAGGTTTCGAAGAATGCTACCGAGGTGAGGAGTTTCTTGGGGTTGGCTGGCTACTATAGGAAGTTTATCAAGGACTTCGCGAAGATATCAGCCCCATTAACTCGCTTGACAAAGAAGAATCTAGTCTTCACATGGGACGTAGATTGTGATGATGCGTTCCAACGGTTAAAGAGAGCTTTAACCACAGCCCCAGTCTTAGTGTTATCAGATGGGAGTAATCCATTTGTTGTCTATACCGATGCTTGTGGGACAGGACTAGGCGCAATCTTAATGCAAGAGGGAAGGGTAATAGCCTATGGGGGAAGGCAGTTGAGAGCGCATGAGAAAAATTACCCTACACATGATCTAGAGTTGGCCGCTATTGTTTTCGCGCTTAAGTCTTGGCGCCATTATCTTCTTGACGAGAGGTTCGAGTTATTCACCGGCCATAAATCCTTGAAGTACTTGTTTTCTCAGAAGGATTTGAACTTAAGACAGCAAAGGTGGATGGAGTTCTTAGCATCCTATGATTTCGAGATAGCGTATACCCCTGGCAAGGGTAATGTGGTGGCAGACGCCTTAAGCAGAAAAAGGTTGTCCTTGAGTCCATTGTTCGTGGAACGACGAAGCCTGGAATTTATCTCGATGTTTGACTTCAGGCCTTCCGTTGACTTTGTACCCGGTTTGCTAGCATCCTTAGAGGTCAGACCTACTCTTTTGGGATGGATTGGCGAGGCACAGCGGGACGACCCACATTTGGTTGAGTTAGTAGAGAAGCTCATAAGGGGGGAGTCGTCCAGCCATTTGAGTAGGTACACCCTAGACGATAGGGGGTGCTTGTGTAGAGACGGTAGACTTTGTGTACTACAAGACGAGGGTTTGAGGAAGGCTATTCTTGATGATGCGCATCGTTCGAAGATGACCATTCATCCCGGTGGGGACAAGATGTACCAAGACATGAAGCGAGTTTTCTTTTGGGCCGGTATGAAGAAGGATGTGGCCGAGTATGTCGCTAGATGTTTGGTGTGACAACAAGTGAAAGCGGAGCAAAAGAAACCCGGTGGGTTGCTTCACCCATTGGAAGTTCCGCAATGGAAGTGGGATAGCGTCTCGATGGATTTTATTGATGGGTTACCGAGATCGAGGAAGGGTAATACGGGAATTTGGGTTGTGGTAGACAGACTTACTAAGAGTGCCCATTTCATACCCGTGAAGAGTAAGAGGATTGCTCCATGGCTAGCTTTAGTTTACCTTCGAGAGATAGTTCGGTTACATGGAGTACCTTCGAGCATAGGGAGCAATCGAGATCCTATCTTCACTAGCGAGTTTTGGAAGAGTTTGCAAGAGGCGGTAGGGACTCAGTTGTGTTTGAGCACCGCATATCATCCTCAAACAGACGGCCAGACCGAGAGGGTGAATCGTATTCTAGAAGACCTTTTGAGGCTATGTATCTTAGATTTTGGAGGTACATGGGAAGAGCATCTTCCATTGGTGGAGTTTGCGTATAATAACAACTTTCAATCTAGTATTGTCATGGCTCCTTTCGAAGCTATTTATGGAAGGCCTTGTCGATCACCTACATGTTGGTGGGAGTCTACGGATAAGATCGTGCTTGGGCCTGATATGGTTAGAGAGACTTCGGAAAAGATTGATTTGATTCGAAGAAGGATGAAAGCAGCGCAAGATAGGCAGAAATCTTACGCGGATAAGAGGAGGACGGATCTTGAGTTTGATGTTGGGGACATGGTCTTTGTCAAAGTATCTCCATTATGGAATGTTGTTCGCTTTGGGTCTGTTGGAAAGTTAGCACCAAGGTTTGTAGGACCGTTTCCTATTAAGGAAAGGATTGGACAGATGGCATATAGAGTGGATTTGCCCGAGAGACTTAGTGGTGTACATGACGTATTACATGTGTTACATTTGAGGAAGTGCCTACATGAGACCGCAGAGGTGGTAGAGCCGAGTTTGCTTAGAGAAGTGGAGGTAGAGCGAGATGCGACTATTCGATGAGCTCCTACTCGCATCCTTGGGTCAGAGATTAGGAAGTTGAAAAACAGAGAGGTTCAACTAGTCAAAGTGCAATGGGGAGATGATGAGAGCAACGCTACTTGGGAGACAGAAGTGAAGATGCGTTCTTTGTACCCATTCCTTTTTGAGGGTATGTCTTTTAACTTCTCCTTTATCGTTTGTCTAGTACTTATCTTATCTTTAGTATGTCCTCTCATTAGTACCTTTGACCTTTAGATAGGGTAAACCTATGGTTGAAACATGTGTTTGAGACATGTTATGATTGATGGATGCGTGTGGATGCAAGTGTTTGCTAGTGGTTGCTCGTGGATGCATATACACACACTTTAGACACTAGATCGGCTCAGTCACTTCATATTGCATATTGCATATAATTGTGTGTAGGTAGCTATATTAATGGATGTATAATGGTTGTGTTATCATATGGATGATGCATTTTGGTGTATGGTTGTGCACACATGTAGAAATAGTATGTGTCGATAGGGTTCTTTCGCATACATATTGGATGCATAGCACTATCATGGTTTGCATTAAGGAGGTCAACTGAATACGTAGACCGCCTGATTTTGCATTAGACAGGGAACATATACACACACTTTTTGCATATGTTCATACAGCATTAGAAACTTTAAGGACAATGGATGCCAGTGTTTGATGGTTTAGAAGATGGTTGTTTGGTTGGTAGGATACGTTCTTCTTGACTTAGAGATTTCTGGGACGAAATCCTTTAAGTAGGGGAGAATGTAACACCCCGTATGTTGAATAACTTGTAATAATATAAATCAGGGCAGAATTAAATTTTAAGATCTGAATCAGGGGAAACGGGCTATGCCATTGCGTTCATCTCGGAAAAATACGCGAAATAGAGTCCGAGTTTTCGAAAATCGGAGTCCGTATGACCCAGTTAAGGCCCAACGAAGTTTTCAGAAAATTCAAATTTCGAAAACAGATTTCAAATGCAGAAATGGAGTTAGGCGGGAAAATTCCCGCCACACCCCAAGTCGACTGGGGAGTCGACTTGGGAGTCGACACACAGGGGGGTGTGTCGACAGTAGTGTCGACACCCCAGTCGACACAGGTGGCCGAGCCAGTTTGGCCTGGGTGCACTGCTTTGGCTGTTGGGCTGTGTTTTGGGGCTTGTGACGAAATCTGACGGCTCTAACCTAATCTAGGGTTAATCTAAGGGCCTAAACTACATCCTAAATATATAAATACACCCTAAGACTACCCTAATCCATACTAAAAATAGATACAACGTCGTCATGCCGTCAAAATGCAAGTAGAAGGAGCCTCCATCAAATTTTAGAAGAAGATAGCTTCTCAAATCAACTTCTAATCAACTCTAGCAACTTAATCTTCTTCATAGGAGTGCTAATCAACAAGTTGTGAGTTTCTATGCCTTTATCAAGCAATTGCTAAACTAATTATGATAGGATATAATGAGGTTATGGTTATGTATGTGGATCAATGCAAGTTATGTTATCATATGCTATGTGTTCATGATGCTAGTTATGCAAGTTTTATGCTATATGTTCATGATGCTAGTTGTGCAAGTTTTATGCTATATGTTCATGATGCTAGTTATGCAAATCACTATGATAAACATTGATCCATTATGACACCATGTTATGCAAGTTTAGTGTTTGATTATATGCTAGTTCATATATGACATGTTATGCAAGTTTGTTGTTTGATTATATGCAAGTTCATATATGACATGTTATGCAAGTTTGGTGTTTGATTATATGCAAGTTCATATATGACATGTTATGCAAGTTTGGTGTTTGATTATGTGCAAGTAACATGTGCAAGTTTACACCTTTGTATGATATGCATACATATGCAAGTTTACCCTTTTGTATGTCATGCATAAATATGCATGTTTACCCCTTTTTTATGATATGAGTAACATATTCAAGTTCATCCCTTTTTAGACCTATGACATGTATGCAAGTTTATCCCTTTATGATAGGTCTATGACATGAACATCTATGCAAGTTACCCTCTTTATGACATATGTGATTCATGCAAGTTTGGGTTGGTTAATTATGCTAGTTGGGTTTGATGCTATGGTCATATATGCAAGTTGACACCTTTAAAACCCATGTTGATGCTAATGTTATGCTAAGTTGAACCCATTGTATTTGTGATGAATCTTCCCTTTTAAGTATGTCATGTTAGCGTATTACGTGGGGAACGATAGGGTTAATATTCATGTTAACAAAATTGTGGTGAAATTGGTATGATGTTGCATACCATAAGTGGATGGACATAATTGAGTCAATTATGTACATCATTAAATTGGAATTAATTAGGGAAAATTAATTCAAAATATGGGGGTGATTAATTAGGTATAATTAATCGACTAAGACATGAGGTTGGGCCCTTTTGTAGCATAAGACTGCCCGGACCCGACCGACAAATCCAGCGGCTACAAATGATTGGCCCAATGTGAGAGGTCTTAGGCATAAACTAAATACGTGGCAAGTGTAAAGACACGAGGTTAGACTCTGTTATGGCGTAAGGCTGCCCGGACCCGACCGGCAAATCCAGCTGCCATAAAAGACAGTCTAATGTGAGAGGTCTTTACAAAGGTTATGTTCTTAATCAATTAAGAAACACTTAACCAGATAAGCATGTAGTGGGGCATGAGGGGTTAAGTGGGTGCCTTGGGTGGCATGTGGAAATCTAGTGGGTTGCCTTGGGTGGCAATAGAAAATACGATTAGAATACTTAACCAAGTGGAAACATGTAATGAAACATGATTAAAGGGTTAAGTGGGATGCACTAGAAAAGGGACAAGCTTAGGTGGGTAGCTTGTGGGGGCCCATTTCAACCAGTAACCCAAAACGTATCTTTGTGGGCTCGACCCAAGTCGAGGACGGGACACGCATACTGGGTTTGACTATAAGAGGCCAAAACGGGTTAGTGGTGGCAACGCAAGTCCAACGGGTTTCATATGCGTGTGTGGGCCCGGGCTGGTAGGTAAGACGTTGTTGCATCGTGTAGGTATAAGCCGTGCACCGTTGGTTGTATCGGGTTGCCACTTTGGGGAGTGATACACCCCACTGTGGGGCCAGCACGGGTATCTACGTTAGGGAGCCGATCGCTTGGGAAGTAGTGGGTACACCTAGTGGAGATAGGGGCAGACGACACCTATGTGGTCAGCTAGGGGTACACGAAACTACTAGTTATATTTTCTAAGTCCATGGGTGGGATCAACCTTTAAGTAGGAATGACTGGTGTGGTGCAGTGTAGTAATTACCCTTGGGTGGGTAGATGCGTCTTTACCGATATCTTAGTTCATCCTATGTCTAGTTAGCTGCTTAGTGTAGTCGTTTATCCCCAGTCATTACCGTACCAAGTTTATATCATACCCTAATTACTTTAATGATTGTATTGTTAAAGTTGTAGGACTCGCTCAGACTTATGTCTGACCCCGTTATTTTCATCTTTTTCCCCCTCAGGTCCTCAGGTTGGGCCTAGCACTTGTGGGCTTTGATCAGATTGCTTTATCTATCTTTTGGAGCTTGGACCATTGATGTAAAGCTCAGCTTATCTTTTCTATTATGGCTATTAGTTATGTAGTGGGATTATGTACTTATGTTTTTATCAGGATGGATATTTAGTACTTGACTCTTGTTTTATGGTTTTGTAACCAAACATGTTTACCTTCTACTGCAATGAAATGATGTTTTAGTTAACAAGTATTATTTATATCTGTCTTATTGTAATTTTTCTGTTCTATATTCACTTAAAATACTCCACCGAAGTTAAGGCATTCCCTTAGTGAGTGACCTTAGCAGGTGTGGGGTGTTACAGGGAGGGTGTTAGAAATTATTTCATGTTTTAATTGGTCAATAAGGCATGTTCCTATTTATGTGCTAAGTGGTAGTAAAGGCCCACATTTGTAGGTTAGTGGATAATTATTTTTAACTTATTTAAATTTTTGTATTTCCTACCGTTCAAAAAGTAATAACAATGTAGTTCTCTTAGTGTTTTACATTTATAAATCTCTCATTGTTATGTAATGACAGTCAGAACAAAGCTCTCCCTCCTCCTACATAGGGTGCACGCATATGAGTTGACACACACACACGCTTCTAACAAAAAGAATCTCTGAAGTTACGTGCCTACCAACTCATATTTGTACTTCGCTCCTTCAATTTATTCCGTGATGTGGGATTTATTTATTCAAACTGACATTCCTTTCTTAAAAACATGTGAGACAATTCTAACAGTCTTCCACTTGACTCGCATCCTACTAGTATCTTTTGAGAGCACTACCTTGTCTGCATGACCCAATTCGTAACCTTCGGCTCTGATATCACTGTTACATAACAACGGTAGGAACAAAGTTCTCCCTCCTCCTGCATAGGGTGCATGCATATGAGTTGGCATACAGATGCTTGTAAAAAAAGAATCTCTTATGTTACGTGCCTACCAACTCATATTTGTACTTCACTCCTTCAATTTATTCTGTGATGCGATACTTATTTATTCAAACCGACTTTCTTATCTTAACAACATGCGAGGCAATCGTAAAGTCAAAGTAGGTTTGATTTTATATCATCCAACAAGTAAGTGAAGAAGAGTTACGGTTCTCAATTGTTGGGGAGGTGATAGGTAAAACAATATCAGGGATGACCCGAGTGGAGAGATCCAGTAAGTCCTTTGAATGAAACCATTAGTTTTTAGTGATGATCCAAATATTGTGAATCATTCAATGTGTAGCAGTTGAGCATGTCTAGTCTCATATAAGGTCAAATTCGATACGAAGATCATCAATGTCAGGGGATGAAGCAAGTAAGAACATTATTTCCTTGAAAGTTAGTAGTTGCATGTTATAAACTAAATGCTTGAGACAAATTCAGTTTAAGGGAGGGTGTTAGAAATTATCTCATGTTTTAATTAGTCAATAAGGCGTGTTCTTATTAATGTGTTAAGCGGTAGTAAAGATCCAAATTTGTAGGTTAGTGGATAATTTTTTTTTGGCATATTTAAAGTTTTGTACTTCCTACCGTTCAAAAAATAATATCAATGTAGTTCTCTTGGAGTTTTAAGTATAAAAATCTCTCACTGTTACGTAACGATGGTCAGAACAAAGCTCACACTCTTCCTGCATAGTGCGCACGCATATGAATTGGCACACACATGTTTGTAACAAAAGGAATTTCTGATTTTACATGCCTACCAACTCATGTTGTATTCCACTCCTTCAATTTTTCTTTTCTTTGCATACTTAAAACAACAGATCTCAAATCTTAAAATGCAAGTGGTCGCAGCCCCTTTAACATTTAGTAGATCTTAGCAATTGAAGATCCAAGCGGCAAAGCTCTAAGTGGTGATGTTCCAATGCTATTTTAAGAGGACATGGGTTTATTTGTGTTCCTTTTTTGAAGCTTCATAAATAACATTTTTTTTGTGGTTCCACAGAGGATTCTTCGAAAGCAATTTTTCATATTACTCTGCTCCTCTCTCTCTCTCTCTCTCTCTCTCTTTACCTGTCTGATACCATGTAGAATTTGATATTAAGAGAAGAAGAGAGATTTATAAACGTAAAACCCCAAGAGAACTACATTGTTATAATTTTTAAACGATAGGAAATACAAAGCTTTAAATAGGCCAAAAAAAATTATCCACTAACCTACAAATGTGGATCTTTACTACCACTTAACACATTACCTTATTGACTAATTAAAACATGAGATAATTTCTAATAGAATTGTGATTCTCTTTATTTTAATAACAAGCATATGAACGCATAACTCCTTTGTCTCCAAGCACTTTGACTTTATTTTCCCCTGCAGCTCCAAGACCAGAAATAATCGAGATGAGCTTTAGTTATAGGGAAAGTCTAGTTGGATTTTTTCTTGGTAAGCACGTTGACATATGTAATTTGTGCAACTCAAACGTCTGTTAAATATAGAGGAAATTAATCAACTAATCAAGTAATTAAGTATAAAGTTGTATGGAAGGATTTCAATAAAAGCATACGAAATAATTCAAAAGTAATTGGGCAATTCATTTCTGTTGTCTCTAAGATACTGCCATCTTCCTAGAATATGTTGAAGTGAAGGTACTGGCTCAACTCCATATTAGATGAGAATCTTCACTACTATTTCTCTTCAGTTAAAACCTTAAAATAAAAGTGATGTTTTTGAGTGTAGGCTAAGTATTTGGAAAAATTGAATATTTAGTTTTACAGTATGCCAAGTCTCCTCGTTATAATAGTAATAATAATAATTTTGTAATACATAGATACTAAACGTAGGCAATTTGCTAAACCTTTGTAAGTCTGTGTGCACTCTATTAATTCATTGTGTGTTTGGTGATTGGATTATATTTTAACTTATCATATATTTCCCAAAAGTTATAGATAACTACTTGATAAAACTTATTTTGGTTGTTTCCATGGTATTTTCATAGTAGAATGGTTCCGATTTTATTTTGTTGTGTGTTTGGTGATTAGATAAAATTTAATTTTTTTCTAATTTACTATGCTTTTATTTCTAACTACTCAATAAGTTTAAATTTGATTGTTTATGTTATATTTTAATGGTACAATGGTGTCAGATACAGTTGTCATGTTAGAAGGTTAGTAATTTGATCGTTGGTTCTTTTAGGAGCAATATGGATAATTATAGAGTCATCCAGCCCGATGAAAAATGAAATTTTGAAACATTAAAGAAAATCAAAGGTGATGTGCTGCAATCAATTCATGGTATAAGAACCTGATGTACCATGGTAGAATAAGAGATATCATCAGCTCTCACTATAGCAATTCTATGAGAAATGCTTGATACCAATGAAAGAAAAAGTGGCATTTTAGTTTTGAGTGTCCGATCTTCAATATGAGAAGGTAGATGAAGGAAGTTTCATTTTCAACAATGGTTAGTTTAGATGTACATAGTTGAGCACCGATGGAAGTTTCTTTGGCAGTTACATAAGGACCAATGGTTGAGCATTTTACAATGAAAAATATTATCATGTTATAAGCGTTAGAATAGCGAGGTATCTAATATTTGATGGCATTGTTAAGATTGTCGTAGATGTTGGGCAAGCTATATTCTTGTGTGTAGTTCGCTATCATGGAAGCTTTGGGTTAACTTGGCTTGAAGATAATAGTGGATGGACAAAGAATGAGAGTGACAATGGTTCTTTGATGGATAAACAGTGTTCAAATTAGTGGCATATACGCGTTTTGATAAGAGATAGTCTTGGGTGATTTAGTTGTTCCTTATAGTTATACCATTTCATATTATATATAACCCCGTGTTTTGAAAAATCATAATACAGGGAAGATAATTAATAATAAGCCTGTAAAGAAATAGTCAAGACATATATTGAATAATTTAGTAAATGAGTTTTGAAAGAATAAATATGAAACGTCTTAAATATATTAAATTTAGTGGAATTAGAGTTAGGTCAATAAAACTTAGTCATACATGCACGTGGTAATGAATTCGAATATTTGTATTAAGGTAAATTAATAAGATAAATTAATAAAGAATTTAACGTAACACAAAATCAATATAATATATATTCCCCTAACCTATTCACCTCGCCATTTTACATTCGCTTGATTTCCAATGCAAAGCTCCATCAATCGGCAACTGCCCGCATCTTAAAGGACTCGAATTTTGACCAAAATCGAAGTTTGCGTCCATGGTGGCATGGATTGCTCGTTTTGAAATCGTTAACAAACAAAAGTATATCAAAGGAAATTAATGTAAACTCACAACGGAATTAAAAATATAATATAACATACTTATTGACTAAGGTTTTTACCTTGAAATATCATCATTATATATTTAGTTATATTGTTAGTGCTAAGCATAAACAAGATTTCACCGATTGTCCATTCCGTCTTCCATCAACAACATGTTCTTCCAAAACCTAACATATATGTTGCAACGAGTTAAAATAATGTTATGGTGATTGAAAAATTAAATATAGTTATCTATTTCTTGACCAAAGCAACTTAAAATGAACATATATGGCTCGTACAGACTCAGATTGGCTTGAAATTTGGTGGGTATACTTAGAATACATAAAAGAAGGCTAAAAAATTGAAGTCAGCTGAAGTAGATTTTATGGATCAACATTGCTCCATACCATATGGATCAGATCCGACCCATATAGTGTGTTCCCCACCAATTTCAATCTATATGGCAAGTCTTATATCATATATAGTGCATTACCAAAGTTTCATGTCGATCAGACAAGTACTGAGTGAGTGATGGATGGACCATCATTGAATTTTGATAGTTTCATGGACATAATCGAGCCCGTGAGGATTGATCCAATTGTATTGAACCTTATGTGGGGGCCTTCCTACCCATCAACATTGCATATGTGAAGGTTCATGTCATTTGGTTAAGAATTGAAGGAATTATGGTTCCACTTCAAATTCGAACAAATCATAAATAGGCCAAGTAGATGGTAGGCGTCGATCCATCCCCAATGGACCGAAATAGATCCATGGCCAATGTGCACAACCCTTCATGATCCATATCATCTTGATCCTTATCACTAAATGAGTCTAACTACAAAGTTTGGTGTCAATTCGTTGCCCCCAACGTAGGATACTTGATGGAATGTACATTTTGAAATCAGTCCAACATAATTTGACTTCCAAGTATGTATGAACGAAGCCCAAATATTATGAAACTTAGCAGAGGGAATCATGATAATATTTGAAGGACAAATTAAGGAGCACCAAAAATACCATAAATCTATAGACTATGGATAGGTAATCCTTCTAAAGAAGTCCAAATCCTACAAAACTTGACAGAGGATATCACAAGGACATATGAAGCCCAAAAGAATCGATAAGGACCAAAAATACCCTAAATCAATGGGAATGTGCCGATCCATAGGCTATGGATAAGTAATGATCCATCAAACTTACCTGGATTGGAGTGATTTCTTTGGCATGGCATTCTACCCCAGGTAATCCCACTGAAGCAATATCTTGGCTCAACTCATCCCCAAACTCCTATAAATAACGTACTACCTTCAACTAGAAGAGGTAGGACACCCCTGACCATGTCAAAACTCTATCATATCAGATCTTGAAAGGAAACATAATTTTTGTAATGAATATTCAGCTCTTCTTCACTTCTTATCTCCTCCAAACAATTCTAATTAGTTGTAATCCAGATCTAGGTAAAACTAATCAAGATCCAGAAAGATCTAACTAGAAGGAGTAATAAAAGATTGATTAAAGTTAATATAGGTTAAATAAATGAAAACATGTAATGATAAAATAAGAAGAAAAGAAACTAAATAATGCACAAGATCACACAACAAAATGAGAAAAATTGATATTATTATCAGTTCATAAAGATGTTTAACAATATGCACTTGATTCCCGGTTACAATACATCAGAGTTATACATTAAACATAATATATCAATAATGCAACGGGAATGAAATAGTATAATACTATCTTCAAATTAAAATCCATCTTCATCTTCAATCAACTACGGTCTTCAATAAATGAAAACAACTCAGGCTAACCCAAGCATAATAGACATACAAAACAGTCACGTCAAGGCTATATATTCTTATGTGAGTAAACACAATCATGAAAAAAAATGCAGTAACTAAGTCATTACAAGGAAAAAATTAATTACTTTATTATTTCTAATTAATTATCCTTTCACAAATCTATTACATGTCTTTGACATAACAATAATATATTCATTTTTTCATTTGAAATCATGTATCGTATTCAGAATTACTAATTAATTTACTATTGAAAATGTAGTTATTTGAAAATTCGAATACCAAGAACAATCATATCAAGAGATATGAGATTCATTTGGGATTTCTCCCAACAACAAGGCCAATGTGTCATAGCCTATCAAAATATATACATCGTCGAGGTACATCCTCGATGGACTGCACTCAGGTTCTAAGTGAGCCTTTGAATCAAAAATGATCTCGAATTATGGAAGATCTTATCATTGGTAACATATAAACTCAGCTGTTACCAAAAGTTTTGCAACTCTCTTCATTTGAAAACTCTCTTCATTTAGAACCCAATGTTTTTCATTTCGGGAAAATCCAATAGTCAGATCTCCAGTACGTCAATTTGAAATTATTGGTCGAACTTCGCGAACTCCCGCTGCACGACAAGTCCTACTCGGACCAAATTCAATTTATAATTAAAATTAAATTGAATTACTTCTAAAATAGTTTATTAATTATATCAAACATATATAATTAGTTTTGGAAACTGTATTTAACTGATTTCACTTTAAAATCCAATATTTCATTATTTAATCAATTTAATATTAGTTTAGTCATAAAAATAATATTATATTTCAAAATTTATTATTTGAAGTCCAAATTTTTCTGAAGTCCATTATAAAAATAAATAAGATAATTTTGAAAAGAAACTTTCATTAAAACCTTTTCTGGGTACCCTAACTGAACTTCACTTTTAAAGTTACTATTCATTTCAAATTTAAATTTGAAAATATGCCTTTATTAATTGAAAATTAATTCAAATCAACTTCTTACTTTTACAAAAAATATTCATAGTGACTTAAACTACCTTTCCAAATTATTTTGAATTTAAAATCAGAACTTTTATTTTTCACTGAATATCTTGTTAATAAAATATTCAAATTAATTCCAAATTGGAATGAGATTCAACCAATCACCATATAATTCAACTTATATGGATTTCACACATCATTAGCATCCTATAATGGTCATCAACAATTATTAACATCATATTTCCATCTAGTGGCATCGTCGGCCTAAGTGTTTATATCATTAACACTAAATACCCAATCAATCTATTGTTAATTAAGGTATTAAAACTCATTAACATTTTGTTGCCATAACTGACAAAATTTTTCCACATTAACACACATCACATTCAAATGGTCATCCATATCAACCAATGGTCCACTAATATTAACAACACTACATACTTATTCAATATCACATATTCACCAATGTTTTCTTTACTTACTATGAATCAAATTTTCGTGTCAATAAGTAATTAACTCAACCTCTTGCTAACTTAACAATTAACAATTTTAAACATGCTTATCACATCATTTATCATTTATATGTAAATCACATAACAATTCGTCACTAACACATGTATTAACTGATTAACCAAATCTAGTTAACAACAAGTGGGTGCAGAGTTCTCGCTGAGGGATCCACTCCTCCGACCTTTAGTGTAAAAATTACTAACAAATACCATGCTTCCATCTTTTCTTAACAACTTAAAATTTTCATCTTTAAAATCACAAATACCACACTAACTATTTGTATGTAGGTTAACACTTGGATTTAAGAGCAAAAGGTGAATTTTTTTGAGGGCTTGGAGAGCTTGGCTGAGCCTATGGGTCACGCTTTAGGCTACGTAGGGTAGGGGTGTGTTCGTGTACTAGTGGGGGTAGTAGGGGTGTTGGTATGCTAGGGGTTATAGGATAGGATAGAAGTGGAGAAGTGGGTGAAATATTGAATTTTAAAGGATATGGAAAGTTTTTGGAGCAAGGGGCCCCACATGGTGGAGGATTGGTGGTGTGGGGTGGTGCGCCTTATGGTGGAGGGTGCTGGCGGTTGATGGTTGCGGAGGAGGAGGTGGCTTGAGCTTCGGTGGAGAGGAAGGGGAAGAAAAAGGAAAATGGTGGAAAAGGAAATGAAATAAAAATAAAAACGAACTATCTCTCTCTTCCATTTGCAAATGTACTTAAGAGGAGTGAGCTTTTTGGAAACCAAGACATGTGTTGAGGAGTACAATGTGTTTTATAAATGTAGGAGGGCTTCGGAAATGGTGAAAAGGGAAATGATTATTTTAAGCAAATCTTTAATTAATAGTTTAGGTGTATATAAGGAAGGTAATATCAACACTTAAATTTATTTAAACTCTTATGAAATCATTAGTACAGGTTATTAAGTCATTAATGTTTTCATTTACTATTTTATCAATGTTTTATAACTGTTCGGTATTACCCAAAACTGCTTAATTTCAAGTCAAATTTCAATAAGACGATTTCTACATGTTTTCAACTCATACGACCAAACTGTAAATCCATTAAATACAAAATTTGAAATCCTGCTATATTTCACTAATACAGATCCAATAAAATTGGTCTCGTTGAATTTGGAAACCGTTTGAAAATGGCCTTATTTCTAGATTTTATTGAATTTTAACTGATTTTTCAATATACGTTAATATTACGTATGCTCACACATTAATTCTGATTGACTTAAAATTTGGATCCTTACCATATTTTAACATAATGGATATGATAAAATTAGTTTCATCGAATTCTAAGACTGTCTCAAAAATGGTCTATTTTCAGGCTATCAAAATAATATTAAATTATTGATTTTCACAAAATTCATTTTAATTCGGTCTTGAAAGTTCACTAACCTTATTCTAACCTCACCAAGATATAAAATAAAATTAGAGTTCATTTGCAATAGTTTTACCAAGTCTAGATTCAATATTTGCAGAAATTTGAAATTCAATCAGATTTATCCATTTAAAAATCCTTTTTAAATCTATTTAAATCCTATTCTAAATTGATTGAAAATTCGGGTTGTTACACACGCGGTAGGCTTCAAGAGGAGAATGGCCTGGCATGGGCGCGGTGATAAAGAACGTAGGCGTAGGGGGATGGTAGTCGAGGATGGGTTTCTGAGATGGTAGAAAATGTTGTGTGAACATGAAAAAGGGAATTTGGAATTTTTATTCCATGTGTAAATTATGTTCTTCCTTTTTGCTAATTTATATATACATATAGACATGCGTTAGTTCATGGAGGAAGAAGAAAGAGGGGGAGAGAAGAGGACGTGAAAATGAAATGCAGAGAGGGAGAACGGAAGAGAAAGACTCAATGAATAAATAGTATGAACCGGAAACCAAAAAACTATTCGAATACCAAGCCCTTTCAGATTTTTGGAACCTAAATTTTTATAGATGTAACGATCTAGTTTTTTAGCTGTTTAAATTTGAACATTAAAATTAGTTTTAAATGTTGTACTGGAAATATAAAAGGAATTTTTATAAGGAATGTATTAATTAAATGACGTTTAAACGTATAACTTATAATTAAATGAAAAACGAGCTCATAGCGTCACCGTTGTTCTTAATTTTACGATTCGAACTTTAAATAAGTGTACAGGATCGAATATTAGTCAGAGTTCTTTGAAACAATAATCTTTCAGAGCTATTGGATTATACCTTTCTAATTGAAAGAGAAAATTTGAGATTTCGTATTATAGATTCTATTTATGTCCAAATAAAATTTTCAGAAAGTGGCTATGGGATTGTTTATGAACCATAACGATTTATTTAATAAAATAAAAGGATTTTTAATGAACTGAATATCGGTTTAAAATGAAATATCAAGTTTGAAATCCTTGTTAGAATATCTGGAAGTTATATAAATTCTATTTGAATATAGACGATATTAATAATTTATTATCGACAGATTTGATTATTTTGAAGTTGATTTATATTTTATCGATTTAATTAAACACTTAAGAATAGCCTATTTTCAATCGACCTTGGATTTCAATGTAACTAATTAAATAAAATCCGTAATAGCTAATTATTGTAAGATTTTAAATTTCATGCTGAATCATTACGTGGTCATGCGCGATATAAATGCGTTCAATTTACATTTTGAAGTTAAAATAGGAATTTTTCAAAAGGTCTCAAAATTCGACGAAACCAGTTTTATCGTGTACGGAATATTAAGTTATTGCACGGTTTCCAATTTTGTTTCAATGGACATTGAATGTAATCGTAGGAATTGAAAACGTCGAGCGATTAATAGCGTACAAATATTTTACTAATACAATTCTCTAAAATTAACCCTACACCCCTACCCTAAATCATCAAATCCCTAATTTCCTAAACTCTAAAATATGCAGCCACTTTCATCACTTCTCTCGATTGAATCTCCCAAACTATGAAGTATTAGCCGAAGTTTTCAAAAGGAGAATTATAGAGGGGGTCGGAGCTTCAAATAGGTGGTGGTTACTGGTAGTGAGATGACCTGAGGCGATCGGGAAGTGGGGTTGAATGTGGACTGCTACAACTCGGTTATTCGCGATTCTAGGGAGGTGCAGATAGTATCGACCAATGGAGCGTGAAGCACAATGTAGGAGGAGGTCGATGCTGAGTCATTGGTGTCGGTGCGGTCGTTCTTAGTGGCCAGAGGTGGCAGAAATTGTAGGACGAAGGGTTTGCAGTCTTAGGGCAAAGAGGAGAAGCTAACAGGGTCAACATTATGGGTTGTGACGTGGCATGGAACGGGGGTGGTGCCAGCATAGGTTCGGCAACATCCGGGGTGACGATCGCGTCGCGGTGAAGAGAATTTGAATCAGGTGCGGTGTTTGGTTTTTAATCGGGGAAGAGAGTTGTTTAGGCCCGGGATTAAATTAATTAAATCACGGTAATAAATCCTAATGAAGATAATTTGGTAATAAATTATTTTATATTGAAATTAAAAACTTGTCATGACCATAACTCATCCGTTCGTGAATAGAATTATGCAAAACAAGATCCGTTGGGACCATGGCGATGAATAGTACTCATATGAGCTGGAATGGAATGATTCAGAGCTGATTGGAATATTATATAGTTTCAAACACTTGTTTAAAACTATATAAAACGATGCTCAAATCATCAATCAAAACGAAATATGAGTTAACTCTCACGCTTTTTGGAATATTATGATGTGTTAAATACATATTTATCGTTGATAGTATAAATTGTGTGATTGGATCTTTTATTGTTTGTTGCTTGATTGTTGTTTGGATTATATTTGTCTCTATTTATATTTAAATGATTTAGAATAAAATCTCTATTTCATATGAAGTTATATAATAATATTATGAGCCATAATGCAGGAAAGAACTGGTTAGGAGGATCCAATTGGATTGCTTAAATAATTGTATGTTACCTGTTTTTTATATTATTTATATATGAATTGTTTATCTCAACTAACGGTAAAATCCTGTTTGGATGTTGATTATTAAATTGGATGTTGATTATGGAATTAAAATTCAACGTTGATGTTATATTAATCAATAGACAGTTTTGATTAAGTGATTGCCAGCAAACGGTCTAAAATCCAATGTTTTAAGATGTTGATTTGCCGTTAGGAGAATTGACGAAGTTTGAAGTTATAAATTTTATTTTTATTACTAAAGCTAGATTTTTAACTTATATTTTTATAAGTTGTTTAAAATAGAAGTATTATTTGTAAACAAATGTTTATTTTTAAATTAGTTTTATAAAATATTATAATAAACATTCTTATGGCAAATTCTTACGTTTTAATAAGATTTATAAAATATTAGTTTTACAAAAAGAACTTATCATTCCATGCTGAAAACGATGAATCGGACTCAAATGAAGAAGATTTAGCTTTCATTGCTAAAAATATTAGAATGTTTTTGAAATACAAGAAGGGAATCAAGAACAATGGAAAGAAAATTTTCAAAAATAACAACAAAGCCTCCTCATCAGCAATTGAATGCATCAGTTGTCACAAGAAAGGACATTATCAAAAAGATTCTCAGGACAGAAGAAGTAGCTTCTCAACAAATAAGAAGGAGAAATTCAAAGGGTGAGCTTTATATGTAACTTCGGATGACTCAAATTCTTCATCTTCTGAAAGTGATAATGAACAAGCTAACATATGATATATGGCCGAAGTATACTTAGTGACTTTACTTTTGAAGATATGGTAGAAATAAATAGGGAATTATTAGAAACAAGAAATAATTTCAAAAGAAAGTATAAACAAGCTAATGAAGATCGGAAAAAGGCAGAATTTGAAAGAGATATGCTAAAAGATGAAAATAAGATATTAGTAGATGAAATTATAAAACTTCAAGAATCTCTCTCTAATGCAAATTTTCAGCTTTCCTTATTGAGTCAAGAAATTGAAACTCAAAAAGAAAAAAAATGCTTGCTTCTGAAATCGTGAGTTAAATAGTAGGATTAAAATAGTAGAATTAGATATTCTAGTCTTAAAATTAAATTGAATGGTATTACTAAATATGTTACTAATTTCAATAAAGGTAGGGAGAATTCATCTAAAATTATAGAAAATTCTCAACCTGCATTTAGCAAGAAAGTACTAGAATATGTACAGAAAACTGATATTTCAAAGAAATCAAATAAAAAGTCTAAATCTAGCAAGTTAGTAACACCGTTGATAAAGAAAATGGTTTCTGAAACTATGAATATATAGGTTCCTAAAACGAATAATTATTTGATTAGGAATAAGTTAATATAAAAACATCCCTAGAAATTGTACATAATGATAAGGAATATATTTATAAAAGGGACACTGAACACTCTAGGGTTTGGTTTCTTAAGACCTAACTCTTAGGACACTAACGGAGGAAGTTGATACCACGTCATTTCATACTTTTTCCAGGTACCACTTAAGAAGAGAGGAAAATGGATACAAACGGTGGTTTCTCAAAACATATGACCGGAGACAAAAAGCTGATAACAAATATTATCTACTCAAAAGAGAAACTTTCAAATTTGGAGATAACTCCAAAGGCTATATCATCGGCAAAGGCAACGTGAGAAATTACGGTACATCTAATTTGCCTCTTATTATTAATGTTTTGCTAATTAAAAATTTAAAACATAATCTGCTAAGTATTACTCAGTTATTTGATAAGGGTTTCAAAATATCATTTTCTAAAATTAAATGTAGTATTTCTAAAAAAAATTAAAATCTTATTTTCGAAGGAAACAAAGATAAAAATATTTATATATTTTTTGGCAAAGCCGAACGGTTTTTATAGTGCTCCATAACACTCTTTTATTTATTGAAAAATAAAATACAGTAGGGCTCAAGTGATATGCAACATACATATCAACTATAAGTTCTTCCACACAGGGAAGAATACGAATTACATAACAAGTTACATACTTTACGTTACATGACCTACATTACATAAGAGACTAATTGTTGCATAACATTACATTTTGACTTTAGACCGTGCAAATAACAAGAAATACAATCAATCAGCCTTTGTCATCATCGAGTCCTTTCAGGAGCTCGATCTTCTTGCTTTTAGTGATTGGCGCACTACCCAACTTACGCCCAAAAGAGGTTGTAATTGGCAATTTGATTATAATATCTGGTGGAGCTTTATAACCTGGTGGTGGCAGAATATGATCGTATGGACCAGGCTTCTTTTGTACAACAATTTTATCCACTATTTTAACAAGGCAAGGTGACACCGAAGATAGATTATTGGCTACTGAACTGGCCTGGTTGGGTTGTTCGCTTTACTGCAGATGTTCAGGAAGCCAGGCTTAAAAGCATTAGGCAATATATATTTACTGGCTCCTGAAGGGATCATTCCTTCCTTTTCTCATTCGATCTCATATGTTTTCATTGAGTTGTAGTTTTTGATCATGATATTCGTCAATTTGGTCTTGTCATTGCATACATGACTGTCGAGTTTACCACTATTAATCTCCACTCGAAGAGTTTCAATTATTTCATGAACTCCTTTATCATAATTATATGAAGCAGTATTTGTAACAACCCGCACCTCTGTTCACGTAAGATATTGTCCCCAACTTAGCCACCGTATAAGTGTGGAGTTTTGTTTCTCAAAAAGCCTCGGCGTTAGTAAGAGATGAGCTCTACTATATAAGTACCCACTTCACACAGGCTTCCACGATGTGAGACTTAGGGATGTTACATTCTCCCCCTCCTACAGAGCCCAACGTCCCCGTTGGCTCACAAACACCTCACCCAGGCATTGTGGTCCACATAGGAGCCACAATTCCGGCTGGGTATTGGCTCTGATACCACTATAACAGCCCACGCTACCGGACTCAGCAAGATATTGTCCCTAACTTAGCCACTGTATAGGTATGGGGTTTTGTTTCTCAAAAGGCCTCGGCGTTAGTAAGAGATGGGCTTTACTATATAAGTACCCACTTCACATAGGCATCCACGATGTGGGACTTAGGGATGTTACAGTATTAGTAGCTTTAGTCTTCTCTTTCACTGCCTTCCCACTATTCTCCACACAATCAAAGTTTCCCAGTAAAAAAGTATCCATATGTACTTGATGACAAAGTGGTTCCACAGTACTCTCTCTACCATCACAGTTCTGACCTTCCTTAACTCCATTACTTTCTTCAAGCCCCTCATTCAAAGAAGACACAGTAGCTACACAAGATGTAATTGCATCAACTTTCTCACCTATAGGAACATTGGATTGTTCATCCAAATTCACTTTGTTCTGTTTACTGAGCATACCATCTTCCATAGCCTTACTCATACTATTATCACCACAAAATTTACTAGCACAAGCATCATGTAAAGATTTACACACACCATCTTGTTTAGAGAAAATCCGCGAAAGCAGATCACTAACTTGCCTTATTTAACCTTCTTCACGCTCTGCCTCCACATCTACTTCAGTATCACCTTCTAGTAAATCATCAAGCACCAAGAACTTGCTATTCTTATCGCTTCCATCACTTTTCTCACCATTTTCATTTTTCACACTTTGTTTATGGGTAGAAGCAAAAGCAACTTTCTTCTTATATGTCACTTTCAGAGTTTGTCTTCGATTGTGTGCTAACTCCACCTTTTACATGAACATTAGGCTACCCATATGAATTATCAGCCGCATCATGCTTTTCTTTGCTTGAAATTTTCTCAGCTCTGCCCTCATTAAGCTTGTAACAGTTAATTGTTGAGTGACCAAAAGGTCACGTTCGACACAAATTTTAGGTTTCCATAAGTAGGAAACAAATACATCCTGCTGACTACCATCTGATAACATAAAAAATTTATATTTTAAATATAAAGATAAATAATAATCCAAATTTGCGCTTATTAGCCAAAGAAAATGATCCTCGGTTATAAAAAAATTTTATCATATAAATTTCGAAACTATCAATAAGATATCGAGAAATGAAATCGTAAAAAGCTTACCTAAAATGAAATTTAAAAAAAAATGGTGATGCTTGTCAACTAAGAAAATTAACAAAATCATCAATTAAATCTAAAAAAGGTCATTTCAACATTCCAACCTTTAGAATTGCTGCATAAGATATTATTTGGTCTAACTAAAACCCAGTCCTTAAATCATAGTAGATATGTGTTTGTAATAGTCGATGATTTTTCTAGATATACCTGGACAATATTTTTGAAAAATAAAAGTGATACTTCTGAACATTTTAAAATGTTTGTTAAACAAAACCAAAGTTTAAAATATTTGAAAATAAAAAATATAAGAAGTGATCATGGAGGGGAATTCGAAAATGATTTTTTTTATCAATACTGTAGAAAGAAAGGAAATTTTCATAATTTCTCATTTCCTAGAGCTCCACAATAAAATGGAGTTGTCGAACGAAAAAAATCCAACATTACAAGAGTATGATATAATCCTATTGAACGAAAGCACGTTAACAAAATATTTCTAGGCAGAAGCCGTTGCGACAGCCTGTTTTGTATTGAATCGTGTTTCCATTTGATCATTTATGAAAAATACTCCATATGAACTTTTTAACGGTAGAAAATCAAATAATTCATATTTTTAAGTATTCGTTTCAAAATGTTTTATTTTGAATAAAAAAGATCAACTTGGAAAGTATGATTCGAAATCCGATGAAGGTATATTTCTAGGATATTTAGATCGAAGCGAAGCTTATCGTGTTTTTAATAAATGAACTGATAAAATAGATGAATCACTTCATGTTTCTTATGACGAATATTTTATTTAAAATACTTATAATAATGAGGTTTTCAAAAATATAAATTCTCAAGGTGATGATAATATTAATTATATTTTTAGAGAAGATGAAAATGTTATTCATAATAATATAAATGAAAAAATCAATGAAAATCTAGATATTGTTGATAATAGTAATCAAAGTGAAATCATTCAACAGAAAATGATAATTCTAGAGAAAATGAAAACAATGTTCATAATTCTAGAGAAGATGAAAATGTTATTCATAATAATAATGAAATAAGATCTCCACCAAAAACATTGCGAGATCATCTAGCTCATATTATTGATGAAATAAATTCAACTATAAGAACTAGAAATCAAATAAATTTAGTAAGCCACGTAGCATTTTTATCTAATATGTAACCCAAAAATCCAAAAGAAGTATCTTCCGATGAAAATTGGATTATAACTATTCAAGAAGAACTAAATCAATTTGAATGCAATGAAGTTTGGAAATTAGTTCAAAGACCAAGTGATCAAGCTGTTATAGGTGCAAAATGGGTTTATAAAAATAAATCCAAAAAGTTAGGATATATAACTAGAAATTATTGACACGCTTTTCAGTCAAAGCTGTCACACGTCAAGTTTCTGGTTAGCAATCCGCTCAAGCGTAGAGAACATCATCAGCAAACACTAAGCGATTTGGTCGAACTCGCACTGCAAACATAAAATGGCCCGAAACAGCTCTAAGATACTTCTTTTGTGCACGAAAACATCAATTACGGTGCTTTGCACCATAACTCTTCCAGCCCTCTGAATTTGCTTCAGGTACAACTTTCGTTTTTTCCAAAAGACCTTACGGTTTGAAAAAGTTACGCCTGTGTGCCTGTGTCTGTAACAACGTTTCAAAAGAGCAACTCGGGACTTTAGTATAAACTTGCATTGATCGACATTCACTTGGACGATGTGACATGGCTTTGAAAAACTCAGCATTTGCATGCATGAAGGCCCCAGGTCGGATCCTAGCCTCTGGTCGGATCAATACTTGGATCGAGTTGAGGGCAACTCTTTCTTACCAAATGAGCATCAAAATGGGTCAAACTGCACGGATTCGACTCGAACCAACGTCAATTCCATGCACCGAATGAACTCGGCAAGATCACACCATATTGGATTGGATCGGAGTTCACCTACCCGACCTGCCTAAAGCAGCGTCTGCACACAATGTGACCTATTTCTATGGCACCAAACTCGCTCAACAGTCCTGTTTACATGGATCGAGTCACGCATGGCTTAACACGTTCTGGAGACCATTTCTCCACTCAACTCCGGGGTCCTCTCGATGCTTTCCACGTGGCACATCCGACCCGACCCTCCTCACGACTATAAATACATGAACTCATGGAATTTTCAAGGGATTTTTGGTTCTCTCAACATACAGCTTCCACCATTACTCTCTGCATACGAAAAGGCCATACTCACCACATCATAACATGAGGACTTCGTGTACAAACTTATTGTTTCTTACTTCTTTTCATTTAAAACACGAGGATTTCAAGTATAATCTCGAGTGAATTGAACTTGTATAACAAGTTATTACGGATTGTAAGGCTTGCTCCTGTAACTTTCTAGGGTTTAAGAAGATATAAAGTGGATGTAGGCTTGGTTTGAGCCGAACAACTATAAAAATATCGTGTGTCCCTTTGTTATTTACTGCATTTATTCTTTGTGATATATGTTTTTGAGGATTTCACGCCGCATTAGGTGTAAGTGCCACTTTTCCGTCGAATTATAATAAACCTAGACTTGTCGCTCAAGGATATAATCACGAAGAAGGAATAGACAATGAAGAAACATTTGCTCCGGTCGCTAGATTAGAAGCAATTCGTATCTTATTAGCCTATGCCTTTTATCACAACTTTAAATTATATCAAACGGATGTAAAACGTGCATTTTTAAATGGATATATAAAAGAAAATGTTTACCTTGAACAACCACCTTTATTTACATATGGTAAATATCCTGATTACATATATATAAATTAAAAAAGGCCTTATATGTATTAAAACAAGCGCTTTGTGCTTGGTATGAATGTCTTAATAATTATTTAGTAAGTTCAGGATTTCAAATTGGGAAAGTTAATCAAACACTATTCATAAAACGATCTAACAAGGATATTTTGATAGTTCGAATTTATGTAGACGATATTATTTTTGTTTCAACTAACGAAAATCTATGTCAAGAATTTTCCAAAATTATGACTAGTGAATTTGAAATATCTCACATGGAAGAATTATCATATTTTCTCAGTTTACAAATTAAACAAATATCTAACAGTATTTTTATAAATCAAGAAAAATATTATTATAATTTAATAAAACTATTTGGAATGGAAAGTACTCCTACCAAACCAACTTCTATGAGTACGACAACACATCTTGATAAAGATGAAAACGGTAAAAGTATTGACCAAAAATTATATCGTAGTATGATAGGATCATTATTATATTTAATAGCTAGTCGACCTGCTGTAATGATGAGTGTTTGCTTTTGTGCACGATTTCAAGTCAATCCTAAAGAATCACATTTACGAGCAGTTACGTATATCTAAGTGTAACAACCTAGAATTTCAGAACCAATTTAAAAATTATTTTTAATATAGTTTTATGTGCAAATACGATCGAATTTCAAAAATCGATTATTTAAAGCTGATTTGGTCAAATTACAAAGGAACATTATTGAGATGACCTCGGATTTCAATGAAACTTTTTTTAATTGAATCCGTAGTCGAATAATGGTCAGGTTCCAAATTTCATAATTTTTGGAGTTAACATGTGCGCGTGCAAGAACTAAACGTACGCTAAAATTGCATATTGAAATTAAACTAAAGCGTGTTCGAAGAATAAAACAGAAGGTCAAATATATTCGTAACTCGTCGAAACCTGGTCCGTTGGATCTGTAATTGCAAATATTGTCAGAATCCAAAATTTTACGATAAACATAATTAATTTATGATCGTGCGATCAAATAAGGTAGAGGCTAACTAGCATACTTTTAAAAACATTGAATTAGAAAGATTGAACTGAATTGGAGGCCATCCAACATGCCAAGGTGTTTTTCTTCCAAAGCACTAGATCGCGCCACCTCAACGATCCACGTGAGGGGTGGTAATTTTGGAAAAAGTTTCCCCTCTTTCCTTTCTTTTCTTTCTTTTTCTCCTTCTTTCTTTCACTTACATCCTTTTCTTCCTCCTTCGTCTTACATGATCACCTACAACCTCCTCCTCCCCCCACTAGCCGACCACCACCTGATTCACGCCACCCATTCCCTCCGGCGTCGCTGCGCAGCAGACCCCCTTCCCAATTCGGCTGTGGGTTCCCCTTCTCCCCATTTGCTCTAAACACACCTTTTCCCCCTTTTCAACACTCCACCACCTCAAGCTCCTCGCTAACCACCTCCTACACCACAACCGAAGCAAGTAGGCTCCACATCTTTCTGCGACAATCCCGGATAGCGGACCCCGCAGCCCCCACATTTCCTTTCTACTCATTTCGTCCTACGTTTTGCTCCAAACTTCTGGACCTTCAAGTATTCGCAAGTTAACGAGTGTTAGCATGTCGTACGAGCTCCATAGGCCGTCGAAAAGTCATGTGGAATCCCATCAAATGTCATTGAAGCTGTAGCAGTGATTAGCGTGTTTGTATTCCATCCAGTACGAAGATGGGTAGAGTGGAAACCATCGGTGAGAATTCTAAAGTCGTTGAAAATGGGCTAGTTAGAATCAACTGTTTAATAGTTAATTGATGAAGTTAAAATAATCATTAGTGATTGATCATATAAATTTAATAAGATGTTAAATGGGGAGTCTTACGAAAAAAAAATGATTTTCATCTATCATTGGTAAGAAAACGAAACTACCTGAAAAGGGTAAACAAATCAATTGTTAAGCGTTAATTGTTAGTAGTTAATAATAGAACTTAATACGATGTTATGCGATGTATATCTGTTCATAATAATAATTTATTATGGCATTAGTTAATGATTAGAAAAATAAAAATATCTTTTTAAATTGATATATGTGTAGTTACGTGAGTTCATGCGAAATTAAAATTCGCGTAGAAATGGGAATAAATTTAATCGACTTTCGATTGCTAAATAAAAATATTTAATAATGTTTATCACTGATCACACAAGTTTATTTCTATGTCAAACATTGAGTAGTTTGATAAAAATATCATTTTATCTATTATATGCAATATCCCTTGAGTTCAATACTTGAACTGTACACCGAGTTTATCGAAAATTTGTTGCGCTGTGTAATTTAATTATTGCTATTGATTATGTGTGAAATGGATGCGTTGTGATGGTTTCTTGTGTGCAATAAAATATATACCATTGGATAGTGAACAATAGTTGTGGACTGCACTGCATAGCATAGCATATCATACCGATACAAGCATGTAATTGTTTGATGCTTATATGATGTAAATCGTATAACATGTAACTGTTTGATGTTTGTACTACGAGAACAGAAGAAGAAGAACCGTATAGCAGGTAATTGTCTGATGCTTATCCGATGTGGACGGGACAGTATAAACACACAGCATATAATTGTTTGATGCTTATATAATGTGGATTTAATAACTGCATAACGATAAATTACAGGATTTAAAAACAAACCCCATACAGGTCTTGAGATGATAGAAATTTACACCTCTTTTGTGCGTGTGTAAGTGACATGGATTATGTTGTAAACCCCACACAAGTATTGGAATGATATCTTTACATATCTCCCGAAGGTGTAGATAAGTCACAAAGTTGTGAACTTAATGTAAACCCCACACGGGTGTTGGGATGAAATTTTTTGACACATCTCCCGATTGATTTTGTTTGGATATACATACAAATATATATATATATATATTTATGAGGTACTGGAGAGACGAGTTGTTGTTTTTTCGATCAACACGTATAAACGAGGTTATGGAGAAATTTTTCGAAAATATAAAGCGTAAGCCAAATAGTTAATAAATAAAACGGTTTGGAAGTATATAATATATATATACACACACACGCACATCTATTATAAACTAAAATAGAATGTATTGCGAAACGAGTATACCAGGAGATCCGACTATTGGATTTTCCCAAAATTAGAACTTGGATTCATTTCGAAAAGATCTTTCCAATTATAATAAATACATTAAGATCCAAGAGTTAGATTTTGAGAAATGTTTAATTCAAGTTTGAATGAAAACAACACCATTGCAGCTGAATGACCAAAAACGTCATTAAACTTAAATGGACTATTTTTACATATATAAAAATAGTGAATAATCATTTCAAAAATATTATAAATGATTTAGAATGTTTATAAACCAATTTCACATGGTTTATAATGGTAAAAGTGGTTAAGTGAAATTTGGCAGTTTTTAGCGTAAAAAGTTTATATAATCAAATTTCACGATGTCTTGAAATAAGAATTTTAATTTGTAAATTGAATTGAATTCTCGAGTGAACCTTTTAATATAAGGTAATGAAATAATTTGTAAAAGCCAAACATCCTAATAGAGAAAATAATAAGATTTTAAATCTTAAGAAAGGAACCAATTAAAAATAGATTTAACTGGAGGACCAATAATTCAAATAAGAATTTGATTTGATTTGTTTATGCGAGAATTATTTGAAAAGACCGGGTTTAACTTATTTCGAATTATTGAGCGATGGATAAAAGTCGAAGATATTGAAGACGGTGCAAGACCGAAAATCTTCACATCGAAAGGATTACTACTGATGCCCTGGATGTGGGTTGCTCCATTGAAGGGTTTATAGTAGTAGTTGTCTGGACGTACTTATTGATTGTCTGGATAATCGAGGACCTCTATCGTGTATTGGACATATGAAACGAGGAATATGGTACCTATGGTTTCGTTCAGACCTAGAACGAACTTGTAAACGGATTGTATGTTTGACAAGGTATTCCGAACTGTATTTATTGATTTCCACTGAACATGTATCTATTTGGTAGTGGAGAATTTATTTTCTTGGCTTAACACCCTCCTCTAAGAGGTATGAGCTTAGAGGTCATATATTGATAGTTATCAGTTGTATGGTCTGGAACGACTATGTGTGTAACACCCCCAAGTTCGTTAATGTCACTCACAAAGAGAATGCATTAAGATTCATGGAGCAATATGAGCAAACAAAACAGAATATTACAAGGCAGATACATAAAGTAGTACTTGAAAATTTTATAACTTTATTGCAACGGAAACAAAAATAAAGTTGGGTTACATCTTCAAATATCAAGACCAAGTACATAATATTAGTCTTGTACAAAAGCCTTCAGAGTGCATAATTTTAAAGCCATAATCCCCAACAAAAATGCCTTAAATAGGTAGAATCAATGCCAACCAGTTCTTCAAGAACTTCTAGTACCTCAAGCAGAGAGAAGTCCGAATCAAACGAGGTCAGACATAAAGTCTGGTGAGTCCAATAACTTTAACAATATAATTATTAAAGTAATATGACAAGACATAAACTGGAAAATAAGGAATGACTGTGAAACAAGCAGACATGACCAGGTAAGCAAGATGAATAAGACAACGTTAATTGCGCTTCTAATCACTATAGGATAAATACTACACTACACCAATACTAGTCACTCTAAGAGTTGATCCCGCCTACTGAACATAATAATTATAATGGTAGTCTCGTGTACCCCTAGTTGTCTCCATTGGTGCCAGCTGCTCCTATCTCCACTAGTTGTATCCACTACACTCCACATTCTAATTACAATATTTATTCATAATATGCTAGTCGTACTCCTAGTTGTCCTCATAGGTGCCGCCTGCTCCTATCTCCGCTTGTCGTACCCACTACCTTCCCCATTCGATCGGCTCCCTAACTCGTAGATACCCGTGCTGGTCCCACAGTAGGGTGTATCACTCCCTAAAGTGGCAACCCGATATGACTGAAACGCATGGCTTATACCTACATGATGCAACAACGTCTTACCTACCAGCTCGGGCCCACGCACACACATGATCCCGTTAGACTTGCGTTGCCACCGCTAACCTGTTTTGACCTCTTACAATCAAATTCAGTAAGTGTGTCCCGTCCTCGACCTAGATTGAGCTCACTTGGATACTAAATGGGTTACTGGTTGAAAAGGGTCCCCACACTTGACACAAGCTTTCCACCTATGCTTGGTCCCCACTAGGATTTCCCACTTAATCCCCTCTTATTCATGTCTTCTTACATGTTTCAACTTGGTTAAGTGTTTATAATTATATCCCACGTGTCACCCATGTTTCCCACTTATCAAATCAACATGTATTACTGGTTAAGTTTGTCTTAACCCTATCCACTTATCAGATCAATATGTATATTATTGGTTAAGCTGGTCTTAACCCTACCCACTTATCAGATTAAAATATATTATTAGTTAAGCTGGTCTTAACCCTACCACTTATCAAATTAATATACATTATTGGTTAAGCTGGTCTTAACCCTAACCACTTATCATATTAATATATATATTATTGGTTAAGCTGGTCTTAACCCTACCCACTTATCAGATTAATATATATTATTGGTTAAGCTGGTCTTAACCCTACCCACTTATTAGATTCATATATATTATTAGTTACGCTAGTCTTAACCCTACCACTTATGAAATATATATATATATATATATATATATATATATATATATTATAGGTTAAGCTTGTCTTAACCCTAACCACTTATCAGATTAATATATATATTATTGTTTAAGCTGGTCTTAACCCTACCCACTTATCAAATTAATATATATTATTGGTTAAGCTGGTCTTAACCCTGCCCACTTATTAGATTAATATATATTATTGGTTAAGCTGGTCTTAACCCTACCCACTTAACATGTTTTATGTATCATATATATATATATATATATATATATATCATATAACATGTTTTACTTAATTTATGATTAAGTACATCTTAGTTCACAGATACATTGGTTAAGAGAATAACTCTCTATGTATCAACCCCGAAGACCGAAATCAACATCAGACCGATACTCAGAGAATTACTCGACTCAACCAATCTTTTGTTTATTATTCATACTCTTCTTTGATCAGCATTAATTAATTATTAATGCACAGACCTCTCACATTAAGTCAATTGCTCGTGGCCGCTGGATATGTCGGGCGGTTCCGGGCAGACTTCCACCTCAAGCCAGACTTAACATCGTGTCTAAGCATCTTTTAATTGTGCCTACGACCTCTCATATTAGACTGCCATTTACCATTGCTGGATGTGCCGGGCGAGTCCGGGTAGTCTTGTACCACAAACAAGTCTAACCTCGTGTCTTAGGCATTTACTACGCATTTAATTTGCACCTTTTACCTCTCACATTAAACTACCGTTTGTGGTTGCTGGATATGCCGGGCGGGTCCGGGCAGTCTTATACCACAAAAAAGTCTAACCTCGTGTCTTAAGCATTTATTATTACACATAATTATTAAACTCCAATTTGAATTAATATCCCTATTTCAAATTGTCAATAATTTCCAATTTAATCTATGTCCATAATTATCACCTAAATTATGTCAATAATTTCTAGGATTATAAATTATGCCAATTAATGTCAAAAATTAATTATATGCTTTTAAGCCATTTTATGTCAATTTCGTAACTTCAATATTTAATATTTTCCCAATATACCCACGTCGTTCGTACGTGTAATTCATGAAATATGTTAGACTCTCAAATAGTCTAACTCATAAGAAGAAAAGAAACATCACAACTTGCATAACACATAAAATGGATCTAACTAGCATACAAGAATAGTCTAGCATGGATCAAAACTTGCATGATCATAATTCATATTAACATAAATTTGCATAATCAATAACTTACATAGGCAATAGGCATAATTTGCATAAACTACAAACTGGCATGGATCAAATTATATAAGATATGATTTGCATAGATCTATACATATAATGGTGAACTTGCATATATGAACATGGTTTTCGCATAAACTTGCATATGATCTACATACCAACTTGTATTAAACTTGCGTATGTAATTTAGTCATGTAAACTAAGATGTACATTTAAGCTTACATATGATTCGCGTACAAACTTGCATATGATTTACATCCAGACTTACATATAAACTAATGTCATAAAAAAATGAATCAAATTAAACATATGTGATTAGACATATGAAATGGATCCACCAACATAAGTTAACAAAAACTGGCATATGAACCAACATCACGAATCTTTGTACATAAGACAACAACTAGCGTATATTCACAAAATAGACAATATCATATCGATCAACGATTCAACATGCACAATCTTATAACCCAAATTATAACTCATCATAATTAATTGATTAATTACTTTGTGAAAGAAATTGTATTCACAAAGAACGGATTAGAAAAGAGAATAAATTCGTTCGTCATTTGTTCTACAATCTTGTCTCACAATTCCTTAGCTTTAAGAAGAAGGTGAACTATCCCAGCATCAGCATGGTGGCTAAGAGACTAATTTAGTTTAGGTTTAGAGCTTGAGTCTATGTATGCTTATATAGAAGTTTAGATTAATTCTAGCCTTTAGATATTAGGTTTTTAATTCGCATCGTACACCTAGTGCTAAGTCAGCAAATGTGTATAAAATATTAATAACCTTTTATTTTTCTTTCCTCAAATTAATATGAATTGAACTTAAACATCTAATTGCATGTTTTCTTCGATTAGCGTATTCTTCTTAATTGATGTCAATTAACATTGAATAATAATTTTACTATATTCCTTAAATTAACATATGATGCTTAATGTTAATTGACATAAGAGACAAATTAGCATAAGCATTTATAAATATTAAGATAATTACATGGTTTCCTAACAATACCCTATTAACATGTTTACAATTTGATGTCAAATAACATGCTTTTACAAATGAACATAAATGCCCAATTAACATATTTTCTTTAATTAATATCAATTAATATGAATGACAAATTAGCACAAACACATATATAAACTAAGGTCAATTACATTTTTTTTCAATCAATGCCATATTAACACACATCTACAAATAAATTTCAATCTATTCATGTTTACATATTCTTCCTTTACATATACATTAATTGCCCATATATATATATATATATATATATATATATACGCACCGATTCATAAATTCTAATATTGACAACTAATGCAAATTTATTGCTTACCTATTTTAAAAAGTGGAAATCGAGTATATAATTTAATTCCCCTTTTTTTCTACTTTCCTCGTAACATACAAAGTCAATGCATAATGAAGTTACCTATATACATATATATATCTATTTATACATGCATAAATCTTTCCTTCCCAAATAAATTGACTGTATTTATCTTCTTCTTCTTTTCTTTCTTTTTACTGCATGCATCCACACATTTCCTTCCGCTTTTTGTATTAATTGCATTAATTTTTCTTTTACTGTAGCTTAAATAAATTCACATGCATTTTTTTCAATGCACATACCTTCTTAACATAATTGCATATATATATATATTCATTTTCTTTATTTTTCTTCATTAATTAATTAATCCTTTAATTAATTATCTTTACGATATAGTATATCTAATTTTGGGGTGTTACATTCTCCCCTACTTAAAGGATTTCGTCCCCGAAATCTTCAAGTTGAGAAGATTGTTACCATCCTACCAACCACATCCATCTACCATCCATTATACACAAGCATCCATTGTCCTTAGAAGAATTCTAATGCCTGTATGAACATATGCGTAAGTGTGTATATGTTCCTATATCCCAATGTAGAAATCAGGCGATCCACTGATTCAGTTGACCTCCTTAATGCAATATATGTCTGTGCCATGTATCCAATATGTATGCAAAAGAATCCTAATGATACATATAACTTCAATATGTGTGCACAACCACCACCAGTATGCAACATCCATGTGATGAGCCAACCATATTGCATCCACACAAAAACTGCGCACATCCATATGCAATATGTAAGGGATTGAGCCGATCTAGTGCCTAATGTGTGTGTAAATGCATCCACGAGCAACCACTAGCAAACACTTGCATCCATCAAACATAACATGTCTCAAACACATGTTTACAACCATATGATTTTTCCTAACTAAAGATCGAAGATATAATCAAGAGGACATACTAAACGATAGAAGAAGTATAAACAAACCGATAGAAAAAGGAGAAGTTAAAAATATACCCTCCAAAAGGAATAGGTACAGCGCATGCATCTTGTCTTCCGTCTTCCAAGTCGTGTCTCCTTGATCATCTTCCCATTGGAATTTAACCACTTGACCTCTCGGTTGCATAAGTTCTTGACCTCCGATCCAAGGATGCATGTAGGAGCTTGTCTAATTATCGCATCTTGCTCCACTTCCACTTCTCTAAGCTTGCTCGGCTCCACTACTTCCGCCGTATCATGTAAACACTTCCTCAAATGTGACACATGAAACACGTCATGAACATTACTAAGCTAGTTGCCTCTTCTCATGTCCCTCCAAAATCTAGGATACATAACCTCAAAAGATCTTCAAGGACTCTATTCACCCCTTCCTGTCCGTCCATCCGTCTGTGGGCGATAAGCGATGCTCGTACTTACTGCCTTTTGCATATCACCTTTTCCTCTTGCATCGAAAACTGCTCCAAGCCCTGTCCCGCAAGTACCGATATATACTGTAAATGGTTTGCTCCTATATATAAAGCATAGTCAAAACTGGAGCTGTCGTCAAAGCACTCTTAAAACGTTGGAAAGCATCGTCACAGTCAATTTCCCAAGCAAAAGTCAAGTTCTTCTTCGTTAACCAAGTGGGGCTGATATCTTCGCGAAGTCCTTAATGAACTTCCTATAATAGCCCGCCAGCCCTAGAAAGCTTCTTACTTCCATTGCGTTTCTAGGATCCTTCCAATCTTGGATTGCCACCACCATTGTGGGATCCACAGCTATCCCTTCCTTAGAGACCATGTGTCCTAAGGACCTCACTTCTCTTCTCCCTCTAGGAGCCATGTGTCGTACTAGTAATGCAACTGGCTTTGCATTATCTACTAGTTATAAACGAAAGTCTTTCTCATGCCTCGGGGGTAAACCCCGAACTTCATCTAAGACGTCACCATACTCGTGGGCCACACGAACATATTCCACATCATCCTTGGATGCATCAAGAGATTCTAGGTAGCTAAGCGTCACTGAATCCATAGGGTCACAAGAAATATCAAGGGTCTTTCCAATATGAGTAAACGATCTAACTACCCTTCTTACACAGTCTAGGAAGGCATCGTATCTGGCTAGCCAATCCATGCCTAGAATCAAGACATAGCCCATGAAGTCAAGATGTTGGCATTGCATTCAAACCCAATGCCCAAGATAGACACTCTCAAATCCCGACACACCATAAATAAATGAGCCAAACCACCAATAGGATTTGAGACTACCATGGGACCCCTAACTAGACTAGTATTTAGGTGCAGTGTTTCAACTAACGAAGCAGATACAAACTAATGTGAAGCGCCAAAATCAAACAAAGTTCGAATAGGATGATCAAAAAGGAAAACCAAATTTCAACCGAGATATTTCTACCTCTATCAGGTATACCAGCCGTGAGGGAACGCATCTGCCCTCTAGAAGATCTTGTACTGTTTCCTTACCCTTGCCCTTGCCTCTTTGGACAATCCTAATAAGATGCCCTGTCTCTCCGTAATGATAACAAGTAGTCTTCTTCTTCTTTAAGTAGTTAGGTATTTCACAAGTGTGGCACTTCCTTTTCTCTTGTCCCCCTTGTTATCCTTACCACCTTTCTTTGGATCTACTTTCTTATCGCCTATTTGTAACCTTCCACCAAAATGAAGCTTCACCCTTCATTAACTAAGCAGCAGGTTGAACCTTCCTCCCATCGTCTACCTCAAAGGTACCAACAAGTCCTCCACTTCCTTCTGGCTTTGACAAACGTCTCAGTCCCATGAAGCGGGTTTCCGCCCATCGTACGGAAGTTCTTACATATCTTAGAAAAAGCGTCTATACGCGGAGGAAGAGATTCAAAAAGGAAAGAGGAAGAGATCAAAAAACGGAGAATCAGAAGGAAGATATATGGCTTTTGGGATTATGTTTTTCAAAATAAACTTTCCTTTTGAAAATACTTCCTTTCAAAACCTTTTTAAAAGTAGTTTTCAAAAAAACTTTTATCTAATCTGGTAACCTTCAGCTCTGATACCAAGTGTAACACCCCACGTCCGTTAATGTCACCCACAAAGGGAATGCATTAAGTTTCGTGGAGCATTATGAGTAAACAGAACAGAATATTACAAGGCAGATACATAAAGTAGTACTTGAAAATTTTATAACTTTATTGCAGCGGAAACAAAAATAAAGTAGGGTTACATCTTCAAATATCGAAACCAAGTACATAATATCAGTCTTGTACAAAAGCCTTCAAAGTGCATAATTTTAAAGCCATAATCCCCAACAAAAACGCCTTAAATAGGAAGAATCAAAGCCAAGAAGTTCTTCAAGAACTTCTAATACCTCAAGTAGAGAGAAATCCGAATCAAACTTGAATATTTCCTCCCTGAAAACCTGGGGGAGGGGGGAAAGGGGAGGGAAACGGAAGAAAAGAGGCGAAAACAAACGAGGTCAGACATAAAGTCTAGCGAGTCCAACAGCTTTAACAATATAATTATTAAAGTAATACGACAAGACATAAACTGGAAAATAAGGAATGACTGTGAAACAAGCAGGCATGACCAGGTAAGCAAGATGAATAAGACAACGTTAATTACGCTTCTAATCACTATAGGATAAATACTACACGGCACTAATACTAGTCACTCTAAGAGTTGATCCCGCTTACTGAACATAATAATCATAATAATGATAATGGTAGTCTCATGTACCCCTAGCTGTCTCCATAGGTGCCGTCTGCTCCTATCTCCACTAGTTGTACACATTACCCTCCCCATTCTAATTACAATATTTATTCATAATATGCTAGTCGTACCCCTAGCTGTCTTCATAGGCGCCGCCTGCTACTATCTCTGCTAGTCGTACCCACTACCTTCCCCATTCGATCGGCTCCCTAACTCGTAGATACCCGTGCTGGTTCCACAGTAGGGTGTATCACTCCTTAATGTGGCAACCCGATATGACTGAAACGCATGGCTTATACCTACATGATGCAACAACGTCTTACCTACCAGCCTGGGCCCACGCATGCACATGACCCGTTGGACTTGCATTGCCACCGCTAACCTGTTTTGACCTCTTACAATCAAATCCAGTAAGTGTATCCCGTCCTCGACCTAGATTGAGCTCACTTGGATACTAAATGGGTTACTAGTTGAAAAGGGTCCCCACACTTGACAAAAGCTTTCCACTTATGCTTGGTCCCCACTAGGTTTTCCCACTTAACCCCCTCTTATTCATGTCTTCTTACATGTTTCAACTTGGTTAAGTGTTTATAATTATATCCCACATGTAACCCATGTTTCCCACTTATCAAATCAACATGTATTATTGGTTAAGTTTGTCTTAACCCTATCCACTTATCAGATCAATATATATTATTGGTTAAGCTGGTCTTAACCCTACCCACTTATCAGATTAATATATATTATTAGTTAATCTGGTCTTAACCCTACCACTTATCAAATTAATATATATTATTGGTTAAGCTGGTCTTAATCCTAACCACTTATCAGATTAATATATATTACTGGTTAAGCTGGTCTTAAACCTACCACTTATCAAATTAATGTATATTATTGGTTAAGATGGTCTTAACCCTAACCACTTACCAGATTAATATATATTATTGGTTAAGCTGGTCTTAACCCTAACCACTTACCAGATTAATATATATATATATTATTGGTTAAGCTGGTCTTAACCCTACCCACTTATCAAATTAATATATATTATTGGTTAAGTTGGTCTTAACCCTACCTACTTATTAGATTAATATATATTATTGGTTAATCTGGTCTTAACCTTACCCACTTAACATGTTTTATGTATCATATATATATATATATATATATATATATATATCGTATAACATGTTTTACTTAATTTATGATTAATTACATCTTAGTTCACAGATACATTGGTTAAGAGAATAACTCCCTAAGTATCAACCCTGATGACCGAAATCAACATCAGATTGATACTAAGAGAATTACTCAACTCAACCAATTTTTTGTTTATCGTTCATACTCGTCTTTGATCAGGATTAATTAATTATTAATGCACAGACCTCTCACATTAAGTCAACTGCTTGTGGCCACTAGATATGCCGGGCAGTTGCGGGCAGACTTCCACCACAAGCCAAATTTAACATCGTGTCTAAGCATCTTTTAATTATGCCTACGACCTCTCACATTAGACTGTCGTTTGCGGTTGTTGGATGTGGGCGGGTCCGAGAAGTCTTATACCACAAACAAGTCTAACCTTGTATCTTAGGCATTTAATATGCATTTAATTTATACCTTTGACCTCTCACATTAGACTACCGTTTGTGGTTGCTGGATATGCCGGGCGGGTCCTGGCAGTCTTATACCACAAACGAGTCTAACCTCGTGTCTTAAACATTTATTATTACACATGATTATTTAACCCCAATTTGAATTAATATCCCTATTTCAAATTGTTAATAATTTCCAATTTAATCTATGTCCATAATTGTCACCTAAATTATGTCCATAATTTCTAGGCATATAAATTATGCCAATTAATGTATAAAATTAATTATATGCTTTTAAGCCATTTCATGTCAATTTCACAACTTCAATATTTAATACTTTCCCAATATCCCCACGTCGTTCGTACATGTAATTCATGAAATATATTAGACTCGCAAATAGTCTAACTCATAAGAAGAAAAGAAACATCACAACTTGCATAACACATAAAATGGATCTAACTAGCATATAAGAATAGTCTAGCATGGATCAAAACTTGCATGATTATAATTCATACTAACATAAATTTGCATAATCAGTAACTTACATAGGCAATAGGCATATTTTGCATAAACTACAAACTGGCATGGATCAAATTATATAAGATATGATTTGCATAGATCTATACACATAAAGATGAACTTGCATATATGAACATGGTTTTCGCATAAACTTGCATATTGATTGACATAGAAATGTGTTTATTTTATGCTCTTATATCTTATCTTTTGTATATAAATAAATATTACCTGGGTGTTGTTTTGTTACTTTTACAGATATTCCAACCCAGCACGCATGCAACCAGAAAAGTAGAGAAATGGAGATCAGATTGCTATATATTTACATTTTGAAGAATTGTAGATGAAGATCCCACATATAATTGTTGTTGGACAAGAAAATGATTGGTAGAAAGACCAAGAATTTCTCAAATCAAGGGAAGCTTGTCAAAGAACCAAGAGGAAAAGAAGAAAGGCCAAAAATTTTATAGATTTAACTAAGGCCCATTTGAAACCCTCATTGTAAACTCTTTTGTGAATTCCTTAAGGCCCATCTATCATTGTATTAGGGTTAGGGTTTGGTTATCCCCTATAAATACCCCTGTAATGTCATTATAGCCACCATCTCATTTTTGTATTCCATTACTCTAATAAAAATTCTTCTTCTTCTTCTTTTATTTTCTAGTATTTTTTTAGCAACTAGTGTCATCTACCCGATTAGATTCGGTAGAGTACTAGTTGTATTTACATTTGTTTCATTAGTGATTAGTCGTTTGATTAGTTTCAACGACAATCCTAATTTTATTTTTTTGTTGTTCTTCTTATTCTGCACTTTTATTTTCTGCATTGTTGTTCTTGTTTTGCAATTTACTTTCTTTAGTGATTAATCGTTGATTAGATTCAATGATAATCCTAAGTTTGCAATTTCAATTTGTTTTTATTTCAACAAAATCTCCAGGCTTCGTCTAACTCGCCCAAGAGATTAGATAAATAATTTAATTTTTAATTAAACCTCCCTGTGTTCGACCTGTATGCTACACACCTGTATGCTTGCAGAATTTAATTTAAATGTCGCGCTTTTCTGATTTATAGATTAGCGACGATCAAGTTTTTGGCGCCGTTGCCGGGGAGGCAAATATTAAATTTAATTATTTATTTAATTTCTGATTCGTGTTAGTTTTTGTTTTCGTGTATATATAGAAAAAAAACCTTGAGTAGCTGATTTGGTATTTCTCATTGATACCGTAATCACTAAACCAAGAGAAAAAAAATCTTGTCAAATTTTGTTTAAATTCTTTCTTTTTTTCTCTCATCTATTTCTTCTTTCTCTATCCCCTTCTCTATTTTCAATACATTTTTTTTAATAAATAAAAAAAATGCCAAATAAAAAAAAAGTTTTTATTTGTTTACTTGGGTATAGATATAGGAAAAAAATTCTTGACTGATTGATTTGGTATTATATGCTGTAATCATCTAAATCAAGAGAAAAAAATCATGCCAATTTTTGTTTAATTTGTTTCCCCTTCTCCCATCTATTTCTGTCCTTTCCTTGTACATTTTTTCTTCTTCTGTATAACTCTCAAAAAAAAATCAAATACAAAAAAAGAAGAGAGAAATCTTTTGTTTCCTTTTCTAATTTCTTTCTGTTTCTTTTTCTATTCCAATACAGGATTTCCTCTCTATTCTCTCTTCTCTTCAGTCCCAACCTAACATCCTCTTCTCCTTACACCATATCCACGTTCCTACAATCAAAATAAATATCACAGATCCCACCACATCACACAGAAAACCTGCAACCATATCACCACAACTACCCATCCATCAATAGTTCTCCTTGCTGCTGCAAACATCATCGTCCACCGCGTTCATCACAAATCTTGCACTGACAAACTTCATCACCAAACTGCTTTCATCCGTCTCCAATCCGCATAGTCCAATCATCAAAATCCCAAAAACACAGCACTTTCACCCCCATCTTCCAACAGGCCTACTGCCTCTTCATACAATCATCCCTCAATACAACGCAGGCAAAACCCCCTAATCAATTTCAGAACTGCATTGATCAACGTTCAACCCTCGCCCCAAACCACCGTACGTACCCATTTACCACCCTTGAACTACACTCCATCCATATCCACCGCCAGATGCGCCCTCATCATCTTCACGCTCCCCTAAAAGACCACACAACGTTCTGACCAACCATCACGCAGTTCTCAATTCACCCCATCCACCACTGCAAACAACAATCCTCTCAACACAGTCCGCAATCATCGTCCTGCCACCATTTCTAAACCACATCCTTCCCCAAAATCAATTCTTTCTGTGCATCAGCGATCACCACTCAAGCCCCCTTTGCCAAAACCACCCTCACGCATACCAAAAACTACCGTTCCTCCCAAAGAGCCACACACTTCATCATCTACTCGCGCAAATACAGATCGTACCTCTGCCACCTACAGCTCACCGAAACCACCTTCTATCGCTCCCTCATCCCAACAAGGTCCACGCAACTACAAACTTCTCCAACTCTAGAACTTCATCACAACAGACCCGTAAATACCCTCCACTCACAATCCCCTGAACAAATCCGCACACTCCAGAAAACCTTCCTCATCCACCCCCAGTTCTACCCAATTCGCACAGATTGAGACCCAAAACCCACATCAATTCAAACCCCAATTCGAATTCAAGAAAAAAAGGGGGTGTGGTTGACTGTTTTAAACCGCAAGTTGGTACCTTTGTGACTCAATTGTTTTGGTTTTCGGAGGTATTATTTTATATACTAAGAGAAATAAAAAAAGGAGGCGGCGAGTCTATGTTTTTTTTTAGGGTATTCAGATTTTTTTTTCTTTTCACAGGGGCAGGGCGTGATTTACTGCCGTATAAAAAGGGAATTGTTTCCTTTCGTTGACAATCTCTTTTGAGTTGACTTAGGCGTAAAAATTGGGACTAGCTTTTCCTTTTATTAAGGGGGTATTCTGTTGTTTTGGATCCTATTTAAAGATTTATATTTGGCTTGAAATGTTTTGTTCTATTCCGTTCAATTGTGGGGTCCTGGCATTATAATTTCTGGCGTGTTGGGAGTGCGAGGGCTGAGTGATAGTTACTCTGAATTTAGTTTGTTTTTATTTTATTTTCTTTAACAGAATCAGTTTTGTTTGTTTTATATTTTTTTAGTCTTGTCGATTGTTAGTTTAGTTTTTCTTCCCCTCTATTTTGCAAAAAAAAAAGGAGTTGAGAGAGAAAGGAATCGAATCAAAGACCAAAGTGAGGAAAAATGTTCAAGAAACAAAAACAGGGAACTTAGATTCAAGCAGCAAACACAGAAATTCCAAGTTCGAGCGATTTTTGAGTAGTAGAGTTGAATAGCTAGCACTACTCAAACTGCTCTGGACAAACTGTCGTACCCCACTGTAAAATTCTCTAAACTCTACAGGTGCTCTGCTGCAAAGAAAAATATAAATCGAAATTGCTTGTAAAAATCTTCTGCAGGGGCAGCGGCTTGCTATGTACAATTTTTAATTTCTGCAATTATTCTTGTCTGATTGTTGTGTTGCTGAAATATCTGAATTTGTGTGGTGAGGAACGAATTTCTATAATTACAACCATCACTCTCATTGTTTTCAACAATAAAAATAGACGTTGCAAAATAATATAATTGAAAACTGGTGTTTTGTGAAGTTGACTGTCTCGTATAATTGGATCGCGGATATATAGTAGTTCAATTTATTGAACTATTAGCAAAAGAGGTTGCATACTACCCGTAAAACATTGGTCGTATCCCTTAGTATTTATACTATACGAGAACGGCCATAAGACCCTCTTCCCCCTACTAATTGAGTCGGTTAATTAATAGATCACAACTTAGTATTTTATACTATTTTGTAGTGAGAATAATTTCTGTTTTGCCGTGACTTCTTTAAAATGTATGATTCAAAAAAATCATTGAGAGATATGTGGGATAATAATCGGAGTAGACGTCCTCTTGAAGAGTATGATTTTGAATTACAACTCATGAAGCAAGATTTTCCAAAATTTCGCGACCCAAATGTCAACAATTTTCAAAATTTTCAAAATGACCAACATTTTCAAAGTTATGATCGAAATGGCGACTCAATTCAAATTTCAATCATTTCGATTATGGGCCACAACCATATCAAAATAGCTTTGAACCCCAAGGGGGAAACCAATTCGAAAATAATTTTGGATATGAAAATGATTTTCAAATCGATCAGAATCTTCAAAATAACAACTCATATCCACATCTTGAATATGACCAAAATTGCAGTTTTCCCTCGAATTTCTCCAGTTTTGGTTATGAACATAATTTTCAAAATCAAAATGATTTCCAATATCATTTTTCTGAAAATTCAAACAACTACCACATTGGAAATAATATTGATTGTGAAATTGATGTGGACTATAATTTTGAGAATCAAGAAATCCAAAACGAGAGCTTTTAAATCAACGATTCTGAAGAATATCATATTAAAATTCTTAGAGAAAGGGTAGAAAAGCAAGATAGACAGCTTGGTGAAAAAGTTAGACAACTTGATGAACTTCTTTGTTTAATGACGTGTTTTAAAGAACAACTCGAGCAACAAAATCAAATTCAATGCGATGAATCAGGAAATAATCCATTCTTTACTGATATTGAAATTTTTTCAGATTACAACTTTGGAAATTGAGAATAACGATCTAAATGAAGTTGTTCAAAATTCAACAAATGATTTGGATTTCGATTCTTTTCAAGAAAAAGATTTAAGCTCAGATTTTGATCTTCCTCTTTCGGGCTGTGAGAAACTTGAAATTTTTGAAATTGAACAGAATAAAAATGTTGAATTTTTCAATTCAAATTTGGAGATGGATTTTAATGAACATGAATTTTTTGGGCTGTACAAGGATGAGTTGCCAAATGAGGAAGAAGTAGATTCACATCATGAGTTCAAAATTTTTAACTTTGAGAAAATTTCAAACGAACTTGAAATTGTCAGTGTCGAAAATACGTTGTCAAATGAGAAATGTGATCACATAGTCTTGAATAACACTCAAAGTTTAAATTTCACGATTGCAACTGAGTTTACTTACGATCACAAATTTTTGAACAATTACACTGATAAATTTGTTGAGCTCATGAACTATCTTTGGAATGCTGGCTTGGTTGAAAAACTTTATGTTAGGATGACCCTGGATATTTATCTCCTGGACTATAAATCTAGGATTAAAGATGATATGGTTTTCAAAAACTCTTGCTTGTTAGAAAACATGCCTAGACACAGTGGGAATGGGACTCATAGGGCTAGAACCAAGTGTGGGGGAAAAAGATGGTGGTATTCTTTGCATCGCATGCACCACAAACACATATATCATTGTACATATGATCCATTCTTACATATAGTTAGATTGCATTTCATTCTACAAATAATTTTGCATCTCATTCACCTTTGGGTATGATCTTTCAAATTTAGGAAACGTTTACAGTGTGGACACTGTTTAGTTCTAGTGTGGGGGGAGTCTGCATTGCATTCATTTTTATTCTTCTTTAACTTTTCCTTTTTCTTTTTTCATACATTTAACTAGGATCATCATGCATTTTAGATCGTAGTAACATACCATAATTTTTTTTCTTTTTTGAAACATGACTCGTTTTAGATTGATACAACAAAATAAGTTAAGGATTGTTAATCAGTTGATAGTATTTTCTCTGTCGGTTTAGATCGAATAATAAATATAATGAAAAGTTTAATTTTGAGGGATAATAGTGTAACTGGTACATAGGGAGATTCTTAGGTGATGGCCATGAAATCTATTCTATATTGTAGACTTTTTTAAATAAGTGGAGGACTTAAAATACTTATATTGGCTCTTCGAATCTTTAAAACAAAGTTGTGTTGAGTTGAATTCGCGTAACTCTCTTTTGTGCTTATATTTTCAATAATAATAATCCAAGGGTATCCAACATTGCTTGTATATCGAGCGTTGGTGTGCAAACCCGCCAAGCTCTATCCGACATGTTGTTGACAAAGTCAGCGTTGGAATATCTTTGTCTCATTTTATGAGATTGGACACTTAAGGATTACCGACACGTTGTTGACAAAGTCAAAGTCGGCCTGCACAATCCGCCAAGCTCTTTACCCACTCTTCGTTAGTCCGCGAGGCAGTGCATGGGTGGTAAACCTTGGTCTTCTAAGTTAGGTGTATGTACTTAATTATAAATTTTAAAATTTTTATAGAATAAAGAATAAGCGATGATGCCCAAACACTTCTTGACCTTATTGATTTGACTAGCCATACATGAGAAAATAATAATACCACTTTGCAAACTGTGCCAAGCAAACTAAGAATTTATTTCATGGCTGCACTATGTTATCGACCGAACTAACTGGCCAAACTGGAATTTAACATTTGAAAACTTGATTTATATTGAAAATTTGTGACAAGTTGAGGTATCTAAAATAAAATCAACTGACTAGAAATTGTTAACTTAATTTGTTGTACCACTTTCCTGAATGTTTTCATTCTTGTTGTCTTTGTTTTTTGTATATAACCATTACATTAGATCCACACATACTGCATTTGGATTTTGTGGGTAGTATCTGCTGAAAACCCTCATGAGACACCACTCGTCCTACTAGGGACACCTAAAGGTTTAACGGCTTGTTGCATATGCTCAATGCAATCGTGTTTCTTATGAAAGTGTGACCTATCTAGTTAGTTCTTCATTTTCTTTTTACTCGAGGACGAGTAAAAGATAAGTGTGGGGGTATTTGATTGACATAAAAATGTGTTTATTTTATCCTCTTATATCTTATCTTTTGTATACAAAAAATATTACTTGGGTATTGTTTTGTTACTTTTACAGATATTCCAACCTAGCCCGCATGCAACCAGAAAAGTAGAGAAATGGAGATCAGATTGCTATATATTTACATTTCGAAGAATTGTAGATGAAGATCCCACATATAATTGTTGGTGGACAAGAAAATGATTGGTAGAAAGACCAAGAATTTCTCAAATCAAGGGAAGCTTGTCAAAGAACCAAGAGGAAAAGAAGAAAGGCCAAAAATTTAATAGATTTAACTAAGGCCCATTTGAAACCCTCATTGTAAACTCTTTTCTGAATTCCCTAAGGCCCATCTATCGTTGTATTAGGGTTAGGGTTAGGGTTTGGTTATCCCTTATAAATACCCTTGTAATGTCATTATAGCCACCATCTCATTTTTGTATTCCATTACTCTAATAAAAATTCTTCTTCTTTTATTTTCTAGTATTTTTTTAGCAACTAATGTCATCTACCCAATTAGATTCGGTAGAGTACTAGTTGTATTTACATTTGTTTCATTAGTGATTAGTCGTTTGATTAGTTTCAACGACAATCCTAATTTTATTTTTTTGTTGTTCTTCTTATTCTGCACTTTTATTTTCTGCATTGTTGTTCTTGTTTTGCAATTTACTTTCTTTAGTGATTAATCGTTGATTAGATTCAACGATAATCCTAAGTTCGCTATTTCAATTTGTTTTTATTTCAACAAAATCTCCAGCCTTCGTCTAACTCGCCCAAGAGATTAGATAAATAATTTAATTTTTAATTACACCTCCCTGTGTTCGACCTGTATGCTACACACCTGTATGCTTGCAGAATTTGCATAAACTCCAAACTGGCATGGATCAAATTATATAAGATATGATTTGCATAGATATATACACATAAAGGTGAACTTGCATATATGAACATGGTTTTCGCATAAACTTGCATATGATCTACATTCCAACTTATATTGAACTTGCATATGTAATTTAGACGTGTAAACTAAGATTTACATATAAGCTTACATATAATTCGCGTACAAACTTGCATATGATTTACATCCAAACTTATATATAAACTAATGTCATAAAAAAATGAATCAAAATAAACATATGTGATTAGACATATGAAATGGATCCACCAACATAAGTTAACAAAAACTGGCATATGAACCAACATCATGAATCTTTGTACATAAGACAACAACTAGCGTATATTCACAAAATAGACAATATCATATCGATCAATGATTCAACAGGCACAATCTTATAACCCAAATTATAACTCATCATAATTAATTTATTAATTATTTTGTGAAAGAAATTGTACTCACAAAGAATGGATTAGAAAAGAGAATAAATTCGTTCGTCGTTTGTTCTACAATCTTGTCTCACAATTCCTTAGCTTTAAGAAGAAGGTGAACTATTCCAGCAGCAGCATGGTGGCTAAGAGACTAATTTAGTTTAGGTTTAGAGCTTGAGTCTATGTATCCTTATATAGAAGTTTAGATTAATTCTAGCCTTTAGATATTAGGTTTTTAATCCGCATCGTACACCTAGTGCTGAGTCAGCAAATGTATTTTATATATATTAATAACCTTCTATTTTTCTTTCCTTAAATTAATATAAATTGAACTTAAACGTCTAATTGCATGTTTTCTTCGATTAGCGTATTCTTCTTAATTGATGTCAATTAACATTGAATAATAATTTTACTATATTCCTCCAATTAACATATGCCGCTTAATGTTAATTGACATAAGTGACAAATTAGCATAATCATTTATAAATATTAAGATAATTACATGGTTTCCTAACAATACCCTATTAACATGTTTACAATTTGATGTCAAATAACATGCTTTTACAAATGAACATAAATGCCCAATTAACATATTTTCTTTAATTAATATCATTTAATATGAATGACAAATTAGCACAAACACATATATAAACTAAGGCCAATTGCACGTTTTTCAATCAATGCCATATTAACACACATCTACAAATTAATTTCAATCTATTCATGTTTACATATTTTTCCTTTACGTATACATTAATTGCCCATATATATATATATATATATATATATATATATATATATATATATATATATATATATAGACACACACACACACACAAGCACCTATTCATAAATTCTAATATTGACAACTAATGCAAATTTATTCCTTACCTATTTTAAAAAGTAGAAATCGAGTATATAATTTAATTCCCCTTTTTTTCTACTTTCCTCGTTACATACAAAGTCAATGCATAATGCAGTTACCTACATACGTACATATCTATGTATACATGCATAAGTCTTTCCTTCCCAAATAAATTGACTGTATTTATCTTCTTCTTCTTTTCTTTCTTTTTACTGCATGCATCCACACATTTCCTTCCGCTTTTTATATTAATTGCATTAATTTTTCTTTTACTGTAGCCTAAATAAATTCACATGCATTTTTTTCAATGCACATTTTTAAACTTGTACCTTCTTAACATAATTGCATATATATATATATTCATTTTTTATTTTTCTTCATTAATTAAATAATCCTTTAATTAATTATATTTACAGTATAGTATATCTAATTTCGGGGTGTTACGGTGTGGCATGCTGAGATGTATGGATCAGAGCTTTTTTGGAAAAACAAAGCTTTGTGGATGTTGATCAAAACATGGCTAATATAGTGTAGCTTTATATATGGCTTCGCAAATTTCACACCCTAATATGAGTCAAAAACGAGATGAGGGATAGTCGGGAGAACATGCGTTTCTTTCTAGCTAGAAGTAGTGGCATGGTATGGAATCTAGGCATATTTACTTACGTGGATTATGGAAAGCAAGGCGCCTCGTATATGGCCGCAAAATGCCAAAATGGTCGACGTACAGACCACGGTTGACAAACAGACCAAGAGGTTAGATAGAATCGGGAAACGTATTGTTCAGGAATAGCTAATTCGCAAACGTGATTGCAGACTAGCCCTGCCTCTCCAAGGGTTACATATGTTGATCCTGGACATCTAGTTAGAGATGGTCCAAATCAGATGAGGAAGATCCTTTACCTTGGCTCATGATGGGAATCCAAATTCCAATATGTGAATTTACAGTTTTACTTGTATACCTATGGAGGCATAGTAGGATGGGGTACTATGCCGTCTAAGATTGATACAATTAATTTCGAAATCGTTTTAAAACACTTAAATACTGCTAATAATATCAAATGGGTATTATTTTCTCGTATCAAACATGTTTGGCTATTATAAGGTAAAACTCTATCCTCCGGCTTGCATTGCATTGTGTGATGGGACCTTAGTCTTATAATGGCTTCATTTTTCTAAATAGCATAGCGACTGTTTTATTTTATCTTAAGCTCTGGCAAGCGAGTACAGTAAACCCATTCCATGTCATACGGCATGGTCCAGTGATATCCTTATTTTTAAATAAGTTAAGTTAACTATGATTTTTTATACCAGTCTCATGATTGACTTATAATTTGTTTTTCCCTTGCAAACTCGGGTGCCAATTATTTTTATATGGGCAGCCAGGTAATCAGGTTATTAGCTCTCTTTTGGATGTGTATTGGAGCGTGTATATCTATTTTAGACTTAAAGCTGAAGGTGGAACTTATTTATGTTACTTACTATCGAACTTCTAAGATATTGTCTTCTGTTAATTATATTTGATCTTGCTGAAAACATATTATCTATATGTCGAAACATTGTTATGTACTAATTATGATCCTATAATACTGTGTAACTCTGATGATGCTTATTTCCGCTGATGTAAATTATTATTTGGTATTTTGTATTATGTTATGTTTTATGATCTGCTGATGTTATTAATGTGTTATTTTCCAAAGACTATCCATTCCGCTGGGATCGGGGGTTTAGGGTTGTTTTAGGTGGTATCAGAGCTTTGGGTTAACCTTAGTCCTGGAGTATAACATATTAAATGACTCACCAAAGATAGAATAAGTAGTATTCTGGGATGAGAAACTCATTTGAGATAGAATTAGTAATATCCTAGACTTAGTATAGCAGAATTACATATATCTCAGTAAATACATCTTTATTTGTGCATATATCTTTATGTTCTTACAATTCCTTAAAGTGACTTTTCTGTTGCCCCGACTCTTTTCTTGCTATTCGCAGACATAGAGGAAAATGAGTGGAAGAGGCGAAGGCATAGGAGGTAGAGCAAGGGGTGACGTTCCGGTTGAGAATCAGTATCCTGACCCTATAGAACCTGTTAATGCACCAGTGCTGCTTCAGCAATAGCCGCAACAACAATTTGATCTGGATATTATTGCTAAGAAGTTTAAAAACTTGGGTGTAATGCCATTTACCGGCAGTTGATATGTAATCGAAGCACAGCTATGGAGGAGGTCATGTGGACGAATCTTCGAAGGCCTTGAATTGGATGATAATTGGAAAAGATTTCTGGCATCTTGGTTACTCAAAGATGAAGCCCTGATTTGGTGGGAAGCTGTTATAGTGGGTAATTCAGAGGTAATATGACTTGGAAAGGTTTAGAGAAACTTTCGAGCAGAGGTTTGTTCCCCAGGAATAAGTCGAGCGCCTATACGATGAGTTTGCTAATCTAAAGCAAGGGGACAAGACTATCCATGAGTATGAAACAAATTCAATGAACTCTCTCGTTTTGGTCTAGAGCTAATTCATAATCGGACTAAGAAGAATAAGAGGTTGATTAAGAGTCTTCAGAGGAGATATCACAGCAGAGCTATAACACATATAGAACTCCCATTTGTTAAAGAGGTAGAGATGGCTTGTCGATATGAAAATATTGATAAGAAGAATTCTCATGAAGATAAGGATTAGGGTTATTCTGGTAATAAAAGGAAATCTTCGAACAAGAAGCCCAAGACAAGCAAGACTGAAGTGGCGAAGACTAAGGAGGATAAACCAGTGAGAGTTAAATGTTATAACTATGACAAGTTTTGACATGAGGCAAGGGATTATAGAGCTCCCAAGAGACCGAGAAGGAATGAATCTGAATCTACCTAGAAACCTCGAGATGACACGGTGTGCTATAATTGCCATAATACGAGACATATTGTAAAGTACTTCCCATTGATGAAAAGGCCGCGGTGGCTCATGTGTATAATGTGGCAGATGCTCTAACAACTTTTGCTGGCAGGGGATGGCCATATGACTTAGAATGAACGCTTATAGTTAAAGGTATTCCTGTTAAAGGATTATTTAATACGAGGACATCATGATGTTTTGTTTCGAATAACATGGTTAGGAAACCGAGTTTAAAGCATATATATCTAAAAGAACCCATTAGCATTCACAATCCAATAGGAGGTTCCCTTGATATTTGTTTATATTGTAGAGTGCCCGTCCCTTATTCCAATTATCGATTTTCTTTCAACTTGATCGTCATGAATTTTTATCGAATTTGATCTTATTTTGTGATTGGATTGGTTGACTAAGTATGAAGCTGTAGCTAAGTTCACTGGGAGGATTGTTAAGCTAGAACTATATCTGGAAGTTTCATAACCTTTCCGTTCGAAGGTTCAGATTCAGATAGGAAGGAATTTTGTTCTGCTCTCGAAATTTCTCTTACTTCAATCGAGAATATTCCAGTTGTGAGAGATTAGGTAGATGTGTTTAAGGAAGTTGATAGCCTACTTCCGCGAAGAGAAATTGATTTCAGGATTAATCTGGTTTCGAATGCAAGGCTGGTTGTGCATGCAATTCGAAGGATAACAATAAATGATAAAGAAGTGTTGAGTGATCGAACTCAACAATTTTTTTGGAAAGGTCCGATCAGGCCTAGTTTCTCGAGTTGGGGAGCAATGGTGTTTTTTTCGAAGTCAGACGGTATTGTCAGGTTATGTATTTATAACCGAGACCTCAATAAGCAGACGCTCAATAATAAATATCCATTGTTGTGTGTTAATGATTTATTAGATCGCTTGAATGGAGCGTGAGTATTTCGAAGATGGACCTAGCTATATGTTATCATTAACTGATAATTGCGGAAGAATGCATTCTTTTGATAGCTTTCAAAGGTCCAGATTTATTTAATGAATGGTTAGTAATGTCATTTGGGTTATGCAACGCCCCTTCTTATTTTGTTGATTTAATGAATCAGGTGTTCCATGGGGTGCGAAATAAATTTTTATTGGTCTTCATTAATGATATTCTGATCTTTTCAAAGACAGCAGAGGAGCTGCTAGACATTTAGAACAGGTGTTGGAGATTCTGATAAAGAATATATTAAAAGCCAAAATTTTAAATGCATATTCTGGCTAAAAGAAGTGAAATTCCTTGGTCATGTAGTATCAAGGGAAGGGAAATCAATAGTCCCGAGCAAGATTACGACCATCCAAGATTGGAAGCAGCCGATGACACCTACCAGTGTTAGAAGTTTTCCGGGATTGGCAAGTTATTACCGGAAATTCGTTTAATTTTTTTGAAGGTATCTGGTTTATTAATGAAGCTTACTAAGAAGCATGCCATGTTTAATTGGACGTCAGAATATGAAGCAGCTTTTCAGGAGTTGAAAGATAGATTAAATACTGCACTAGTGTTGACAAATATACATGATAATCAAGATTTAACTGTCTATACAAATGCTTCAGGTTAAGGAGTAGGCGCGGTATTAATACAAATGGGAAAGGTTGTTGCTTATGCATGTCGTCAGTTGAATCCACATGAGAAAATTTATACTACTCATGATTTAGAGTTGTTAGCTGTGGTATTTTCCTTGAAGATTTGTTGGCATTAGCTATTTGGTGAGATGTTCGAGTTGGATGCAGTTCATAAATCTTTAACATATCTTTTCACCTCGAAATATCTGTATACTAGGCAACAACATTGGTTGGAGTTACTTGCAGCATATGATCTTGATATTTTATATACTCCAAGAAAAGCCAATGTTGTAGCAGGTGCACTTAGTAGGAAGAATGCAATCATTGATAATATGATTATTATGCCCTCGTTGGTCGAGAAGATTTCTGTTCTACAGAAGGACGACGAGTTTATTCGGAAAATTAGCAAAAGGATTCAAGAAGGTGAAGCCCCAAATTTCCAGACTGATAATAAAGGAGTTCCGAGATTGCAAGAATGAATTTCTGTTCCGAGTGATCCTGAGCTTAGAAGATAGGACTGGATGAATGTCGCAAGTCTAAGCTTAGTATCCATCCAGGATTGACTAAGATGTGTCGAGATCTAAAGCGTACATTTTGGTAGAGGTCTATGAAAAGATATGTCTTTATATATTTTAGTAGGTGTTCAACTTGCCAGCAAGTTAAGAGCGATCAACAGAAGGTCGTTGGATTTCTACAACCATTAGAGGTTCCAAAATGGAAATGGAATCAAATTTCTATGGACTTCATTCACAACACCAGAAAATGGTATTTCTAACAGTTATTACTGTTACGAATTAACTTTGTAACAGTTATAACCGTTACAACAACATACGTGACAAACTGTTGTCACGAATATTGTAACGGTTATAACCGTTATAAAGTGTGCATATTATAACGGTTATTACCGTTACAAAATTATTATTCTGTAACAATTATAACCGTTGGTACTGAAATGTTTATAACACTTATAACTGTTACAAAATATATTTTTATAACAGTAATTACTGTTACAAATATGAAATATATAACAGTTATTACTGTTAGTATGTAAAACTGTCTATTCCACACGATAATAATTTACTAACAGTTATAACTGTTACAAACGTGAATATTATACCAGGCCTACAGTAGGTAATTCGCTTAAACAAATAACAATCATAATATGCTCCAACTAATTTCATAAAGCATACACCAATAAGAATATACAACATATAATATAACAATATCTCAAAGCAAATACAACATCGCAATTTATATCCTAAAGCAAATTCAATTTCGACCAACATCACAATTTAACGTACAACTATTCATCATTCATAACAAATATCAAATAACATCTAAGTATCATAATTTAGCATACAACCATTACACAAAACGCAAACGATAAATGAGCCAAATTACAAATCCACCATCAACAAGATCAGATAGTGTATGCATACCATTTTGGGGTGCATCAAAAATTAACGCATCCGAATCCAGAACTTGCTCCACCCAGATGACTCAATCTTCTGCTCTTTGTCTTGCTTCCATTGCTTCAACGTCTGCGAAGTTCAACAAAATAATAATATGAGTCAAGGTATGAAAACAATGCATACGACCCCTTCTAACAAATATCTCATAGTTAGAAACAAACATAAAATAACATGATGAGGACATCAATAGTAAATGAAACATCGACTCAGTTTTAAACTGATCCTACATGGCTCAGTTTGAGCCGTGTCTCAGTTGTAAAAACTGAGCAACGGCTCAGTTTAAACTGAGCCAATTAGCTCAGTTAATACTGACTGAGCCAAATTGGCTCAGTTAATACTGAGCCAAATTGGCGTAGTCAGTATTAACTGAGCCATGATGGCTCAGTATTAACTGAGCCAATTGTCTCGGTCGGTATTGGCTCAATTTACAATTCATAATTCACAGTAAGGGAATACTTCTATTTCAGGTCAATGGCATGGCTGTGACAGTGACCATTCACCAAGTAAGGCAATACGTAGTTCAGGTCAACGACAACAAAATTATAAAGAAGAGCTGCTGCATATTTTGAATTGATTTAACTACAAATGAATATTTTAACTACATTATGTGATGTATTAATAATTTTAGCTGGCATTTGATAATTTTATTCAATTCATAAATTAACTACACTAAGAAAAATGTAGTTACAATTTAACAGCATGTTTTGAATTAATTTAATTGCATTTGAAGAATTTAACTAATTTTTTGTGATGTAATAATTATGACTACATTTGATAATTTTATTCAATCATAATTCAGTTATAATTTAGCTGCATTTAAAAAATAGCAGCTATAATTTAACAACATATTTTGAATTATGCTTGGTTTCATTTGAATACTGCAGCTGTACTCATATTATGCAACAATAATTTTGCTTGTATTTGATGATTTATTCTAACTGAATGCACTTTTAGTCTAACAATTGCTTGTATTTTCTACATCTCATGCTTACAGCCTTCAAGGTTTCTTAAACAATGCAACGATCAGTTTCTTTTCCAGTTTACAAGCAATGCAACGATCAGTTTCTGGAATTTGGATTTTGTAAAGTTTTTTAATGCTAAGCATGTATTTTTTTCGGTCACTTGAAATCTCTTTGAACAAATAATTCTTTTGTAAAGCTAAATTATACCTAGTTTGTATAGCTGAATAAAAATGAAGGCATATAATTACCCTTGGTCCAAACACGTAATATTTTTTCAATTAGTTAATGACTATGATTAGTTGGATAGCATATAATTTAGGGACATATGAATTCAACCCAATTGGGAATCAAATCCTTTTTTTTTGAATAAGAAATCAAATCCTTATGTTAAACGTGGGTTGTGAAGATATTCGAGTTATTATATGTGCTTAGCTGTGTTTTATAACAGGCGCACAGGTGCATGTGTTTATATGGTGTAGCAATATCAAGTATATCGAGTGTGTATCTGAGAAATGTTAACTAATCGGAGTAAAACATTGCAAATAAATATATCTGAGAAATGTTATCGACCCAAGACCAAACTGTTAACAGACGGTTAACATAAGAAACGGCAGCTCATTATTTTATAATGATATATTTTTCTGTTTATTTTTCCTTCATCGTTTCTACTATTAAAATTTTCAACTCCTAAGCATACTGTTTTCTCCATGCATGTCAGATTTTCCATGCAAAAGATTTAACTTTCAGTTATACAATATATATTCTTATTTTGATTTCATGACTTCACATTGCACTTATACATAATCTGATAAACTTTATAATGATTTATCGAAATAATTTTGAACCAAGAATAGCTGTAAACAAATGAATTCTTCAACTGGTTCTGGTTTTGTTCTTTGGTGAAGTTGGTCAAATAACTTTCATTTTCAGGAAAGGCTGCTAAAATAGGAAAATGCCAATCCACCTAACATCATACAACTAAATGATAAACAAAGTAAGTGTAAACGACAGCATTTATCATGGAACGAAGCTAACCTGAAACTAAATGAAGTTCAAGTCATATCTTTTATTTGGTGCATCAGTGTTGGAAAAAAATTCAGAACCAAGCTAACCTGAAACTCGAACCTTGTTCCTACCCTCGTCTTTACCCGACCACTCACGCAAGCCGCCCCTCTATGCCTCCCCGCCCACCACGTCTATGCCCTCTAGTTCGCCCGCATGCCGACATCAGCCTCCGGCCACAAAAATGCAGCTTTTTCCTCCTCTGCACGGTAGCAGCCTGACCACCCTCCAGCTCATTCCTCCGCCTCCTAATCATCACAGCCACTGGTAGCAACAGCTCCACCCTATAGCCTACCTCTTCGGACCAGACTGTAGTGATCAGAAAATAACAAAAGTTAGTTATTTTACTGATTAACCCAAATTATATGAACATCTAACTTTCTGCTTCGGAATCCAAATCGCCTGCTAAAGAACTTGCAGGATTAATGTACCTCTGCAGCCCGCTGCAAAAAAAGTTGAAACAACCAGTCACCAAAATGAATTGAATAAGGGTAAGACTGCTTAAAATTTGCCCACTACCTTATAATCTTGTAAAACCAATGTTTAGGCTTTAGGGCCCCTAAATGGTCTGCATGATGGTAAAATAACAGCTAGAAATCTATCTCATCTGTTCTACTCCTCTTTTTTAAAATAAAAATAAAATAAAATTCATTACACCTTTCTTTCACAAAACCAAACAATCGATGAACATAACGCCGAAGCCTACCTTAAAGTCATGTATCATTTAAGGAACGAAGAGATAATAAATGATGCAAATATTAATATTATTTGAACACATACAATGGTGATTATAGTTCAAAACACACAAAACCTTTTCTTTTTCTCTTTTTTCTAAGAATGCAATATTTAGACTAAATTTTTCCATGCAAGGATGAGGTTCGACAAGACTTGCATTGATTTCTCAATCTTTGAAACCAAGATACAGGTCTACATATTTGCGAAAGTTAGTGGAGAGCAAAAAAGAAAAGTACAAGGAATTTAAGCAGCTCCACTGATTCAGATACTAGAAGCTGGAGGCATATTCGGAACAAATTGGATTAAAAATTAGAGCTTTGAGTTTAAAACGTTTATCACAACTTTTTTAATTAAAGATTGGATATGATTAGAAAATGTTGCGTAAAAGTAACTTAAAGATTATAAAATAAAAATCTTTCCTCAGTAATATATTTAATATCTAATATTTAATACTGGAGCCTGAAATTCAAATACAAATATAATTATAAATTTTGAAATCCCTTAAAATTCGAAAAAAAATTACGATCAAAACACGACTAGTCTCTACAAATTAACGGCTCCACACCAAATGAAGCATCGAGCAATCTTCAAATCATCTACATTTTTCAAAATGAAAGCAGCTTATCCTAATGGGGAGAGCAGTTGAGAATAGCTCGGTGCTTTAATAGGTTTTAGCCATTGTGGTGTGGATGTACTATGTGAAGCAAGAGCTGGAAGATGAGCTTAAGCAGAAGGTTCAACGTGACATTCTTGGATTCTTAGTAAGGACAGTAGAGGAAAAGAAAAAGTTGACGTCCGGAGTGTAACGCTGGATCTAGAGTGAATATGACATCGTGAAGACCAAATACAGTAGCATCAAGACCAGCCATAACTTTCTCCGTACACTCTCTCGTTCATAGTTTAATGATATGGTTCTAGAAAATAGATTGGTTCATGCATCCTAGGACTCCAGAGATTTGAAAAGTATGGATTTTTCTATAAATGAAGTACTCAACAAAGAAAAAACATGTACTTCAATTTGTAAGTATTGAGCAATCTTTACAGATGCAAATTTGGTCGTTCTTCTGTGTGAAACTTATTTTTATTCATCCAGAATCAAAGCAGACTATCTACTGCTCAACCGTTCACTTTATTTTTATTCAATCATTTTATTGTATTGCATTCTATTGATTTTCTAACTTCATTGCATCAGGCATTTCACTATGTACTCAATATATATTGCTTCTACTACTCTAATAGGGTAACTGACCAATTCAAAAGCAGTTACTGAAGGGAAGATTTGGTTGGTCAGTTACAGCGATATTGCAAATTTGCATGTTTATGATATATAACCATAATTCTTTCACTTAGTATTATGTATCATAAATTTGTATAAGGTAAAATGTTATGATTAATATAAACTTATAGCAATTATGAAATATAATTCTCAAGCAGGAAATTGGTTACTAATTACTACATATACGATAATTTAATTGGAACATGTTAAAAATGATTAGAAATTCAAAATTATAATAGCATCATTAGGATAACAAATATAATATCTAAGAAAATAAACCAGTGTGTAATTGTGAAAGAAAAACATGTAATTATTATCTTGCCAACTTTCCATTCTACAGTAACTAAAATAGTTCAATATCAAGAACATTTCTTCTCATAGGAATTTTGAAAATAGAAGTTGAATGGATGAAAATAATAAGAATAATATTAAGTAAATATCGGTTTACTTATTTTCAACCACATTTGCAATGTACAAAATTTGGTAACTTTTGTATAAATTTGAAACCCGTAGGTATTGCTGACTTGCATGGAGTGCATGAAATCAGCTTGTGATTAAGTTGGTGCATGAAATGCGATGCGGAAGAGAATTAGTGGAATTTCAAACAACAATATCAGGGTAGTGCAAAATAATAGCAAGAGGTAGAGAACCAAACTGACCTTGACTGGATGAAATTATGCAACCCAACACTTAAAAGCTAAACGTAAACCACGATCTGCAGGTGAAAGAGAAAGTTTATTTTTAAAAAAGAAATTCTATGTAAAGAACAGTACATGACAACACAGTTGCTTATCAAACACTATTAAGTTCTTACAGTATACTTGGAATTTAGTGCTGCTTTCAAGTAATAAGCAAGCATAGGGAAAATTAGCAGAAAACATTGTTTACATGTATATCATTAACTCATTAAGTTGTATAAGAGGTAATTTATTATCCATTGACAAATTAAGGAGATTACTCAGCTAGTAATAGTGCTTCCCATGTCATTTCATTTAAATGGGGATGTATAAATCTGGAAAATAGCAATATGTCCTTATTTAATATTAATACATGGGCATCTTCTGTCAATAGCTTGTTATGTATACATATAGATATATTACCAATAACATATTTGCACTGCCAAAAACTACAGTTTCTCCATTTTTAATGTGTTTTAAATAGCCAAAAAAAATCACACTTTTTTCCGGTTAGCCTAAATTAGCATAACTACAACCTATCTATTATTTTTAAGTTTTAGTTTATCATATTAACCATCTTTGTTATAAAAAAAAGCAATATAGTTAATTAACAACTTATAGCGTCAATGCACGAGCTGATGATATTCAGCTACAGTATCAAAAAAAAGCTTAAATTGAACGTTGAAGCGTGGATTAACAATTTTTCTACCAGTTCTAGCAAAGCTTTTTTTGACAAACTAGTCCCACAAACAGAACATGCGGAACACAAATAGAAAACCCATGCCTCAATGTGTATTCAATTCCTAGAATTATAAGTGCGTTGGGTAATTTAAACAAAAAAACTATATGAATAAACCCATTAAACTGAGAAATCATAAGATACCCACATATTGAATCGGTAAACATGGAAGGATTTTAAGACAAAATATTTCTTCGAAAACACCAATTTACCAAAGCAAGAACCCAAAATAAGATTGAAGAAGTAATAATACCATAGGGGATCGGCGTGGCAGAGGCGATATAGTGGCAGAGGCGATCGAAATCGGTCAGAAGCGAAGGAGGTAAACCTAGGCAGCGGCGATGAGAATTTGGGGATTGTAAGCGTTATGGTAATAACGAAAAAGGAAAGGTAGGGTTAGACAATTGACTCAATGTAAAATTACCATCCGGACCCTTGCGTTAAAAAATAGTCGATGTTGTAACGGTAATAACTATTATGGATGAATATAACGGTAATAAATGTTATATATTAGTAACAGATATAACCATTACTACTAGGATCCGAAAATATGTTACAAAATGGCCTGTTTGGTGTAGTGATTGACGATCTTCCTAGAACCAAGAAAGGTTATAAAGGCATATGGGTTATAGTAGATCATTTAACGAAGAGTGTACATTTTCTCGCAGTGAAAGTTAATAGAACGGCTCAGCATTTGGCTTAGTTATATTTTAGGGAGACTATTAGACTGCATGGAGTACCCAGCATCCTTATTAGTGATCGCGATCCAATTTTTGCTAGTAAGTTCTGGGAAGCATTTCAGTCTGAGTTGGGAACAAAGTTGAATCTTAGTACTGCATATCATGCTCAAACAAATGATCAGACAAAGAGGGTGAATCGTATTTTGGAAGACTTGTTGCAAGCTTGCATTCTCGATTTCGGAGGATCTTGGGAAGATCATATTCATCTGGTTGAGTTCTCGTATAATAACAGCTTCCAAGCAAGTTTGAAAATGTCCCCGTTTGAGGCATTATATGGTAGGCCATGTAGATCTTTTACATGTTGGATAGATCCTGGTAAGCAGCTAGTGTTGGGTCCAGATATGATCCAAGAAGTTACAAATACAGTGGATTTTATTGGAAGCGGTTGAAAGCAGCATATTACCGACAAAAAAGTTATGCAGATTCTAGAAGAAGAGATGTAGCATTTGTTGTTGGCGATCAAGTGTATCTGAAGATTTCTCTGTTAAGGAGAGTGATTATATTTGGGAAAATGAGAAAATTAGCGCCCAAATATATTGGTCTGTTCCCAATACTGGAAAGGATAGGAATGGAAAGGATAGGAACTCTAGCTTACATGGTTCAGCTGCCAGAATGGTTGCGCTGAGTACATGATGTGTTTTACGTTTCTCAACTCTGGAAATATGTGCATGATCCAAACTTAATTGTAGAAGAAGCATCGCAAGAGAATTTGGATATTACTCCAAATTTAGCTGTGCGTAGAGAGTGGATGAATATAATTGACCGAAAAACCAGTGTGCCAAGAATTAAGAAAATGAACTTAGTCAAGGTACAATGGAGTGGAGATCTGAGAGACTGTACATAGGAGACGGATGATAGCATTAAATAGGCTTATCCCAAGTGCAGAGTGGATATCTCTGAGTAACTCCTCTGTGAGAGGTAAAGCTGTATTTATTTTACCGTTTATGTTTCCACTTGGCTTTTATCTTCCTTTTTCGAGGACGAAAAGTTCTAAGTGGGGGTGACTATAACAACACAGAGTTTTATAACCAATTTAAAAGTTATTTCTAATATAGTTTTATGTGAAAATACAACCGAATTTCAAAAACCGATTATTTAATGCTAATTTGGTCAGTTTACACAGGAAAATTATTGAGATGAAGACGATTTTTTTTATTTAATACGTGGCATCGAATAATAGTCAGGTTACAAATTTCATAATTTTTGTAGTTAACGTGTGCGCGTGCAAGAGTAAAACGTATGCTAAAATGCATATTGAAATTAAACTAAAACATGTTCGAAAAATAATATGGAAGGTCAAACGAACTCGAAATTCGACAAAACCTGTTCCGTTGAATCCGGAATTACGTTTATTGTTAGAATCCAAAATTTTGTGACAAACGGAATTAATTTGTGATCGTGCAATCAAAAGAGGTGGAGGCTAATTAGCAAACTTTTGAAAACATAGAATTAGAATGCATGAATTGAAACAGAGGCCATCCAATAGGCCAAGGTGTTTTTCTTCCGAAGCACCAGATCGAGTCACCTTAGCGATCCATGTGAGGGGTGGTAATTTTGCAAAAAGGCCCTCCTCTTTCCTTTTCTTTCTTCTTCTTCTTCCTCTCTAATGGCCTCCTACACCTTCCTCCTACCCCACTAGCCAGTCGCCACCTTGATCCTTGCCACCCCTCCCTCCGGTGTCGCCACGCAGCAAACCCTTCCCCCCCAATTCGGTCGTGGGCCCCCCACTTCCCTGTTTGCTCCAAACACACCTTTTTGCCCCTTTTCAACACTCCACCACATCAAGTTCCTCTCTAACCACCTCCCACACCACACCTGAAGCCCGTAAGCCTCATCCCTTGCTGCGACAGTCTCAGACGGTGGACCCCGCGGACCCTACATCTCCTTTCATTCCCACTTTGTCCTCCGTTTAGCTCCAAACTTCCGGATCTTCAAGTATTCGCAAATTAACGAGTGGTAGCAAGACGTACGAGCTCACCAAGCCGTCGTAAAGTGGCGTAGAACCCTAGCAAGTGTCGTTGAAGCTGTAGCAGTGATAAGCGTATCCGCGTTCCTTCCAATACGAAGATTGGTAGAGTGGAAACCGCCAGTGAGAAATCCAAACACGTTAAAAAGGCATAGTTAGAGTTAACTGTTTAACTGTTAATTGATGAAGTTAAAATATTCATTAGCGATTAATCGTATAAATTTAATAAGATGTTAAATGTGGAGTAGCATGATAAAAATATGATTTTTATCTATCTTTGGTGAGAAAATGAAACTACTTGAAAGGGGTAAATTAAATCAACTGTTAATTGTTAGTAGTTAATAATGAAATTTACTATGATGTTATGCGATGAATATTGGTTCATAATAATAATTTATTATGATGTTAGTTAATGATTAGCAAGATAAAATTATCATTTTTAATTGATATATGCGTAGTTACATGCGTTTGTGCGAAATTAAAATTCGCGTAGAAGAGGGAATAAATTTAATTGACCGTCGATTACTAATTTAAAATATTAATCATGTTTATCACCGATCTCACAAGTTTATTTCTATGTTAAACATTGAGTAGTTTGATAAAAATATCATTTATATGTGATATCCCTTGAGTTCAACACTTGAACTATGCACCAAGTTTATTGAAAACTTGTTATGCCTTAAATGACATTAATGGTGTATCTTAATTATTACTATTGACAGTGTATGAATTGGATGCACTGTGATGGTTGCTTGTGTGGAATAAAAATATACACAGCTGGATAGTGAACAATAATTGTGGACCACACTTTCATAGCATAGCATACCCATATAAGAATGTAATTTTTTGCTGCTTTTATGATGTGAACTGTATAGCATATAATTGTTTGATGCTTATACGATGCGAACGGAAGAAGAAGAACCGTATAACAGGTAATTGTCTGATGCTTATCCCATGTGGACAGGACAGTATAAACATATAAGCATGTAATTGTTCGATGCTTATATGATGTGGATTTAATAACCATATAACGTTAAATCGCAGGATTTAATAACAAACACCACACGTGTCTTGAGATGATAGAAATTTACACGTCTCTCTTTTGTGTATGTAAGCGACATGGATTTTGATATAAACCCCATACGGGTTTTGGGATGATATTTTTACATGTCTTACGAGTGTGTAGATAAGTCACAATTGTTTATGAACACGATGTAAACCCCATATGGGTGTTAGGATGATAAATTTTGACACATCTCCTGATTTATTTTGTTTGGATACATGTGTGTGTGCATATATATATACACATTGATTTATGAGGGCCTAGAGAGGCAAGTTGTGGTTTTTCCGATCAATTCATACAAAGGAGGTTATGGCGAATTTTTTCGAAAATATAAGGCGTTAGCCAAAAAGTTAATAAATAAAAAGGTTTGGAAGTAATTCGACGTATAATGTGTATACACACACATATGTCGAATATAAATTAAAATACAACGTATTGCACATGGTAGTTCATGTTTTTGATGCGTAACTCTAAATGAGCATACTGGGAGATTTGACTTTTGGTTTTTTCCCAAAATTAGAACCAATGGATTCGTTTTGAAAAGAACTTTCCAATGATAATAAATATGTTAAGATCCAATGATTAGATTTTGAGAAATGTTTAATTCAAGTTTGAATGAAAACAACGCCAGTGCAGCTGAATGACTTGAAAAGTCGTTCAACTGAAATGGACTATTTATTTATATATATAAATAGTGAAAAATCATTTAAAAAATATTATAAATGATTTGGAATGTGTATAAACCAATTTCACATGATTTATAATGATAGAAGTGGTTAAGTGCAATTTGACATTTTTTAGCGTAAATAGCTTATATAATCAAATTTGACGATGTCTGGAAATAAGAATTTTAATTTGTAAATTGAATTGAATTCTCGACTAAACCTTTTAATCTACGGTAATGAAATGATTTAAACCAAATATCTTAATTGAGAGATGAATAAGATTTTAAATCTTAAGAAAGGAACCAATTAAAAAGAGATTTAATTGGAGGATCAATAATTCAAATAAGAATTTGATTTGATTTGATTTGTTTATGCGAGAATTATTTGAAAAGACCAGGATTAACCCATTTCGAATAATTGAACAATGATTAAAAGACGAAGAAATTGAAAACGGCACAAAACTGACAATCTTCACATCGAAACGATTACTACTGATGCCTTAGATGTGGGTAGCTCCCTCGAAGGGGTTATAGTAGTAGTTGTCTGGACGTACTTGTTGATTGTCTGGATAAGCGAGGGCCTCTCTCCTGTATTGGATACATGGGACGAGGAATAAGGTGCCTCTGGTTTCATTCAGACCCAAAACAAACTTGTAAATGGATGATATGTTTGACGCAGTATTCTGAACTGTATTAATTGATTTCTGCTAAATATACATTTTTTTGGTGGCGGAGAATTTATTCTCTTAGCTTGACACCCTTCTCTGAGACGTACGATCTTAGTGGTTATATATTTGCAGTTATCAATTGTATGGTCTGAAATGACTGTGGGCATGTTGAGATGCATAGATCAAAGTTTTTGTCGAAAAGCAGAGCTTTGTGGATGATGATCAAAGCATGGATGATATAGTGTAGCTTTTTGTATGGTGTTAATTCACGAAATTCACACCCCAGCACGAGTCAAAAACGGGATGAGGGACAGTAAGGAGAACATGTGTTTCTTACTAGCTAGAAGTAGTACCATGGTATGGAGTCCAGGAATATTTACTTATGTGGATGACCGAAAGCGAGGCGTCTCTGATATGGCCTTAAAAGGCCAAAATGGTCAACATACAGTCCACGGTCGACGGACATACCAAGAGGTTCGACAGAATCTGGAAACATATTCTTTTGAAATAGCCAATCCGCAAGCGTAAGCGCGGACCGACCCTTCTACTCCCAAGGATTATGTGTGCTGATCCTGGACATCTTGCTAGAGATGGTCCGATTTGGATAAGGAAGATTCCTTACCTCGGCTCATGATGGAAATCCAAATTTCAATATGTAAATTTACGGTTTTTATGTGTACCTGTGGCGACATAGTATGATAAGATACTATGTCATCTAGGATTGATATATTTAATTTCGAAATCGTTTTAAAGCACTTAAACATGACTAATAATATCAAATGATTGTTATTTTCTCATATCAAGCATGTTTGGCTATTACAAGGTAAAACTCTATCCTTTGGCTTGCATTGCATTGCATTGCTTGATGGGACATAAGTCTTATAATGGCTTTATTTTTCTAAAAAGCATAGCAATTGTTTTATTTTATCTTAAGCTCGGGAAATCGAGTAGAGTAAACCCGCTCCGTGTCATACGACGTGGTCCCATGATATGACTTATTCTTAAATAAGTTAAGTTAACTAGGATTTCTCATACCAGTCCCATGACTAACTCATTGTTTGTTTTTCCCTTGCAACTCAGGTGCCCATTATTTTTATATGGGCCACCTAGTGATAGGTTATTAGCTCTCTTTTGGATGTGTACTGGAGCGTGTATATCTATTTTGGACTTGGAGCTGAAGATGTAAATTATATGTGTTTCTTTCTTTTGAGCTTCTAAGACACTTTCTTATGTTAATTATATTTGATCCCGCTGCAAACTTATTATCTATATGTCGAAATGATTTTATGTGCTAAGTATAATCCTGTAATACCGCGTAACTCTGATGATGTTTATTTCCGCTGATGTAAAATGATGTAAATTATTCTTTGGTATTCCGTATTATGTAATGTTCTGTGATATGCTGATGTTATTAATGTGTTATATTCCAAAGATTATCCATTCCGCCGGGATCGGGGGTTTAAGATTGTTGCAGGTGGTATCAGAGCTTCGGGTTAACCTTAGTTTTGAAGTATAACGTATTAAACGACTAATTAGAGATAGAATCAACAGTATTATTTGATGAGTAACTCATTAGAGGTAGAATAAGTAATATCCTAGAATGAGTATAACAAAATAACATATAACTCAATAAATACATCTTTATTTGTGCATATGTCTTTATGTTCTTACAATTTCTTAAAGTATATTTTCTTTTGGCCTGACTCTTTCTTGCTATTCGCAGTCATAGAGGAAAATGAGTGGAAGAGGCGAAGGCAGAGGAGGAAGAGGAAGAGGAAATGCTTATGTTCTGGCTGAGAACCAGCAGCTCGACCATGCAGAACCTGTTAATGCACCAGTGTTGCCTCAATAACAGCAACAGCTGCAACAACAATTTGATCTGGATACGATTGCGAAGAAGTAAAAAAAACTTGGGTATAATGCCATTTACATGCAGTTCATCTGTAATCGAAACACAAGCATAGATGAGGTCATGTGAACGAATCTTTGAAGGCTTATAATTGGCTGATAATCGAAAAGACTTCTGGCAACTTGGTTACTTTAAGATGAAGCCCTGATTTGGTGGGAAGCAGTTACAGTGCGTACTCCGAGAGGTAATATTACTTAGGAATAAGTTAGTAACTATGATTTTTAGGCCAATAAAAGAGAATTTGTATGGGTTTAGGAATGAAAGCGGATATTGGAATTATGATTTCCTTCAGTGTTAGTATAAATTTTTATTGGAAAAAAATTTGAAGATAAAATAAAACCGTCAATGGTTATATAATAAACAATGTAGCATTTGACATTAGTAAGCCCAATTAAGATGTGTAATTAGACCTATACCAATTGAATATGTATATATAGCGATATTTTGGCCAAAGTAAAGGAAACCAAAAGGGGTTTTGTGTATAGTATCGATATTTCCAAAGTAAAGAAAATAAAAAAGGATTTCGTGAATATATATAACGATATTTCCAAAGTACCCAGTTGGTAAAGACATGTCTCTCACAAGTGAGGGGCGTATGTTCGAGCTCTACTGGCGCTATATTTTTATTTTAGAGGAACGGCTAAAATATTACATATTCTAAGAGAAAAATATGTATAAATGCACATATAAGGAAATTATACATAAAAGTAAATATAAAAATACATGTATACATGCATATGTAAATATATGCGTATGTATGTGCAAATATATATATATATATATATATATATATATACATATATATATATATAAGGGAAATCCAAAATAAAGCTGCAATCAATGAAAATAGGTAAGAATTAAATAACGACATAACGCCGTTTGAATTTGGAAAATTAAACAAAAGTTGCACGTGTATGTGTGTGTTTATATATATATACATATATAAACTGAATGTTAAGATAAAATGTGCAAGTTAATAGCAGAATATAATTAATGCATAATAAATGGAAAATGAACAAAAAAATTAGCTGCCTTTTGAAATTAGAATTCATTAAAAGGAATAAAACAACTAATTGATGGCAGTGTCAATTGCATTGATTAACAGGCAAGGAACTGAAAGATTGTATGCATATATACACACATAAATTCGAAATTCAAACTTAACCATGGTTTATAATAGGAATAAATCAAATCAAGAGAAGCATACAAAGCAAGTTATTAACGTTGTTAATTAAAACGTTAAGTTCAAAAATAAATCACAGCGTCGCATAAAGCTCGCTCGGACCAGGATTGGGTCAACCTACGTTCTGCCTGGGTTGACCCACCTATAGGGTAGGTCGACCCGAGTGGGCCCAGATCTATTTTGTGTGACGTGGAATTTTGACATGTGTGGTTCGGATTTTAATGGATTAAATCCGATGGTGCAGACTTTCTCGCACACCTATAAATAGACTTGCAGGACCTAGCTTTAGTCTCATATTTTTTGAAATGCTGCCTAGGCTCTGCCATTCTCTTCTCTTTCCAAATCTTTTCGAAAAATTAGGATGTTAGTTCATAGGGTTTCTGATTCAAGTTTTGAAGATAAGAGATATAAATCTACAAATAGGTGTTCAGAATTCTGATCATCGTGTGGTAAGTTCTTAAATCTGATTCATATAGGTCTCTCTCTCTTTCCCTCTTCTTTTAGCATCATATTTGTTAGTCCATGGTTGTTTTAACAATAGATTCAGTTAGGGATGCCACGGGAAAACAAATTTGGATCAGATTCATGGATTAGAAAGTTGTTAGATGAGTGGATTTAAATTATACCTTGTTAAATAACAATATATCCATCGTTTGCATTTCCAATTATATTTAATATGATAAATAATAAGTAATTGTGGAAATTAGATATTAAACCTGTTTGGAATATGTTGAAATTATTACTATTGTAATAGATATAAATTTTATTATGTCCTCCATCTGAATTGAGAAATTTCTGTAATACTGTAATCATAAAACCTGAATTAAGAAGTGAACATAAAAGTAAGATTTAATATGCTTGTTGTGGTTTTAGTGAAAAGATTACAGTAGTGTGAAAAGTATAAGAAACAGAAATTAAATATCTAGCTCAGAAAATAAGAAAGAAAGGGATGTAGTGGACTAGTTAGTCGAATTCAGAGGAAAAGTGATTGTTTCCCTAAGAAGCCTATTTCTTAGAATGTAGTTGCAAGCGAGTCACAGTGAAAAATAAAAGAAATAACTTCTAACTTCGGATCTAGATAAGCGTACGTAATGGAAATAAATCACTGTATCTTTCTGTAAATCAAACCAATAAGGTGCATGAAATGTTATCCTTAAAGAAGCAAGGAACATGCATGAAAGCGAATAAAGAACGAAAGATCACAACAGCAAAATTGGAATAATAGAAAAAGAATAGATATGCCTAATTTGTATGAAAATTTACAGTAATTAGGAAATTGTAGATAACTGCACTGAGACACGAGGTTAAGTTCAGCTTGTGGTAGAAGCCTGCCCGGAACCGCTCGACAAATCCAGCGTCCACAAGTGGTCAACTTAATGTGAGAGGTCTAGTGCCTAGACATATATAAAAAGATATGTATGCAATGAAAGTAAATGGTATGGGTGAAAATTTACAAGACAGTAAAGAGATAAATGTTACAATAGTAAGAGTTTAGTTAACATTAAAGAACCAAGGAAAATGTAATGAACGGGAAATATGACCTACTATAATTAATTATATTAATGAGAACGCAATATATAGGTAGGCTTATCCTAGGGAAAAGTGGAATTATAACATGGGTTATAATAAATAAAAAGGGAACTTACTAATAAACCTTAGTTAAGAGAACCAAGTTAATAAGTAAACAACAACGATAAATTGTGATGATAGTGTATGATTCATGGTTAAATAATGAAGAATGAGATAGACTTATGGAATGAAATAAGTTGTACTTGATTATATACATTAAGTAACATGTTAACAGAAAACACATGGACTGGAATAAGATATACTTAATTATACATTAAATAGAACATGTTATTGGAACTTGTAAACATGTAAATTGATAGTAAAGGACATGGGAATAAAAAGGGGTTATAGATTACTTTTTCTAATTACAATCCTGGGTAAAAGGATGCAGATTACTATCGTTAAAGTAAGCGCAATTAAAAGATTAGGCATAGGGTCTAATAACATGTTTGCGTGATGCGCTTAAACCTGTTTACACGAAAGAAGGTGATAAACCCGACGGGTAGATCATCGAGGTGTCTAGGGACATGAGAGGAGCACGTTCACTTGGTTACTCGGCTCAACATACGACTTCATTCTTTGGTGGGACTAGGGGAAGCACGCAACTTCCATGGGATGTGGTAGGGTACTCCATGGTGGTCCTCTGTGCGGTACACGGTCAGGATGTACTCGCAGAGGTGGGGGTGTACGCGGTACCACCTAAGGGGGTATGCCTTGACTGCAACAGTAGCTTAGCAGTTAGAAGGTTATAGTGGTATGGCACTAGGGTTATTCAATGGTTTTCCTTACTTGTGGAGGGAGGTTGGTCAGGACCAAATTAAGGATAGTAATCATCGGATAACTGTCATTGGCAGTCAGTGGGATGCGGAAAGAGTAGAGCTAAATCAAGATACCATTATCCTTTCAATATCGAGGCATGGTTGAGGGACACGCCAATTTGGATGCTAGATTGGTTGTTAGGTGAATGTCACTTAGCTTTTGTTGTAGTCTTTCACTAGTTAAGGGAGGGGCCTAGGTGGGGCCATAACCACCGTGAAAAAACAGACTATACTTGGATATCTGTATTGCAGGTCCTTAAAGGCGGGCCTATACAGATATGGAAAGTCTCCCAACTGAGTTTCCTGCATTGGATAAAGCCTATTATGGGACTCGGGTTACAGTAGCCAGTATGTATGTGTGAGCGTCTAGGTACACACACTGGGTGGTGTATCATAGACGTTAGGGCATTACTCTGTAAGCTTACGTGGCATAGCAAAGGTTCTGTGTGGTAACATGGCATTATGATTCGGATTTCCGTACGTCATTCGGCGTAGGATACGCTTCCATGGCTTAACGGTGGGGACCGTTGAGGAGGGTACTATGGTAAGTACCTTGATATATTTGGGTTGCTACATATATACTATATTAGGTTAATCTACTGGGATATGGATGGGTTTGACGTGTGTGTAAAGCCTTAAGTGTTATTAACTCAAAACAACCTAATAAACACAAAATATAACTGCACGGTATATGTAGAGTTATTTCAGAATGTGTAATTTAAGTCTAGTCACTAGAACTTGTGTTCTGACCCCTCCCTCATAACATACTCGCATATTAGGTTTATGGCAGAGACATGATAGCTTTGGATACTGGTTAGCCAGTATTATCACTTTGGTAAGGCTATATTTGATTATATTATATTTTATTCCATTCCACTGTGAGATGTTTTCTGATCTTTGATATATTTTATATCTCTGTCTTTTCTATAGGATACCAGGCAAGCCAACTCGAATTTCGATAGATTGGAATTTTTTTTGAAAAAGATTCGATCATCGGAATTCGGGTTGTTACAACTTTGATCAAAGTTGGTGATTTTATATTGAAAATCGACGGTATTCTCAAATTAAGAGAGTCGTGTAAACAAACATCAATTTTCTATTAGATCTTAACTATATTAACCAACTGAAATTATTGAGCAAGTCATTTCATAGTTATCCAATAACTATCACTACGTAACTGCTTAGTGACCTAGCCTGGCACAACAAACAATTTCCAATATTTGGATACGTTACGTAATGTATTCTTAGTGGACATATTGATATCCAATCTCGACGCATATTGACTATAAACATTTAAAAATATATATTGATTCTAATAAATTGCTAGCAGTTGCAACACTTCGTAACTTCTAACATGAAGTACGTAATTTATGAACTTTCTATTAAACCTATTTTTAATTAATTTCGATTAATTAACCTAGAGTGTTTTATCTAGTGTATTATAAATAAAAAATGCATTTTATTCTAAACAAGATCAGTCGACGAGTTACACATATGTGACAAATTACATAACTTTCCCAAATGCCTACCTCTAACTCTATCACGTTGTGCTAATAGTATATATTATGTGTTATAAAACTCCTTGAAAAATAACATATTTTGTTTCTAAGTTTTACCTTATATTTTTTTCAGTCTTTGCCATACGAATTGGATGAATATATTATAAAGAATGTGTAATCCAAATTTCATTTTAATTAATTCCAAATGTAAACGAGTAGCCATAAATTCAATGTTTACACAACCTCAGATTTATTCAATTTATCATATTTTGGACCTATGTCCAAAATAGTTTGGGTCGATAAAAGATTTAAAATAATTGTTTACTAACCGATTTTTTCTTTAATATGAATTTATACCATTCAATACATTAAAAATTTGCAAATTAAGCCAGCTTTATAGTGAGCCACACCACTTCTTATTAATAAATTAGAAACTGGTGTTCTTCACGTGCACCAAAACAAATTGAAGCTAGAAATATAGTATTCAGAACACTTAAAAGGCAGAACATGAGAGAGAGATTTAGTGCCTTAACAACTAACTAACATAAGTTAGTCTTACTCATCTAAGGAGGATGGAGCCAGAAGAGACTGGTCCACTGACATGCATGTAGCTGAGAATATGGATACGATATTTGATACGTAACCATAATATTCCTTACAATAAATATACTTTCTGTCCTAACTTACATCATCTAGGACCTCCTTATCCTTTTTACCATAATAACCATCATCATGAAGCACAATATTATTTACATTATCGAAGTAGTGAAGGCGCCTGGATTCCACCCTCATTGTTACTAACAAACATAAAATAATCCTTATGAGCATGATCGTATCTCATATCAGGCGGCTAAGGATTAATGCTTTTTCATGAGTGTTCTAATCAATATCTATAACGGGAGTAAAGCAAGTGTTAACAGAAGCATCTGGAATCGTTATAGCAGCTGCAATTGTATGAATTGGCACTTCCACAAGTAGTGCATCCAATGGAGGAGCCATAGGTTTTGGAACCCAATGAAGGACGAGAGAGAGGGACTCAACTAGGCACACGCAAAGAAGATCGCTTACAACTTTCATTAGTATGTCCAAAAGAGCTGCACGAAATACATATATCGAGCTTCCAGCTATAGCTGACATCAACCATCACTACTCGTCTTTCGATATGCACATCAAGCATAGAAGGATGAGGATTCCAAGGGGAAATCTCAGTTAAAACCTTAGCGTAAATAATTTCCTTATTGTTATAGTATTAGGTCAAAACATTTTAATTTGCCTATATGACATGCAAGCCATTTCAGACTCAAGGGAGGCTGCAAGACCGAAGGAAAATGCGAAAATTGAGCCCAAACTAGAACAGAAAAAAAACTAATCTCTTGCGTTATCTACTGAAGGACACCATGAGGTGATAATGAAAAGCATTCCAGCTAAAATAGCGTGTTCAGACTCAACGACATGCCTTCTCTCCCCTGGATTTGAGAACTTAAGATAAAACATGTCACCAACAAAATTACCCTTAATCTACCTCTTAGTTTCTAAACACGTCGCACATGCTTATGAACATCATGTTTTATTGACAATGGGATCAAAAAAAATTCAACAAGACAGTCGGACCAAAAGCTGTAGCCTACTTGCAGCACATTATTCGGCAGCTCCACTAGTTTCCCATCTATTTCAAAATGAACATGGGAGAAATCACCCACATACATGACAACAAATCAAAAAGGGAAACCCACTTAAGTGGTTTATAGCAAGCTCTAGGATCAATAGCAGGGTAAATCACCAACGCAGGTTAACAACTGACTGAGACCACCAAATTAGTAAATTGATTGTTGCTAGCAGTCAGTTTATTCACAACTGAAACCATTGTCAACTTACAAACAATCATCAGAAATTACAAAGTCATTGTTAAAATATCATGGACAAATAGAGCCAATCTTTCGGGAATACATTGCTGAGCGTAAAAGACAGACGCTTACATAGGTATGATCTGTTGACAATAAATTAAATTGCAATAAATGTCATTATATATGGCCTTTGTTAATTGCAATATATATTACATAATTTGGATATTTGGTTATATTTGGAATTGAATTATTGATTGTCATAAATTCTAGAATAGGCTTATCTAGAATGGATAAGAATGAAACATGTATAAAAATGCTATAGATTTGCAATGTATTCGTCAATCAAGAAATTAAGAAAAAAACAAGCAATAAAATCTATCTTTCTCTCCAATCAATATTCTAACAAAATTTCTTCGTCTTTGTCCTCAAAAATATTTTCTACAAATTGGTATCTGAGCTTGGTTGAAATCATGGGATTTCAATTTCTCTCAACGTTTATTCTCACAAAAGAAAATTTTAAAGAATGGAGTAATAAAAAGAAAGAGCAGTTAATCTCCGCAGGATTATGGGAGATCATTGAAAATGGTTATGAATGGCAGAGTGATTGGAAAAGCATGTCAAAAGTAGAAAAGAAAGCATTTTTGGCATTGCAATGGAAGGATCATTGTGCTTGTCTTATAATGAGGGAGAACCTCGATGAAGTAGCGTCGGAATATATTTATCTAGAAGATTCTGCAAAAGATTCGTGGAAATTATTGAAAGAGGTATATGCAAAGGATGACATAAAAATAATAGAAGAAGACAACTGCAGCGTTGAGGAAGAGAACGGGAAAAATAATGAGGAGGAGAAAGATATAAATGGAGAATCAAAAGAAGCTGAAGAAAAAGCACCTGCAGCTGAAGAGTCAAAAGAGAGAAATGGATTCGAAGAATCAGAAAAAGAAGAAGAAAGAAGAAAAGAGAAAGAAAGCGGAAGAAGAGAAAGAAAAGAAGATTCCTAATGGAGATCAAGAAGAAGACGATAGCGAAGGCAACGATGCAAAGGAGAAAAATGAGAAGAAAAAAGGGAAAGAAATAAAGGACAAAAATGAAGAAAATGGAGATAAAGACGGAGAGGCGGAGAAGATGAAAGGAACGGAGAAGAAAGGGAAACAAGAAGAAGATGATAATGAAGATGGAGATGCAAAGAAGAAGAAAGACAAGAAAAAAAGAGAAGAAAAGAAGGACAAGAATGAAGAAGATGAAGGCAAAGAGTCAGGGAAGGAGAAGAGTAAAGACGTCGAGGAAGAAGTGAAGCACAAGGATGTAGACGTTGATACAAAAAATAAGGAAGACAAAAATGACAGGGAAGAAATTATCACTAGGGAACTTAAAATTGAAGATGATTCAAAAAACGAGCAACAGACTGAAAAAAGGGTAAAGAAGGTGAAGAAAGAGAAACAAATGGATAAAAGCGAGAAAAAGAAGTCAGAGGGAAAGGAGAAGACAAAGGGTATTTCTACCCTGAAACAAAAACCAGAAAAGATTGATGCCAAAATAAAACCAAAAGTGGCAATACTAAGCCCTCATACTCCTTCGATTGAACGTCCGATTAAAGAGAGAAAGTCAGTGGAAAGATTGGTTGATGTCATTGAAAAAGAGACAGAGAGGAATCTTGTAGTTGAGAAGAGATTTGGTACCCCGCCGAAGGATATACCCAAAGAGGGTTACATACTAGCACGAAAGAAGCTAAGTGAGCTTAAGTTGTTACATCAGGCTCTGTTTAAAAGGAAAAAGCAATTGTCAGTTGTTCGAAAATTTTCTATTGGCTATAGTAAACTTTATAAAAGCAAAAAGAAGACGCATGAGTTTGCTTTGAAAAGTTCAAAGATGGATAACAAAGTCAATGCAATCAACAAATGTGTAATCATATCATTATTTTTCTTGCCAAAGCACGTGAGGTATAAATAAATCAAAATCGAGATGTTCTCAAAACAGATGTTCAGATGATTGATATTTGACAAAGACACTCAGCGCATAAGCCTTCAAAAGAAGTGCAGAAAGTTTGGGCAAAGGAAGCAAGTTTAATTTAGGGGATACATTGTTGACAATAAATTAAATTGCAATAAATGTCACTATATATGGCCTTTATTAATTTCATTATGTATTACCTAATTTGGATATTTGGTTATATTTGGAATTGAATTATTGAATGTCATAAATTCTAGATTAGGCTTATCTAGAATGGATAAGAATGAAACATGTATAAAAAGGCTATAGATTTGCAATGTATTCGTCAATCAAGAAATTAAGAAAAAAAACAAGCAATAAAATCTGTCTTTCTCTCCAATCAATATTCTAATAAAATTTCTTTGTCTTTCTCCTCAAAATATTTTCTACATGATCGAGGAGTTAAGTTCTTGAACGGAGCTGGCCAGAAAACCAAAGAGGGGAACAATAGCTTTATCGATCTCGAGTATGAAGGATTGGAGCGCGTTGACAGGATTGAAAGTAGGTAACGACGCCGACCCTAATAGTGAAGGGAAAGCGATGACTAATTCAACACTTGGAGAAGCAGCAAAGTTCATAACAATGGTGGAGTAGGCTCTTCCAGATCTGGTCGACGATGACAGCTCCGAGAGACGGATAAAGGTAGGCACAAGGAAGCGGAGTGGGTAGGGAAGTATATAAATGGAGTTAGAGCAACAATAAATGAAAAGGAGATGCCAGATGTTTAAAATTAGCAAATTATGTTAATTAGGTTATGTGTGCCATTGGCTACTGCTATTTTAGATTACTATTACTATAGCTAGATGCTTTTGAAAGAATTAAATTTAAATTAATAAAATTGTTACACGTCATAAAATAGTGAAAATTAATTAGACATGTTTTGTTTTGTCTTTTTCTCAATAACAAAGGTGATACTTCAAGCAAAGCACATATTATGATGTTTTAGGAGTTCGAATTCATGACCTTCGGAACATTTAGTTAAACGCCATACCTCATTTTTTTTATGTTTTGTTTGTTTTGTTCTCTTTTTTTTAGAAAAAAATATTTATTGTTTTAATAAAAAGACTAATTTATTACTGGCAAGAAATACAATGTTAACACCGAAAATTGCATAAGTCAAATATAAAGAGGCGGAAGCTTCTAAGCCAAGATAACAAAGGGCTTTAGGCAACGAAGCTAGAACGAAGCAGAAGGAGCCGTGGCGGAAAGCCAAGGCAACACCTACATGCAATGGGAAGTTAGCTTGGGTCGACACCGAAACAAGGAGGTTGATACTACCAGACTCACGACACCAAAACCAGTGATGACAAAGCGGTATCAAAGCACAACTAGCACTAAAAGAAGGTATTCCTCAATCATAAAGGCGACACCAAGGACAATATAGGAACAATAAACAATCAAGAGTAGATGTGGTACCGACACCGAGAGCAATCAACCTAGTTTCGATTTCAAGACAACAAGTTTTGACTTCGAAACACAGGACCATGAAAGGGGAAATCAAGAGACCAAGTGGGGCTATAGCAAAAGGCTATCGATCGATACCAACATACTTGGTATCGATGTCGTAGTAAGGAAGTAGCTTTGAAGTCATCAGAAGGAGTTCCGAAACCGCAATATCACAAGATCGGGACCGAAACCAAAAGATACGGAAGCAAGATTAGAGCACTAATGCGATATCGAAAGCAAATAGTGAAGAAAAGCCAAGCATTAAAGCCAGGCACTGATGGTAGAGATAACAGTGTCATTCACAAAGAAAGGAAGCACTGTATAAATGTTACTACCAAATTCAACATTAAAACCGGCTATCAGTGAAGTGGTATCAGATCGCAATTGACTCAAGGAGAATGATGCGGAAGCATGAAAATGACATCAGACTACTAAGACAATTAAGGCCGAAAGCAAGGAGAGGATGATTTGGTTAATGGACTATCTGGGTCGACATAAGAGGAAGGAACTCAGAATCGATACGGAAGGGGATAACACCAAAGTAATACCGATATTGAAGGCCGTCAACATAGGCTCGGTTCTGAAAGCATAACACATGAAGTCGGAAGCATATAAAAGAAACCAATCCTAAAGTATTCTTTCTTGTACTTGAAGTAGAAAACGAGGGATTGTTGGAAGTATATTATTCGAAACACTAAAAGGATGGAGCAAGGGGCTATCGATACCAATTTGCATGGTATCGATGCTGACACAAAAACATAACTTCAAAAGCCACCAAGAGGCTCACCGAAAGCATGTTGTCGCAAGACCAGGATCATCTCCGAAGACTCACCAAAATTGAACCAAAGCTTTCAAGAAGAAGCGCCATCCACACCAATTTTCTTAGTGTCAATATCGAAGGAGAAGAAGGTTCTGAAGTCACAAGAAGCAGAAGAACGAGAACAATGCTATGAAAGCTCACAGTCGAAACTAGAGCTAGTCGTTAATGACCGAAAGTAGTTCCGAAGGCTATCTATACCAAGGGACTTGGTATTGATACATATGGAAAACAACATCAAGGTTAAGCTCCTAAAGCCAAGATTCACACTCCGAAAGCTAGATCGGACCCAATAACAATGCTAAGTAGAAAGAAATGCAGTTGAAACCACGATTAATGGAACCAAAAGGCACACATCGGCCGAAAGCCAGGTGTCCCATCCGAAAGAGGCTTCTGCTGAGACGATGAAAAAAGAGGGCCCGATTTATCTATAAATAAAAGCCCAGGGGACACATTTTAGAGGACTTTTCCCTTATTTCTCAAATTTTGTACTTATGTGAGAGAGCTTAAACCCTAATTTGTAAATCGAATTGGGGATTTTCCTTGTAATCGCCACCATGAATAAAATTATCAAAGCCCTTAAATGGACTTAGGTTCAATTCGAACCAAACCACTATAAATTGTCGTGTTCTTACTATTTCCGCACATTATACAGTCTTCTGTTATGTTTTTGATTGCATTCTACTATGCTTCTAAATTACCAGAATACTCTTCTACAAACTAGCTTTCTAACTAGACTTGCGATTAGGGAACCCTTATCCTGTAACAACCCGGAAAATCAAAACCAATTTAAAAAATTTATTTTGGCAATTTTAATGAATTTTGAATATTTAAAATGGTTTATTTTAAATAAATATGATGAGAAATTTATTTTGAATAGAATTAGAACATTTGTATTTATTTAAGTCGACATTAGAATATAATATTTTTTTAATTATAAAAGGAATTGGCAATGGTGCGGTAGTTTGAAATTTCGATTTCAAATGAATTTATAGGATTCAAAACAAACCAGATTTTAGTGAAATCAAAAATATTAGAATCTATTTGAAAATATCTTTCCAACGATTTGGAAAATTGAAATTTCACAGCGGGAATAAAAATTTATGCCCAGTTGAAAATTCAGAATAATCGCTATGAAAATATGACCCTTAAAAATAGCCATTTTGCAAATGACCTCCATTTTCGACGAAACCACTTTTGTTGGATTTGGGACGTCAAATTATCCCTAGATTCCAATTTTCATAATTTTTCGGATCAATATGTGAGCGAGGCAAAAGAAAACGTATTTTGTCAATTTTAGTCAATTTTTCAAATGGTCTTCAAATTTGACGAAATTAGTTTTGTTAGGACCGTATCGTCAAAACATTGCTAGATTTATTTTTTTTGGAATTTTTGGAGTCCGTGTGTGGCCCTGGTAAATTGAAATACACGTTAAAATCAATTTTGAACGTTATATTAATTTATATTTTTAATTTGATGAAAACTGATCGAAATAGTCGAATTGGCTTACGATACATATCCCATTGCGTTCGGAATGGGGGTAACTAGCTAGGGGCAACAGTTGTTGGATTCGACTTGGGATTCAAATGAAAATCACCCTTTTTGGGATTTAAATTGAATAATATATATATATATATATATATATATATATAATATCCTCCTTTCCTTTTCATTTAAGTCAACGAAGAGAAAAAAAGAAATAAATCCCGCTACCCCCTCCTCCCGCGTCGTTCAACCCTAGCCTACCACGAACGCGCCGCCACCCCCAGCATCGGACCGCCGCCCCTTCAGAATACCTCGCTAGCTCCGGCGATCCCACCCCCTTACGATCCTCCTCCCCCCATTTGATCCCTGAAGCCATGGATCCCCAACACCCCGCTCCAAAAATCGAGCCACAAACTCGTGCAGGAGCTCCGCCGCCGACTACAGGTCCCACCGCCGCTGGAACAGTCTCCCCACCACCTCAACCCTTCCTCCTCCCTTCTCCGACCAAAAACTATAAGTTTTATGATTTTTTTTTATAATAAAAATAGGATTTTTATTCTTTGTTTAACGTGATAGAGATTGTATTTTTATACATACAAAGATACGATCTTTAGTTTATAAAGTTATGATTTTTAATTAGATAAAGATTCAATTTTTATTATTGAAGTGGCAAAGTAAAAATATAATTTTTAGCGTTTTAAAAATTAGATTTTTATATATGAAGTAACGCTATAAAAATTTGATTTTTATGTACAAAGTAGCGGAATAGAAAAAATATGTTTTTTATATTATAAAGATAATAAAAATATGATTTTTATTGTTTGAAAGGCGATGTAAAAGTATTTTTTTAATTATATATAAAGCGCTATAAAAATATAATTTTTATAATGTGGTAGCGAAGTTAAAATAGAATTTTTACATAAGGAAAAGTATAGATTTTTATAGCGAAGAAAACTATGATTTTTATATATTCATATAGCAAAGAAAAATATAATTTGTATATAGAAAGAAGCGTCGTAAAAATATATGATTTTTATATATGAAGTGCCATTATAAAAATGTGAATTTTTAAAAATAAACATCATATTAAAAATGCGATTTTCAACTACGAACAGTGGGGAAAGGTCGCATTGGAATTTCAGACAAATCTGAATCGTTCAGAAATAAAGAATGGCGAAGTGGAACCCAAACGGGGGAAAATCTCACTTTAATTTTATTTTCTAGTTAAGACATATACTAGGATGCAGACGGTGTTTAGCAGCACCTGATACTCGTCGTCCATAGACCATGGACGACTTGTTTGTCTGATTGTGTTGTCAAAATTGATTGTGTTGTGAAATGGACTGTGTAAATATTCAAATGTTGAATAAAAATATTTAAATGATAAAAATGTCATTTTTATTATATAAATGAACTATAGAAAATATTCATGCGTTGAATAGAATATTTTATAGTTAAAAATATAATTTTTAACGTGATATGAATAAAATAAATATTCATAAACAAATCGGACGATTTGTTTATGTACACACATTTGACTGATATTGATTGGGACGATATATTTTACACATCGCCCGACTACACAAATAAAATTCATTATTTGTTCATTGAGACCCCACACGGGCATTGGGATGATACTGGACGTACACTAATCCCAATATTTAGTTGTATGTCAATCGATTGGTTGACAGGCTGTTATAAGCGTGGATAATTTATATTTAACACTTATACAGTTGTGTAATGCACTCTGAATGATGGTTGACTGTGTCTGATTATTGTTGTGTACATGTGTTGTATGAAATCCATATAATTACATTGTATGGTAATTGACTGTGTCTGATTCCAGTTCAGAAAGAATGAATATTTTAAAATAACGATTATTTTAAAACAATTAATATTTTAAAATAATATTCAGGAAAAGATCAAAAATCTGATTATGATGTCCGATTTGGGATGGGCACAAAAATATTTAAATATATAAAACTGTGTCAATTAGATTAACGCTATTTTGACATGAACGTTATTTATATCGATTTTATTCATTTTTATAATGAATATCGAAAAGAACTTGATTTCAAAATCTAATGTTTTGAAAATACTATCATTTATATATCGATGATATGGAATATTCAATTTTGATTTGAAATTGAATATGAAGTTGAAATCTTTTTGAAAATGAATTTAAAACGATTTATAAAATACGTTTTAAATGGAAATTGATGAAATATATAATATATATATATTATATATATAATGGCCTGAACAGAACGCGCCGCGTTAGTTCACGAATTTCGACCATTGACTTCGAACAGACATTACGGGAGATCCGACCGTCGGATTCTCCTAAAGCCAGAACCGTTGGGTTCGTATCGAAAAGAGCTTCCAACGAATATGAGAGATTTGAAATCTAACGGTTGGATTTAGAATTATGTCCAAATCAAATTTGGAAAAGATCACTGTAAGTGCAGTTCGATGTCCGTTTACGGAAATCGACTGTACGGGCCTTGATAAAATTATTAAAAATATCAATAATTTATGTAAAATCATAATAAATGATTTGGAAATAATTGGGATGATAAATTCGATATTTGAAAAGATAAAAATATATTTTTATCGAAATGAACTAGTTATGAACTAGAATTAAAATCCAATATTTTTAAATAAATAAATTGGATTTGAAATGGTTTTAAAAATGACCAAAATTTCCAATATGTGAATTGGAAGGGATTTGAATCGAAATTATCTTCAGAATATTTCGATATTGGATTCTGTGATTATACGGACATTGTGGAGGAATTTGAAAGATATATATCATTATTCCAATACGATATTTGTTGATTTCAGAATTTGATATTGAATATAAGCCGATATATTTTATGTTCAGAGCCTTGTATTTAATATTAAATGGATTTTTGGGTTTGTCGTGAACGGTATCTTCACTAACACTGTTCTTAAACCCAGTTGAGAAAAGATTAAATCTTTTTATTTAGATTTAATGAAGCATACCAATTAGTTAATATTTAATTGGAATGAATTGAAATTGATTTTTGGGTTTTTTCGTGAACGGTGTTTTAAATAACACTTGTTCTTTGACCCGATTAACAATGGAATGAGATTTTGGGTTTGTCGTGAATGGTATCTTTAATACTACTGTTCTTAAACCCAATGAAATTAAGAAAATTAGAATCTGAATAGAGATTAGCTAAGTTGAATGGTTTCCGGTGTATTGATCTGATGTTGGTTTTCGGCCTTCGGGGTTAATACTTAGGGAGTTGTTCTCTTACTAATTTACGATTAGAGACTGATGGGATTTTGGGTTTGTCATGAACTGTGTTTTAAATGGCACTGTTCTTAAAACTAGTGTGAAAAGAATAAATCTTTTAATTAAGATTTAAAGAAGAATTACCAATTAATTAACATTTAATTGGAACTGAAAATGGAATGTGAATTGGGTTTATTATGAACTGTGTTTTTAACGACATTCGTTCTTTAACCCGATTTACAGTGAAATGTGATTTGGAATTTTTAAATCTTTTTACTTAGATTTAACGGGAATTTTCCAAAGTAAAGTTTTCCAATTTAATATATTAAATTAGAATTGAATGGAATTCGATTGATAATAATCGAAGTGAACTTCTGTGGAGGAAGACTGTTAATACATATGGAATTTAAAAGGCTTTACCGTTATTCCATTTATATTATTAGTTGGATAAGGAAATTGATATCGATTATATATTGATTTGTTCTTCCGTGAAGATTCCATAATTAATGGAATGTGATTTGGGTTTATCGTGAACTGTGTTTTAAATGACATTAGTTCTTTAACCCAATTAAAGACCGGATTACACGTCTGTCATTGTATTTCGAACTGTGTGGTTGATCTCTGCTAAATATATATCTGTTTGGTGGCGGATTATTTATTCTCTTACTTAACACCCTTCTCTGAGACGTACGAGCTTAAAGGTTATATATCGGCAGAAATCAATAGTACGATGTAGATTATCGATGCGACATGTTTGTGTTTCCAAAGTTAAATAATCATTAATATTGATTTTTGGGAAGATTTAAACTAAGTGGAGTTTAATGAATCTTTAAATAGATTAAAATGTGAATTGATAATTTAAATTATCAAATTTGGGAAATGATCAAGAATGGAGTATCACCAGTTTTTCTCCTAGCGATAGTTAAATCTTTAATTAGATTTGAACGGGAAATGGCAATTAAATTTACCGATAACACCGTGGTGTTAGTAATGGGCTGTACACCCAAGACAAGGTAATAAGTGGTGATCGTCCAGACGTACTTGGAGATCGACGGATATGCGAGGACCTCTCTCCTGTATTGGACATATGGGACGAGGAATAAGGTGCCTCCGGTTTCGTTCAGACCCAAAACAGACTTGTAAATGGATTGTGTGTCCGACATTGGATTTTATTCTGTGTTGATTGATTTCTATTAAATATATATCTGTTTGGTGGCAGAGAATTTATTCTCTTGCTTAACGCCCTTCTCTGAGACGTACGAGCGTAGAGGTTATACATCGATAAATATCAGTCACATGGCATGAATTGCTTATGTGGTATGTTGAGATGCAGTGATCAAGGCTTTTGTTGAAAAGCAGAGTCTTGTAGTTGATGATCAAAGCATGACTTTAATACAGTGTAGATTTATGTATGGCGTTAATTCGCGAGCCTCACACCTCGGTATGAGTCAAAAACGGGATCATGACTGCAGGGAGTGCACGACGTTTCTTTCTAGCTATGGGTGGTCTCAGCGTTTTACTAGCCCTGACATTGTTGTTATTATTACCTATGTTGTTGTTGGGCGAGGCGCCTCAGATATATCGGTCCCTACGGAGCCGATGGATAGGTCCGATAGGATTGGGAAACGTGAGTTCAGGAATAAGTAATCCTCAAACGTAAGGGAGGACCGGCCCTGAAGATCCAAGGATTCACTACGGGGGATCCTGAGGCATGTGCTAGAGTGTCTCGAATCGGTGAGGAGTCATCCCTGGCCTCGACTCATGACGGAAATCCAATTTCCAATACATGACATTTCGGTTTTATTTGTAGAGCCTAGTATGGCGACATGATAGATGGTACCCTATGCCGCCTATGAATGATACATTTATATTTGAAGTTGTTTTATACACTTTACACTATAATGGTATCAAACTGATTTGTTTTAAACGTATCAAGCATTATTTGGCTATTATAAGGTAAAACCCTGTCCTCCGTCTTGCGTTGCATTGTGTGATGGGACCTGGGTTTATAATAGCTTCATTTTCTTTAATTAGCATTGCACTGTTTGTTTAATGCACTGGTATTCTTGGGAGGAAACCCGTTCCGTGTTATACGGCATGGTCGCTTGATTTACCGAACTTTAAGAATCAAATTAATAACTGTTTCAGTTCTCGCACCAGTCACATGACTGACCTGGAGTTTATTGTTTTAACCTAAACTCTGGGTGCCCCTATTTTCCACACGGGCAGCTAGTAGTTTTGGTTTTGCAGATTTATATTCACAGGATCCTGGTTTACAGCTGGAACGATATTCAGAAAGCTCTGTATCCGTTTATCTCTTTCAGTTGTGTTTTGTATTACTTTCCGCTGCATTGTAATTTAAATCTCTGATATTTCTCTGATGTATAATATTAATTCATACTCTGTATATTCTTGTACTCTGATGTGAATTGTTGTAATAAGAAATGAAATGTTCTTCTGTTTGTGTCCTGATTCATCTTGTTCTCAGACAATCCGTTCTTTCTCTTCTTTTCGGAGACCGGGGAAGTTCGGGTCGTTACATTTGGTATCAGAGCTTTGGTTTACAGAGCTCGAGAACAAGACATATTAGAACCGAACGAAAGAATTCATCAGAGATTGGATTAGTAATATCCAATAAGAATGACACGTTAGAGATAGGATCAGTAGTATCCTAGAACGAGTGTGAAGAGTGTTATTTTTAAAATCAAAATGAAAACGAACTTTGTTTTGAAAATTTAAAACATATTGTACGTATTTGAATATTTATTTTAAATTAATTTGGATACTCCAATGTATAAAGATTTTGCATATACGCCTTGCAAACGTGTATCCGAAGTTCTAAAAGACTGGATAGATATAGTATCACACTTTAGTCGCCCGGAGATGGTTCTGATGATCGCTATAACATCATCAGCATTTATGTTCGAGGTTCGAAAGTGGGATATTTGTATATTTCCAATTGATTGGTATGAGAACCAAAACTAGATAGGGTTTATTGTTGTGAATTGGCATCAAAAACATGATTTTCTGTATATGTATCAAAATTATGAATTTGAAACGTTAATTCACTAATTGATTGATGGTTGTGTTGTCTGATTATTTGTTATCTAATAAAACCATTTTGTGAATGAATGGTACATATAACCAAATTGTACCAAATATTGAACTGAATTGAAAATTGTTTGAAATTGCATGCATATACATGTGTATACATTGAACAGGTCATAGCAAGGAGGCTAGAGAAGAGGAATAAAATTGTATGCCCGACAAATAGGTACATGTTTACAAATTTATTGGGTTTGGATGATTTTATGAGCCGATTGGCTAGCCGCTTGGCTTTTTCTTTTTATTTTTGAGATGAGAGGGTCTGTGTGGCGGTTTCGGGATTTTCCCGGTGCTCCCATACAAAGGAGTTTATGGCGAATTTTTTCGAAAATTTAGGGTGTTAGCCAAATTTTTGAAGAATTGGAAAATTCTTAGAAATTGAAAAGTTGAAGAATGAAAGCCAAACTGAAAGTTGAGATGGTTTGTAAAACAAGTTTCAGCTCCATTCCTTTTCGAGGATGAAAAGATTTTACGTGGGGGAGATTGTAACAACCCGGAAAATCAGAACAAATTTAAAATTTTTATTTTGGCAATTTTAATGAATTTTGAATATTTAAAATAGTTTATTTCAAATAATTACGACGATAAATTTATTTTGAATAGAATTAGAACGTACATATTTATTTGAATCGACGTTAGAATATAAATATTCATTTTAATTATAAAAGGAATTGGCAATGGCGTGGTTGTTTGAAATTTCGATTTCCAATGAATGTACATGATTCAAAACAAACCGGATTCTAGTGAAACCAAAAATACTAGAATCTATTTTAAAATATCTTTCCAATGAATCTGGAAATTTGAAATTTCATAGCAGGAATAAAAAGTTATGCCCAGTTGAAAATTCAGAGTAGTCGCAATGGAAATATGGCCCTTAAAAATAGCCATTTTGCAAACGACCTCCGTTTTCGATGAAACCTCTTTTGTTGGATGCAGGACGTCAAATTATCGCTAGATTCCAATTTTCATAATTTTTGGGATCAATATGTGAGTGAGGCAAAAGAAAACGTGTTTTGTCAGTTTCAATCAATTTGGATCGACCAGAAAATGGCCATTTTCAAACGGTCTTTAAATTTTACGAATTTAGTTTTGTTCGGACCATATCATCAAAACATTGCAAGATTTATTTATTTTTTTGGAATTTTTGGAGTCCGTGTGTGGCCCTGGTAAATTGAAATATACGTTAAAATCAATTTTAAAAGTTATATTAATTTATATTTTAAACTTGATGAAAACTGATCGAAACAGTCGAATTGGCTTACGATACATATCTTATTGCGTTTGGAATGGGGGTAATTAGCTGAGGCCGAAAGTCGTTGGATTCAATTTGGGATTCGAATGAAAATCACCCTTTTGGGATTTAAATTGAATAATATATATTATATCCTCCTTTCCTTTTCATTTAAGTCAACGGAGAGAAAAAAGATAAAAAATAAATAAATCATACTAGCACCTCCTCCCCCCTCCCCCATCGTTAAACCCTGGCTTACCTCGAACGCGCCGCCACCCCCAGCATCGGACCGCCGCCCCTCCAGAACGCCTCGCCAGCTCCGGCGATCCCACCCCCTGACGATCCTCCTCCCCCGCGTTCGATCCCTGAAGCCGTGAATCCCTAACACCCCACTCCAAAAACCGAGCCACCAACTCGCGCTCGAGCTCCACCGCCGACTGCAGGTCCCACCGCTGCCGGAACAGTCTCCCCGCCACCTCAGCCCTTCCTCCTCCCTTCTCCGACCAAAAATTGTAAGTTTTATGATTTTTTTTAATAATAAAAATAGGATTTTTATTCTATGTATAACGTGATAGAGATAGGATTTTTATACATACAAAGATAAGATCTTTAGTTTATAAAGTTATGATTTTCAATTAGAGAAAGATTCGATTTTTATTGTTGAAATGGAAAAGTAAAAATATTATTTTTAGCATTGTAAAAATCAGATTTTTATATATGAAGTAACGCTATAAAAATTTGATTTTTATATACGAAGTAGCGGAATAGAAAAGATATGATTTTTATATTATAGAGATAATAAAAATATGATTTTTTTTGTTTGAAAGGAGATGTAAAAGTATATTTATTATTATATATAAAGCGCTATAAAAATATAATTTTTATAATGTAGTAGCGAGGCAAAAATAGAATTTTTACATAAGGAAAAGTATAGATTTTTATAGCGTAGAAAAATATGATTTTTATATATACATATAGCGAAGAAAAATATAATTTTTATATAGAAAGAAGTGCTGTAAAAAGAATATATGATTTTTATATATGAAGTGCCATTACAAAAATGTGATTTTTAAAAATAAACATCATATTAAAAATGCGATTTTCTACTATGAGTAACGGGAAAAGGTCGCGTTGGAATTTCGGACAAATCTGAACCGTTCAGAAATAAAGAATGGCGGAGTTGAACCCAAAGGTGAGAACTTCCCACTTTAATGTTATTTTCTAGTTAAGATATGTACTAGGATGCAGACGGTGCTTAGCAGCACCCGACACTCATCATCCACAGACCATGGACAACTTGTTTGTTTGATTGTGTTGTGAAAATTGATTGTGGTGTGAAATGGACTATGTAAATATTCATATGTTGAATAAAAATATTTGAATGACAAAAATATCAATTTTATTATATAAATGAACTATAGAAAATATTCATGCGTCGAATAGAATATTTTATAGTTAAAAATATAATTTTTAACGTGATATGAATAAAATAAATATTCATAAACAAATCGGACGATTTGTTTATGTACACACATTTGACTGATATTGATTGGGAAGATATATTTTACACATCGCCCGACTGCACAAATAAAATTCGTTATTTGTTGATTGAAACCCCACACGGTATTGGGATGATATTGGACGTACACTAATCCTAATATTTGGTTGTATGTCAATAGGTTGGTTGACAGGCTATTATAAGCGTTGATTATTTATATTTAACGCTTATACAGTTGTGTAATGCACTCCGGATGATGGTTGACTGTGTTTGATTATTATTGTGTACATGTGTTGTATGAAAGCCATATAATTACATTATATGGTAATTGACTGTGTCTGATTCCAGTTCAGAAAGAATGAAATCCATATAATTACATTATATGGTAATTGACTGTGTCTGATTCTAGTTCAGAAAGAATGAATATTTTAAAATAACGATTATTTTAAAATAATGAATAGTTTTAAATAATATTCAGGAAAAGATCAAAATCTGATTTTGATGTCTGATTTGGGATGGACACAAAAATATTTCAATATATAAAGCCGTGTTGATTAAATTAACGCCATTTTGACGTGAACGTTATTTATATCGATTTTATTCATTTTTATAATGAATATCGGAAAGGAATTGATTTCAAATCTAATGTTTTGAAAATACTATCATTTATATATCGATGATATGGAATATTCAATTTTGATTTGAAATTGAATATGAAGTTGAAATCGTTTTGAAAACATATTTAAAACGATTTATTAAATAAGTTTTAAATGGAAATAAACAAAATATATATAATATACAATATATATATATATAATGGCTTGAATAGAACGGGCCGCGCCACGGTAGTTCGCGAATTTCGACCATTAACTTTGAACGGACATTACGGGGGATCCGACCGTCGGATTCACCTAAAGCCGGAATCGTTGGGTTCGTATCGAAAAGAGCTTTCCAACGAGTATGAGAGATTTGAAATCAAACGGTTGGATTTGGAATTATGTCCAAATCAAATTTGGAAAAGGTCGTTGTAAGTGAAGTTCGATGACCGTTTATGGAAATCGATTGTACGGGCCTTGATAAAATTATTAAAAACATCAATAATTTGTGTAAAATCATAATAAATGATTTGGAAAGAATTGGGATGAAAAATTCCATATTTGAAAAGATAAAAATATTTTTTTTATCAAAATGAACTAGTTATGAACTAGAATTAAAATTCCAATATTTTTAAATAAATAAATTGGATTTGAAATGGTTTTAAAAATTACCAAAATTTCCAATATATGAATTGGAATGGATTTGAATCGAAATTATCTTCGGAATATTTCGATATTGGATTCCGTGATTATACGGACACTGTGGAGGAATTTGGAAGATATATATATCGTTATTCTAATACGATATTTGTTGATTTCAGAATTTGATATTGAATATAACCCGATTTATTTTCTGTTCAGAGCCTTCTATTTAATATCAAATGAATTTTTGGGTTTGTAGTGAACGGTGTCTTCACTAACACTGTTCTTAAACCCAGTTGAGGAAAGTGTAAGTCTTTTTATTTAGATTTAATGAAGCATACCAATTAATTAATATTTAGTTAAAATTGAATTGAAATTGATTTTTGGGTTTGTCGTGAACGGCGTTTTAAATAACACTTGTTCTTTAATCCGATTAACAATGGAATGAGATTTTGGGTTTGTCGTGAATGGTATCTTTAATAATACTGTTCTTAAACCCGATGGAGTTAAGAAAATTAGAATCTGACTGGAGATTAGCTAAGTTGAATGGTTTCCGGTGTATTGATCTGATGTTGGTTTCGGCCTTCGGGGTCAATACTTAAGAAACCGTTCTCTTACTAATTTACGGTTAGAGACTGATGGGATTTTGGGTTTGTCGTGAACTGTGTTTTAAACGACACTGTTCTTAAACCCAGTGTAAAAAGAATAAATCTTTTAATTAAGATTTAAAGAAGAATTACCAATTAATTAACATTTAATTGGAACTAAAAATGGAATGTGAATTGGGTTTATTGTGAACTGTGTTTTTAACGACATTCGTTCTTTAACCCGATTTACAGTGAAACGTGATTTGGAATTTATAAATATTTTTATTTAGATTTAACAGGAATTTTCCAAAGTAAAGTTTTCCAATTTAATATATTAAATTGGAATTGAATGGAAATCGATTGATAATAATCGAAGTGAACTTCTGTGGAGGAAGACTGTTAATACATATGGAATTTAAAAGGCTTTGCCGTTATTCCATTTATATTATTAGTCGGATACGGAAATTGATATCGATTATATATTGATTTGTTCTTCCATGAAGATTACATAATTAATGGAATGTGATTTGGGTTTATCGTGAACTGTGTTTTAAATGACATTAGTTCTTTAACCCAGTTAAAGACAGGATTACATGTCTATCATTGTATTTCAAACTGTATGGTTGATCTCTACTAAATATATATTTGTTTGGTGGCAGAGAATTTATTCTCTTGCTTAACACCCTTCTTTGAGACGCACGAGCTTAAAGGTTATATATCGGCAGAAATCAATAGTACGGTGTAGATTATCGATGCGACATATTTGTGTTTCCAAAGTTAAATAATCATTGATATTGATTTTTGGGAAGACTAAGACTAAGTGGAGTTTTAATGTATCTTTAATTAGATTGAAATGTGAATTGATAATTCAAATTATCAAATTTAGGAAATGATCGAGAATGGAGTATTACTAGTTTTGATCCTAGCGATAGTTAAATCTTTAATTAGATTTGAACAGGAAATGATAATTAAATTTACCGATCACCGTGGTGTTAGTTATGGGGTAATACCAGTTTTGCTTCATGGGGTGAATAGGTTGGGATTGGGAAATTAAACAAATGATTACTTCGGTAAGTGCGCTAATCCCGACTAGTTTGGAAAACCGTAATATGGTTTGAAATGATATCCAAAGGAAGATTAAAGAATAAATTTAAAGAATTTATCTTTGATAAAATTAATGGGAGCCTTTCCCAAAGTATGTGAAGATATGAATAAAAGAATATTCAGAATTGGAATGAGGCGTATGTTGTGTTTTATAGAGCTTGTTTATCACATACGTGAGTTATTCAGAAAGGCCGTGTTTATACAAATTCTGAATAACTGATTCGACGATAAGTCGACATGAAGACGGTGGTTGAAGACCGGAGGTCTTCACAACTTTTGGATGATTACTGATGTCTTGATTGGGTTGTACACCCAAGACAAGGTAATAAGTGGTGATCGTCCAGACGTACTTGGAGATGGACGGATATGCGAGGACCTCTCTCATGTATTGGACATATGGGACGAGGAATAAGGTGCCTCCGGTTTCGTTTAGACCCAGAACGGACTTGTAAATGGATTGTGTGTCTGACATTAGATTTTATTCTGTGTTGCTTGTTTTCTATTAAATATATATCTGTTTGGCGGCAGAGAATTTATTCTCTTTCTTAACGCCCTTCTCTAAGACGTACGAGCTCAGAGGTTATATATCGATAAATATTAGTCGCATGGCATTAATTGCCTATGTGGCATGCTGCGATGCAGTGATCAAGGCTTTTGTTGAAAAGCAGAGTCTTGTGGTTGATGATCAAAGCATGGCTTTAATACAACGTAGCTTTGTGTATGGCGTTAATTCGCGAGCCTCACACCTCGGTATGAGTCAAAACGGGATTGTGACTGCAGGGAGTGCACGACTTTTCTTTCTAGCTATGGGTGGTGTCAGCGTTTTACTAGCCTTAACATTGTTGTTATTTTTACCTATGTGGTTGTTGGAACACGAGGCGCCTCAGATATATCGGTCTCTACGGAGCCGATGGATAGGTCCGAAGGACTGGGAAACGTGTGTTCAGGAATAACTAGTCCTCAAATGTAAGGGTGGACCGACCCTAAAGATCCATGGGTTCACTGCGAGTGATCCTAAGGCATGTGCTAGAGTGTCTCAAATCGGTAAGGAGCCATCCCTGGCCTCGACTCATGACGGAAATCCAATTTCCAATACGTGACATTTCGGTTTTTATTTGTAGAGCCTAGTATGGCGACATATTAGATGGTACCCATGCCGCCTATGATTGATACATTTATATTTGAAGTTATTTTATACACTTTACTCTATAATAGTATCAAACTGATTTGTTTTTAACCAAACAAGCATTATTTGGCTATTATAAGGTAAAACCTTATCCTCCGGCTTGCGTTGCGTTGTGTGATGGGACCTGGGTCTTATAATAGCTTCATTTTCTTTAATTAAATGCACTGGTATTCTTGGGAGGAAACCTGTTCCCTGTTATACGGCATGGTCGCTTGATTTACCGAACTTTAAGAATCAAATTAATAACTTTTTTAGTTCTCACACCAGTCACATGACTGACCTGGAGTTTATTGTTTTAACCTAAACTCTGGATGCCCATATTTTCCACACGGGCAGCTAGTAGTTTTGGTATTGTAGATTTATATTCATAGGATCCTGGTTTACAACTGGAACGATATTCGGAAAGCTCTGTATTCGTTTATCTCTTTCAGTTGTGTTTTGTATTATTTTCCGCTACATTGTAATTTAAATCTCTGATATTTCTCTGATGTATAATATTTATTCATACTCTGTATATTCTTGTACTCTGATGTGAATTGTTGTAATAAGCAATGAAATGTTCTTCTGTTTGTGTTCTGATTCGTCTTCTTCTCAGACAATCCGTTCTTTCTCTTCTCTTCGGAGACCGGGGAAGTTCGGGTCATTACATATCCCAAGGTAACTATTGGTCCATGAGTATCGTAAGCATGATGCTCACCTCTTTGAAGTAAGAGTAACTAATCTTCGAGCTTAGGACCTTGATATCTAGGAAACGATGAATTGACTCAAGTTTGCAGAAACTAAATGATTCCTATGATCCCTTAGGACCACATCATTAGCCTTACTTCTGGTGTTGACAAAATATATCATTAACATTTTGGTGCTAGAAGGAGGGCTTGAACCTCTGATCCTTTGGATAACCTACCACATCCTTAGCTGTGCTATTCCGTCTCGGGATTGGACTAAGTTTTGAAGAAGTAAGATCAAGGGAAATGGGTCTCGACAGGGACCTCCAAAACTTCAATTTTCTACTTAGACTGTCATTGATCAAAGGGTTGTTTAACCTTAAACTCCAACCTTTCCTCCCATATCCTCTTCCTTATTTCCCTTTCCGCTCTTACCATATATTCCATCATAACGAAATACTGTCCAAATCAATTAAAGATGGTTAGACTACAAGAGAATTGGGAGCAAGGTTCCAATGCATCTTCCATTATAGAAACTAGCAGGCTATCAAGTGGAAACTCAGTAAATTTGGAAGCTAAAATACATCTGATTCCGTAGAAAGGAAAATATGATGAATTGGAAGCATTATACTTAACTTTACAAATGATGCTACTAAGAGGGCTATTGAAGAGAATTTAGTCCAAAGAGCTTTTGGAATGGAATCCCATCAAATGGAATCAGAAACGAAGGCACCTCCTAAATTCAATAGTCGAACTAGGTCCCTGTCAAATCTACAGATCGATTTAGTTTCATGAAAAAACAACCGAACACCCAAAGAGGTTACCAATGCAGAAGGAGATATATATCCCCGTCAGTGCACCCAAATGCTGCAGGAGCGACAAACCTCCAATCCTAACACAACCTCTAAATTTGAGTTCTGTAGACGAAAATGCCGAAAGGATAAAGGTCCTAGAACAACAATTACTTGAAATGAAGAACTTATGGGAGGATACCCAATCACAAAAGACTTCGAAAAGCACCAAACCAAATCAATGGGACAAAGTTAAACCTTCAAACTTAACAAGGAAAGCAAGCAACGAACTGGAAACATTGCGCTTGGCAACATAGATTGATACTACTAGAAGATTTATCAAAGTAGACTCGACCTGAAGGTCCTCAAAAATAGCACCATATGAAGCAGAGTCAAGAATAATGGCACCTCATGAGTCCGATGGCCAAATTAAACCCTCATCGAATCCATAAAGCAGTCCAGCTTTACGAAGAGGCATTCAAGTACTAAGAAAGGCAATCTGTTCAGAAGAAAACAAAAGCCTAATGCCACTAGAAGATAGGAAGGAAAGAATGACTGAAGCTCCATCTAGAATAAAGGCACCATGTATCATATACGGCGGAACTACGGAACCCCAAGAACACCTTGCTGCCTTTGAAAGTTATATGAATTTCCATAATGCTTCTGGACCTATTCGATGCCAAATGTTTCAGCTGAAATTGCAAAGAGGTGCGGTTAAATGGTATCACCAATATAAGAGGAAAACCATCTGTTCCTAGGAACAATTTTCTTATGTACTCTACGCGATTCTGCTGCTATAAACCCCAAATTGTGGACTACCCTGCCATTATAAGTATAAAACAAGGACAAGAAGAGTCTCTAACTAATTACCTAAAAGAATTTGATGTTGAAGCTTCGAAAGCAGGGGACATGGCAACCGAGATAAGCTTGTTGCCGTCCATTCAGGACTGATTGAGAATACTCAATTCTGGAAGGAGTTGTACGTGCACGGATGTCAAGACTTACAAGAGATTTATCGTCAGGCAAGTAAATTCATTCACCTAAAAGAATGTATCATTCAAAAAAGAGACTCAGTAACAGTGGAGAAGATTGGACATTTTGTTATCATTGGAAAACTCAAGACAAGAAGCTCGAATTTTATAAAGATCGGAAGAAGCCAACGCAGGAAGGACTTAAAGATGGTTTTGTAGCCCTGAGCAAACCTATCTTATACATATTTACGGCAATGAAGGAGAGAGCCAACATCCCAACAACTTTCAAGGCCAAAAATAATCCTGAACCGTTCAAGGGAGGGAAGTATTGTGAATATCATAAGATGAATGGACACAAAACTGAAGAATGCGGGGGACCGCTTCTATGCATGCTTATCCCAAATCTAGGTTTGCTAGCTTTCTTAATAAGGGTACTCAGCTCAGAGGTAAACAGGAAACCTACAGACCTGGAACTTCTAACTCCATTCTTTGAAATTGCAACAGTTGCGGGTCGATGGACCATTACTCTAGTAAATGTCCTAATCCCATACTTGTTGCATTAGCCAGACTTCAGGACATGTAGCACTTTCATGTCCCACATTCTAGAAAGGAAGATAGGTTTTGTATAAGCCTCTAGCAACACTTCTTCCAATCCAGTAATTTCTGAGCTTGATTAACATATTTTTCTTGTTCATGGATGCTTTGTGTGATTTATGTTTTAGACTAATTTATTAGAAAAGTGAGCTCAATTAGTGGTTCTGTTGTATTAAGTTTGAGTATGAAATCCTGACCTAGGTAAACTCGGGACCTAGCCTTCTTTCTTTTAGCAAGAAAAGATTTAAGTATATAGTTTGATTTGATAGAATAGTTAGCCCAGTGAGTCTAGGGCGAAGGGAATGTTCACCGTCATGTGTGTGATGATTGAATTATTTTGCTTTTGATTGAAATAAAAACATAATCACATCGAAGGGTTTTTCTAAACGCTTCGACTTTACAAATTTCGGTACAACATTCTTGCTTCATGCCTGACTTTGTTAAGATGGTAGTTATGCGACACTTAGCTAAATTCTCTTATCTGCTAGCTTTATCGGATCACAGTTTCCCATTTTATCTTCGGTGGTCATTAATGGTTTGACCACCTGTGGAGCTTCGACTTCGCTTCGAGCATTTTATGCTCATCACTACATGAGCATCTTATGCTCATCACTACACGAGCTTATCACTACGTGCGCTAAATGCTTATTACGACGCGAGTGTGTGCTAATCGCTGCACGAGCTGCATAGTTGTGTGCTGAGGTAACCTGTTCCCTAAAGATGGGTACGTTCTAACTAATGCTCCAAAGGAGTATGTTCTAACCAATGCTCTAAGGATGAGTACGTTCTAACCTTTGCCCTAAAGATGGGTACGTTATGACCTCTACCCTAAAGATGGGTACGTTCCAACCAATTCTCCAAAGGGGTGTGTTCTAACCTCTGCTCTAAACATGAGCACGTTCCATCTCAACTAACATTTTTTCCCGGCATAAGGGAACAAAATCTCGAAGGGAGCACTTGGAGCACGTACATCCTCTACACACATCTTATCCCTTGGAAGGGAATAAAAGCTTGAAGGGAGAAATTAAAGTATGTACAGCCTCTGCTTAAAGAACAAGGCTCAAACGACCAGTCAAAGCCCAAGGAAGAGGCTCGTCAAATCAAATCAATGCCCATGTAAGCGACTCATCAAATCCAAACAAAGCCCTAGGGAAGCGGCTCATCAAATCAAATCAAAGCCCTAGGGAAGCGGCTTATTAAATTAAATCAATGCCCAAGGAAATGACTCATCAAATCAAACCAAAGCACTAGGGAAGCGGCTCATCAAAATAAATCAGAGCTTAAGGATGTGGCTTAAAATCAAAGCAAAAGTCTGGACAGTGACTCACAAAGTCAAAAATGACAACTCATGCAAAGATTAAATACTCGAATCTGGGTTTGGTTCAGGACTTCTATTATTGTCAGAAGTGGATTTCTGATCTTCCCTCAAATACCCGAATCTGGGTTTGGCTCGGGACTTCTATTATTGCCAGAATTGGATTTCTAGTCTTCTCTCAAACACCCAAATCTGGGTTTGGTTCGGGACTTTTATTAAATGCACAAAGTGGATTTTTGGCCTTCTATCAGTTACCTGAATCTGGGTTTGGTTCGGGACTTTTATTATTGCCAGAAATGGATTTCTAGTCTTCTCTCAAATATCGGATATGGGTTTGGTTTGGGACTTATGTTAAATGCTCGAAGTGGATATTTGGCCTTATATTAAATACCCGAATCCGAGTTTGCTTCGAGATTTCTATTATTGTCAGAAGTGGATTTCTGCTCTTCTCTCAAATACCTGAATCTAGAATTGGTTCGAGACTTCTATTAAATGCTCGAAGTGTATTTTTGGCCTTCTATCAAATAACCAAATCCGGATTTGGTTCGGGACATCTATTATTGTCAGAAGTGGATTTCTGGCCTTCTCTCAAATACCCGAATTTGACTTTGGTTCGGGACTTCCATTATTGCCAGAAGTGTATTTTTGGTCTTCTCTCAAACACCCGAATCTGGGTTTGGTTCGAGACTTCTATTACATTCCCAAAGTGGATTTTTGGCCTTTTATCAAATACCCAAATCTGGGTCTGGTTCAGAACTTCTATTATTGCCAGAAGTGGTTTTCTGTCTTCTCTCAAATACCCGAATCGGGATTTGGTTCGGGACTTCTATTATTGCCAGAAGTGGATTTCTAGTCTTCTCTCAAATACCCGAATCTAGGTTTGGTTCGGGACTTCTATTAAATGCCCGAAGTGGATTTTCGGCCTTCTATCATATACCCGAATCTGGGTTTAGTTCGTGACTTCTATTATTGCCAAAAGAGGATTTCTGGTCTTCTCTCAAATACCCGAATCTAGGTTTGGTTCGGGACTTCTGTTAAATGCTAGAAGTGTATTTTTTGCCTTCTATCAAATACCCAAATCTAGGTTTGGTTCGAAACTCCATCAAAATACTAGAAGTGGATTTCTGGTCTCCTACTAAATAGTCGAATTTGGGTCTTGGCTTGAAACCTCTGTTGTCAACAGGTATGGATTCTTAGTCTCCTGTCACAATGCTCAAATATAGGTATGAAAGCTTTGACTTACAAATTTCCCGAATAGGGTTTCTGAGCACCTATTATCATGTTCAAGTAAGAGGTCTGCCAGCTGTCTTTTTTCCAAAGGAGAATTCCTTAATTAACATTCAGATTGATACCTCAAGCCCTCTATTTTGAAACCTTGCAACGGAAGATATATTCCCGCAACACCTCGCACAGGGAGGTTCTTTAAATTTACACTATACAAGGATGCTATTCAAATTAAAATGGTCATATTACCTTATCACAAATATGCAAGTTTGATTCTTAGATTGTTATTTAACATTCTCAAGAATGAACTCTTGATACTAAGTACCCAAATTTAAATTTCGAATTTCCTATTTCTATTAAGGAAGAAGATCCTAAGCTCTAATGTTAGCTTCCAAATAAACCAATACCCTTTCTTATCTCATTATTTTGAATTATGCAAAAACTAATGACAAAATTTCCCTAGTATTTCTTAAGGTACAGAAAGGTGATGCAGGAGTCAATGGATTTTTGTCCTAAAGAGCAGAAGTCTCTTTATACCGGGGCAGGGTTAGGGGGGGGCGCGGGAGGCTAACTGTTAACACCGAAAATTCTATCAGCCAAATATAAAGAGGTGGAAACTCCTAAGCCAAAAGAAAAAGGGCTTTAGGCAACGAAGTTGGGACAAAGCAGAAGGAGCCTTAGGAGAAAGCCAAGGCGACATCAACATGCAATGGGAAGTTAGCTTGGTGCCGACACTGAAACAAGGAGGTTGTTACTACCAGACCCTCGATGCCGAAACTAGTAACGGCAAAGGGGTATCGAAGCAAAGCTAGCACCGAAAGAAGGTACTCCAGAAGCATAAAGGTGGCACCAAAGAAAACATGGGAACACTAAAGAATCAAAAGTAGATATGGTACTGATACCGAAAGTAATCAACCCAATTTCAATTCCAAAAGCACACGTTTCGACTCCAAAACCCAGGACCATGAAAGAGGAAATCAAGAGATCAAGTGAGGCTATAGTAAAAGGCTATCAGTACCAACATACTTGGTATCAATGTCGTAGTATGGAAGCAGCTTTGAAGTCATCATAAGGAGTTCTGAAACCACACTATCACATAATCAAGACCGAAGCCAAAAGATACAGAAGTAAGATAGAGCATTAATGTGATACCGAAAGCAAACAGTGAAGAAAAGCCAAGCATTAAGGCGAGGTATCGCTATCGGAGGGAACAATGTCGTTCACAAAGAAAGGAAGCACCATGTAAATGTTACTACCAAATTCAACACCGAAACCGGCTATCGGCGAAGTGGTGTCGGATCGCAATCGACTCATGGAGAATGATGCAAAAGTATGAAAACGACATCAAACTACTAAGACAATTAAGGCCGAAAGCAAGGAAAGGAAGATTTGGTTAATGGACTATCGGTGTCGGCATAAGAGGATGGAATTCAGAACCGATACGGAAGGGGATAACAACAAAGTAATGCTGACATTTAAGGCTATCAACATTGACTCGGTTCCAAAAGCTTAACACATGAAGTCGGAAGCAGATAATAGAAACGAATTCGAAAACATTCTTTTTTGTACTTGAAGAAGATAACGAGGGATTGCCAGAAGTATATTATTTGAAACAGTAAAAGGATGGAGCAAAGGAATATCGATAGCAATTTTCTTGGTATCGATGTCGACACAAAGACACAACTTCAAAAGCCAGCATGAGGTTTACTGAAAGCATGCTGTCGCAAGACCGGGATCATCTCCGAAGACTCACCGAAAGTTAATCGAAGCTTTCAAGAGGAAAAGCTATCCACACAAATTTGCTTAGTGTCGATACCGAAGGAGATGGAGGTTCTGAAGTCACAAGAAGCAGAAGCACGAGAACAATGCAATGAAGGCTCAAAGTCGAAACCAGAGCTTGTCGTTGAAGACCGAAAGCAGTTTTGGAGGCTATATATACCAAGGACATGATAAAAACAACATCAAGGTTAAGCTCCTAAAGCCGAGATTGACACTCCGAAAGCTAGATCGGACCCAATAACATTGCTAAGTACAAAGAAAGGCGGCTGAAACCACGATTACCGGAACCGAAAGGTACACAACGGCCGAAAGCCAGGTGCCATATGCGAAAGAGGCTTTTGCTGAGCCGATGACAAAAGGGAGCCCGATTTGTCTATAAATAAGAACCCATGGATTATATTTTAGAGAATTTCCCCCTCATTTCTCAAATTCTGTACTCATGTGAGAGCCAAAATCCTAATTTGTAAACCGAATTGGGGATTTTCCTTAAAACCGCCACCACAAATAAAATCATCAAAATCCTTAAAGTGGACGTAGATTCAATTATAACCGAAGCACTATAAATTGTCGTGTTATTACTATTTCCGCACATTGTACTATCTTCTATTATGTTTCTGATTGCATTCTACTATGCTTCCAAACTACCAGAATACCCTTCTACAAACTGTTTAGCTTCCAAGTCAGACTTGCGCTTAGAGAACCCTTATCCCAAGGTAATTGTTGGTCCTTGAGTCTCGTGAGCGTAATACTCACCACTCTGAAGGAAGAGTAATTAATATTCGGGTTTAGGACCTTGATGTCAAGAAAACTGTGAACTGACTCAATTGTAGCAATTAAATAATCTCTAAGCTCTCTTAGGACCACATCTCTACCCTTATTTCTGGTGTTCACGAAAAATATCGTTAACATACAAATATTATTCAATTTTCTACTATATGTTTTTTTTTTTAAAGAAAAGCGGATTGGAAAATTTTGAGATACTTAATGTTCTCGTATGTCTATCATTTTGTATTAAAGGCTGCAGAATTAGCAGAAAAATTGAGATCAAGGAAATATGACAAGAAATTTTAGTAGGAGATCAGAGGAGAGGTATTTAAAGTATTTGGCCATGTGGAACGAATATGTGTTTGACTATACATATCTTGACATCTAACAGTTCTCCACAGCTACAGATATCTTCCTAAGTTGTCATTATAAAAAAAAAAACAATGTTAAAATATAAAAGCATCGAAGAAACTGAGAAGAAGGATTATTTTACTTTAGAAGAGGAGGAGGAGACACAACAAATTTTTACTTTATTACAATTCAACTTTCTTTACAACATTTTCCTTGCCTCACTTTTTTCTCTCTTTCTCACTTCACATACCAAATGACCACCCCTATTTATATAGTGGTCTATATGACCTTACAACTCCAATAGATACCCATTTATTAATTGACATAACAATTAACGAACCGACACATCATTAATGGACATGACTCTTGAAACTAAAAGACCCATCACTAATTAACATGTCTTTTGACTCTATATTTCATTTCCTACTAACAATTCATTTAATGTTTACCCAACAGGCATAAGTTCTTGAAAAATGACACACATCTATTTCTGCTCTTCAGATGATAATGATTCTTTTGGAGTGGTATGCAAACCTTGCATTAATCCACAAAAGCCACAATATTTTATCAGCCATAGTTTCCAGTTTTCACTGTTAGATGCATGATGAGATTTGTACCATATCGCTGTTTTCTTTCAAGCTACGTCTGTACATGTTATGCTTCTATTGGTTCATACAAAGATTACTTCAAATGTTGCACATTTTCATTCGTCTCTTTCTTTGATTAGTGTGTCCTACTAATAAGAAATCCACTTAGCCTCAATTAATAATGGGTGTGCTTCCATCATTTACTTTTCAAAGATTGTTGAATGTTTATCACCACCTTGTCTCTAATAATTGGACTCCACTTTTAAGTAGGACCATGTCATTCCATAAAATTTACAAGTAGTACAAACATATGAATTTAAACGTTTACAATTGTACTACTAACTTGTGATTGATTGCTAAAGATTTAATTATGATAAGAGACGTACATGTCATTGTATTTGGTAAGAGCATTAACCCAACATCATTTCCCCTGTATTTGAAAATCTTAACTTATGTTTGATAAACATTGGCCAACCAACGGAGTTTACCTTTAAACTTTTCTTTTATACATTCATTCATGTGTGAATTAGCACATAGTTGATAGTTTCACCCTTTATATTTCACTGCATTAAAGCTTCTTTGAAGTTAAACTTAAGAGACACTGCATTAGAAAGATTAATGATTTTTCCTCATCTAAAAGTATTTTAATAAGACTAAAATTAGCTTAAAAAACAAAACATATTTCAGAATTGTTAAGCGAAGACCCATCTTGCTATTCTAATTGTATTGAAAATTATTTGGTGGATCATACCCAGATGATGATGCATAACTTGTAATATGGATAATATATCTGATTCGGATATATAGATATAGGTTAATAAAGATAAGTTAGTAGCCAACTAGTTCAGTTTAAGACAACTATAACTTTATGTAACTTGAAACATACACAGTTGGTTTTATTCTTTTGTAAGAGATATTTGGGCTGTGGCAATTCCAGAACATTATATCATGATTAATTCTTGCTGTTTCAACTGAGGCAGCTAGATTTATGCCCACAAATGGTCCATGAAACCTACCTGTTTTAGCAACCATAAACAAGTTATGTCTACAGTCCCCTGCTGCACACAAATTTGGCTGCTGCACACAAGTTTTCTGACCCAAAACAGTGATATGATAGCAAACAAAAATGAAACTATACTGGAAGAGAAATGTTAAATGAGCTCCAAATTAGACTGCTGCACCCCATTTTCAAACAGAATTTTGAGAAAGAAAATGGAGTTTAGCAGTATAGTTTGGTGTACATATAACATTCCCCTGCAAAAACATGTTCCTTCTCAAAGATACTGAAAACTTCAATTCACAGCAAAATGATTTTAATATTGGTCAGATGATACCATATTGGTCTCACATGATATTCTCATACCACATATAGTAGTCTCAAGTGCTGTCTGGATGTAGAAACTGGAACAATGTGGAACAGAATATTACAACAAAACTTCCAGCACCGACACTGAACAAACCCTCAAACAACCCTTTCATAAACCATAAGAGAAGTTTTCACATAATCCCCTCAAAAAGACTATCTTCAGCTGCTTCCTTACTCTATGAAACCAGTTTTTGAAAGCACAGCATCCCTCACTTTCCTCTGATCCCTGCCTTTTAGAGTTCTGCCTGCTCCTTCGCACACTGAAAATGAGGAAATTTGACTACTTGCAAGCTTTTTAGCTATCCATTCATGTGGAGGAATTTTCTCTCCCTCATATTCATCGTCGTCTTCGTTGTTGTATACTTTTGACCAGTTAGGAATGTTAACAGGTGCAGATTGCCGGCATTTTCTGAAGCCTTCTTCTGCACTTCCATTTGACTTTGGAACATTCTTAGAAGAGGAAGGATGTCTTCTAGAAGAAGATGAGAAAAGAGAAGTGCTTTTTCCTGATCTTTTGCTACTGTTCTTTGGACTACACTCTTTCATACAAGACCACACCTCCTCTTCTTCATAATCTCCATCTGCCATTTTGGAGCTTAAAAGTGCATGGAAGTGAAGCAGGTTTTCTGAGATATATAACATAACACAGCCTCCCACTGAAGTGCATTTATTTATTGACTACAAACAAAAGAAAGGAAATATTTATTTAAAAAATAGCGATATTCTATTTTCACTGTAGAGGAGATTTGAGAGATGTGGTTCTAAATAATATTTATTATTGAAGGCCTTTTAGTTGCCCACAGAACGAGGAAAAGTAAAATGAAATGAGTGCAAAAGTAAGTAAATAATATTTCCCCGATACTACAGGTTTATAGTTAATAAAATTAGGTATGCTCTAAAGTCTATATGTACTGATTCTCTGCAACCTTATCCAAAATATAAGTTCTAAACGAAACAAATAGACAGGAACTTTATTATAACAAGTTAACAACTGTGTTTTTTTTTTACAAATACTTGATAGAGAAAGAAGCATTGGTCATTTCATGCTTTATAAACAAGTTTCAGGCTACTGGGAGAAAGAACAAAGCATTGATTGGAGTAGAGGCATGTCTCAGCCTTTGTTTCTTCTTTGCATTTGCCTCTTATGAAAAATTTCAATAATGTTCACTCCTAACAAAATTTATTTTCCGTAGCTATGAGTATACCATGGTCCAGAAGTTTTGAAGCCAACTACTGAAGATTCTTTTCTTTAATCTAAGAATAGAAAGTAGTCCCGTTATGACACAATGTATTATGTTTTGTTTGACATAATCTGTGTAGTTCATAATCTTGTTTTGAATCATATAGTTAACGAATTTTAACATTTTTTTTTTCTCCATAGTCATGAGTTTTACATTCACCATTTGTATTCTATGTAAGTCCTATCATTAAATAAATGTAATTAATGATAAACAAAACAAACCCAACTAGGTTTTCAATTCTATTAGAACTTACAGTTATAACTAAAAAATATTCAGTTAGATAAAATATCTCTCATTTCACTAACTTTCTCTTCTGGTACCATTATTTCAATGCAAACTCTTGGCTCTAAGTTGCCCTATACAATACAATTACAATGCTCAATTAGGACCATCCCTGTGTATTCACAGTTTTGTGAAAGAGCGCGCACACATCAAATTGGTTGGTTAATTCTAATGGGAGGTTGCCTAGACAATTGCATTGCTCAACTAGGACCATACTTTGTGTGTATTCACACTATTGACCTTTTGATAAAAGACAAATGAATGAACAGGAATGCAGAATGAAATGAAAGGTGGATCAGTGCTGATGGTATGATGGAAGACGATGAGATGAATGGCTCTCCTTCGTCGATGGGTACAACAAACATTGAAGTTAGCTTGTGTGTTGTATCTTTGTGTGGTACACTGTCTGTTCAGTGTCCCCTATTGGCTATATATTGATGTTTATCAACCTACCATATTTGTCAAAATTCAATTGAATTTTGAAGATAAGGATGAACATTTTTGAATTCATAAGGTACATCAACTTTTTTTTGAATGTTAGAATATACCAAAAATGTGCTCTGTATCTGTAGTAGTGCTGCACATAGCTTGCTTAATTGTATTGATTTGTGCAGAGATGCAATTTTATAATTTATGGTTCTAGTTCTGCCCGTGATGGAGTTTACATAAATATTTTGAATTTTGGCAGTTTGATACAGTGATTGATAAAGCAAATTTTGAACCTTTTCAGTATTGGGAGTCTGGGATATATTTGTACTTCTTACAGTCCATGTTTTGCTTCGTGGGCTAGGATTTTTTTCTAGCTGCAAGTTAGGTCCAACTGTCCACATACTTAGGCTTTTGTAATTTCTCGGAATCCCAAGCTAATGTTTTGCAAATAAACTACGAGTTAGACACCACACTCAACGCGGCATAAAAAGAGTTGTGTACATCAATAATCAACTTCAAAGCACAAAATCAGGGAAAAACTATTTTTTTCTTTCCTCAACCATATATTCCATGTATATGTGCCCACTGTTTGTGACCCCCGCCCAACATCGTATACGCTCATATAACTTAACATGCACTTCGGGAGCATCCGATAAATGCAGAACGGTTCTAAAAAGAATGAAATACTGTAACACCCCTCTCGAAAAGTCAACACAGATATTTTTTAACACAATAGTTAATGCGCGGTGTTGCTTTTTGAAAGGCCAGGGGTTCGAGTTCCACGGTTGTCACAAATACTATTACAAAAGCGAAATAGAGTAAAAGGAAAGAGAAAGAGATGAGGAATTAAGAAACATCTAACAATCACCTAGTTTTTCGTATATCTCACTGCACATAGAATAATATATTATATACAACATAGACATAAAACATGACAGATGGTAATAACTGCATAGAATCAGAGTACAAATTCATACAAATACAAAATAGAAATAGAGTATATGCAGTAGTAAATAAACTCAACTTACAACTACCTCTAATGATAATGAATCGAACACTTTCAGGGCTACACAATGTCACACGTCGGAATATGCAATAACAAGTCAACAAAACAAGTCTAAGATAGTGTAATTGTCCATCTATAGTTATTCGAGTGTCATTTACACCTGCTTTCTAGCCCACTACGTAAGGTAATAAGAATCAGAACATAAAACCTCAAGTCAAAGAACCATCTGGTGAAAGCAATAAATAATTTCAAAATACAATGAAATTCGTTGGTATATCAAACAAAGGGTGTGGAGAACGTACTTGAATCATCCATATATCCACAAAGTTAGCACATGACTTTGAATATATGATACTCTATGGTAATGATCCTGGGTGTACTATATATCAAAGTACTAAGGATGCCTAGATATCGGCAGCGATAATATTTACATCTTTGACGTCCCCAAGATGATAAACAATCAAGCAAACATAAAGTTTGTCGTTTATCATCACATTCATTCACTCAATTTGTTTGATATATGACAACTCGTATGAGTCATTAAACTCGAGGACTGGGCACGTCACTACACAAAACCATCTCAACATGATAGATTCGAAAAAACTTAATGACTCAGAAAACACTCTAATGGCTGAAACTTTCTACAAGTAATACTTTTCCGCTCTATATGCCTTCTTCCTCCACCTCCGCTCCACCTCCTTCATGACGCGTCACTCCGCCTCTCCGCCGTCCAAGCCTACGAGCCCTAGCTCGCGCACTCGATCTGGTCGATCCTTCAGATCTGGCTCTTCCAACCCTAGTTCCAGTTCGAATGCGTTGTCAGTTCATTCCATTGTTGGTCTCATGGAAGTTAACTCTGTCTCTGCGTAAACCCTCTCTGCTCTGTCAGGTGAGCTTCTGCCAACATCACTATCCCATTTACTTGCAAGTATGGAAGAAAACAGATGGAGGAACCCTACTGTGACTATGCCCAATAATGGCTTGATTGTGAATGAGGTAGCAACTGACGAGGATGTGGTGTTTGTTGATGAAAATGTGACTGTGGTTACATGTGAAGTTGGTGCTCGATCTTTAGGAAATGAATAGTGCACACCAACTGCTCGAGATGATGCCCAGATGAAATCTGCAATCAACAGTGCTGCACTGAATCCCACTGATGCCAATCATCTTACTTGGACCTTGTAACACCCCGTGAATTTTATAACGATAAGCTTTACGAATTAAAGTATAATTAATTCTAAATGAAGGAATTAAGGGAAATGGGTTATGCCATTGCGTTCGTCTCGGAATTCTGCTTGAGATAGAGTCCGAGTTTGCGCGAATCAGACTCCGTATGAAGGAGTTATGGCCTTCGGAAGTTTCAGAATGAAATTTAAATTCAAACAGCCCAGTTTAAATTTCAAAAATTCGAATTTCAGGTTCAAACTGGGCTGGACGGGAAAATTCCCGCCCAGAGACCAGGTCGACCATAGGGTCGACCATGGTGTCGACCTGGTCACCCCAGGTCGACCATGGTGTCGACCTGGTCCCCCCCAGGTCGACCATAGTGTCGACCTGGGTGTCAACCTGCCTGGTCGACCTGGCTGGCTAGGTCTGGCTCTGGCTCGAATTTCTGTGGCTCTATGTGTCACTAGGGCTGACGTGTCACCTCTTGATTGACTCTTTGAACTTTGTATGGCCTAGATTCCTCCTGTCTTCATCTGACAGCTCAAAACAATTTAAAAATCTATAAATACACCCTAAGTCTCAACTGAAAATTCACACAAAAAAATAGAATGGGAGTCGTCATGCCGCCAGTGAGGGATTGAGCATAGCCGTCAAGAGAGAAAAGCCTAAGAGATGAATCATATTAAGAAGGAGATTAAAGTTTAATCAAATCAACGCAACGTTAGTCTATCCAAAGGAGCGCATCTCAATTTCAGAATTCAGAATCCAGAATTCAAGATTCTGCATTCGTTGTAAGTATTGTGACCTTTCAGAATATGAATAAAAACTGTGATGTGATTCGATGTAAATGAAAATAGAATTGTGTTATTGTATAAATTCTGTGTATTGTAATGGTTCTATCATGACCTATGTATTGATGTTTGTGGCATAAATTGATTGATGCAAGCCTATTGAACAATTGTATATGAAAACAATGACACTTGCAAGTTTGTGGCAAAAACTAGAAATCGATCCCTTTATGTATATGTCGATGGCATGGACTATGTATATTCCCTTAGTCTAAATTGGAATTTATGTAAACACGTTCTAGATTTGAAACCTTTTATGCCTACATGACCCAAAACCTATGATATCATTCTCATGTTTATTTGCAAGTATAATTGGATCCATGTTAAGTATCGTTTGGGTTTCATAAACTATCCAAATTCATGTTTATTTGCAAAATATAATTGGGTCTATGTTAAGCATCGTTTGGGTTTCATAAACTATGCAAGTTCATGTTGAAGTAGGCTATGTGATTAGATGATATAATTGGACATTTTGGTGAATATACAACATGCTAGTTTTGTGGTTGACATTATGTCAAGTTCAACTAGTTTAAACAAAAGTTTGTATTAGCCTAAACTATGCCATTTCATATGTCACCTACTTAGTTATACTTTGATTTGAAAGCAAGTTCACATGACCCATATTGTATGTTAGTTGAATCGCTAAGTTGCAAGTTCATGCGCCACACACCATTATGTATTGTAAATATTACATGTGCTTGATTTCCCCTTTTTCTCACGTTTATAAGTTGGGCTGAATTGTGACAAGCCCAACACATGTTATAATGTTGCGAACAAACGGGGGTAATAACGTTGGGTGTAAAACATGAAAATATATATGTTGGCATGTTTGGCACATGCCAATGACAATGACATTTAAGCGGTATGAATTGTTATACCCAAGAATAAAGAACATGAAATTTACATATATAATTAAGAAGTAATAAAATATGTAAATTTAGAAAAAACGATGTGCTTAACCCGAGGATGGATTGAGTTGTGATGTAAACCTGCCCGTACCCGCCCGGCTGTCCAGTAGTCACAACAATACCTATCCAATGTGGATGGTTAAGCATTGAGCCCAATAAAGACCCGAGGTTAGACTGAGCTACGGTGTAAACCTGCCCGGAACCGACCGGCACATCCGTTAACCGTAGCAATACCTGTCTAATGTGAGTGGTCTGGTGCTCCTAAGAGGTTAAGGACAGATGGTAGGGTTAAGTCAACCATAACACTTAACCAAATTCAACATGTTAACAAGAATTGATGGGTGGGGTTAGGTAAATACAGACACTTAACCACTTAACATGTTTGACTAGAAAATCCTGATAACAAGGGACCCGTTTTAGCAGTAACCCAAGTTAGGTATCAACGGTACCCTGAAACTAGGCAGGGTGGGGCACGATTACTGGGCTGATTGTAAGCGGTCAAAAGACGGCGGTGGGTGCATAGTGCAGGTCTAACGGGGTGCGGGCGTGCACACACTCCGGAGCAGATAACCAGGGCACTGGGGACACCAGTAGTATAACCTATGCCTTCTAGAATTTGTGTCGGGGCCGCCACCATGGGTCTTGATACACCACATGGTGGGACCAACATAGGTATCTACAATTCTTGGGGGCCGTATGACACATGTTAACGCGAGTAGGAGCCGATATTTTAATAAGAATGGGGATCACTTCACCCTCACCATGGGGTGCCAGTTAAAATAAGCTCAAGTAGGTGCAGAGATATAGTGTGGGTGAAATAGTATATTCGGTTCTAAGCGACACTTCCTTAGCTTGTGACACTTTCCTATTTTCAGTATATATCTATCATGCCCTTTTCTTATTCACATACTGAAGAGTTACTAGATTTACTTAGGCTTTAGGTCTGACTCTATTTTCTTTTAGTCTTCTTTCCTTTTGTTTTCCCCCCCAGGTCCTCAGGGAGGAAACAGCTCAGCTCAGTCAAGCTCTGTACAAGCTCCAAGAACGTAGATGTATGATTTGGATCTCTTCTGCTCGGATTTTGGGCTTTGGATATCACTATGGGGATTTTTGTCACTTTATTTATGTTTATGCTTCTTTAATAATCAAGATAGTTATGAGGTTGTAATGTTGGAAGTATTTTGAGACAATTATGGAATGTTTTGTTTTGAACACGTATTGATGAAATAAAAGTATGTTTTGTTTTCCGTTGTTTAAAATATGTGTATTTATATCTGTCTTGAGTTTATCTGTGGCTTTTACTTATAAACCTCCACCAAAGTTAAGGCATTCCCTTTGTGAGTGACCTTAATGGAGGTGGGGTGTTTCACTTGGTATCATAGCATAGGTTTACCAGATAAGAGAAGAAAAAAATTGAAATTGTTTTCAAAAAGAAAGTTTAAAGAAGCGTTTTTCGAGAGAAAGTGTTATATTTATAAAAAGACAAAATCTCACAAAGCCATGTGCCCTATCAATCTCTGTCTATCCTTCGTTTTGAATCTTTCCTTTCTGTTTAAGCATGTCTGGAGACCTTAACCTCCCGGAAGGAGTGCCGATTCCTGGCTGGTTTAGGAGGTACTTAGAAGCAAGGGCCAATGGCACGGGCCCAGCAGACATCCCTCCTCCAATGGCCGCGGTTCCTCCTCCTCCACCTCCTCGCGGAAATGCCTTCGCAAAAACATGTGGAGACTTCAAGGCTATGGGAGAAAAAGACTTTTATGGGACAGAATCTTTTGTAGGAGCAAGAAACTGGCTAAAGGAGACTGAGGATCTGTTTGTCATCTTTGGAGTCAATGACAGGCAAAAGATACAACTAGCGGTATGGTTGCTTAAGGATGAAGCTTCCTATTGGTGGGAAATTACCAATGCTCAGAGGGCGGTGGAAACATGGGAAGACTTCAGGACAAGGTTTGAGATGAAATTCCTCTCCAAGCAGAAAGAAGCCTGCAAATGGAGAAGTTTCTAACTCTGAAACAGGGAAGCATGACGATCAAGGAATATGTTAATCAGTTTAATCAGCTGGCCAGATTTGGGCTAGACTTAGTAAACACCCAACACAAGAAGGCACTTCTCTTCGTCAAGGGTTTGAATAAGCCTCTACACAGCCTTGCCATGACCCATGTATCCACGGGAGCGACTTATGAAAGCTTGGTGGACATGGCGTTGCTACACGAGGAAGACCGCGGCAAGAAAGAAACTAAGGTGGAAGAGAAGAAAGAGGGTCTACAAGCAAAGAAAACAAACTTCAAGAAAGGATGGAAGAACAATAAGCCCTGTGAGAAGAGAAGGTGCAATTTCTGTGGCATTGTGGGCCATATATCAAAAGGCTGCTGGAAAAGAAAGGCGAAGATGGGTGGTTGTTTCCATTGTGGAGAGACTGGGCACCAAGCTAAGGACTGCTCAAAGAAGAAAGGGCAGGGACAGAAAGCCGGATCCACTTCAGGGGGTCAGGTTCATGCGCTAGTGGCACCTCAGTAGGAACGAGGTAGTAATATTTCTGTAGAAAGTGTAATCTATCTTTATGATCATCCAGTTCGCACACTTTTTGACTCTGGCGCATCACACTCTTTTATTTCGTCCGCCTTAGTAAAATCTCTGCATCTAGACACTAGTACGGTAGAAGATCCCTTAGTAGTTTCAAATCCAATTGGGGGCTTTGCTTACTTGTCAATGGTTTGTTTGGGTTTGAAAATCTCTATTCTCAGCGTTGAGTTTAGTTATAATGCCTTTGTTTTGGGCTTCTCGGGATATGGTTTGATCTTAGGCATGGATTGGTTATCCAGTAATGGTGCCATCCTTGATTGTGAGAAAATAGTAGTTAGACTCTTGACTCGGCTTGGTAACACTCTGGAAATTTCTTGTAATCCCTTGAATGCTGTTATGCTTAGTTATCTAGAGTCGCTTGATGCTTCTGATGAGAATTTGCAATCAGTTAGAGTAGTCCGGGAATATCCGGATGTCTTTGAGGAGGTGAAAGGCTTACCTCTGAGGCGGGAAATAGACTTTTGCATATATCTTGTGGATAGCGCAAAGCCTGTAGCTTTGCCTGTCAGACACATGGCTCCAAGGGAGAGAAAGGAGCTCAGTAAGTAGGTTAAAGAACTTCTCGAAAAAGGGTTCATTAGACGGAGCATTTCGGAATGGGGTGCTCCAGTGGTGTTTGCAACCAAAGCGGACGGTTCGCTTCGCCTTTGCGTCGACTATAGGGAGTTAAACAAATTGACTAAGAAAAATAGGCACCCTCTTCCACGAATCGACGATTTGTTTGATCAGCTTGTAGGTGCGACGGTCTTCTCCCAACTTGATCTGGCAACTGGATTCCATCAGCTAAGAGTAGCTGAAGATAGCATTGATAAAACGGCGTTCAGAACCCCAGACGGTTTCTTCGAGTGGCTTGTCATGCCTTTCGGCTTGACAGACGCACCCGCTTATTTCGTAGTCCTAATGAGCAGAGTGTTCAGAGAATTCCTCAACAAATTTGTGGTTGTCTTCGTAGATGATATCTTGATCTTCTCAAAGAATGAGGAAGAACATGCTCAGCATCTGAAAGAAATCATGGATACTCTCCGCGCACATCAGCTAAAAGCCAAATTCTCCAAGTGCCACTTTTGGAGAAAGGAGGTAAGATTTCCGGGGCATATAGTGTCCAAAGAAGGGTTGGCCGTGGACCTCGCGAAGGTAGTGGCAGTGCAAGTTTGGAAGACACCAAGAAATGCAACCGAAGTTCGAAGCTTTCTTGGGCTAGCCGGTTTTTACCGAAAGTTTATTAGGGATTTCGCGAAAATCTCAGCCCCACTCACAAGGCTAACAAAGAAGAATCTGGCGTTCACTTGGGATTTGGACTGCGAGTTTGCTTTCCAACGATTAAAAAGGGCTCTTACAACAGCCCCAGTTCTAACTCTGCTTGACGGAAGCAAAATGTTCACCGTATACACGGATGCATGTGGAACGGGACTAGGCGCTGTTCTAATGCAAGAAGGAAGGGTAGTAGCTTATGGCGGAAGACAATTGAAAGTTCATGAAAAGAACTACCCAACCCACGATCTCGAGTTAGCCACCATCGTCTTTGCGCTTAAGTCTTGGCGCCATTATCTCCTAGGTGAGAAGTTCGAATTATACACTGACCATAAATCGTTGGAATATCTCTTCTCGTAGAAGAATCTTAACTTGAGGCAGCAAAGATGGATGGAGTTTCTTGCCTCGTATGACTTTGAAATTTCCTATACTCCTGGAAAAGGCAACGTAGTAGCAGACACGTTGAGCCGAAAGAAACTGACCTTAAGCCCGCTCTTTGTGGAAAGGCAAAGCTTGGAGTATATAGCCAGTTTTAACTTTAGGCCCTCCTCGGACTTTGTACCGGGTTTGCTAGCATCTCTCGAAGTACGCCTTGCTCTCTTGGACTCAATAGGGGCTGCACAACGTGAAGGCCCTTAGCTTGTTGATGTGATTGATAAACTTATTAGGGGTGAGACTTCTAGTCACCTTAGTAGATACGCCATCGATGATAAGGGTTGGCTGAGGAGAGATGGAAGATTATGCGTCCCACAAGCAAGGGAGTTGACAAAGAAGGTTCTCGAGGAAACGCATCATTCAAAGATGACTATACACCCTGGCGGTGATAAGATGTACAAGGATATAAAAAGGACTTTCTTTTGGAGCAGCATGAAGCAAGACGTGGCAGATTTCGTTTCTAAGTGCATGACCTGCCAACGGGTCAAGGCGGAACAGAAGAAACCTGGAGGACTACTTCATCCTTTAGAGGTCCCACAGTGGAAGTGGGATAGCATTTCAATGGACTTCATTGATGGACTGCCTAGATCAAGAAGAGGCAACACTAGCATTTGGGTAATAGTGGATAGGCTTACTAAGAGCGCCCACTTCATACCTATCAAGAGTAGAAGGACTACCTCATCTCTAGCATCTCTTTATCTCAAGGAAATAGTTCGACTTCATGGAATACCCTCCAGCATTGTTAGTGACCGAGACCCTATTTTCACAAGTGAGTTTTGGCGGAGTCTGCAAGAAGCTGTAGGCACACAATTATGTTTGAGTATAGCCTATCTCCCCCAACCCGATGGCCAGACGGAAAGGGTGAATAGAGTTTTAGAGGATCTTTTGAGACTTTGCGTTCTTGACTTTGGAGGGACTTGGGAGGATCACCTTCCTTTAGTGGAATTTGCCTACAACAACAGCTACCAAGCTACCATAGGCATGGCGCCCTTCGAAGCCTTGTATCGAAGACCGTGCAAATCACCAACTTGTTGGTGGGAGTCTACAGATAAACTTATACTTGGGCCAGACATGATTCAAGAGACTTCGGAGAAAGTGGACCTGATACGAAGGAGGATGAAGACTGCCCAAGACCGACAGAAATCCTACGCCGACGAAAGAAGGACCGACCTTGAGTTTGAGGTTGGGGACAGGGTTTTCCTTAAGGTATCTCCTTTAAGGAACGTCGTTCTCTTTGGATCCGTAGGAAAGCTAGCACCAAGATTTGTAGGACCGTTTCCTATCATCGAGAAGGTTGGGAAGATGGCCTATAGACTAGAGCTACCCGAGAGACTGGCCAGAGTTCACAACGTCTTTCATGTTTCTCACCTCTGGAAGTGTTTGCATGGGTCGGCGGAAGTGATGGAACCTAGCAATCTAGAAGAAGCCGAAGTGGAATGCGAAGCAACTGTGAGGAGAGTTCCAACCAGCATCTTAGGAACTGAAGTGAAAAAGCTACGCAACCGCGAAGTCAAACTCGTTAAAGTTCAGTGGAGCGACGCCGAGGAAGACGCGACTTGAGAAACTGAGGACAGAATACGCGCTGCCTACCCTCTTCTTTTTGAGGGTACATCTTTGATCTCTCTTTTTCCTTAAGTTATGCTTTATCTATCTCTTTTTAGGTATATCTCCTCGGTCCTTTTCCTAACTCCTTAGGTAGAAAACAAATGGATGCAAACATGTATTTGAAAACATGTTATGGATGATGGCTGCAAATGGTTGCTAGTGATTGCTAGTGGTTGCTCGTGGATGCATATACACACACACCCTAGGTTATAGATCGGCTCAGTCACTTCATATTGCATATGCATATATGTATTCTCATTTGTATATGGTTGAAACTTGATATGCTGTCATATGGTCGTTGCATTTGTATGAATGGTTGTACACTCATGTAGAATTATGAGTAGGAAAAATTTGCATACATAATGGATTCATGACACTTACATGATTCACATTAAGGGGGTTAACTGAATCAGTAAACCACCTGATTTCTACATTAGATAAGGACATGTACACACACTACGCATATGATCATGAAGCATTAGAAGTCTTTTAAGGACAGTGGATGCCTGTATTTGTTGGATGAGTAGATGGACTGTTTGATGGTAGGATATACATTCTTCCTAACTTGAAGATTTCGGGGACGAAATCCTTTTAAGGGGGGAGAATGTAACACCCCGTGAATTTTATTACGATAAGCTTCACAAATTAAAGTATAATTAATTCTAAATGAAAGAATTAAGGGAAATGGGTTACTCCATTGCGTTCGTCTTGGAATTCTGCTTGAGATAGAGTCCTAGTTTGCGCGAATCGGACTCCGTATGAAGGAGTTATGGCCTTCGGAAGTTTCAGTATAATATTCAAATTCAAACAGCTCAGTTTAAATTTCAAAAATTCGAATTTCAAGTCCAAACTGGACTGGGCGGGAAAATTCCCGCCCAGAGACTAGGTCGACCATAGGGTCGACCATAGTGTCGACCTGGTCACCCCAGGTCGACCATAGTGTCGACCTGGTCCCCCTAGGTCGACCATAGTGTCGACCTGCCTGGTCGACCTGGCTGGCTAGGTCTGGCTCGAATTTCTAGGGCTCTGTGTGTCACTAGGGCTGACGTGTCACCTCTTGATCCGCTCTTTGAACTTTGTATGGCCTAGATTCCTCCTGTCTTCATCTGACGGCTCAAAAGAATTTAAAAATCTATAAATACACCCTAAGTCTCAACTGAAAATTCACACAAAAAAATAGAATGGGAGTCGTCATGCCGCCAGTGAGGAGTTGAGCATAACCGTCAAGAGAGAAAAGCCTAAGAGACGAATCATATTAAGAAGAAGATTAAAGTTTAATCAAATCAACGCAACGTTAGTCTACCTAAAGGAGCGCATCTCAATTTCAGAATTCAGAATTCAGAATCCAGAATTCAAGATTCTGCATTCGTTGTAAGTATAGTGACCTTTCAGAATATGAATAAAAACTTTGATGTGATTCGATGTAAATGAAAATAGAATTGTGTTATTGTATAAATTCTGTGTATTGTAATGGTTCTATCATGACCTATGTATTGATGTTTGTGGCATAAATTGATTGATGCAAGCCTATTGAACAATTGTATATGAAAACAATGGCACTTGCAAGTTTGTGGCAAAAACTAGAAATCGATCCCTTTATGTATATGTCGATGGCATGGACTATGTATATTCCCTTAGTCTAAATTGGAATTTATATAAACACGTTCTAGATTTGAAACCTTTTATGCCTACATGACCCAAAACCTATGATATCATTCTCATGTTTATTTGCAAGTATAATTGGATCCATGTTAAGCATCGTTTGGGTTTCATAAACTATCCAAATTCATGTTTATTTGCAAAATATAATTGGATATATGTTAAGCATCGTTTGGGTTTCATAAACTATGCAAGTTCATGTTGAAATAGGCTATGTGATTAGATGTTATAATTGGACATTTTGGTGAATATACAACATGATAGTTTTGTGGTTGACATTATGCCAAGTTCAACATGTTTAAACACAAGTTTGTATTAGCCTAAACTATGCCATTTCATATGTCACCTACTTAGTTATACTTTGATTTGAATGCAAGTTCACATGACCCATATTGTATGTTAGTTGAATCGCTAAGTTGCCAGTTCATGCGCCACACACCTTTATGTATTGTAAATATTACATGTGCTTGATTTCCCCTTTTTCTCACGTTTATAAGTTGGGCTGAATTGTGACAAGCCCAACACATGTTATAATGTTGCGAACAAACAGGGGTAATAACGTTGGGTGTAAAACATGAAAATATATATGTTGGCATGTTTGGCACATGCCAACGACAATGACATTTAAGCGGTATGAATTGTTATACCCAAGAATAAAGAACATGAAATTTACATATATAATTGAGAATTAATAAAATATGTAAATTTAGAAAACACGATGTGCTTAACCCGAGGTTGGATTGAGTTGTGATGTAAACCTTCCCGGACCCGCCCGGCTGTCAAGTAGTCACAACAATACCTATCCAATGTGGATGGTTAAGCATTGAGCCCAATAAAGACCCGAGGTTAGACTGAGCTACGGTGTAAACCTGCCCGGAATCGACCGGCACATCCAGTAACCGTAGCAATACCTGTCTAATGTGAGTGGTCTGGTGCTCCTAAGAGGTTAAGGACAGATGGTAGGGTTAAGTCAACTATAACACTTAACCAAATTCAACATGTTAACAAGAATTGATGGGTGGGGTTAGGTAAATACAGACACTTAACATGTTTGACTAGAAAATCCTGGTAACGAGGGACCCGTTTCAGCAGTAACCCAAGTTAGGTATCAACGGTACCTTGAAACTAGGCAGGGTGGGGCACGATTAGTGGGCTGATTGTAAGCTGTCGAACGACGGCGGTGGGTGCACAGTGCAGGTCTAACGGTGTGCGGGCATGCACACACTCCGGAGCAGACAACCAGGGCACTGGGGACACCAGTAGTATAACCTATGCCTTCTAGAATTTGTGTTAGGGCCGCCACCATGGGTCTTGATACACCCCATGGTTGGACCAGCATAGGTATCTACAATTCTTGGGGGCCGTATGACACATGTTAACGCGAGTAGGAGCCGATTTTTTAATAAGAATGGGGATCACTTCACCCTCACCAAGGGGTGCCAGTTAAAATAAGCTCAAGTAGGTGCAGAGATATAGTGTGGGTGAAATAGTATATCCGGTTCTAAGCGACACTTCCTTAGCTTGTGACACTTTCCTATTTTCAGTATGTATCTATCATGCCCTTTTCTTATTCACATACTGAAGAGTTACTAGATTTACTCAGGCTTTATGTCTGACTCTATTTTCTTTTCGTCTTCTTTCCTTTCGTTTTCCCCCTAGGTCCTCAAGGAGGAAACAACTCAGCGATGTATGATTTGGATCTCTTCTGCTCGGATTTTGGGCTTTGGATATCACTATGGGGATTTTTGTCACTTTATTTATGTTTATGCTTCTTTAATAATCAAGACAGTTATGAGGTTGTAATGTTTGAAGTATTTTGAGACAATTATGGAATGTTTTGTTTTGAACATGTATTGATGAAATAAAAGTCTGTTTGGTTTTCCGCTATTTAAAATATGTGTATTTAATATCTGTCTTGAGTTTATCTGTGGCTTTTACTTATAAACCTCCACCAAAGTTAAGGCATTCCCTTTGTGAGTGACCTTAATGGAGGTGGGGTGTTTCAGACCTCCTTTTTTACAAACCTACCCCAAGGTTGTAGGTAATTACTCCCCGCGGTAGCACTTCGATACCGTGACATCAAATGGTAGATATGTTTTACCGCCCGAAGTACATAACGTTGGAGCTAAATATTGGGCAGACTACCTTGTGGGATTCTTTGTAGGAAAATCACCATCATATCATGTCGTTCGAGAGCAATGCAATAAAAATTGGAGAATGAGAGGTAGATTAAATGTGCAACATTTTGATTCTATGTTTTACTTGAAAAAAATGATAAGCTGAGTATACTTGAGAGGGACCCGATCATCATTGAAGGATAGCCGTTCATTATTACACCTTGGAGTGTAACAGTTGGTAAAGCTAGAGAACAAGTTAGTTCCATTGCAGTTTTGGCTACTTTCATAAACATTCCATCTGTATTTCAGCCTATGACTGGATCAGATTGGTTAGCGAGTCTGGTTGGCAAACTAAGAAACTCTGACTCGATCACAGTGGCCAGGAAGAGCCTTAATTATGCCAGAGCGCTAACAGAGATTTCATCTTTAATGCCATTGCATGATAAGGTTCCTGTTACACTAGTAGAAGACTATGATGTAGATGTTGTTGTATGTTATAGCTGGAGCCCATACATCTTCTCTAAATGTCGGTCTTTTGGACATACTTCCGATTTATGTTTGGCTACATCTGTGAATTCTACCAAGGTCCCGCTTTGTAAGCCGAACCTCCAGTGGGTTCTGAAGGCAAGTGTTCCTCTGCCTAAACTTGTAGATGCTTTGCCACATGTTCCAAAGGATGTAGAACCTGCCCCTGCACCTGATACCACTAGTCTTGATGATGTTTGTGCTCCTTATCCTACACCCTCTTTTAATGTGAACATAGATGTCAATAATTTGTACAAGGAGGAAACATTCTTATGAAACAAATCCGAGAAAGCATGGGTGCATGGTAGGACTAGATGCGACATCGTCCGGGCATGAATAACTATTACATTTATGTTGGGGAAGATAAAGAATCTAGATATCTTATGTATCATATTGTTGGGAATGAGATGACTTTAGCAACTGAAGGTGTGGGTGGTCTAAACAATGTGAAGATACTAAGCGATTCTACATGGGATAGGCGAAATCTCTACGACCCGAACTCTCCGCACTTCATTGTAAACCCAGCGTCACACTACTCTCACATCATGATGGTAACTCTACCATGTGATGCTGTTAGAGACTAGTTTTCCAACAACGCATAGTAGTTTAGGCAATACTGCTTAACTCCTGTTTTTCTTTTCATATGTAAGCGGTGGATGGTCCACTTTCAAAACCTTTAGCTGATTGTTAACTACAATTACCTGTACTTCATGTATTTTATTACTGGTTATAATAAAAGGTGTTTGTGGCCACCTTAACAACCGGTCGGCTTTGCCAAAAGAGAAAAAAAACATCTTAACACTTGAGGCTCGATACGTGACCGCATTAATACACCTGAGGATTAGACACACACTACACGAGGAACAGTGCATACTAACGGCCAAGTGCCATTGGTATGGTCGTTGGTACATCCATTGGTGTACGTACCAATGGTTTCCAACGACTTCCAATGCAATCAGCGTTTATTTTCCAATGGCTTCCAACTGGGTAACTTGGCCACGTGTCTTTTATATAATTGGCCAGATATGCGTTAGAAAGTGTTGGAAACCATTGAAAATTTTCGTTGATTACCATTGGGAGACGCTGGAATACGATGACCTGTAAGCCGTTGCAAACCTTTGGAAATCTAAGTATTTTTTTAGAAATTTCAAACTGATCATTTTCAGCCACACACAGTATATAAATCCATTGAAACTGCTCCATTCCGAGCGTATAAATCTCAATCTCAATCATATATACACCCAAATACAATATTAAAAAAAATCAAATACAAAACACATACCATAAACCAATATTTACATAAAAAGCAACCCAACATATACAACAATGTCCATACCAAGTCACCACCAACAAAACACCCAACAATATGTCTAAACCATATCAGCACCATCAAAACGTCCAACACCATGTCCAAAACATCATCACCAACACAACATTCATATATACAACCGTCATAAATATATCAAGCCTCACCAACCCTCAAAGCGTATATGACATAACACAAACTAAGCTCAACTCTCTCCACCAGAAGATGAAGGTGGCGTATCGTACTGAGCAACGAACTACGTCAGCCGCTGGTTAAGCTGCTCCATCTGCTCTTCGTGGCGATGATCACGCTCATAAAGCTCTACAATCTATGCTCGGAGCTGTGCGATCTCCTCCTTGTCCCGAGCCCTCTGGTACATCTGTTAAGATCTTTGAACCTTTATATAATTTTGGATTTTTTTGTATTTCATAATAGCAATTCAAGTAAATTTTAGTTTTTATTATAAATTTTAGTTTCTATACCTCTAGATTGCCAAAACTATATCGTTTGTTCCGGGTAGGTGGATCCATAACAACATCAAAAATCCTATCCTCGTCCTCCTTAGTCGACTCAGTCCTCCTACTAGATTCCAACATCTGCACCCTTTATTCCTGAAATTTCACTTATTAAATGAAAAACAATTGAATTTAGATAATATTATTTTAATTAAATTATAACTTTAATTTAACTATGTTATACTTACATATGCCTGATGCGCCTTGGCATCGTGGTCCCAAGAGTAGAAAACTGAGCCTATGTCGTCGACCTGACTCAATGCATGTGTATGCTCAAATACATCCTAGTACGACACATGAGCACCATACTATTTCTCCTAAAATAAGCATATATATATATATATATATGTATATATGTATGTATGTATGTATGTGTGTATGTGTAAAATAGAACTTAAAGTTAAATCAACTATTAATTTTAACAACTTATAAATTAAGTTCTCTAACTATGTAATTAATAAATATAACAGGTGCTTGCGATGGTGCTGAAATGACTTGGACCCACTGCGATGCTTAAACGGATTCTTGCTCTTGTTTGTCACATTTCTCATGGACTTGGCCTATACATTTAAATGTAACAAAAAAAAATTATTCTAAATTATATATTAATTGAATAGAACAATTTAAATTAAATATGCAGCAAATTTACCTGATACTCCTTATTATGATTTCAATAAGTATGTAGGTCATCCCACATGCTCGTCCAATCCGGTCTTTTCCCACCTGATTTTATGTTGTTCATCATCTCTTTGTATTTTTTTGCCACTTTATGTTGGAGAATGGAGTTTTGATGACAACAACCTTATTTCAATTATCGTTAATTATAAAATATATACTAACACTTTTTGTATAGAATATATATATACACACACACACACACACACAAATGCAGAAATTATATATAGGAAATATTATTGAAGACTGTACAGTTTAAAAATAATAGAGAACCAGAATTCAGAGAAGTATCAGGACTCCTGAGTATTCAAGATTTCAAGAGTTCAAGATTAATATAGTTATAGAGTCTAGATTATGTAAGACTCTAAATAGCACTCCAGGTTCAGTATTCAAATTTTGATTTTCAAATTCTATTTTCTATCCTCAATACTCTCTATTTTATTTCTTTATCTTTTAAATCTTTTTCTTTCTTATTTATCTTTGTTTTTCAAACTTAAGTTTTATGTATTTATATTCTTATACTTTATATTTATATAGTTTAAAACCTTATAATTTTATAAATATGTTTATATAGTTTAAGTTTATGTTTTCATATGTTTTTCTACTTTATAATATTAGTTTACAACATTATATTTTTATTCAAGAATTTACAGAATTGTATTTATATCAAAACACTTGAAAAATGTTCTAAAATTCAAAAACATACTAGAGTATGTCGACATGCCAAAAACACTATGTCGGCATATAACCGCCAAAAATTCAAATTTGAAAGGAAGTGTCTTTTCACTATTTGAAACGTTTCAGAAACGTTGCAACCTTTCACACTATATAAAAAGGGATTTAATTCAATTTTTTAAATATATCTTCTTCTCCACTTTCACTCTCTTTCATTGTATAATTATTCTTAATCATTTTTCTGATTTTTACACTTATACTCTATCGAATTCAATTCCGTTTTGATCAAACTTCTTCTCTCTACACTCTCTTCTCATCTCTCTCTGAATCAAGTGTTATTGAAGAGTTATAAGGCTGTTTGTAATTGCTTGGGTTGAGTGAAGTAGGAATCGATGTGTTTCTTGTAGCCGTGAAAACAAGGAAGCAGGAATCGGTGTTTTGTTTGTAGCCGTGAAACCAAGGAAATAGGAATTGGTGGTATCCCTTATAGTCGTGAAATCAAGGAGGTTGTACTTGACTATTGAAATAGTAATAAAACTCTGCACAATCCAGCGTTGTGCGGGACTGTATGTAGGAGAAATCCGAACCAGCATAACATCAAGTGTGTTCTTACCTTTTCTGCATTTTTTGGTCTATTTTGCTTCTGTGTTTGAATCTGTGTCTGTGATTGTGTTTACGGTGTTTGATTCATTCTGTTATTCACATAAGTTTTAGATTTTGTTTATATTCTCACAAACATTATTCACCCCTCCAGTGTTTGTTTTGCCTTAACGATCGATTCCGCATTCCCTAACACTTTACTGTTCCAGTGGTGCTTGACGAGGTCCATATCCGTCTCCCATAGATCGGCAGCTCCCTGCATTTTTTAAAAATAACACGAATATGAACTGACCAAATAGAAGCATGACTACTTAATGTAATAAATGATATATCACATGTACGTACCAGAAAATCATGTCGTATTGTCTCCTTGATAGTGTCGGGTATCGACATCCATGTGAGTCAACATGTTGTCATACGAGCTTGATAAGTGTGTCTTGATATAGTCAAGGCTATGTTGGACGGTTCCAACTCAAAACCTCTATGTTAAACAAAAAAAAAATTCATGGCTACTGGAACAACGATTTATATAATTTATTGTACAAAAATTAAATTTATACTAGAAACTTGGTACTTACCCTTTACTGGCTTTTGGCTTAAGCCATACCGCAGGACGAGCTAGCCCCTGCGATGGACCACTGCCATCGCCACCTACAGGACTTTGTGACGTCATACCAGTTACAGACAACAATATAACATAACATAAAATGACATAACATAACATAAAAGAGCTACGTAAAACAAATAGTATGAGATAACATAGGAGTACTATGCGATATAAATAATATGACATGGCATAACATAAATAACACACTAGATGACAAGTAAAAAAAAGTAGGAAAGGGTATGATTCTTTATGTTACTAGATGACATGACATAACATAAAAAGATGACGTGACATTACATAAAAAATATGTTATTTCTATAAAAAGTATGAAAGGCTAAAATTTATTTTTATTTAAGATATGTTAATTGTTAATAGAAATGTTACATATGAGTTTGATTCATAGAAATGTCACTGCCATACGGTTAATGGCTTTCCCACCACGTTTCTCATCTTGGCATGCGACGTCATTGAAGTCTCCTCCCAAAATCAATGTTGAAAACCCAAAGTCGGAAAGAATGAGGATATAAGACCATATGGCCAATCGCTCTTTCCTATGGCATTTAGCATAGACAACGGAGAACAAAAAAGAAGCTAAAAAGGACGGAATCGAACAAGTACCATCCGAAGTTAGTCGGAGCGGAAGATAGAGTGGACGACAACATCTTTGGACCAAAGAATCCAAAATCTTGTCTAACACAATGACTAAGGCAGTACAAAAGCCAAGAGATAAGACCGAGTTGGTGATCACCTCTGGGCCTACAAAAGGTTCCAGAAGCGCCACCAAGCAGATAGAGTGCTCCTTAACAATGTGCCTAAGTCTAGCCACAAACGCATCATTACCTATCCCATGGACGTTCTAGAAAAGGAAATTCACCATAAAAAAAACCCAATGAACCAGAGACCAAAAAAAAAAAAATAGCAGAAACCACCACACAACTCAATTAAAATAAAACATGTGTCGAGTAGATCTAATGATCTGCTCAGACGCCGCTATAGAGCGTGTGCGAATGGTACAAGGAGTCCGAGGGGCCGCTCGCTGATTACAATGCATGGAGTGAGCAGACGAGCGAGTGGAAGCTTCATCAAGTCCAGAATCCGTATGACTCTGAACAGGAGCACCAGAATGAGAAGGACAGGAATTCTTTGTAAGACGAGCTAAATGGTTCTCGATGATCGCTATCTCGGCCTTACTAAGAAGGGGGAACGAAGCAGAAGCAGAAGAATCAAGATAGCTGGACACAACGGAACAAGGAGAAACAAAAGAACACAATGGGACAAAAAGCGCAGGAAAACTATGAGAAAATGTGGAGTTGCACAAGAGAGGCAAAATCTGATGTTGTGTGAGCTTTGCCAAAGCCAAACTGTCACCAGATTGCACGTCCCGCCATGTAAGTAAAAACTCAAAAACGCACACCGAAAGCCATCTAACTGTTTTGTCCAAATTGGGAGGACACTTTTCTGGTAAACCATATAGAGGACCGCAGCAGGGCCCGCTATATGCCTACTACAGGGAGACCACCCATTTAGAGAAGGCAAAACCTAGAAAAACTGCTGAAGAAACCGACCAAGAACCCCAAACCAGAAACTAGCCGAGCAAGTCACCAACGATACAGAAACGACCTCGCAATGACTTGAAAAAACATTCGACCCAAAAACCAACAAAAAAGATTGGAACCCACCCGTTGAAAAGAGCCAAAAACGACCAGACAAAGCCACCGTCCGTGCACCATCCAAAGCAGCCCAAAGAAAGATGCAGATAGTCCCGAAAGAGACCCACCAAGCCATGCATCTCAGACCATAAACCTAAAACCAAGAAATAGCAAGACAGAAGTCAAGAAGCATGGCACTACAAAGATGCCATGTCTAGGTCACAAAAGAAAACGACCCATAGCCCTAAAACAAAACAACCAAGGCGTTGTAAGAAACCCGGTCAGCAAACAAAGCTACAACAGAGGCAACAAACACATGACCTAACACTTCATCTTCCAAAGGAGGACTAACAGTGTCAAGGATCTCATAAGACTGTGTGACAAGGCTCAAATCACCACAAACCACACCATGCAAAAGTCTGGAACAAACAACAGGCCCAAAGGATAAAGCAACATATCTAGAAAAAGAAGGGCAAAAACATACCTGAGTACTAAGTTGTTGAATAAAAAATTCGAACAGTTTAATATTAACATAGCTAGGACCAGCCCCTACCTCCACATCAAAAAAAGTTGCAGGATCATCAAAACGAGCACCATAAAAATCCGTTGACTGAGAAGATACCAAGTCTGTCAACGAATCACTGCAACCAACCACGACCTCCAGACCTGTAACGAACTGGGATTTTCGACCCAGAAAATCAACACTAAACTACCATGTTAATTATTCAGGCATCGAACATTCCAGATCATTAATAGAAAGAAGTTAGAGGGTGATAATAGATAAGATATAAAATCAGAATAGAAGAAGAAGAAGAACACAATCAGAGTAAACACGAATCTCACAGCGGAATGAATATAATATATTATAACATAACTTTGAAATAAAACAGTATATGTATACAATAACATTTTCAGATCACAACACTTACACACAACGGAAATAAAAATAGCTATATAGTCCTGAAGCCTCCTGGTTCAAGCTCCTCGAGGTATATCTGTAAAGACCTGAACCACTTGCCTGCGCGTACAAATTTGAGCACCCAAGAGTTTAGGGAAAAACAAAACAAAATAAACTCTGGGTCAGTCATGGGACTGGTGTGAGTAAAATCAAATCATTGGTTTAACTTTTCAAAATCCTTTTCAAAAGAAAAGATAATCGTAAGACAAATCCACACATAAACACAGATGGTTTTTACCTTACGATAACCCAAAACACTTTTGGAAATCGATACTTCTCTGATATTAGAATAATGTCTAATCACAAGTAATCAGAATCTAGCAGAGCACTTGCATCTCACGTTCCACATATATAGTATACAAACAAAACCGCAGGCGCTTATTACGTCTTCGAACTTTAGCTAAAATCGTTAACCAAAGCTCTGATACCAAATGTGATGACCGCCCACAACCCCTGCACTTAAACACGAGGAACGATGCACTGAAAGTTGTGCCTGGCAACTACGGAAGATCATCAAGGTATGATAACACAATCAGAAGCTATCGTAACTCACAACGCAAGGATAAAATATAATAGAACATATACAACAGGTGTTATTAGTGAAGCAGAAAACACTAATCTTTCTTAACAACAAGAAGGTAATCCCATACAATTGGATTCAACAATAGTGTTTATACGATTTTGCCTCACTATAACACTCAGAGAAGAATAACAAACAACGGAAATCCAAATACTATATAGTAAGAAAGATAGCACGCCAGCCTCCTACTCGCCTCCAAAAAACAACATCATCCTCACTAAGCTATCACCTGCCACCTAGTCTGCCCATCCAAACAATCGGATGAATAACCCATGGTAATAACAGGGTAACATAAAACCTTGAGTCAGACAACAGTCTTAGTGAGCGATAAAACAGCAAACAAACTTCATCAATAAAGTATGTGAGAATGGGTAAATAAACGAACTAATCTACCCACAACACCAGAGAAAAACACAAGAATACAACTCTCATCTTCCCCACATCGGACAGTGATAGCCTTTACATCAAACATTTCAACCATTCACCCATGGAAACCAAAATGGTAATCAGAAGCAACCAACAATAGTATTCATAGCATCCAGATTACATATCTCACGTAAACCATCCTAATCGGATTCAACATCCCCCAAGAAGAAACCCCAAAGGCCTAAACCAATATCAGACAAGAACTCAAGGAACATCTCCTTTGACGTTGGATAATTTACATGAGATGGTACAAAAAAAATATCCAACATGCATGACAGGCTCTGGCTATCACCACCAATCCTATTTCGAACCCATCGTTAATCTTATGATTGGCTAAACAATTTTCCATCACTTGTCAAAGGACAAGGGTAAGCACCAGTTCTAGCTAAAACCCCACACACAATACGACTAAATGCGTCTAGGCTATACATGGCTCTCAGGGTACTTGATCATAGGACGAAATCGTGTAACCCCAGCTTTGAGCCCGCTAGAACCGACGATAATGATAATTCCTAGGCCTTCAGTATCTCTGGTTGTCATCGACGACGGCCATCCAACCATTTTCGACAAGCTCAAAATACTTTTGAGTTGTCATCACACCCGTTGCATTAAGACCAGCAATGAACACTTCACATCACTTCGACATTCCCCATTGAATTCACTTTGAAGTCACATCATCACCTGAGAATATCCGACCAAAAATGTCCCACCAGAAATGTCCGACTAGACCTACTTTAGTTGCAAATCCACTTTGGTGCAGACCCACTTTAGTGCCGACCAACTTTGGTGTAGACCCGTTTTAGGTGAATATCCGACCAAAAATGTCCCACTACAAATGTCCGACCAGACCCACTTTAGTTGCAGACCCACTTTGGTGCTGACCAACTTTGGTGTAGACCCATTTTGGTGCCGGCCCACTTTGGTGCCGAACCACTTTAGTGCAGACCCATTTTGGTGCCGACCCACTTTGGTGCAGATTCATTTTGGTACCGACCCATTTTGGTGCCGAACCACTTTGGTGCTGACCCACTTTTTGTAGTACACATTGTACTACACGTACTTTGCGGCCAACCCAAACTTCCAGATCTATATTTCTGGCTAACCAGAAACCTGTACAGCATGCAAGTCCAATTTCGAACAAAACTTTACCAACCGCCACAATCAGCGAAATATACTTATCTAATTCATTCAACACAACCATAAGCATGTTATGAAATCACTAATAACATGAATATGATGATTATCACTAAAATTATGCAAATTTCACCAAAATCATGATAGATGAACATATGAACTAAAATTGTGGATCTAACTTGCATAAACATATGAAATAACATAATAATTACCGGTTTTAACTTGCTAAATTATATCCTAGTGCGATTCAAATGAAAATAGACTTACCAAGATATAGATCTAAGGAAAATGACTTGAAATTGATGAAATTATGCACATACAACTCATATACTTGATTGAATGCTTGTGAGAGATGCCTATCACTCACCAATTCTCCAAAACAAGCTAAAAGCAATGAAATAAGATTCCGAACAACGATGAGTTTGATCCAAACTCTTCAATTTGATGATCTCTCTCTTGGATTTGCATAGATCTAGCCTCAAATGTTATAGATCTTCGATTCTCTAAACTTTAGTGGTGGAAAGGTGTAGGCAATGGAGGAATGGAAGACCTCTGGCTCTTCCAATTGAAAGAATGGAGAACGTAAAGTATTCTCCATGCCCCTTACCACCTATTTATAGCCATCCACCAGCCCACTAATGGGACTTTCCAAATCGACCCATTTTGGCTTATAAAACCTGAACATCCAACTGTTAAACCTTAAAACAATAATTCCTCCCAAATCACTGAGCCAGATCTTTAATGTAACCACTCTACGGAAAGGGACTTATCATTCCCTTTCCAATGGCACAGGTCTCAACACTTGGTTTGAGATGAGTCAAAAGTTATTACCTGTACAAGAATGATAGGGGAATAACGATCACAAACAAAATTAGTAAAAATTATGGACATGTCTCACATCCCAATAAGCAACACACTAAAACTTGAGAATGATCCAACCCTCAGGAACAAAATAAAAATATATTACGATCCTCCGATACATAAAATACGGGCTGTTACAGATGGTGCCTTCGGTTTATCCAGTCCTAGGACAACTTATATGGACGATTGTCTAATAGAGTATTTCCAAATGATCATGTGTATTGATTTTTGCAAATATACCAAGTTTGGTGGCGAAGAAGGAAACTTCTTTTAGCTTAACACCTAGAGTATATTTGTGGATGTCAATTAGTGATTTGACGTATCTAACGATGTGGCATACAAAGTTAAATTGTTGTTCAAAAAGGTAATGTTGACCTTAAGCATCATCAATCGGGAAATGAAAAGAATCGGGCAGGCAGCATGTACACATTAGGATGTATTATCACGAGATCTAGTGTTACAACTCGGAATTTCTAGACCAATTTAAAAAAATTATTTTAGCTATTTTAGTGGATTTTGAATATTTAAAATGATTTATTTTAAATAATAACGACTAAAAGTTTAATTAAATCGAAGTTAGAACATATAAGTTTATATTAATTACAAAATGAGCTTGAAATGACATGGTAGTTTGAAAATTCAATTTTAAATTTCAAATTTCAAATTAATGTACAAAATTCAATATAAATCGGATTTCAGTAAAAAAAGAAATGTTAGGATATTTTGAACTGTAAATTTTCTAAGGAATGTGACAAACTAAGATTTCACTTTATAAATTAAAAGTTATGTCCAGTTTAAAATTTAAAATAGTCACTATGGAATTTATTTAAATTTTAAATATATATAGCCCTTAAAAATAGCTATTTCGCAAACGACCTCCCTTTTCAACGAAACCACTTTTGTTGGATCCGGAATGTCAAATTATAGTCAGGTTTCAAATTTCATAATTGTTAGAAATAATACATGAGCGTGGATAATTTAAACGTGTTTTGTCAATTCAGTTTAAATTTAATTGACCAGAAAAAGGCCATTTTTCAAACGGTCTCTAAATTCGATGAAATTGGTTTTGTTAGGACCGTATCGTCAAAATATAGCTATATTTCAATTTCCATAATTCAATATTGACCGTTATATTAATTTATATTTTAATTTTGATAAAAACTGACCAAAACAGTCGAATTGGCTTATGAAACATATTCCATTGTGTCCGGAATGGGGGTATTTGGCCTGGAACGACAGTCATTGGGTTTAATTTGCAGTACGAATGAAAAATCTCACTTTTTGGAATTAAAATAACATTATAAAATATATATAAATAAATTAAAAACCCTAAATCTCATTCATTGAAAATCCGCCCCCGTTCTAAGCCAATATACGGTGGAAATCGCTCGAAATTTCTTGCCTAAATTCCTCTCAATCCGTAAACTAATTTCGCAAACTCATAAAGGGAAAATTGTAGAGTGATTCACAAGCTTTCAATCCATATGGGTGTGATCAAAATCTATGAAGAAATAGGTGCGAATTCCTCCTCCAAACCCGCGTCATTCACAGGCGATTTCCGGCTTCAGATCGACGTCGAGTTCGATGTAGGTGGATGGTGCAGGAAGCTCTCGCGGAGGCGAAGCTCATGGTGACTCTAGATCATCGTCCGGCCTCTCGTATCGCATGCAATTTTGAACATTAGGATTGAACAGTTGGGTTTGAACGCGGCAGGGTTTAAACGAGGGAGGAAGGTAATAAATTTAATTAATTAATTTATTAATTATCTTAACGATTTAATTAATATGTAAATTAACATATCTTTTACATGCGAGATCGGAATCCGACTATTTCAGTCGCGTTGCGATCTTGACAACGAGCACTACGCAATGGAACTGACCAAAATAGAAATAGAGAAAATTGGATTTTCAGCTAAATTAAATGCGCATTTAATTTAGTTTTTAAATAAAATCATCCATTAAAGACTGGCGAAGTGGAAATGAAAGTGAGAATTCCCTCACTAAAATATTTGTACATTTATTTATTTATTTTATGTCCGTAAATATATATGAATTGCCAATATTGATTTTTATCTGGTTTAAATCATCGTAAACTGTTATACGGTGCCTGTTAGCTCACATACACTATTGTTTAAAAACCATGGATGATTTAATTGACTATACTATGTTGCGATTATGATGTTTACCATATTAAAATTAATGTTGACATTAGTGTGGCAGTTGAAATTTAATTATAAATATCTGTTTATAATTTGAATAGTGAAAATTAGTTAATTAGAAAAATAATTCGAATCAAGTTATAAGTGGTTAAATTTATTGACCACTGAATAATTTGAATTCATTATTGTTGGTTGAAACCCCACATGGGTCTAGGGATGATAATTAACTCACATCTCCCTTGGATTTGACTGTATGTCAACCGATTGATTGACAGACTGTGATAAGCGTTACTAATTATTTATTGCTTATACAGCTATAAATTACCCTTTGGACATGAACGGAATGTTTAATAACTGTTTATCACTATTTTTTTTGCAAGACAAATGGTATTGAGTGGATCCCTACCACATTTATTAAACAAGAAAAAGAACATACAAAAGCACCTAAGTGCAGCACACCGGATAGACTACAAACACACAAACAGAGAGAGAAGATCACAAAAACAAATGTAACTAGACTGAGATGAAGGGACCATCGAAATTGTGAATTGATGACATCAAGACGACTTCAAAATAAACCACATTTCCTCTTTAGTTTTCCTCTTAAGTGTAAAAAGTCTAGAATTTCTCTCATCCCAATCATTTGAATAGGTTTTTTAATGCACAGAATGAAGAGGATGTGCGCTTCTCTTCTCCATTTCGTCGACATTCTAATACACTCCCATTGCACTTCTGATATACGAACAGTTCCCCTTGCGTTGAATAGCAACAACAATTTTGACCATTGGCCATAAGTAAACGTGCACTCGAAAAAGATATGCGAAGTGCTTTCTTCACCGATGTCACAAAAAATGCAGATCAGATGGACAAGCATACCAAAACCACGTAGCTTTTCTTTAGTGAGCAAAGCATTGCTTCTAACTTTCCAAAACATCATGTTTTCTTTAGGCACCACGGATTTACCCCAGACAATCTTATACCACTCGCAGTTAGGTCTTGTGTCAAATTTTAGCAGGGAGGACTAAACCGATCTGATAGTATAGGGAGAGCCATTCCATGACACAGTGCAATTCGAAGAGTATGTAGTGTACTGTAGGAGTTCATGGAAAACACTACGTGCCCGATGATCCGGAAAATATGGTACAATTATCTTACCAACAGACATAAAACAAGTAACCTTAGCATTCATGCTAATACCAGACTGTGAAATGCAGTTATGTCTAGGAAGTTTTGATTGAAGACCACCTTTCACAATCAACGGTTCATCCCAGAACGAAATAGTACAACGAGCAAAAATGTTATATTGAATGGAAGGTAAGAATTCAGAGTGTAACCGCATTATACTCTGCCAAGCCCAACTGCAGGAAGCAAGACAATCCATACACCAAAATTTATCGTTCTTGATATTGTGTTTCCAACACCATTAGACCATCGTTGAAATGGGTACTGACAGCCCCTGTGTTCCATTCCTGAAGAGAAATCAGTCCTAGCCCTCCCTTGCTCCTCGGTAGAAGCATTTTGTCAAAAGAATACGGTATTGGCTTTCTTCCATGCATGCTACCCATCCGTAGGAAATGTAATAGAGTTGAGTTTATCATAGAGATAAGCTTCTTCAATAGAATGAACGCTCGAGCCCAATACACTGTTAACGAGAAACCAATACTTTGCACCAGGATGAGTCTACCATCTTGCGTCAGTAGTTTATTCGCCCAATATTTAAGGAGGCAATTGTACAATTATATAGGGGCATGCAGTTTGCTTTTGTTATTCTTGACGTGCAAAGCGGAAGGCCAAGATATAGGGCCAATTGCATGGCAAGCATAGTTCTCAACTCAGCAGCGTGACCATCACTCACACCCGCGAACATAACTTGCGACTTTGGTGTGCTCAGCTTCAAACCAATAATAGAATAAAATTGTTGGATTGTTTCAAGGATGGCGAGCATAGAGGATTTAGCTTGACGGATGCCTTGCTTGGTCTTGAAAAATCCCAAGGTTCTACCATTATAAACAAGAGAAAAGCTGGGGGTTGATATGCAAGTGTAAACCTATGCGACGAATACTTTGGGAAAATTATCCTTGCAAGAATATGTACGATGGACGTCCACTGCACACTATCATAAGCTTTGCTGAGGTCAAGCTTTAACATAGCTGAGGGACTAGAATTAATGAGGCTATAACCATTACATGGCTCATGAGTTATTAAAACATTGTCCAGTATATTTCTAAAAGGTAGGAAGGCGGATTGGTTATTGGAGATCAACGAAGGCAGCACTGATAGCAATCTATTGGGAAGAATTTTGGAAATGCATTTGTATGTTACCTTGCAGCATGAGATTAGCCTGAATGAAGAGACGCAAGTAACAGGTTTGTTTTTTGGAATCAGAACAAGGTTGGTCGCGTTCACTTCTGAGAGGAGCATGAATTTGTCGAAAAAATTATGAATCGCCTAATAGAAATCCTTTGCAATAATGTTCCAAGAATTAAGGAAGAAATTTACATTAAAACCATCCAGACCACCATTCAAGTTTTTATTCATAGAAAAAAGAGCATTCTTAATTTCCTGATTCGTAACTTTCATACCAAGGAGATCCGACCGGTCAGAAGTAATACATGGCAGGGAAACCTCATCAATGAGGCTTAGGTTAGGACTAAAATCACAATTATTCCCGAGGAGATCTGAGAAGTGCTTTAGAAGACCTTCATATGTAGTTTTCGAAGAATTATAGGAGTTACCAACTTCATCACTAATGATATGAATATTTTCTAATGACTGTTTAACCTTTACCGTCGCATGGAAGTATTTTCAGTTCCTATCCCCTCATGCTTCCATTTCAAGTTCAATTGGTGTTTCTTCATGGTAGCTTCCACTTCTAGAGCGCAATTCAGTTCACCAAGCAGTTTACTTTCTTCCAAAGCAAAGGCCATATTGTCAGGATTTTGAAGCAATAAGCTCTGAGCCTGATTTAAGGCTATTTCAAGATTATCTGATAGTTTAGAGCCACTTCCAAACTTAGACGTCGCCCACGCCGCAAAACGTGTTTAGGTTCCTTCAATTTCCTGCAAAAAATAAACATAGGATTACCAAAGAAATAAGGAGACCAGGAGGTGATAATTTTAGAATTATACTCCGGATCGAGGATCCATGAGTTGAAAATTTTAAAACTTCGATACTCTCTTCTCAACGACAATACCAAGGATAAGATTATTGGGAAAGGTCGAATAAAATACGATTTGGAAAAATTGCATGAAGATTCGGCCAAGACTGTAAGGCTTTGAAGTTACGTAGAGCATGGTCAATGTTAGTAAACGTTCTCACACCGCTCCTGCTTCTATTATTCCATGAAAATTGAGCACCAGAACTTTTAACATAAATAAGATCTGCACCTACCACGGCAGTGTTAAATTGTTTGATGTCTCTAGGAAGCACAGGAATACCACTGTGTTTGTTAGTGAAGGAAAGACAACAGTTGATATCGCCCAACACGGTCCAAGGATGAGTATCCTGCCTAAAAGCCGTAAAAAGATTAAACAGAGTCTGTCTTGCAGCACTAGAATTTTTCGCATAAATAATGGATAGGCAAAAAGTGATTTGGTTGATTAGATTGGTAACATAGAAGTGCATTAGCTTCCTGGTAGATAGCTCAAGTCTTAGAGTTAAGAAAGCGGGATTATGAATGACTAGAATGCGACCATAGGCGGCTTGATCCAGATTATGAGAAATAGTCCAGCTTGGCTTTATGTAAGATGTAGAGGAGGGAGAGAGAGGTTTAGTTTAGTCTCAAGGATAGCGAAGAGATTAAGCTTATTTTCATAACTCAAATTTCTTACTTAATCAAGTTTCAGGGAATTATGAGCTCCTCTAATATTCCACACAACTAGATTTTGACTCATTGATTAAACTCATTAGAAAGAGAGTCCGCTAATGTCATACTACTAGTTTTAAGAGTTCTCGGAGAAGGTAAGCTAGATACAGAGGCGACAAGAGGTGTTTTAAGGCAAGGAGACCTAAAGGAAATTGCTGGATTTGGGAATAGGAATGTGCGAGGCCAACCCGGAACAAAAACAGGGAAATTATAAGGTGGCTTTGGGGGGATATCATCCGATATGGGGGAGGAGGAAAGAGAGGGGCTTGATTTGAATGGTATGTGCAAGGGATCAGGAAAAATTCATGCACCAGCCGAAGCTGATGTAAGCATTGAAGGAAAAGCATTTAGAGAAGCCAGACAGGGGTTGGTTGGTGAAACATTATGGTTATGGTTGGTGGGAGCATAAGAAGTTAATGTGGATGAGGTAGCAACAAAGGACACACACAGTTCAAATATTTCATTTTGCAAAATTTTAGCTAGGGATGGATCATTGATTGGAAGGTCATTTGCATTTATAGATGGGGGAATCTCATGTGACGTTTCAAGAGAGAGGGAAGGTGGAACGATTGCAAAGGCAAATGGATCGAAATTCTGTTGCACTTCATCTTGCATGTCGACATTGAAATCTGAAAGATCTACACTGGGAATTACAAAATCATCCTCTTCATTTTCAACATCCAAAACTTCATTAATTTCCCCCTCTTCAATTCCATCATGATCTTTATCATTTCCATTGTGGCTATTCAACACGTCAAAACTATTTTTTGTTACAATGCAAGGATTATTCGACTTTACTGGACCTGTTTTCTTGCAATTCATATCAACACTTTCTTTCATAGTATTTAAGATATCATCTTTACTCCTCTGCACACTACTATTACTTGCTTCACCTTTTTCATAGCTTTTCGTACCGACAAACACATTTTCTTCACCACATCTTCTATTATTATTGCATAAAACACTAGTCCATACTTGAGGTTTTTTATACACTAGCACTACTTACACATATCTAGTTGATTCTCTTGCGACGAAATGCCTGCTCTTTTCAACTGGATTCTCCTCATGTATCATCCCTTCATTTAGAGCTCCTTCATGTTTTTTTCAGCTGAAGAGTTACTGTGATTAGCCAGAGTATGTCCAAAGGACTTACATAGTGCACAACCTTCTGGTTTCCATACATATTCCATTTGAACATATTGGATAATACCATCAGGGAGTTGGACCGGAAATTCATACGACACTTCCGAAGATGGAGTAATCTCAACCAAACACTTAGCAAATTCCAGTCTCTCCAATCTCTCGGTTGATTCAGCCATACACAGAAATTTCCTGATTCTTGAGGCAAGCCAGCTAGCTCCCGGAAGAGTCCATGTGTACATCGGGACATTATACAATTTAATCCAAATAGGGACTGCCTTTATCGCACTCGCACTATTACCCACTGAAGAATCCCACTTCTTAAGAATGAACAACTTGTTCCTCATGACAACAGGGTTAGATGCTAAGATTTTCCTTCTGTCATCTTCAGAAGACAGATTGAACAGGAACAAGAAGCCGTTCGAGTTAACTTTGACTCTTCCTTTCAATCTCCAGAGGTTTTCAGGTTATTAATTACCGTCATGTAGGGAAGGGGTTGATCTAAGAAAAACCCCATAATAGTATGTTGCCATTTTTCATCTCCAGCTTTCGCAATTGCCTCAGAGGGAATGAGAGCTCCATTGTTGAACACTAGCAGTATGTCTAAAGGCTGGAATAAACCTGCATTTTGGGGTTTGTTTGAGAAGAGCGAATTAAAAATTGGCTTGGGTCCAAGCACCGATGGCGGTGGTGGAACCGGAGAGGTAATCTTTAGTGGTGGATCCGGAGCACGGGGGATTGACGGCGGGTTAGGGTTAGATGGTGGAGGGATTTGGCGGGAGACGACAGGTGATGGTAAGGTGATTTGATTGGGCGGGAGAGGTGAGGTAGTGTTTTAGCAGAGGGTAGGTGAGGTAGAGCACTATATTTGAATACATGTTATGTATAAAATCCATATAACTGAAATTATATAGTAATTGATTGAGTTTGATTCCAATTCAGAAATAACGAATATTTTAAAATAATATTCTATGACACCCCATGTCCGCTAATGTCACTCACAAAGGGAATGCATTAAGTTTAGTGGAGCATTATAGTAAACAGAACGGAAATACTACAAGACTGACATATATAAGAACAACGGAATAAAAAATTAATTTATCATAAGATACCGTGGTCCAAAAACATCACGTGTTTGAAATACAAAAGCCCATTACAACATAAAAGCTATTGTCTTGTACTTCAAAAAAAATATCAGAGTACATAAAAGAAATAAAATTCCCTAAAAACAGAATATAGCCATAGCATCAAGGATAGGAGCTTGAGTGTAACGATCCAGATTTTTGGTCGATATATTTTAAATATTTAATATCATTTTAAAATATTGAATTGATTATATAAATGAATTTTTATATTTAAGTTATCGATTTAAAAATTGATTTCGATTTAATAATAGAATATATTAAATTATCGTAATAATAAAATGAATTTAAATGAATTCAAAGTTAAAACAAAATTGAAACCAGTTCAGATGATCAATACAAAATTCTGTTTGAATTAGAATAATAATATTTATTTATTATCAAAGAAATTAATTGTTTTGAATTTATTTTATATCGATTTAAATTAATATCTTCTCCATACGACAAAATGTGGCTTCGAGACATTTTTCAGAGTGTTCAGGATAATGGTACAACCCTAGAAACGCCAGTTGTTGCATTTGAATAGGAGTTTGTAATTAATGGGATAATTTATTTAATTAAACCTTATCGGTTAATTCAAAACTAAAATAAATAAATATATATAGGGCTTCCTTCTACCGTAAGTAAATTTGTATACAGTACATGGCAAGTACAATAGACATTAAATTAGACTGACTAAATTCCTTCATGATGAAGCATTCTTCTTTTATAGAAATCGTGACATGCCCTTTGCTTCTTCAAACTCTTTCAACAGGAAGAAAATGGTTGATCCTAAAAATAAGGTTGTTGCCTTCATTTCATTCTCCTAGTCAAAACATGGAAATCAAAATCAAAACAATTATCTATTCCAGGAAATCGAAATGAAAATCGGGTTTCCCTTTTTGCCTTCAAATCAAATTGAAAGTCGCTTCTTCATATATATTTATATAAAAAACAGATACCGGAAATGGAAAGAAATCCATTTCCAAATCGTCTAAAACTTTTTGAACACGGGGTAACCACTATTTTTATGCGATACCTTCTGAAACTGGTACCTAGTTTGGATATGAGAAATCTTTTGAAGCTTGATTTCAAAATTTAAGGGTTTAAGCTCGAACACGGTGAGATAAGGAAGAGTTCAAGAATTAAAATGGAGGCCGCGATGTTTTCTGAGTTCGATGCCAAGGAGCAGAGCGCGATATTAGTGAAGTTTGGTGGAAGCTCAAGTTCGCTGATGAATGAATTGGGTAGCGGTATGAATACAGCGTGACCGGTAACGAGTTTCGAGTAACCAGGTTTTGGGAATTTTAGAAGATAGAAATATCGTAACCTGTACCATGTTTCGTAAGCGAGGTCGAGAGAAACATCGAGCGTGGCAACAGGTATATTGACAGTGATTGGGGGAAAATTGAACACTGGTACTTTGTGATGGAGTCTGGGAAAGTAAAGATCGAGACAAGCATTGTATGTTGAACACTGAAAAGATGATGGGATTTTGAGGGTATACAGAATCAAAATGAAACACATCCTGTAGTTGCTTCTCTGGGATGGGGACGCGGTCGTGCTGTTCAACAAAGGCGTAATCGTGCTCCGATGAGGATGGAAAAGTGTGGCCGGAAATGAGTGAGTTTCGATGGCTTTGGTATAAGGTGACGATGGATTTAAGAGTGGGGTTTGGGTTCGAAAACATGAGTCTCGCGATACAAGAAAGAAGATTGGTTTTACAGTATATCAAGGTAACCATTTTAATTTGATTTTTAATTAAATGTAAATAGTTCTATAGCTTAAATAATAAATATAAATTGTTAAATTTATACAAGATCTTATCGAATGTGATCATTCGTAAATCCGTAGCTGTGAGATACCTACTCAGGAATTAAATTGAGAATCATAATGGAGCGAAATTAATTTAAGGTGAGTAAATCTCACTCAAATTTATTTAGAATTATTTCTATTTATTGAAAATAATTGTTCGTTGGTTGTTTGCATGCACTGAAATATTATTGTGGCTATTAAATATATATATTAGTTATCTAGGATTGGTTTTTGTGGTTAGTATATATATATTGGTGGTTGGATTCCCGCAGTATCATTAGCGGTGCCCGCAGTATTATTAGCGGATGACCCTTTGCGCCCCACGCTATGATAGTGGATGACCTTCTATACCGTGATATCCTATCTCGAAGCAGGATGAGTATTATTTATGTTGGCTAACGTCTGTGGATGCAGGAAAAACAGGTTAGAAGAATCCAACTAGATTCCTCAAAAATATTGTTATTTGTTTGTTTTATATATATTATCATATATGATGTGTTAGGAAACCTGTGATTGATAATTGAGTGTTTTGGGATGTTTAAATATCACTGGGGCCTGAATATTGATTTATAAAAATATAAGGAATTGGATTTTGAGCTTTAAAAGGAAAATTCTATTTTTCTAAAAATAGAGTTTGAATTTCGAATGGGATATGGAATATTAACTTGTTTTGAACAAATAAAACAAGTATTGAATTTATGAACGATGTTTATAAATTAAATAATACAAGAAAAACAAGTATTTAATTTATAAACAACATTTATAAATTAGATAATGCAGTGAATTTATAAATAGTGTTTATAAATAAAATAGAATAATTTTCAATGGATAATACTTGGAAATGGGATGAATTTATAAACGGAGTTTGTAAATAAAAATGAAAAATTATCATTTAGATAATTGGAGAGTTAAATTCAAATGTGATTTTAAAATGAAAATTTGGAAATTGTATTAAATAAAAAACGATGTAATCCATTCCGATGTTCGTAATATAAATTTAATTGGATAATTAAATTATATTATGCTGAATTTATAAAATAAATTATTTCTAGAAAGGATACTGGAATTGTATTGATTAGAAACTAATATTTAGATTAAATATTAAAATATATTCTATGTTATATATAGATAAATTAAAATAAATAGAATATTCCAAAATAAGATTTTGGTTTTTAAATAAATTTTGAAATTGAACTTGTTCAATATATAAAACAAGTAAATTATAAACAAGGTTTATAAATGTAGTGAAATAATTATCAAACGATTAAATTTGTAATTTTAAATTCAAGTATGAATTTAAAAATAGAATTTGGAATCATTTCGAAAAGGAAATGACGGGTTTTATTCTGGAATTCGGAATATAAAATGAAGTGAGTTCAAATAGATTTTTGAAATAAAACTTGTTTTAATATATAAAACATGGGAGTTGTGTAACACCCCACATCCGTTAGTGTCACTCACAAAGGGAATGCACTAAGTTCTGTGGAGCATTTTGGGCAAAAGATGTAGATAAATTACAAGACAGACAGAAATTAAACAGCGGAAAATAAAACTTTGCTTTATTGATAAAATAGTTTGTACAAAGATTTCTTTACAATATCAGAGTGTCATCTGTCTTACAAAATAAAGAAGCATCAAACAACATTTATATTTCCCCAAATTTTAGCAAGAGCCAGCCATAGCATCTGATAAGAGAATCCAAGCAAACTTCGACAAATCTTCAAGCTGGGAAAGAGTGACAGTCCAACTTGACCTGAGCTATACTACTCCCCCCTCTACTACCTGGGGGGGGGGGGAACGGAAGAAAAGAAGACGAAAGAAAAACAGAGTCAGACATAAAGCCTGAGTAAGATCAGTAACTTCTAGCATGTGAACAAGGAAAACAAAACGACATGAATTAACTGAACACAAGATTACACCATGACGATAGGGTCAACAAGATTAGACAAGGTAGTCACAAGATATGCTAAGATAAACTGGATACGCTCTAATACTTTCGCCGCTTCGCTATTTCCTTGTTATACTAGTTTCTATATCTCTGCACCGCCTATCTAGTGTCCCATCTAGTAACGATAACGTGATCCCAATTCCTGTATTTTCTATTGCCTTCCGGCATACATTCATTATTTATTACCTAGATCAAATCTAGGGTTTTCTATCAAGTGCTTTCTAGGTTTAACTAGAGTTTTGCGCTATCTGCTGAACGCTTCTCGAGTTCAGGTTTTATGCCACCTAGTCCAACTAGGGATTACGCTACCTGTCGAACGATGCCCCCAAGTCTAGGACACAACACCTAGAGTGGTGTATGTTCCTATACTTCCCCACGCATGTATCGCAAATCGTTATCGCTTGTCTAGATGCACATGTCCTGTAATGTGCGGTCCGAGTCCTGTGACAGGGCAAATCAAGGAATACAGAACTCGGTCGGGAGCTTTCAGATATCTGCCGATGCAGATGCTAAGGTCTGTTTTTATTCCAGTGGCTATGGTCCCACATGACCCCTCCCTCAACTAATGAAAGGCACACCTTGTAAAATGAGAACTATACACCGGCCCCCGGTGCCCCACTATCCTATGGCCATCCGCAACCATAACTAGATAGCAAGTATATGGTCTTTTGGAGTTCTCCGACTTTCCGCTTCACATGTCTCGATTGACTCAAGATGGATGGTAGACGACGAGTTGCTATCACAGGGCTACCGTTTGCTCGCCGAATCACGCCGATCCATCCTAGTCTTTAGGTTGCCATGTATTGCAACCAAGGCATACCCCTGGTTCTTCTACGCAGACTTTAACCTCTGTGGGCCCAGGCGGATCATCTGCAGCCTCACAGAGGGATACCAAGAGTACCCTCACGTCCCCTCGAAGCCTCAGGCTTCGTAACCCAATTCGTTGGATCCTTCTCTCTATTCATACGGACATTCGCTCCTTCCCGTGTTATACTAAGAATTACTACTTAGTTCCCTTTCCCGTCAATTTGGATTGGTTAAGTGTCATTAGTCAATTCAAGCCAACTTAACCCTCTTCATTCATCCTGTTATACTGGTTAAGTGTTATCAGTAATTCATGTTGACTTAACCCACCACAAACCAAGTTATATTGGTTAAGTATTTCTTATTACTTAACCTTACCCATTCACCCTGTATTGATTTAGTGTTCCTTTTTAACTTAACCTTGCCCGTCTGTTTTAACTAACCTATTATTAACGGTTAAGTATTATCCCTTCATGTTTTAGACTTAACCCTATTCCTTTATCAAAATCTGATGGTTAAGTGTTCAAGTTTACTTAACCCTACGGTCTAGCCCAGCTAACATATCAAATTGGCTAAGTGTATTAAATCTTACTTAACCCCAACCTCTAGTCCAGTTAACATGTTAATTTGGATAAGTGTATTAACTTTACTTAACCGCACCTTCTAGTCTAGTGAACATGTTAATTTGGATAAGTGTTTTCTTAGTTACTTATCCCGTACAAATCTTGTCTTGTTACGATGTTAAGTTTGGTTAAGTGTCCCTATGGACTTAGCCCTCCCATTCTAGCTTAACTGTGTTAAGTTGGTTAAGTGTTCCTATGGACTTAACCCTCCCATTCTAGCTTAACTGTATGAACCTAACCCCACCTACCAGTCTTGTTATCATGTTGAGTTGGTTAAGTGTCTAAGTTAACTTAACCATACCATTCTTGTCCTAGCTTTAACTAAATAAATTAAAGCCATGACCACTCACATTAGACAGATATTGTTGCGATTACTGGATGTGCCGGTTGGTTCCGGGCAGGTTTACATCGCAACTCAGTCTAACCTCGGGTTAGGCCTATTCGTGTTTTCTAGTTCAAAGGGTTTTGATTAATTTTCAAATCAGGTTTTGAAAGTAACCATCCCGTCCGTCGGATCAGTTAGGGATAGCCAGGGAGAGCAGGAAACTTGTATTTTCCAAACTCAAGCCTAGACACTATCCTCTCTGTCACCCTAGAACTTTCTGGTGTTTCATTAAAAGAGATGTCGTTAATAAATCTTTAATTTGTCTAGATATTTAGGGCAAATTCTATAAGTAAATTAATCCTAATTTACTTATTTCCCAATTTCTCTTTTAATGTAAATTGTCAACATTTATTCTTACGGCCCATTTTCCCCTCTATATCATGTTTATGCTTTTTGGTATGTAAACCATACCAAATGAAGTGTCACTAACCATGATTTTGCCAATCCTGACAATTACCCCCTAATTATGGCCTATTTCAAGTTTATGCCAATATACTTATCGAGCCAAATTAGCTAATCCAATTCTGATTTACATTCTGATTCACGTCAAACTAGACTTATTACTCTAGTTCACTATTCATGTAAATGCTAGATTTACATGTCAATACAAGATTCAAATTACACATCTTATAATTCATGTCAAATTTATCCAATTTGCATTTCTATGAACATGCCATAATACATGTTCCCAATTTATGCCAATTTCCAAGTTAAACTACGTTTTAGTAAATTTCATATTTTGCCCCAAATCGCATTCCCACCGTTCGTAAAATCGTGTTTCAATCTAGATTATAGATAAATCTAGATCCGTAGCAAATAGGGAATGAACCAAAGATTGCTAGGAAAAGGATAGATATAACAACTGGCATAAAATGGTTTTGAACAACGACGTAGGTTCAAGAACATGGGTAGACCTAACTTAATAGGTAAATTCCCAAGGTCTAAAACCAAGAATAGACAGAGTAGGTTCAAGAACATGGGTAGACCTAACTTAATAGGTAAATTCCCATAGTCTAAAACCAAAGAAAACCAAGGACAAGCAGAATAAATAATCGGGTTTAGCCCCAATCTCAAAATCACATAACTTAAGCAACACTTTCCTAGTCATGAATCATGGAGGTTTAATCACAGATGTCCTTGTTATGTCATAGGCAATAGTTTATGTTAATCAAAGGAATAGGTTTTATCAAGGAAGTAATCCTCATAGTCATAGTCACAATCATAGGCAATGTTCATAGTCATAGGCAGTGTCCATAGTCATAGGCAATGTCCATAGTCATAGGCAAATGTTCATAGTCATAGGCATATGGTTTTTAGGTCCATAGTTTCATAGTCACGGTCTTATTTGTCTTTGAATCATGACAGTTCTTAGTTAGGTCCAAAGAGATAGGCAAAGATTCGAATAGAAAGAAAGAGAATTGGCATATTCTTTTATCCCTTTAATTTCATGTCATGAACAAAGAAAAACGTTCAAATCTAGAAATAACTGACTTACAGAGATTTAGATTAGAAAAGAAAGATGGCGTTGCTATGATTCGTAGAAAATCATTCGTTGAAGTCGTTTGAACCTCCTTTTGAATCCTAGCTTGAATCTCTTCTTCTTGAAAGTCTTTTGAGCAGCATCTCCTCGTCTTGTTTTATTTTATATACATTATTTATTTATATATTTTAGAGGAGGAGAAGAAGCCATGTTCACTCAGAATCTTTGCAGCATAAGGGTAGAGAAGAATTGTGAACAGAGGAGGAGACTAGGGCTGTTTATATAGTTGCTCAAGACCTTATCGTACACGCAGCGCTGAGTCAGCATTGAACCTAGTTAAGAAAATAGTCCAGGTTCACAGATGAATCTAGCCAAATCTTATCGTACATGCAGTGCTAAGTCAGCATTGGGTCCCACAAGCTGTTTTGGCGCAGAAATTTGAATTTTGAATGTTTGAATTTCTGGAATTTATTTAACTATTTTATTCACATGAAATATTCTTATATGTATACAATTCCTTTAACGACCATTTTACGCGTATATATATATATATATATATATATATATATATATATATATATACGCACAACTTTCATTTTATTTTCAAAATTCAAACGATGTTGCACCGTTATTTAATTCTTGCCATATTTCATTTACTATAGCCTTATCTTAAATTTTATCTTTCGTATACATATATTTCTGCATATATATATATATATATATATATATATATATATATATATATATTCTCATGTATATACATATATTTTCTTTATTTCCTTGTATGTACGTTCTTATCCTTTCAAATTTTGAATTTGTATATGTACATATATTTGCATGTTCAGTTGGCCCTCTTTAAAACAGAGATAAAAATTATGCTGCCGCCGGGGTTCGAACCCCCAACCTCCATGTTAAAAATCCAATGCCTTAACCAACTGAGCTACAAAGTCTTTTGTTAATAAGTCTTAGAACAATGATAATTATTGTTCTTTCCTTACTTCTCTTTTTCATGTTAGTTACAATACTTAAATTAAACCAATGCATGAATCTTTTTCTTTTAATGTTAATGCATTATATTTGCAAATCAGTGCATGCAACATATTTACATCGCATGCAACCAATCCTTTCTTTCTTTCATATATTAATTAATTTTCATTATACATCACCATATTAATCTTATCTGTGGATATATATACATTTTTAATTACATCAAAAATACGGGGTGTTACAAGTTGAGTCTATAAACAATGCTTGTAAATTTAGTGAAAAAAATTATCATTGGATAATTTCGAAGTTTAAATTCAAGTAAGAATTTAAAAAGTGAAATTGGAAAATGTGTTGAAAATGAAATGATTGATTATAGTCTGGAGTGTGGGATATATAATGGGTTTATAATTGAAATTCGATTATATTGAATTTTATAAAACAATTTGTTTCAAAGGTATTGGAGTTCAGTATAGCAATTTGAGTTATAAATAATATCTAAACTCAAGTTGAGAAATGAAATGATTTTTGAAACAAAAATCAAATTTTGTTTATTGAATAAAATTAACTAATTAGAAGAATAATTAGTTAATGGACTTTGGATTTGAATTTAATGTTGGATAAGAAAAAGGGGTTTGAAAATTAATATTTGAAATCAAATATGAACTTGAATTAAAAATGAAAGTTGATTGGTTTATAAGCTAGTTAAAAATTTATTTGAATGTGTCATGTTCAAATAAAAAGTGAAATAGACAAAAGAGCTAATTAAAGAATAAATTAGCGAATTGAGTTAAAAAGACCAGATTGAGTTGGAATAAAATGTTAATGGACGTATATGGGTTAGACAGGTGTGGAATGAAGTGTATAAAGATTATAATTTGAGTGCCCAACAAAAAGGTACATGTTTTAATTCCATATGAGGTTTTATGCGCTGAATCGGCAAGCCGCTTGGCTTTTTCATTTTATTTTTGAATGGAAAGGGCCCAGAGAGGCGTTTTGTAGTTGTACCGAGTGACCCATACAGAGGAGGTTATGGGAAATTTTCCGGAAATTTAAGGAGTCAGAATATTTTTAAGAAAATTTGATAGTCAGAAATCAACATTTCGATGTGTATAGAATTCGATAAGGAAACGAACTTAAAATAGAATACTAAAAACAAAAAGGAAATCTATAATTAAATCTAGTAAAGACAGAAAGAGAGACATATACCCGTTTTTAAAATAAATAATTGATTTTTATGGTGTTGTTTATTCGAGGTAAGTAGTCTTGTTTGTTTTGAAGTTAAGGATGATTTCAGTTAAGGTCTGAGAGGTAGTTATACCGCAACTTGATTGATTTCATTATTAACTAATAAATAACAAAATACAGTCTCGAAGAGGGATGTTTAAAGGGATTTAGTTGAATGCAATATTTTGGGTTGTTGTAACGATGTTTTATATAACATTCATTTTAACCCAAGTAAGTTGAATTTTGGAAATATAATAAATAAATATTTCCTGAGTGTAGAAATGAACGGTCATGGAAGAGATAAATAATTGGAATGTTTCCCATTTATAAATAGAATATATTTTCTAAGTATTGAAAATAAAGAAGGCGATATATGTAAATGTTTTCCAAATAGCGTAAGAGACCGAGATGATTATCGAAAATATTCATTTAAAGAATATGGATAAGGAAATGGAGAAGTGTTTTAATTAATGAAATATTTATTAAAAGGCCCAGTGATTTGTTTGATGCTTTGAATGAATGTTTGTTTTTCTTTGATAATTAAATAACCGACTATCAAAGTGTTTGCCAATATCGTTGTTAATATGGAGAGACTGGTTGGATTATTATCCGAGAACCACTCCGTATTTGGTAGTAGCATTGCGAATCAGATTATATGAAGATAAATGAAGATGGAGTAGAGTGCAAGGGCTTTTTCTATTAATGGAAATTGTGCCTTCGGTTTCGTTCAGTCCCAGAACGAACGTGTATGGACGAGTGTTTGACAAAGTATTTCCAATGATCGCATATGTTGGTCTGTATAAATATACATGGTGGCAGAGAATTTATTCTCTTAGCATAATATCCAGAATATGTTTGTGATAATCAATTGTTGATTAACGGATCTGACAATGTGTCATTCAAAGTGATTGTGTTATCAATGAGTGGAAAGTAATCGTAGCCTCAGGCCTCAACAACCGGGAAATGACAAAAATCGGGCATGCAGCATGGCTATGTGGGTAGCTCCCATTAGGGTGTATTATCACCTATCTAGAGAAATTCATTTAATTCCTTGTTCTATTTGATGCTATCCCATTCGAGGAAACGGTTGCTGATCCCAACCGTTGGTGATATACATTCGATACACTCAAGCGAAATGAGTGGTCGGTCATGTGTGGCCGGGTTACAAGATGTTCTTATTGAACCTAGTGTATTCTCCTCTAGAGGTACACTATCGGAAGGTGGTTCCATACCTTGTCATTGGAAACTCATTACAAAATAAGTGCTGGCAGTTTTGATTGTATATTATATATATGTGGAGCGTGAGATGAAAGCGTTCCACTAGATTTCTATTTATTTGATTTTGACACTATTATAATATCAAAAGAGTTTTGATATAAAGATTACCATATCTTTTAAAAGGATTTGGAAAGTTGAATCAAGTGTTTTGGATTCTCATAAGGGAAAAACCCATTCCGTGTTATACAGCGTGGTCTTATGAGATATTGTTTATTTTCTCAATCTGTTTTAAATTGTTTACTCATACTAGTCCCATGACTGACACAGAGTTTATTTTTTTTGTTTTACCTAAACTCTTGGGTGCCCAAATTTGTACGGGCAGTCAGGTAGTTCAGGATTTTACAGATCTATCTAAAGGAGCTTGGAGCAGAAGGCTTTAGTGTTAGATATATAGTAATTTTAATTCCGCTATATTGTAAGTGTTGTACTCTGATAATTGTATGTTATACAGTTAACATTTTGTATTTCAAAAGTTATGATATATTATATTTTGTTCCGTTGCAATGTGAGATTCTATGTTGTTATTTATGTTCTTCTTCTAAAAAAAATGATTTGTATTTCTGTGATATTTGGGTTGGATGCGTGGTGTATTTAGTCAACTTAGATAGTATGGATTTGCGGGCCATTATAGTGCCAAAGCTTAGGTTGAGAGAATACCTAGGCTTTGGTGGGGTTGTGCTCATTAGAAATAGGGTCCGTAGTACCCTAGGATGAGTTGAGTGTATATATACGAGAGCGCATATTTGTTAATTGATATAAAAATTATTTTATATTATATTGGCTAGTCTATTGAGTGGTTTATGAATTCTGGTCAAATCGTGGGATGCCACGACGTCGATTAGAGTTTGTAAATACTTGAATAGAAGATTAAACATGATATTTTTTTTAAGGGGGTAAATGAAATAATTTTACTCAAACTTCTATTTTGATAGAAAATTAATAATTTCCTAGAATTATTATCGTATATGGATGAGTTGGTTATTAATATTATAACCAAATTAGTTTATAAAAATTGGAAAAGTTATATATAACCAAATAAAATTGTATATGAATGAGATATATATAAATGAGGCGAATTAAAACCGAATTCAAGCCAGAATTTGGAATTTAAAATCCGGGGAAGTTGGAAAATATTTTCTGAAGTATATTAGAACAATATAGCTTTATGTTTGAAGGATTCTGAATAAAAATCATCTTGAGTTGGATTTTGAAAGTGATAAAGCACTAAACTCACTTCAGTGGCTGGAAAATAATTCTGATGATTACTGCAGCATCGCCAGTGTTCATTTTCGGGTTTCTAAGTGACGGATTGCTACCTTAGAAAGTTTTTGATGGAAATTTGTTTGGAAAGAAACGAGTTGTTTTGGAAAAATTCAAACGTTTTGAATTTGAATAGAAGTATATATTTATGAGATTTCAGAAGGATTTGAAATGAAAACCCGAGGAGTTAAATTCTGGAATTTAAAATTTAACTTAAGCAAGTTAAATGGATCAAAGTGAATTGATTAAAATCAATTTGAATAAATCTGAAATGAATCTGAATACATATAAATGGAATATGAAATATATTGATTGTAAATCATTCAGATTAAATGAAGGTGAATATATATGGTATACCAAAAGTTTGGTTGGAACTAAAGTTGTAAAGTATAAAATGTTGAGTTTAAACATAAGTGAGTTTTTGAAAAGTAATGGGTTAATACTAATTGTCCTACCTTAGTAATTTCGGGGACGAAATTCCTTAAAGGGGGAAAGAATATAACGACCCGGATTTTTGGTCGATATATTTTAAATATTTAATATCGTTTTAAAATATTGAATTGATTATATAAATGAATTTTTATATTTAAGTTATCGATTTAAAAATTGATTTCGATTTAATAATAGAATATACTAAATTATCGTAGTACGAAAATGAATTTAAATGAGTTCAAAGTTAAAACTGAATTGAAAACAATTCGGATGATCAATACAAAATTCTATTTGAATTAAAATAATAATATTTATTTATTATCAAAGAAATTAGTTGTTTTGAATTTATCTTATATCGATTTAAATTAATATCTTCTCCATACGATCAAATGGGGCTTCAAGAAATGTTTCAGTGTGTTCAGGATAATGGTATAACCCTAGAAACGCCAGTTGTTGCATTCGAATAAGAGTTCATAATCAATGGGATAATTTCATTAATTAAACCTTATCGTTTAATTCAAAACTAAAATAAATAAATAAATAAGGGCTTCCTTCTACCCTAAATAAATTTGTATACAGTACATGGCAAGTACAATTGACATTAAAGCAGGCTGACTAAATTCTTTTGTATGAAGTATTCTTCTTCTATATAAATCGTGACATGCCCTTTGCTTCTTCAATCTCTTTCAAGAAAGAAAATGGTCAATCCTAAAAATAAGGTCGTTGCCTTCAGTTCATTCTCCCAGTCAAAACATGGAAATCAAAATCGAAACAATTATCTATTCCAGGAAATCAAAATGAAAATCGGGTTTCCCTTTTTGCCTTCAAATCAAATTGAAAGTCGCTTCTTCATATATATTTATATATATATAAAAAGAAATCGGAAATGGAAAGAAATCCATTTCCAAATCGCCTGAAGCTTTTTTTAACATGGGGTAACCACTATTTCTACGCGATACCTTCTGAAACCGGTACCTAGTTTGGAAGTGAGAAATCTTTTGAAGCTCGGTTTCAAAATTTAAGGGTTTAAGCTCGAACGCGGTGAGATAAGGAAGGGTTCAAGAATTATAATGGAGACTGCGATGTTTTCTAAGTTCAATGCCAGAAAGCAAAGCGTGATGTCAGTGAAGTTTGGGGGTAGCTCAAGTACGCTGATGGATGAATTGGGTAGCGGTATGAACACAGCGTGACCAGTAAGGAGTTTCGATTAACCAGGTTTTGGGAATTTTAGAAGATAAAAATATCGTAGCCTGTACCATGTTTCGTAAGCGAGGTCAAGAGAAACATCGAGCGTGACAACATGTATATTGACAGTGATTGAGGGAAAATTGAACACTGGTACTTTGTGATGGAGTCTGGGAAGGTAAAGATCGAGACAAGCTTGGTATGTTGAACGCTGAAAAGATGATGGGATTTTGAGGGTATACAGTATCAAAAAGAAACACATCCTGTAGTTGCTTCTCTGGGATGGGGACGCTGTCGTGCTATCCAACAAAGGTCTGACCGTGTTCCGATGAGGATGGACAAGTGTGGATGGAAATGAGTGAGGTTCGATGGCCTTGGTATAAGTTGACGATGGATTTAAAAGTGGGTTTGGGTTCGAAAACATGAGTCTCACGATACAGGGAAGAAGATTGGTTTTACAGTATATCAAGTTAACCACTTTAATTTGATTTTTAATTAAATGTAAATGGTTCTATAGCTTAAAAAATAAATATAAATTTTTAAATTTGTACAAGATCTTATCGAAAGGGATCAGTCGTAAATCCGTAGCTGCGAGTTACCTACTCAGAATTAAATTGAGAATCAGAATGGATCGAAATTAAAATAAGGTGAGTAAATCTCACTCAAATTTATTTAGAAATATTTTTATTTATTGAAAATAAATGTTTGTTGGCTGTTTGCATGCACTAAAATAGTATTGTGGCTATTAAATATATATATTTGTTATTTAGGATTGGTGTTTGGGCTTAGTATATATATATATATATATATATATATATATATATATTGGTGGTTGGATTCCCGCAGTATAATTAGCGGATGCCCGCAGTATCATTAGCGGATGACCTTATGCGCCCCACGCCATGATAGTGGATGACCTTCTATACTGCGATATCCTGCCTCGAAGCAGGATGGGTATTATTTATGTTGGCTAACGACTGTGGATGCAGGAAAACAAGTTGGAGGAATCCAACTGGATTCCTCAAATATATTATTTGTTTGTTTCATATATATTATCATATATGATGTGTTAGGAAACCTGTGATCAATAATTGAGTGGTTTGGGGTTTTTTAATATCACTGGGGCCTGAATGTTTATTTAAAAAAATATAGGGAACTAGATTTTGAGCTTTAAAAGTAAAATTCTATTTTTCTAAAAATAGAATTTGAATTTCGAATAGGATATGAAATATTAACTTGTTTGAACAAATAAAACAAGTTTTGAATTTATAAACGTTGTTTATAAATTAAATAATACAGGGAAAACAAGTATTGAATTTATAAACAACATTTATAAATTAGATAATGTAGTGAATTTATAAACAGTGTTTATAAATAAAATAGAATAATTTTCATTGGATAATACTGGGAAATGGGATGAATTTATAAATGGAGTTTGTAAATAAAAATGATAAATTATCATTTGGATAATTAGAGAGTTAAATTCAAATGTGAATTTAAAATAAAAATTTGGAAATCGTTTTAAATAGAAAACGATGTAATCTATTCCGGTGTTCGCAATATAAATTTAATTGGATAATTAAATTAGATTATGCTAAATTTATAAAATAAATTATTTCTAGAAAGGATATTAGAATGGTATTGATTAGAAACTAATATTTAGATTAAATATTAAAATATATTCTATGTTATATATAGATATATTAAAATAAATAGAATATTCCAAAATAAGGTTTTGGCTTTTAAATAGATTTCGAAATGGAACTTATTGAATATATAAAACAAGTAAATTATAAACAAGGTTTATAAATGTACTGAAATAATTATCAAAAGATTGAATTTGTAATTTTAAATTCAAGCATGAATTAAAAAATAGAATTTGGAATCATTTCGAAAAGCAAAATGACAGGTTTTATTCCAGAATTCGGAATATAAAATGAAGTGAGTTCAAATGGATTTTTGAATTAAAACTTGTTTTAATATATAAAACAAGGGAGTTGAGTTTATAAACAATGCTTGTGAATCTAGTGAAATAAATTATCATTGGATAATTTAGAAGTTTTAATTCAAGTAAGAATTTAAAAAGTGAAATTGGAAAACGTGTTGAAAATGAAATAATTGATTATATTCTAGAGTTTGGGATATAAACTGAATTAAGAAAAATCCAACAAGTTTATAATGAAATTCGATTATATTGAATTTTATAAAACAATTTGTTTAAAAAGGAATTGTAGTTCAGTATAGAAATTTGAGTTATAAATAATATCTGAACTCAAGTGGAGAAATGAAATGATTTTTGAAACAAAAATCAGATTTTGATTATTGAATAAAATTAACTAATTAGTAGAATAATTAGTTAATAGACTTTTGATTTGAATTTTACGTTGGATAAGAAAAAGTGGTTTGAAAATTAATATTCGAAATCGAATATGAACTTGAATTAAAAATGGAAGTTGATCGGTTTATAAGCCAGTTAAAATTTTATTTGAACGTGTGAAACAGACAAAAGAGCTAATTAAAGAATAAATTAGCGAATTGAGTTAAGAAGACTAGATTGAGTTGGAATAAAATGTGAACGGACGTATATGGGGTTAGATAGGTGTGGAATGAAGTCTATAAAGATTATAATTCGAGTGCCCAACAAAATGTACATGTTTACATTCCATATGAGGTTTTATGCGCCGAATCGGCAAGCCGCTTGGCTTTTTTATTTTCTTTTTGAATGGAAAGGGCCCAGAGAGGCGTTTTGTAGTTGTACCGAGTGACCCGTACAGAGGAGGTTATGGCGAAATTTTCCGGAAATTTAATGAGTTAGAATATTTTTGAGAAAATTTGATAGTCAGTAATCAACATATCGATGTGTATAGAATTCGATAAGGAAACGAACTTAAAATATAATATTATAAATAAAAAGGAAATCTATAATTAAATCTGGTAAAAATAGAAAGAGAAACGTATACCCATTTTTAAAATAAATAATTGGTTTTCATGGTGTTGTTTATTCGAGGTAAGTGGTCTTGTTTGTTTTGAAGTTAAGGATGTTTTCAGTTAAGGTCTGAGAGGTAGTTATACCCCAACTTGATTGATTTCATTATTAACCAATAAATAACAAGATACAGTCTTGAAGAGGGATGTTTAAAGAGATTTAGTTGAATGCAATATTTTGGGTTGTTGTAACGATGTTTTATATAACATTCGTTTTAACCCAAGTAAGTTGAATTTTGGAAATATAATAAATAAATATTTCCTGAGTGTAGAAATGAACGGTCGTGGAAGAGATAAATAATTGGAATGTTTCCCATTTATAAATAAAATATATTTTCTAAATATTGAAAATAAAAGAAGGCGATATATGGAAATGTTTTCCAAATAGCATAAGAGACCGAGATGATTATCCAAAATATTAATTTAACGAATATGGATAAGTAAATGGAGAAGTATTTTAATTAATGAAATATTAATTAAAAGGCCAAGTGATTTGTTTGATGCTTTGAATGAATGTTTGTTTTTCTTCGATAATTAAATAACAGACTATCGAAGTGTTTGCCAATATCGTTGTCAATATGGAGAGACCGGCTGGATTATTATCCGAGAACCACTATGTATTGGCAGTAGCGTTGCGAATCAGATTATATGAAGATAATGGAAGACGGAGTAGAGTGTAAGGGCTTTTTCTATTAATGGAAATTGTGCCTTCGGTTTCGTTCAGTCCCAAAATGAACATGTATGGAAGAGTGTCTGACAAAGTATTTCCAATGATCGCATATGTTGGTCTGTATAAATATATATGGTGGCGAAGAATTTATTCTCTTAGCATAATATCCAGAATATGTTTGTGCAAATCAATTAGTGATTAACGGATCTGACAATGTGGCATTCAAAGTGATTGCGCTATCAATGAGTGGAAAGTAATTGTAGCCTCAGGCCTCAACAAACGGTAAACAACAAAAATTGGGCAGGAAGCATGGCTATGTGGGTAGCTCCCATTAGGGTGTATTATCACCTATCTAGAGAAATCCATTTAATTCCTTATTCTATTCGATGTTGTCCCATTCGGGAAAACGGTTACTTATCCTAACCGCTGGTGATATATATTTGATACAATCAAGCGAAATGGGTGGTCATGTGTGGTCGAGTTACAAGATGTTCTTGTTGAACCCAGTGTATTCTCCTCTAGAGATACACTATCGGAAGGTGGTTCCATACCTTGTCATAGTTGGAAATTCATTACCCAATAAGTGCTGGCGGTTTTTATTGTATTATATATATATATATATATATATATATATATATATATGGAGAGTGAGATGAAAGCGTTCCACCAGATTTCTATTCATTTGATTTAGACACTATTATAATATCAAAAGAGTTTTGATATAAAGATTATCGTTCCTTTTAAAAGGATTTGGAAAGTTGAATCAAGTGTTTTGGATTCTCATAAGGGAAAAACGTGTTCCGTGTTATACGGCGTGGTCTTATGAGATATCATTTATTTTCTCAAACTGTTTTAAATTGTTTACTCATAACAGTCCCATGACTGACCCAGATTTTATTTTGTTTTGTCTTACCTAAACTCTTGGGCCCAAATTTGTATGGGCAATCAAGTAGTTCAGAATTTTACAGATCTATCTAAAGGAGCTTGGAGTAGGAGGCTTCAGTGTTAGATATATAGTATTTTTGTTTCCACTGTGTTGTAACTGTTATACTCTGATAATTGTATGTTATACAGTTAAAATTTTGTATTCCAAAAGTTATGATATATTATATTTTGTTCCACTACGATGTGAGATTCTGTGTTGTTATTTCTGTTCTTCTTCTCCCTTTTTCTTCTAATAAGAATGATTCGTATTTTTGTGATATTTGGGTTGGACATGTGGTGTATTTAGTCGACTCAGATAGTATGGATTTGCGGGCTATTACATTGAGCCACACATATCAGCATCTCCAGCAAAAATAAGCAGAATCACGGTCAAGCCTGAGTGTTTCCGCTTTGAGAACCTGGGGGGAACGGTAGAAAGAAGGAGAAACAAAAAGGGTCAGACATAAAGTCTGATGAGTCTTGTTGCTTTTAGCAAGTAAATAAATAAAAGTAGCATGACAAGCATATAAAGTGGATAAGAGAGATAACTACATAAAAGGCAGGTATGACAAGGTGAATAGGACAGGGTGTATACGCTTCTAATGATTATTCTGCACTACTACTAGTATATCCAGAATGAGTTGATCCGTTCCATTATAAGGTGGTAGACTTAGGCATACGTCCAAATGTACCCTAACTACTACCCTAATCAATCAGATCCCTAATCAGCGTAGATACTCTGTGTCAACCCCACCGTAGGATGTATCACGTCCTAAAGTGGCAACCCTCTGTTAATATGCATAGCTCCATATCTACAGGTATCACGGTCGTCTTATCCCCCTTTGCCCGGCTCATGCACGCACATGTCCCAGTCGGTTTGCGCCGCCCACACCGTCCTCCACATTTGGATCTCTTACAATCAGTTCAGTAAGCGTGCCCCCTCTCCGACCTAGTACTGGATGAAACGGGTCCCACACAATATGATACAAGCTCTCCCCTTTGTCTTGTATCCCCACTAGGTTTTCATTGGCTATGTATACCACAAGGTGTCTTTAATTACATAACCCTATCGTATCTACAAGTTATGTTTACCCTAAAGGGTGTCTTTAATTACAAAACTTTGTTATTTCCACCGGTTATGTATACTACTAAGTGTCTTTAATTACATAACCTTATCGGGTTAAATTTGTGGGCTTATATGTAAATACCGCAGATTTGCTTAACCCACCCACTGTCCAACCATTTTTACTTAACCCTAACTCTAGTTCATAATCGTACAATCCCTATGTATTAGATTAGGTTAAGTAGTCCAATTTATTACCATGTCCATTTATGGTTTTATAGCGGACTAGACCTTTCACATTAGGCCTATAACTTATGGATTCTAGATATGCCGGTCGGGTCCAGGCAGACTTCTTCCACAAGTTGGGGCTAACCTTGTGTCATAGCCCGTGTCGTATTTGCGCACTTAGACCTCTCACATTAGGATCAACATTAGTGGTTGCTGGATATGCCGATCGGATCTGGGCAGACTTCCACCACTAATGCAACCTAATCTCGTGTCATAAGTGCAATTACGATTCTAATTGTAATTATTAGACATTTCATTCTTATCCAATTCTTACCATGTCTTTATAGGTGATTATGCCCCTTTTTCTCCATTTTGAATTATTTGTCCAATTCATATAAACATTATTCAAATTATGCCAATTCTAACCTTTTTCCCCCGTTCCCCAACTACCGCATTTGCATATATTTGGCGGCATCTAGACTAGAAAGTAGCCTAGTAATAATAAAAAGGGAAAAGTGATGGGAATATAACAAAGGTGTTTGTTCTGGCATAAACATAAACTAGCATGGTGATAAGGTGGACATATAAGCATAAATCTGATGAAACTGTGGCAGTTAACTAATTCAAACATAACTATGATGTCATAATAAGCATAATAAGATCTAAATTAACCATTTAGATGTCCAACTGGTTTAGATCTAATATGATAGGCACAAGGTGATAAACTTGATCTGATTAATAATTTAGATGTCTACATAATTCAGATCCAATAGTTAAAAATAGATCTAAGACAAATAAGATCAAGATCCACATCATATAGTGCCACAAAAGTTACAATAAATCCAACAAGATAGAGATTTAGATCCAGTAGCTCTAACATAAATAAGGTCAAGATCCACATCATAGAATGTTATATGTTCACAATTTACAATGGATCTAGTATAATATAGGCACATGAACAAATCCAAACTATATTCATATCACGTTTACTTTTAAATATTTAAATCTAAAAGCAACTAGGACTCATAGTGTTTGGATTAGAAATTAGAAAAAGAGTGGATCTTGAATCTCTAACTGATTTTCATGGGTTGATAGTTGTAGAAGATAGGATCCATCTCAATTCAGACACCGGCACCATTTGGCCTCCATGATTCCCAATGAAGAAAACAGGAGAAATGGACACATATTTATAGCTGCCAGCACCTCTGGAACCGACTGCCACGTCAACCCTTGGGGGTGTCAACACCCCTATAGGGGGGTCGACCCTGGTGTCAACACCCCTGTGGGGAGGTCAACCCCGGTGTCGACACCCTCTTAGGGGGTCGACCCCATAGAGCGGGAAATTTGCCGCCATTTGAAAAAAAAATGAATGATTTTGGATAAGGTTCTAACTCATACCTGACTCATATGTATGTATATAATTCTTCTGTGCGTATATAAACTTATAATCCTCATAATTTCTTCATACGGCATCCGTTTTACGCAAACCAAATGTCAATCTTAACTAGAATTTCGAGATGGACGCAATGGCGCAGTCTATTTCCCTTAATTTCGAATATTGAATTAATTATTATTTAATTTATCTTCTTTTAGTTTTGTTAAAAATATGGGGTGTTACATTCCCCCCTACTCAAAGGATTTCGTCCCCGAAACCTCTAAGTTGAGAAGAATGCATATCCTATCATCCATCATCCATATACTCATCCATCACTCATTAGCATCCATTGTCCTTAAAGATTTCTAATGCTTATATGAACATATGCAAAGTTGTGTGTATATGTCCCTATATTAATGCGAAGATCAGGCGGTCTACTGATTCAGTCGACCTTCTTAATGCAATGTATGTTAGTGCCATGAATCCAACATGTATGCAAATAATCCTATTATAACATGTGAGTACTATATGTGTGCACACTCATTCGTCCAAATGCAACATCCATATGCTAATACATCCATTTCCATCCATAAAAGGAAAGAAAATGCACACACATCCATATGCAGTATGAGAGTGATTGAGCCGATCTAGTGCCTGATGTGTGTGTGTATGCATCCACAGGCAGCCACAAGCAAACACTTGCATCCATCAAACATAACATGTCTCAAACACATGTTTACATCCGTAGGATTCCTACCTAAAGGTCGAAAATACAATGGAAAGGGTAAATTCATATGATAGAAACAAGCACAGATAAAATTTTGGAAAATGAGTTAAGAACATACCCTCGAAAAGGAAAGGATACGAAGCACGAATCTTGCCTTCAGTCTCCCAAGTTGCATCCTTTGGGTTATCTCCCCATTGAACCTTTATCAGCTTGATCTCTTTATTGTGGAGCCTCTTAACTTCTGATCCACGAATATAGGTAGGGACTCGTCTGACTGTCGCCTCCCGCTCTACTTCCACATCTTCCAATATTCTTCGCTTAACAACTTCCACGGTGTCATGCAAACACTTCTTCATATAAGAAACGTGGAAAACATTATGAACTCCAGATAAATTTCATGGAAGCTTTACTCTATAGGCCATTTGGCCAATCCTCTCAGTTATGGGAAATGGTCCCACAAACCTAGGTGCCAACTTCCCTACTGATCCGAAGCGAACCACATTCCTCAGTGGTGACACTTTGATAAAAACTAAGTCTCCCACTTCGAATTCGATGTCAGCCCTTCTCTTGTTCGTATAGGATTCTGCCCTTCTCTTGTCCGCATAGTATTTCTGCCTATCTTGAGTTGTCTTCATCAACCGTTGAATAAGGTCCACCTTCTCGGATGTTTCTCCAACCATATCTGGTCCAAGTAATAATCTTTCTGTAGATTCCCACCAACAAGTTGGTGATCTACAGGGTCGTCCATAAAATGCTTTGAAGGGTGTCATGCCGATGCTAGCTTGATAACTGTTATTACTAGCATACTTTACTAAAGGAAGATGCTCTTCCCAAGTTCCTCCGAAGTCTAGGATACACAACCTTAAAAGATCTTCAAGAATTTTGTTCACCCTCTCTATCTACCCATCTGTCTAAGGATGATAAGCAATGCTCAAACACAACTGTGTACCTAATGCTTCTTGCAAGCTCTTCCAAAATTGACTGGTGAAGATGGGGTCATGACCGCTCACGATGCTAGAAGGTACCCCATGAAGACGAACTATCTCTCGGACATAAATTGCTGCCAACCATGATGTCATCCTATTACTCTTATCTAGAATAAACTGAGCGCTCTTAGTGAGTCTATCTACCACAACCCAGATAATGGTATTGCCTTTCTTTGATCTAGGCAAGCCATCTACCAAATCTATAGAGACGCTCTCCCATTTCCACTGAGGAACCTCCAAAGGATGAAGTAAACCACCGGGTTCTTTTGTTCAGCTTTAAGTTGCTGGCAAACAAAACATTGAGAAACAAATTCGGCCACATCTTTCTTCATCCCAACCCAAAAGAAAACTAACTTCATGTCTCTGTACATCTTATCATCGCCTGGATGAATAGTCATCTTAGAATGGTGGGCCTCTTCTAGGACTGCCTTTATCAAGCTTCCAGTTTGAGGGACCCAAAGCCTTTCATCTCATCACAACCACCCCTTTTCATCTATTGTATATCGACTGAGGTGACTAGAAGTCTCCCCTTTTCGGAGCTTATCCATGATGTCTAAAATCTGTTGGTGACCTTGTTGCGAAGCTCCTATCTGATCCATAAGAGTTGATTGTATCTCCAATGATGGAAACAAGTCAGGAAAAATCTCGATGGAGGGTCTAAAGTCAAAGGTTGATATGAACCCTAAGCTCTTCCTCTCCACAAATAGAGGACATAAGGCCATCCTCTGCCTACTTAGTGCGCCAACCACCACATTACCCTTGCTAGGGGTACGAACGATTTAAAAATCATAAGTAGCTAAGAATTCCATCCACTTTTGTTGCCTTAAATTATGATCCTTTTGTGAGAACAGATACTTGAGAGATTTATGATCGGTGTATAACTCGAACTTCTCTCCAAGTAAATAATGACGCTACGTCTTTAGCGTGAATACTATGACAGCTAAATCTAAATCATGGGTGAGGTAGTTCTTATTATGTGCTCTCAATCGTCTACCCCCATAACACACCATCTTTCCTTCTTGCATTAGAACCACACCAAGCCCTGTACCACATGCATCAGTGTAAACTGTAAACACTTTGTTCCCATTGGGCAAATTCAAGACTGGGGCTATTGTAAGAGTCCTCTTCAACCGTTGGAAAGAAACATCACAATCTATATCCCATGAAAATGCCAAGTTCTTCTTCGTCACCCTGGTGAGTGGGGCTAATATCTTTGCGAAGTCCTTAATGAACTTCCTATAATAACCTGCCAATCCAAGAAAACTCCTCACCTCTGTTGCATTTTTTGGAATCTGCCAATCTTGTACCGCAACTAATTTCGCGGGATCCACAGCTATCCCTTCTTTGGAGAATACATGCCCTAAGAATCTCACCTAATTTCTCCAAAAATGGCATTTGGAGAACTTTGCCTTAGGCTGATGGTCATGGAGAGTTTTCAAAACTTCTCCCAGACGTTGGGCATGCTCTTCTTCGCTCTTGGCGGAGATCAAAATATCATTAACAAAGACTATGAAAAAATTATCTAGGAACTCCCGAAACACCCTACTCATCAGATCGACAAAATAGGCGGGTGCATTCGTCAGCCCAAAAGGCATAACTAGGCATTCAATGAAACCATCCGGAGTCCTAAAAGCAGTCTTATTTATGCTGTCCTCATCCACCCTCAACTGATGAAACCCCATAGCCAAGTCTAACTGAGAGAATATCGAGGCACCAACAAGCTGATCAAATAAATAATCAATCCTCGGGAGTGGGTGCCTATTCTTCTTAGTTAGTTTATTCAACTCTCTATAGTCGACACACAAACGAAGAGAACCATCCGCCTTAGTTGCAAATACAATTGGAGCACCCCATTCAGATATGCTTCCTCTGATAAATCCTTTCTCAAGTCGCTCCCCTACTTGCTTACTCAGCTCCCTCCTTTCCTTCGGAGCCATATGGGGCACTGGCAATGCAACCGGCTTTGCATTGTCCACCAGATATATACGAAAATCAATCTCGCGCCTCGGAGGTAAGCCCTGAACCTCCTCAAAAACTTCAAAATAATCTTGGACTACCGCAACAGATTGCAAACCATTTATAGATGCATCAAGAGACTCTAGGACGCTAAGCATAACAGACCCTTGGGGGTCACAAGAAATCTCGAGGGTCCTCCCATGACAAGTCAGAAGCCTAACTACCCTTCTCTCACAATCCAGAATGGCACCATACATGGTAAGCCAATCCATTCCTAGAATCAACCCATAGCCCATAAACCCGAGCACATATGTGTCGCATTCAAACTCGACGCCTAACACAGATATCCTCAAACCCCGACAAATCACAGATAAATGAGCCGAACCACCAATGGGATTTGAGACAACTACGGGATCCACTACCTTACTAGTAATTAAGTGTAGAGATTCAATCACAGAACTAGATATAAATGAATTTGAAGCGCCATAATCAAAAAGTGTTCTAATAGGATGGTTTGAAAGAGAAATTAAACCTTCCATAGAAATTTTTCTACCTCTATCAGGATCAATCATCGCGATAGCATGCACCTGCCCTCTAGAAGTTCCGACCTTTTGATCTTGTCCTTGTGATCCCTGTTTCTTCGGGCACTCTCTAGCAAAGTGTCCGACTTCTCCACAATTAAAGCAAGTGTTCTTCCTTCTTTTACAATCTTTAATCAAGTGACCTTCTTTCCCACAACTGTAACACTTCCTTTTCTCCTTAGCCCTGTCATTCTTTCCTCCTTTCTTCTGTTATTGTTGTTGTTGTCCTTTCTTGGGACATATATTCTTGTTTTGCATTGTTTCCTCAGCCTTAACCTCCTTCTTTTCCCCTTACTCTTCCTCATACATCAAGGCCATATCAACAAGTCTCTCAAAGGTGGCTCTCATTGGGATGTGGGACATGGCTAACCCATGAAGGGGTTCATTTAGCCCTTTAGCAAACCGCAAAGCCTTCTTATGCAGCGTGTCTACCAGTTCCAATCCAAATCTTGTCAGCTGGTTAAATTTGTTCACATACTCTTTAACTGTCAAGTTCCCTTGTTTGAGTGCTAAGAACCTCTCCATCTGCATGCTCTTCTCAGCTTGGAAAGGAATTTCATCTCAAACCTCTATCTAAAGTCATCCCAAATTTCCACCGGATGGCCTGCTTGGGTTACCTCCCACCAAAATGAAGCTTCATCTTTCAACAGCCAAGTAGCTAACTGAAACTTTCTTCGATCCTCTACTTCAAAGATTACAAACAAGTCCTCAATCTCCTTGAGACAGCTCCTAACTTCCACAAACATCTCGATTCCATGGAACGGCTTCCCTCTCATAGCATAGAAATCTTTGCAGATCTTTGAGAAGTTATTTGCACGTGGAGGAGAAACAACGTTTGCAGCTAGGGGAGAAACATTTCCTTGGCCTTCGGCGGGCGCCGTGGCCTCCAGATACCTACGGAACCATCGTGGTATCGTAACGCCCTTTGGAATTTAGGGTTCCCCATATACGCTGAAAAAGAAAATGAAAGAGATTCAGACAAGGGATCGAAAGAAATTACTTATGGGTTTTTTGGGAATGTTTTTCAGAACAGACTTTTCTCTTTGAAAATGCTTTCTTTTAAAACCTTTTTGGAAATAGGTTTCAATTTTTTTTATCTAATCTGGTAACCTTCAGCTCTGATACCAAGTGTGACACCAACGTCCGTCAATGTCACTAACAAAGGGAATGCATTACGTTTCATGGAGCGTTATAGTAAACATAAAGGAAATATTACAAGACATATATATATATAATAACAGTGGAATAAAAACTTTATTTATCATAAGATACCATGGTCCAAAAACATCACATGTCTGAAATACAAAAGCCCATTACAATATAAAAGCTACTCTCTTCTGCTTCAAAAATATATATCAGAGTATATAAAAGAAATAAAATTCCCCAAAAATAGAATATAGCCATAGCAACAAGGATAGGAGCTTGAGCCATACATATCAGCAACTCCAGCAAAAATAAGCAGAATCACGGTCAAGCCTGAGTGTTTCCGCCCTGAGAACCTGGGGGGAGGAAACGGAAGAAAGAAGGAGATACAAAAAGGGTCAGACATAAAGTCTTGCGAGTCTAGTTACTTTTAGCAAGTAAATAAAAGTACCATGATAGGCATATAAAGTGGATAATAGAGATAACTACATAAAAGGCAGGTATGACAAGGTGAACAGCACAAAGTGTATACGCTCCTAATGATTACTCTGCACTACTACTAGTATATCCAGAATGAGATGATCCCTTCCATTATAAGGTGGTAGACTTAGGCATACGTCCAAATGTACCCTAACTACTACCCTAATCGATCGGCTCACTAATCCACGTAGACACTCTATGCCGGCCCAACCGTAGGATGTATCAGGTCCTAAAGTTGAAACCCTCTGTTGATATGCACAGCCCCAAATCTATAGGTGTCACGGCTGTCTTTTCCGCCTCTGTCCAGCTCATGCATGCACATGGCCCGGTCGGTTTGCGTTGCCCACACCATCCTCCACGTTTGGATCTCTTACAAGCAGTCCAGTAAGCGTGCCCCTTCTCCAACCTAGTGCGGAGTACATGTTTTGAATCCTACTCTGGGTTACTGGATGAAACGGGTTACACACAATATGATACAAGCTCTCACCTTTGTCTTGTGTCCCCCACTAGGTTTTCATTGGCTATATATACCACTAGGCGTCTTTTATTACATAACCTTATCATTTCTACAAGTTATGTTTACCCTAAATGGTGTCTTTAATTACATAACTTTATTATTTCCACCAGTTATGTATACCACTAGGTGTCTTTAATTACATAACCTTATTGGGTTAAGTTTGTGGGCCTATATGTAAATATTACCCACTTCCTCAGATTTGCTTAACCCACCCACTATCTAATCAATTTTACTTAACCCTAACTTTAGTTTATAATCATTCAATCCCTATGGTTACATTAGGTTAAGTAGTCCAATTTATTACCATGTCCATTTATTGTTTATAATGGGCTAGACCTCCCACATTAGGCCTACAACTTGTGGATGTTGGATATGCCGGTCGAATCCGGGCAGGCTTCTTCCACAAGTTGGGCCTAACCTCGTGTCATAGCTCGTGTCGTATTTGTGCACTTAGACCTCTCACATTAGGTTCAACATTAGTGGTTGTTGGATATGTCGGTCGGGTCGGGGCAGACTTCCACCACTAATGCAACCTAACCTCATGTCATAAGTGCATTACAATTTCTTATTGGTAATTATTAGACATTTCATTCTTATCCAATTCTTACCTATGTATTTATAGGTGATTATGCCCCTTTTTCTTCATTTTGAATTATATGTCCAATTCATATGAACATTATTTAAATTATGCCAATTCTGACCTTTTACCCCTGTTCCCCGACTAACACATTTGCATATATTTGGCGGCATCTAGGCTAGAAAGTAGCCTAGTCATAAACAATAAAAAGGGAAAAGTGATGGGAATATGATAAAGGTGATGATTCTGGCATAAACATAAACTAGCATGGTGATAAGATGGACAGATAAGCATAAATCTGATGAACTTGTGGTGGTTAACTAATTCTAACATAACTATGATGTCATAATAAGCATAATAAGATCTAAATTAACAATTTATATGTCCAATTGGTTTAATTCTAATATGATAGGCACAAAGTGTTAAACTAGATCTGATTAATAATTTAGATGTCCACATAATTCAGATCCAATGGTTAAAAATAGATCTAAGATAAATAAGGTGAAGATCCACATCATAGAATGCCACAAAAGTTACAATAGATCCGACAAGATACAAATTTAGATCCAACAGATCAAACATAAATAAGGTCAAGATCCACATCATAGAATGTTATATGTTCACAATTTACAACAGATCTAGTATAATATAGGCACATGAACAAATCCAAACTATAGTCATATAACGTTTACTTTTGAATATTTAAATCTAAAAGCAACTACGACTCAAAGTGTTTGGACTAGAAAATAGAAAAAAATGGATCTTGAATCTCTAACTGATTTTCTTAGGTTGATAGTTGTAGAAGATAGGATCCGTTTCAGTTCAGACACCGGCAGCATTTGGCCTATATGATTCCCAAGGAAGAAAACATGATAAATGGACATATATTTATAGCTGCCAGTAACTCTGAAACCGACTGCCACGTCAGCCCTAGTGGTGTCAACACCGCTGTAGGGGGTCGACCCCAGTGTCGACACCCCCCTAGGGGGGTCGACCCCCTTAGAGCGAGAACTTTGCCGCCTTTATAAATTTTGATTTTTGAACGATTTTTGATAAGGTTATGACTCATATCTGACTCACATGTGTATATATATAATTCTTCTACGCGTATACAAACTTAAAATCCTCATAACTTCTTCATACAGCGTCCGTTTTACATAAACCAAATGTCTATCTTGACCAGAATTTCGAGACGAACGCAATGGCATAGTCCCTTAAAAGTATGGGTTGTTACATATTCAGTGAATAATTAAAATTTGATTTTGATGTCCGATTTTGGATGAACTCGAAAATACTGAAATATATGAAGCAGAGTTAAATAGAAGTGCGCCATTTTAACTCAAACGGATTTTTCTATCGATTTTATTCACTTTATAATGAATATCTAAAAGAATTGATTTCCGAATCAGTTATTTTGAAAATATGATCATTTAAATATTAAAATGATATAGAACATTTAGTTTTGATTTAAAATTGAAAATGAAGTTGAAATCAGAGGCGGAGGCACGCTATTGCTAGCATGGGCACGTGCCCCTCCCAGGATTTGTTAAAAAAGAAATACTGATGGTGAAAAAAGGTTCTTCGTTTGAAAATCAAACCCTAAATCTATTGCAATCTTTAATGAATCACTAGCATAATCAAATCATCAAAAATCTAAGTTTAACCGGAAGCCCTCTTCCTCGGTTTTCCTATGTTCTCCTATGCAGGCTCGCATCCCTCTGCGGCGCAGTTTCACATACTCCGCAGGTTTTAGGGTTCTCCTCTGCAAGCTCGCATCCCTATGCCGTGCTCCTTCCCGTATTCCGCAGGTTTTTGGGTTCTCCTCTATAGACTCGCATCCCTCGGCGGCGATCCTTCCCATACTCCGCAGGTTTTAGACCCTTCTTCTCATTTCAGATCTATAGTAATCATTGCTCTTTTTTTCTATTATGAAAAGTTAGTCTAATTTGTGCTGAAATTTGCAACTATTTAGTGTAATTTTGCTGAAGCAAACAACAATAAGGTAAATAGTTGATCAAGTATGTAATGAAATATTGTTCACAACTATTTAGCGGTGGTTATTTAATGATTTGTTATGAGTTATTATGCGCAAATTTAAATATGCGACAAAAAAGGGTTGCTACCTTTAACCCTCAGTTTTTTTGAAAATTGTGCCCCCCTTAACATTTTTTTCTGTCTCCGCCATTAGTTGAAATCGTTTTAAAATGAATTTATAAACGATTTATAAGTTACATTTTAAATAGAAATTGATGACATGTATTATATATATATATTTATTTATTTAAATGGCTTGAATAGAATGCGCTGCGCAGCGACCGTTCGTGAATTTCAACCATTAACATCTAATTGATGTAACAGGAGATCCGACTCCTAAAACCAGAACCGTTGGGTTCGTATCGAAAAGATCTTTCTAGTGAATATAAGATATTTAAATTTGAATGGTAGAATTTTAAATTATGTCCGAATCAATTTCAAAAACGGTCGCCATAGATGTAGTTCGGTGGCCGTTATTGGAAACTAACTGTAAGGGCCTTAATAAAATGTAACAACTAGAATTTTACCCAAACTTAATCGATCGCTAAATCGACCTAGACCGTTCAAAACCCGAATACGTTAACTCTGGGAATACAACACATCATAATAAATAACAAAAGACTTTTATTACATCATGATAATGTTACATCAGAGTACAGAATATATCAGAGTACATCGAATATAATAATACAGCGGAAGAATAAATTACAATAAATGTAATACACTACACCGGAACAATTAAATTAACACAGCGGAAGACTACCAATGCTCTGGACATAGCTCTAAGATTCGATCCAGAATCCTGCTCAATATATCCACAAAATAAGCTACTTGACTGCCTGTGTGGAAAAAAGGGCACCTGAGTTTGCAAAGTGAAACAAACTACAGGTCAGTCATGGGACTGGTATGAGAAATGTTTACTTAACCTAACTAGTAATAAGGCTAATCACAGGACCACGCCGCTAATGCGGAACGGGTATATTCCATTGGATTGCCAGTGCACAAATTTAATAAAGTAAATCGTTAAAAAACAACGCAATGCTTTTTAGAAGAATGAAACAATTATAAGACTCAAGTCCCATCACACAATGCAGCGCAAAACCGGAGGTTAGAGTTTTACCTTATAATGGTAAAAAGTGCTTGATACGTATAAAATGGATTTGATATTATTACTAGTGTATATATGTTTCGAAAACATTTCAATTGTAATGTATCAATCATAGACAGCATAGCTACCATATATTATGTCACCATACTAGTTCTACAATCAAAACCATAATGTCGTATTGGAAATTGGGTTTCCATCAAGAGTCAAGGCTAGGAACGATCTCCTTACCAATTCGAGGCACTCTAGCACTGTCTCAGGATTCGACGCTGGCGAACCCTTGGATCCTACAGGGCCGGTCCATAAATACTTTAGTGGATTAGTTATGCCTGAACACACGCTTCCCGGTCCTATCGAACCTATAATACGGACATTGGCGACAGATAAATCCGTGGCCTTGAAAATTTCATCATCCACATAAGTAAACTGTCAGGGATGGTAAGTTGCTGACACCACTTCTAGCTAGAAAGAAACGTGCACACTCCCTGCGTTTCCTTGCTCTGTTTCTGACTCTTACAGGGGTGTGAGGCTCACGAGGTCACGCTATGCACAAAGCTATGCTGAAATAGGCTATGCTTTGATCATCAACCACAAGGCTCTGCTTTTCAACAAAAGCCTGGATCATTTGCATCTTTGCATGCCACATTGACAACCCACGCCATGCGATCGATAACTACCAATATATAACCTCTGAACTCGTACGCCATGTGATCGATAACTACCAATATATAACTGGCGTATTTATAATTAAAAATCAAGTGCTATAAAGACACATCATATGCCTCATTCCAATTTAGAATATTCTTTTAATAAAATTATTCATATTATTAGGGAAAGGTTCCCATCAATTTTATCAAAGATAAATTCTTTTAAATTTATTCTTAAATCTTTTTTTTAAAGATTTATGAAAACTCCAATTTGATTTTAATATCAAAAATCATTACTTTATGATTATTCAACTTTTAAGAAATTAATCTTGTCTTTAATTGGGTTAAAGAACTAATGTCATTTAAAAACATTGCTCATAATAAACCAAAATCATCTTCCCATATTATGGAATTTTCACAGAAATCAAATCAATATATAATTGATATAAATTTCGCACCTAACTAATAATATAAATGGAATAATGGCAAAGCCTTTTAAATTCCATATATAGTATCAGTTTTCTTTTACAGAAGCCTATCTCGATTATTATCAAATCGAATTTCCGTTCAATTCTAATTTAACATATATTAAATTGGAAAATTTGACTTTTGAAAATTTCTTTTTAAATCTAAATAAAAATATTTATGAATTCTAAATTATATTTTTTACGGTTAATTGGGTTAAAGAACAAATGTCGTTTAAAACACAGTTCACAATAAACCCAATTCACATATCAATTTATTCCAATTACTAAATGTAATTGGAAACTCTAATAATCTTAATTAAAAGATTTATTCTTTAATACATGGTTTAAGAACAGTGTTATTTAAGACCCCATCCACGACAACCCAAAATATAATTCCTTTATTTATTCCCAATTAAATATTAATTAATTAGAAGACTTCATTAAATCTTAATTTAAAAGATTTATTCTAGTTAATAACTAGTTCATTTTGATAAAAATATATTTTTATCCTTTGTGCCCATCCAAAACGGACAAAGAAATCATCATTTTATTCTTTGTTGAATATTATTCTAAAATATCCGTTATTTAAAAATATTCTTTATATAAAAGGATTCTTTAGATAAAATATTCTTTATGTTTCAAACTTCTTTACTTTAAAATATCCTTTTTTAAAGGACAATCTATATTTTAAAATAATCTTTATTTAAAGAAATCCTAAATCGGAATGCGACTCAATCAATTACCATACAATTTCGGTTATATGGATTTCATACACCGTATATATATGACAACAAATGAGAAATAATCAGCAAACCATCCATTCAACATCTAGAGTGAAGTTCACAACTGTGTGAGCTTTAATATGAAATAATAACGCTCATCGCAGCCTGTCAATCTATCGATCGACATACGACTAAATATTGGGACTAGTGTACGTTAAATATCATCCCAATACCCGTGTGGGGTTTTCAGCCAACAACAGTTCATATAAATAAATAATTGGTTAATGAATTTAACCAATTTATAATTCTGCTAATCATATTGATGATAATGAAGAAAACATGTTATTTTATTCCTAATGCCGGATAAAAATGTATTTGACTCGTATAATTTCTTTATACATTTCTAATGTCTGATAGAATGTAATTTATTTATATGACATTATTGTTGATGACAAATGAAAAGAAAATTTTTCATTTTCCTTTATTTGTATGCAAATTTCTATTTTTAATTGATTCTTTATTTCACATACAAATTTTAATGTATGTTTTGCAAATAAAGATGATTCTTATGTTTGCCATATAAATTCTATTTCAACAAAATGTATAAAAAGTGATACATCCATTTTGCTGACAATTCTATTATATCAAAACGAATATTTTTGTTGTAACACAAACCTATTTAACAGAAATGCTATTTGTGTTTAACTCTTTTACTTAACAAAAATGTGATTTTTATTTCATTACAAATCTAATTAACAAAAATGTAATTTTTGTTTTCAACCATCATATTTAACAAAATGTAATTTTTGTTTCAACTATTATATTTTGACAAAAATAACTATTTTGGTTCAACTAATCTATTTGGCCAAAATGTTCATTTTGACAAAAATGTGTATTTTGATTCAACTAATCTATCTTGACAAAAGTGTATATTTTGATAAAAATATATGGTTTGATTCAACTGATCTATTTTGACAAAAATGAATATTTTGACAAAATGTATATTTTGATTTAACTAATCTATTTTAAAAACAATGACTTTGTTTTGTTTACAAAACTATTTCAACAAAATAATAAAAAGGATAACTTAGTTTTGTCGGCAATTCTAATTCAACAAAAACAAATAAAAGTGATGTGTTTATTTTGTCGACAATTCTAATTCAAACAAAACAAATAAAAGTGACATATTTGTTTTATCAACAATTCTAATTCAAACAAAACAAATAAAAGTGACGTGTTTGTTTGTTTACATTTTTCTATTCAACCTAACAAATAAAAATGATAATTTTATTTATTTAGAATTTTTATTTTACAAAAACGATATTATTGTTTTAACACAAATCTATTTGACAAAAATGACAATTTGTTTTCAACTTTTATAATTTGACAAAAGTGACAAATCGGTTTCAACTTTTATAATTTGACAAAAGTGACAAATTTGGTTTTAACTTTTACATTTGACAAAAGTGGCAAATTTTGTGTAACACCCCGTATGTTGAATAACTTGTAATAATATAAATCACGGCAGAATTAAATTTTAAGATCTGAATCAGGGGAAACGAGCTATACCATTGCGTTCGTCTCGGAAAAATACGCGAAATAGAGTCCGAGTTTTCGAAAATCGGAGTCCGTATGACCCAGTTAAGGCCCAACGAAGTTTTCAGAAAATTCAAATTTCGAAAACAGATTTCAAATGCAGAAATGGAGTTAGGTGGGAAAATTCCCGCCACACCCCAAGTCGACTGGGGAGTCGACTTGGGAGTCGACACACAGGGGGGTGTGTCGACAGTAGTGTCGACACCCCAGTCGACACAGGTGGCCGAGCCAGTTTGGCCTGGGTGCACTGTTTTGGCTGTTAGGCTGTGTTTTGGGGCTTGTGACGAAATCTGACGGCTCTAACCTAATCTAGGGTTAATCTAAGGGCCTAAATTACATCCTAAATCTATAAATACACCCTAAGACTACCTTAATCCATACTAAAAATAGATATAACATCATCATGCCGTCAAAATGCAACTTAGAAGGAGCCTCCACAAATTAAAGAGGAAGATAGCTTCTCAAATCAACTTCTAATCAACTCTAGCAACTAAATCTTCTTCATAGGAGTGCTAATCAACAAGTTGTGTGTTTCTATGCCTTTAGCAAGAAATTGCTAAACTAATTATGATAGGATATAATGAGGTTATGGTTATGTATGTGGATCAATGCAAGTTATGTTATCATATGCTATGTGTTCATGATGTTAGTTATGCAAGTTTTATGCTATATGTTCATGATGCTAGCTATGCAAGTTTTATGCTATATATTCATGATGCTAGTTATGCAAATCACTATGATAAACATTGATCCATTATGACACCATGTTATGCAAGTTTGGTGTTTGATTATATGCAAGTTCATATATGACATGTTATGCAAGTTTGGTGTTTGATTATATGTAAGTTCATATATGACATGTTATGCAAGTTTCGTGTTTGATTATATGCAAGTTCATATATGACATGTTATGCAAGTTTGGTGTTTGATTATATGCAAGTTCATATATGACATGTTATGCAAGTTTGGTGTTTGATTATATGCAAGTAACATGTGCAAGTTTACACCTTTGTATGATCTGCATACATATGCAAGTTTACCCCTTTGTATGTCATGCATATATATGCATGTTTACCCCTTTTTATGATATGAGTAACATATGCAAGTTCATCCCTTTTTATACCTATGACATGTATGCAAGTTTATCCCTTTATGATAGGTCTATGACATGAACATCTATGCAAGTTACCCTCTTTATGACATATGTGATTCATGCAAGTTTGGGTTGGTTATTTATGCTAGTTGGGTTTGATGCTATGGTCATATATGCAAGTTGACACCTTTAAAACCCATGTTGATGCTAATGTTATGCTAAGTTGAACCCAATGTATTTGTGATGAATCTTCCCTTTTAAGTATGTCATGTTAGCGTATTACGTGGGGAACGATGGGGTTAATATTCATGTTAACAAAATTGTGGTGAAATTGGTATGATGTTGCATACCATAAGTGGATGGACATAATTGAGTCAATTATGTACATCATTAAATTGGAATTAATTAGGGAAAATTAATTCAAAATATGGGGGTGATTAATTAGGTGTAATTAATCGACTAAGACATGAGGTTGGACCCTTTTGTAGCATAAGACTGCCCAGACCCGACCGGCAAATCCAGCGGCTACAAATGATTGGCCCAATGTGAGTGGTCTTAGGCATAAACTAAATACGTGACAAGTGTAAAGACACGAGGTTAGACTCTGTTATGGCGTAAGGCTGCCCGAACCCGACCGGCAAATCCAGCTGCCATAAAAGACAGTCTAATGTGAGAGGTCTTTACAAAGGTTACATTCTTAATCAATTAAGAAACACTTAACCAGATAAGCATGTAGTGGGGCATGAGGGGTTAAGTGGGTGCCTTGGGTGGCATGTGGAAATCTAGTGGGTTGCCTTGGGTGGCAATAGGAAATACGATTAGAATACTTAACCAAGTGGAAACATGTAATAAAACATGAATAAAGGGTTAAGTGGGATGCACTAGAAAAGGGACAAGCTTAGGTGGGTAGCTTGTGGGGGCCCATTTCAACCAGTAACCCAAAACGTATCTTTGTGGGCTCGACCCATGTCGAGGACGGGACACGCGTACTGGGCTTGACTATAAGAGGCCAAAACGGGTTAGTGGTGGCAACGCAAGTCCAACGGGTTTCATATGCGTGTGTGGGCCCGGGCTGGTAGGTAAGACGTTGTTGCATCGTGTAGGTATAAGCCGTGCACCGTTGGTTGTATCGGGTTGCCACTTTGGGGAGTGATACACCCCACTGTGGGGCCAGCACGGGTATCTACATTAGGGAGCCGATCGCTTGGGGAGTAGTGGGTACACCTAGTGGAGATAAGGGCAGACGGCACCTATGTGGTCAGCTAGGGGTACACGAAACTACTAGTTAAATTTTCTAAGTCGTGGGTGGGATCAACCTTTAAGTAGGAATGACTGGTGTGGTGCAGTGTAGTAATTACCCTTGGGTGGGTAGATGCGTCTTTACCGATATCTTAGTTCATCCTATGTCTAGTTGGCTGCTTAGTGTAGTCATTTATCCCCAGTCATTTCCATACCAAGTTTATATCATACCCTAATTACTTTGATTGTATTGTTAAAGTTATAGGACTCGCTCAGACTTATGTCTGACCCCGTTGTTTTCATCTTTTTCCCCCTCAGGTCCTCAGGTTGGGCCTAGCACTAGTGGGCTTTGATCAGATTGCTTTATCTATCTTTTGGAGCTTGGACCATTGATGTAAAGCTCAGCTTATCTTTTCTATTATGGCTATTAGTTATGTAGTGGGATTATGTACTTATGTTTTTATCAGGATGGATATTTAGTACTTGACTCTTGTTTTATGGTTTTGTAACCAAACATGTTTACCTTCTGCTGCAATGAAATGATGTTTTAGTTAACAAGTATTATTTATATCTGTCTTGTTGTAATTTTTCTGTTCTATATTCACTTAAAATACTCCACCGAAGTTAAGGCATTCCCTTGTGAGTGACCTTAGCGGGTGTGGGGTGTTACACGTGTATCAGAGCTGAAGGTTACCAGAACAGATAAAACTTTTAGAAAAACTATTTTTCTAAAAACATTTTTGGAAGAAGTACTTTCAAAAACATGTCTTTTAAGAGAAAAGTTTTTGAAAGAAAAGCATAATCCCCAATAGCCATATCTTTATCTTTCGAATTCTCCGTTTTGAATCTTTCCTTTTTCGTTTCAGCATGGCTGAAGATCTTAACTTTCCGGAGGGTGTAGCGATACCAGTATGGTATAGGAGATTGATGGAGGCTAGGGCCGCCGCTGCGGGTCCAGCAAATGTTCCTCCACCACCAGTTGCACCCGATCTTCCTCCCCCTCCTCCTCCTCGCGCGGATACTTTTGCTAAGACTTGCAAGGAATTTAAGGCTATGGGAGGGAAACCTTTTCAAGGATCAGAAACTTTTTTGGAAGCTAGGGATTGGCTTAAGGAGGTGGAAGAGTTGATAGATATCTTTGAGATGGAAGAAGGAAAGAAAGTCAAGTTAGCTGCTTGGTTAATGAAGGGAGAGGCCTCGTTCTGGTGGGAGGTCACTAATGGAGAGCGCCCTGTTGACTCTTGGGCGGATTTCAGACAAAGGTTTGTGGCAAAGTTTCTCTCAAGGGCGGAAGAAAATCTGTATATGGAAAGGTTATTTACTCTAAAGCAAGGAAACCTATCAGTGAAGGAATATGTCAACAAGTTTAATCAGTTAGCAAGGTTTGGCATAGACATGGTGAATACACCGGAGAAGAAGGCTCTGAGGTTCGTTAAAGGCTTGAATGAACTGATGCATGGATTGGCTATGACTCACATCCCTATGGGGGCCACCTTTGAGAAGCTAGTAGAAATGCCACTTATGCATGAGGAAGAGAAGGGTCCCAATGCTAATAAGGCACCCGAGAAGAAAGGAGATCAGAAGAGACCTCAACAGCAACAACAAAACAAGGGTGGGAAAGGCAACGGTGGCAAGGGAAAGAAGAAGTGCTTCAATTGTGGGACACCAGGCCACCTAAGCAAAGACTATCGGAAGAAGAAGAAGACTGGCTGCTTCCACTATGGCGAAGCAGGGCATCTAGTGAAGGACTGCCCTAAGAAGGGGCAAAGGATGAGATCTACCTCAGGAGGACAGGTGCAAGCTCTTATGGCACTAGGTCAGGCAAGGGGGCAAGTTCAGGCTCTCGCGGTTCCACCGATTCAAGAAAGAGGTAGAACTATTTCCGTTGAAAGTCTGGTTTTTCTGTTTGATCATCCTGTCCGTACTTTATTCGACTCTGGCGCATCGCATTCGTTTATCTCATCATCATTAGTTGAGTCACTGCACTTAGACACCAGTCTAGTAGATGATCCCTTGGTTGTTTCAAACCCAATTGGGGGCTCCACTTATTTGTCCATGATATGTTTGGGTTTGAAGATTTCTATACTTAGCGTTGAGTTTAGATGTGATGCTTTTGTTTTGGGCTTCACGGGCTATGGGTTAAATTTGGGCATGGACTGGTTATCCAGTAATGGTGCCGTTCTTGATTGCGAAAGGAGAGTTGTTAGGCTCATGACCCGCTTGGGGAACACTCTCGCGATCTCTTGTAATCCCATGAATTCTGTTATGCTAAGTTATCTTGAATCGCTTGACGCTTCGGTCGAGAGTTTGCGATCTGTTAGAGTGGTCCAGGAATACTCGGATGTGTTTGAGGAGGTGAAGGGCTTACCTCCGAAGCGGGAGATAGACTTCCGAATATATCTGGTGGACAATGCTAAGATAGTATCTTTGCCAGTGCGCCACATGGCTCCTCGTGAGAGGAGAGAACTCCATAAGCAAGTAGGGGAGTTGCTTGAGAAGGGGTTCATAAGACAAATTATATCGGAGTGGGGTGCTCCAGTGGTTTTTGCCACGAAGGCGGATGGGTCCCTCAGACTTTGTGTAGACTATAGAGAACTCAACAAACTTACAAAGAAGAATAGACACCCATTGCCTAGGATTGATGATCTCTTTGATCAGTTGGTTGGCGCCTCAGTGTTTTCGCAGTTGGACTTAGCCACGGGGTTTCATCAGTTGAGAGTGGCTGAGGATAGCATAGACAAGACTGCCTTTAGGACTCCGGATGGTTTCTATGAGTGGCTGGTGATGCCCTTTGGTTTGACGAACGCCCATGCATACTTTATTGATTTGATGAGTAGGGTGTTCAGGGAGTACCTTAATAAGTTCGTGGTGGACTTTGTGGATGACATCTTGGTCTTTTCTAAGAGTGAAGAAGAGCATGCCCTACATCTTAGGGAAGTGTTGGAGACTCTTCGAGTGCATAGCCTTAAGGCTAAATTCTCTAAATGTCACTTTTGGAGGAAGGAAGTGCGGTTCTTAGGGCACGTGGTCTCTAAGGAAGGGATAGCTGTGGATCCCGCGAAGGTAGTGTCCATCCAAGATTGGAAGGTTCCGAAGAATGCTACCGAGGTGAGGAGTTTCTTGGGGTTGACTGGCTACTATAGGAAGTTTATCAAGGACTTCGCGAAGATATCAGCCCCATTAACTCGCTTGACAAAGAAGAATCTAGTCTTCACATGGGACGTAGGTTGTGATGATGCGTTCCAACGGTTAAAGAGAGCTTTAACCACAACTCCAGTCTTAGTGTTGCCAGATGGGAGTAAGCCATTTGTTGTTTATACCGATGCTTGTGGGACAGGACTAGGCGCTGTCTTAATGCAAGAGGAAAGGGTAATAGCCTATGGGGGAAGGCAGTTGAGAAAGCATGAGAAAAATTACCCTAAACATGATCTAGAGTTGGCCGCTATTGTTTTTGCGCTTAAGTCTTGGCGCCATTATCTTCTTGGAGAGAGGTTCGAATTGTTTACTGACCACAAATCATTGAAGTACTTGTTTTCTCAAAAGGATTTGAACTTAAGGCAACAAAGGTGGATGGAGTTCTTAGCATCCTATGATTTCGAGATAGCGTATACCCCTGGCAAGGGTAACGTGGTGGCGGACGCCTTAAGCAGAAAAAGGTTGTCCTTGAGTCCATTGTTCGTGGAACGACGAAGCCTGGAATTTATCTCGATGTTTGACTTCAGGCCTTCCGTTGACTTTGTACCCGGTTTGCTAGCATCCTTAGAGGTCAGACCTACTCTTTTGGGATGGATTGGCGAGGCACTGCGGGACGACCCACAGTTGGTTGAGTTAGTGGAGAAGCTCATAAGGGGGGAGTCGTCCAGCAATTTGAGTAGGTACACCCTAGACGATAGAGGGTGCTTGCGTAGAGACGGTAGACTTTGTGTACCACAAGACGAGGGTTTGAGGAAGGCTATTCTTGATGATGCGCATCGTTCGAAGATGACCATTCATCCCGGTGGGGACAAGATGTACCAAGACATGAAGCGAGTTTTCTTTTGGGCCGGTATGAAGAAGGATGTGGCCGAGTATGTCGCTAGATGTTTGGTGTGCCAACAAGTGAAAGCGGAGCAAAAGAAACCCGGTGGGTTGCTTCACCCATTGGAAGTTCCGCAATGGAAGTGGGATAGCGTCTCGATGGATTTTATTGATGGGTTACCGAGATCGAGGAAGGGTAATACGGGAATTTGGATTGTGGTAGACAGACTTACTAAGAGCGCCCATTTCATACCCGTGAAGAGTAAGAGGACTGCTCCATGGCTAGCTTCAGTTTACCTTCGAGAGATAGTTCGGTTGCATGGTGTACCTTCTAGCATAGTGAGCGATCGAGATCCTATCTTCACTAGCGAGTTTTGGAAGAGTTTGCAAGAGGCGGTAGGGACTCAGTTGTGTTTGAGCACCGCATATCATCCTCAGACGGACGGCCAGACCGAGAGGGTGAATCGTATTCTAGAAGGCCTTTTGAGGCTATGTATCTTAGATTTTGGAGGTACATGGGAAGAGCATCTTCCATTGGTGGAGTTCGCGTATAATAACAGCTTTCAGTCTAGTATTGGCATGGCTCCTTTTGAAGCTCTTTATGGAAGGCCTTGTCGATCACCTACATATTGGTGGGAGTCTACGGATAAGATCTTGCTTGGGCCTGATATGGTTAGAGAGACTTCGGAAAAGATTGATTTGATTCGAAGAAGGATGAAAGCAGCGCAAGATAGGTCGAAATCTTACGCGGATAAGAGGAGGACGGATCTTGAGTTTGATGTTGGGGACATGGTCTTTGTCAAAGTATCTCCATTACGGAATGTTGTTTGCTTTGGGTCCGTTGGGAAGTTAGCACCAAGGTTTGTAGGACCGTTTCCTATTAAGGAAAGGATTGGACATATGGCATATAGAGTGGATTTGCCCGAGAGACTTAGTGGTGTACATGACGTATTCCATGTGTCACATTTGAGGAAGTGCCTACATGAGACCGCAGTGGTGGTAGAGCCGAGCTTGCTTAGAGAAATGGAGGTAGAGCGTGATGCGATGATTCGACGAGCTCCTACCCGCATCCATGGGTCAGAGATTAGGAAGTTGAGAAACAGAGAGGTTCAACTAGTCAAAGTGCAATGGGGAGATGATGAGAGCAACGCTACTTGGGAGACGGAAGTGAAGATGCGTTCTTTGTACCCATTCCTTTTTGAGGGTATGTCTTTTAACTTCTCCTTTATCATTTGTCTTGTACTTATCTTATCTTTAGTATGTCCTCTCATTAGTACCTTTGACCTTTAGATAGGGTAAACCTATGGTTGAAACATGTGTTTGAGACATGTTATGATTGATGGATGCATGTGGATGCAAGTGTTTGCTAGTGGTTGCTCGTGGATGCATATACACACACTTTAGACACTAGATCGGCTCAGTCACTTCATATTGCATATTGCGTATAATTGTGTGTAGGTAGCTATATTAATGGATGTATAATGGTTGTGTTATCATATGGATGATGCATTTTGGTGTATGGTTGTGCACACATGTAGAAATAGTATGTGTCGATAGGGTTCTTTCGCATACATATTGGATGCATGGCACTATCATGGTTTGCATTAAGGAGGTCAACTGAATCAGTAGACCGCCTGATTTTGCATTAGACAGGGAACATATACACACACTTTTTGCATATGTTCATACAGCATTAGAAACTTTAAGGACAATGAATGCCAGTGTTTGATGGTTTAGTAGATGGTTGTTTGGTTGGTAGGATACGTTCTTCTTGACTTAGAGATTTCGGGGACGAAATCCTTTAAGTAGTGGAGAATGTAACACCCCGTATGTTGAATAACTTGTAATAATATAAATCAGGGCAGAATTAAATTTTAAGATCTGAATCAGGGGAAACGGGCTATGCCATTGCGTTTGTCTCGGAAAAATACGCGAAATAGAGTCTGAGTTTTCGAAAATCGGAGTCCGTATGACCCAGTTAAGGCCCAACGAAGTTTTCAGAAAAATCAAATTTCGAAAACAGATTTCAAATGCAGAAATGGAGTTAGGTGGGAAAATTCCCGCCACACCCCAAGTCGACTGGGGAGTCGACTTGGGAGTCGACACACAGGGGGGGTGTGTCGACAGTAGTGTCGACACCCCAGTCGACACAGGTGGCCGAGCCAGTTTGGCCTAGGTGCACTGTTTTGGCTGTTAGGCTGTGTTTTGGGGCTTGTGACGAAATCTGACGGCTCTAACCTAATCTAGGGTTAATCTAAGGGCCTAAATTACATCCTAAATCTATAAATACACCCTAAGACTACCCTAATCCATACTAAAAATAGATACAACGTCATCATGCCGTCAAAATGCAACTTAGAAGGAGCCTCCACAAATTAAAGCGGAAGATAGCTTCTCAAATCAACTTCTAATCAACTCTAGCAACTAAATCTTCCTCATAGGAGTGCTAATCAACAAGTTGTGAATTTCTATGCCTTTAGCAAGCAATTGCTAAACTAATTATGATAGGATATAATGAGGTTATGGTTATGTATGTGGATCAATGCAAGTTATGTTATCATATGCTATGTGTTCATGATGTTAGTTATGCAAGTTTTATGCTATATGTTCATGATGCTAGTTATGCAAGTTTTATGCTATATGTTCATGATGCTAGTTATGCAAATCACTATGATAAACATTGATCCATTATGACACCATGTTATGCAAGTTTGGTGTTTGATTATATGCAAGTTCATATATGACATGTTATGCAAGTTTAGTGTTTGATTATATGCAAGTTCATATATGACATGTTATGCAAGTTTGGTGTTTGATTATATGCAAGTTCATATATGACATGTTATGCAAGTTTGGTGTTTGATTATATGCGAGTAACATGTGCAAGTTTACACCTTTGTATGATTTGCATACATATGCAAGTTTACCCCTTTGTATGTCATGCATATATATGCATGTTTACCCTTTTTTATGATATGAGTAACACATGCAAGTTCATCCCTTTTTAGAACTATGACATGTATGCAAGTTTATCCCTTTATGATAGGTCTATGACATGAACATCTATGCAAGTTACCCTCTTTATGACATATGTGATTCATGCAAGTTTGGGTTGGTTATTTATGCTAGTTGGGTTTGATGCTATGGTCATATATGCAAGTTGACACGTTTAAAACCCATGTTGATGCTAATGTTATGCTAAGTTGAACCCATTGTACTTGTGATGAATCTTCCCTTTTAAGTATGTCACGTTAGCGTATTACGTGGGGAACGATGGGGTTAATATTCATGTTAACAAAATTGTGGTGAAATTGGTATGATGTTGCATACCATAAGTGGATAGACATAATTGAGTCAATTATTTACATCATTAAATTGGAATTAATTAGGGAAAATTAATTCAAAATATGGGGGTGATTAATTAGGTGTAATTAATCGACTAAGACATGAGGTTGGACCCTTTTGTAGCATAAGACTGCCCGGACCCGGCCGGCAAATCCAGCGGCTACAAATGATTGGCCCAATGTGAGAGGTCTTAGGCATAAACTAAATACATGACAAGTGTAAAGACATGAGGTTAGACTCTGTTATGGTGTAAGGTTGCCCGGACCCGACCGGCAAATCCAGCTGCCATAAAAGACAGTCTAATGTGAGAGGTCTTTACAAAGGTTACGTTCTTAATCAATTAAGAAACACTTAACCAGATAAGCATGTAGTGGGGCATGAGGGGTTAAGTGGGTGCCTTGGGTGGCATGTGGAAATCTAGTGGGTTGCCTTGGGTGGCATGTGGAAATCTAGTGGGTTGCCTTGGGTGGCAATAGAAAATACGATTAGAATACTTAACCAAGTGGAAACATGTAATGAAACATGAATAAAGGGTTAAGTGGGATGCACTAGAAAAGGGACAAGCTTAGGTGGGTAGCTTGTGGGGGCCCATTTCAACCAGTAACCCAAAACGTATCTTTGTGGGCTCGACCCATGTCGAGGACGAGACGCGCGTACTGGGCTTGACTATAAGAGGCCAAAACGGGTTAGCGGTGGCAACGCAAGTCCAACGGGTTTCATATGCGTGTGTGGGCCCGGGCTGGTAGGTAAGACGTTGTTACATCGTGTAGGTATAAGCCGTGCACCGTTGGTTATATCGGGTTGCCACTTTAGGGAGTGATACACTCCACTGTGGGGCCAGCACGGGTATCTACGTTAGGGAGCCGATCGCTTGGGGAGTAGTGGGTACACCTAGTGGAGATAGGGGCAGACGACACCTATGTGGTCAGCTAGGGGTACACGAAATTACTAGTTAAATTTTCTAAGTCCTGGGTGGGATCAACCTTTAAGTAGGAATGACTGGTGTGGTGCAGTGTAGTAATTACCCTTGGGTGGGTAGATGCGTCTTTACCGATATCTTAGTTCATCCTATGTCTAGTTCGCTGCTTAGTGTAGTCATTTATCCCCAGTCATTACCATACCAAGTTTATATCATACCCTAATTACTTTAATGATTGTATTGTTAAAGTTATAGGACTCGCTCAGACTTATGTCTGACCCCGTTGTTTTCATCTTTTTCCCCCTCAGCTCCTTAGGTTGGGCCTAGCACTAGTGGGCTTTGATCAGATTGCTTTGTCTATCTTTTGGAGCTTGGACCATTGATGTAAAGCTCAGCTTATCTTTTCCATTATGGCTATTAGTTATGTAGTGGGATTATGTACTTATGTTTTTATCAGGATGGATATTTAGTACTTGACTCTTGTTTTATGGTTTTGAAACCAAACATGTTTACCTTCTGCTGCAATGAAATGATGTTTTAGTTAACAAGTATTATTTATATCTGTCTTGTTGTAATTTTTTTGTTCTATATTCACTTAAAATACTCCACCGAAGTTAAGGCATTCCCTTGTGAGTGACCTTAGCGGGTGTGGGGTGTTACATGTGGTATCAGAGCTGAAGGTTACCAGAACAGATAAAACTTTTAGAAAAACTATTTTTCTAAAAACATTTTTGGAAGAAGTATTTTCAAAAACATGTCTTTTAAGAGAAAAGTTTTTGAAAGAAAAGCATAATCCCCAATAGCCATATCTTTATCTTTCGAATTCTCCGTTTTGAATCTTTCCTTTTTCGTTCCAGCATGGCTGAAGATCTTAACTTTCCGGAGGGTGTAGCGATACCAGTATGGTATAGGAGATTGATGGAAGCTAGGGCCGCCGCTGCGGGTCCAGCAAATGTTCCTCCAGCACCAGTTGCACCCGATCTTCCTCCGCCTCCTCCTCTTCGCGCGGATACTTTTGCTAAGACTTGCAAGGAATTTAAGGCTATGGGAGGGAAACCTTTTCAAGGATCAGAAACTTTTGTGGAAGCTAGGGATTGGCTTAAGGAGGTGGAAGAGTTGATAGATATCTTTGAGATGGAAGAAGGAAAGAAAGTCAAGTTAGCTGCTTGGTTAATGAAGGGAGAGGCCTCGTTCTGGTGGGAGGTCACTAATGGAGAGCACCCTATTGACTCTTGGGCGGATTTCAGACAAAGGTTTGTGGCAAAGTTTCTCTCAAGGGCGGAAGAAAATATGTATATGGAAAGGTTCTTTACTCGAAAGCAAGGAAACCTATCAGTGAAGGAATATGTCAACAAGTTTAATCAGTTAGCAAGGTTTGGCATAGACATGGTGAATACATCGGAGAAGAAGGCTCTGAGGTTCGTTAAAGGCTTGAATGAACCGATGCATGGATTGGCTATGACTCACATCCCTATGGGGGCCACCTTTGAGAAGCTAGTAGACATGGCACTTATGCATGAGGAAGAGAAGGGTCCCAATGCTAATAAGGCAACCGAGAAGAAAGGAGATCAAAAGAGACCTCAACAGCAACAGCAACAGCAACAGCAAAACAAGGGTGGGAAAGGCAACAGTGGCAAGGGAAAGAAGAAGTGCTTCAATTGTGGGACACCGGGCCACCTAAGCAAAGACTGTCGGAAGAAGAAGAAGACTGGCTGCTTCCACTGTGGCGAAGCAGGGCATCTAGTGAAGGACTGCCCTAAGAAGGGGCAAAGGACGGGTTCTACCTCAGGAGGACAGGTGCAAGCTCTTATGGCACCAGGTCAGGCAAGGGGGCAAGTTCAGGCTCTCGCGGTTCCACCGATTCAGGAAAGAGGTAGAACTATTTCCGTTGAAAGTCTGGTTTTTCTGTTTGGTCATCCTGTCCGTACTTTATTCGACTCTAGCGCATCGCATTCGTTTATCTCATCATCATTAGTTGAGTCACTGCACTTAGACACCAGTCTAGTAGATGATCCCTTGGTTGTTTCAAACCTAATTGGGGGCTCCACTTATTTGTCCATGATATGTTTGGGTTTGAAGATTTCCATACTTAGCGTTGAGTTTAGATGTGATGCTTTTGTTTTGGGCTTCACGGGCTATGGGTTAATTTTGGGCATGGACTGGTTATCCAGTAATGGTGCCGTTCTTGATTGCGAAAGGAGAGTTGTTAGGCTCATGACCCGCTTGGGGAACACTCTCGAGATCTCTTGTAATCCCATGAATTCTGTTATGCTAAGTTATCTTGAATCGCTTGACGCTACGGTCGAGAGTTTGCGATCTGTTAGAGTGGTCCGGGAATACTCGGATGTGTTTGAGGAGGTGAAGGGCTTACCTCCGAAGCGGGAGATAGACTTCCGAATATATCTGGTGGACAATGCTAAGCCAGTATCTTTGCCAGTGCGCCACATGGCTCCTCGTGAGAGGAGGGAACTCCATAAGCAAGTAGGGGAGTTGCTTAAGAAGGGGTTCATAAGACGAAGTATATCGGAGTGGGGTGCTCCAGTGGTTTTTGCCACGAAGGCGGATGGGTCCCTCAGACTTTGTATAGACTATAGAGAACTCAACAAACTTACAAAGAAGAATAGACACCCATTGCCGAGTATTGATGATCTCTTTGATCAGTTGGTTGGCGCCTCAGTGTTTTCGCAGTTGGACTTAGCCACGGGGTTTCATCAGTTGAGAGTGGCTGAGGATAGCATAGACAAGACTGCCTTTAGGACTCCGGATGGTTTCTTTGAGTGGCTGGTGATGCCCTTTGGTTTGACGAACGCCCCTGCATACTTTGTTGATTTAATGAGTAGGGTGTTCAGGGAGTACCTTAATAAGTTCGTGGTGGACTTTGTGGATGACATCTTGGTCTTTTCTAAGAGTGAAGAAGAGCATGCCCTACATCTTAGGGAAGTGTTGGAGGCTCTTCGAGCGCATAGCCTTAAGGCTAAATTCTCTAAATGTCACTTTTGGAGGAAGGAAGTGCGGTTCTTAGGGCACGTGGCCTCTAAGGAAGGGATAGCTGTAGATCCCGCGAAGGTAGTGTCCATCCAAGATTGGAAGGTTCCGAAGAATGCTACCGAGGTGAGGAGTTTCTTGGGGTTGGCTGGCTACTATAGGAAGTTTATCAAGGACTTCGCGAAGATATCAGCCCCATTAACTCGCTTGACAAAGAAGAATCTAGTCTTCACATGGGACGTAGGTTGTGATGATGCGTTCCAACGGTTAAAGAGAGCTTTAACCACAGCTCCAGTCTTAGTGTTGCCAGATGGGAGTAAGCCATTTGTTGTTTATACCGATGCTTGTGGGACAGGACTAGGCGCTGTCTTAATGCAAGAGGGAAGGGTAATAGCCTATGGGGGAAGACAGTTGAGAAAGCATGAGAAAAATTACCCTACACATGATCTAGAGTTGGCCGCTATTGTTCTTGCGCTTAAGTCTTGGCGCCATTATCTTCTTGGCGAGAGGTTCGAATTGTTCACTGACCACAAATCATTATAGTACTTGTTTTCTCAAAAGGATTTGAACTTAAGGCAACCAAGATGGATGGAGTTCTTAGCATCCTATGATTTTGAGATAGCGTATACCCCTGGCAAGGGTAACGTGGTGGCGGATGCCTTAAGCAGAAAAAGGTTGTCCTTGAGTCCATTGTTCGTGGAACGACGAAGCCTGGAATTTATCTCGATGTTTGACTTCAGGCCTTCCGTTGACTTTGTACCTGGTTTGCTAGCATCCTTAGAGGTCAGACCTACTCTTTTGGGACGGATTGGCGAGGCACAGCGGGACGACCCACAGGTGGTTGAGTTAGTGGAGAAGCTCATAAGGGGGGAGTCGTCCAGCCATTTGAGTATGTACACCCTAGACGATAGGGGGTGCTTGCATAGAGACGACAGACTTTGTGCACCGTAAGACGAGGGTTTGAGGAAGGCTATTCTTGATGATGTGCATTGTTCGAAGATGACAATTCATCCCGGTGGGGACAAGATGTACCAAGACATGAAGCGAGTTTTCTTTTGGGCTGGTATGAAGAAGGATGTGGCCGAGTATGTCGCTAGATGTTTGGTGTGCCAACAAGTGAAAGCGGAGCAAAAGAAACCTGGTGGGTTGCTTCACCCATTGGAAGTTCCGCAATGGAAGTGGGATAGCGTCTCGATGGATTTTATTGATGGGTTACCGAGATCGAGGAAGGGTAATACGGGAATTTGGGTTGTGGTAGACAGACTTACTAAGAGCGCCCATTTCATACCCGTGAAGAGTAAGAGGACTGCTCCATGGATAGCTTCAGTTTACCTTCGAGAGATAGTTCGGTTGCATGGTGTACCTTCTAGCATAGTGAGCGATCGAGATCCTATCTTCACTAGCGAGTTTTGGAAGAGTTTGCAAGAGGCGGTAGGGACTCAGTTGTGTTTGAGCACCGCATATCATCCTCAGACGGATGGCCAGACCGAGAGGGTGAATCGTATTCTAGAAGACCTTTTGAGGCTATGTATCTTAGATTTTGGAGGTACATGGGAAGAGCATCTTCCATTGGTGGAGTTCGCGTATAATAACAGCTTTCAGTCTAGTATTGGCATGGCTCCTTTTGAAGCTCTTTATGGAAGGCCTTGTCGATCACCTACATGTTGGTGGGAGTCTACGGATAAGATCTTGCTTGGGCCTGATATGGTTAGAGAGACTTCGGAAAAGATTGATTTGATTCGAAGAAGGATGAAAGCAGCGCAAGATAGGCAGAAATCTTACGCGGATAAGAGGAGGACGGATCTTGAGTTTGATGTTGGGGACATGGTCTTTGTCAAAGTATCTCCATTACGGAATGTTGTTCGCTTTGGGTCCGTTGGGAAGTTAGCACCAAGGTTTGTAGGACCGTTTCCTATTAAGGAAAGGATTGGACAGATGGCATATAGAGTGGATTTGCCCGAGAGACTTAGTGGTGTACATGACGTATTCCATGTGTCACATTTGAGGAAGTGCCTACATGAGACCGCAGAGGTGGTAGAGCCGAGCTTGCTTAGAGAAGTGGAGGTAGAGCGTGATGCGACGAGCTCCTACCCGCATCCTTGGGTCAGAGATTAGGAAGTTGAGAAACATAGAGGTTCAACTAGTCAAAGTGCAATGGGGAGATGATGAGAGCAACGCTACTTGGGAGACGGAAGTGAAGATGCGTTCTTTGTACCCATTCCTTTTTGAGGGTATGTCTTTTAACTTCTCCTTTATCATTTGTCTAGTACTTATCTTATCTTTAGTATGTCCTCTTATTAGTACCTTTGACCTTTAGATAGGGTAAACCTATGGTTGAAACATGTGTTTGAGACATGTTATGATTGATGGATGCATGTGGATGCAAGTGTTTGCTAGTGGTTGCTCGTGGTTGCATATACACACACTTTAGACACTAGATCCGCTCAGTCACTTCATATTGCATATAATTGTGTGTAGGTAGCTATATTAATGGATGTATAATGGTTGGGTTATCATATGGATGATGCATTTTGGTGTATGGTTGTGCACACATGTAGAAATAGTATGTGTCGATAGGGTTCTTTCGCATACATATTGGATGCATGACACTATCATGGTTTGCATTAAGGAGGTCAACTGAATCAGTAGACCGCCTGATTTTGCATTAGGCAGGGAACATATACACACACTTTTTGCATATGTTCATACAGCATTAGAAACTTTAAGGACAATGGATGCCAGTGTTTGATGGTTTAGTAGATGGTTGTTTGGTTGGTAGGATACGTTCTTCTTGACTTAGAGATTTCGGGGACGAAATCCTTTAAGTAGGGGAGAATGTAACACCCCGTATGTTGAATAACTTGTAATAATATAAATCAGGGCAGAATTAAATTTTAAGATCTGAATCAGGGGAAACGGGCTATGCCATTGCGTTCGTCTCGGAAAAATACGCGAAATAGAGTCCGAGTTTTCGAAAATCGGAGTCCGTATGACCCAGTTAAGGCCCAACGAAGTTTTCAAAAAAATCAAATTTCGAAAACAGATTTCAAATGCAGAAATGGAGTTAGGTGGGAAAATTCCCGCCACACCCCAAGTCGACTGGGGAGTCGACTTGGGAGTCGACACACAGGGGGGTGTGTCGACAGTAGTGTCGACACCCCAGTCGACACAGGTGGCCGAGCCAGTTTGGCCTGGGTGCACTGTTTTGGCTGTTAGGCTGTGTTTTGGGTCTTGTGACGAAATCTGACGGCTCTAACCTAATCTAGGGTTAATCTAAGGGCCTAAATTACATCCTAAATCTATAAATACACCCTAAGACTACCCTAATCCATACTAAAAATAGATACAACGTCATCATGCCGTCAAAATGCAACTTAGAAGGAGCCTCCACAAATTAAAGCGGAAGATAGCTTCTCAAATCAACTTCTAATCAACTCTAGCAATTAAATCTTCTTCATAGGAGTGCTAATCAACAAGTTGTGAGTTTCTAGCCTTTAGCAAGCAATTGCTAAACTAATTATGATAGGATATAATGAGGTTATGGTTATGTATGTGGATCAATGCAAGTTATGTTATCATATGCTATGTGTTCATGATGTTAGTTATGCAAGTTTTATGCTATATGTTCATGATGCTAGTTATGCAAGTTTTATGCTATATGTTCATGATGCTAGTTATGCAAATCACTATGATAAACATTGATCCATTATGACACCATGTTATGCATGTTTGGTGTTTGATTATATGCAAGTTCATATATGACATGTTATGCAAGTTTGATGTTTGATTATATATAAGTTCATATATGACATGTTATGCAAGTTTGGTGTTTGATTGTATGCAAGTTCATATATGACATGTTATGCAGGTTTGGTGTTTGATTATATGCAAGTTCATATATGACATGTTATGCAAGTTTGGTGTTTGATTATATGCAAGTAACATGTGCAAGTTTACACCTTTGTATGATATGCATACATATGCAAGTTTACCCCTTTGTATGTCATGCATATATATGCATGTTTACCCCTTTTATGATATGAGTAACATATGCAAGTTCATCCCTTTTTAGACCTATGACATGTATGCAAGTTTATCCCTTTATGATAGGTCTATGACATGAATATCTATGCAAGTTACCCTCTTTATGACATATGTGATTCATGCAAGTTTGGGTTGGTTATTTATGCTAGTTGGGTTTGATGTTATGGTCATATATGCAAGTTGACACCTTTAAAACCCATGTTGATGCTAATGTTATGCTAAGTTGAACCCATTGTATTTGTGATGAGTCATCCCTTTTAAGTATGTCATGTTAGCGTATTACGTGGGGAACGATGGGGTTAATATTCATGTTAACAAAATTGTGGTGAAATTGGTATGATGTTGCACACCATAAGTGGATGGACATAATTGAGTCAATTATGTACATCATTAAATTGGAATTAATTAGGGAAAATTAATTCAAAATATGGGGGTGATTAATTAGGTGTAATTAATCGACTAAGACACAAGGTTGGACCCTTTTGTAGCATAAGACTGCCCGGACCCGACCGGCAAATCCAGCGGCTACAAATGATTGGCCCAATGTGAGAGGTCTTAGGCATAAACTAAATACGTGACAAGTGTAAAGACACGAGGTTAGACTCTGTTTTGGCGTAAGGCTGCCCGGACCCGACCGGCAAATCCAGCTGCCATAAAAGACAGTCTAATGTGAGAGGTCTTTACAAAGGTTACGTTCTTAATCAATTAAGAAACACTTAACCAGATAAGCATGTAGTGGGGCATGAGGGGTTAAGTGGGTGCCTTGGGTGGCATGTGGAAATCAAGTAAGTGCCTTGGGTGGCATGTGGAAATCTAGTGGGTTGCCTTGGGTGGCAATAGAAAATACGATTAGAATACTTAACCAAGTGGAAACATGTAATGAAACATGAATAAAGGGTTAAGTGGGATGCACTAGAAAAGGGACAAGCTTAGGTGGGTAGCTTGTGGGAGCCCATTTCAACCAGTAACCCAAAACGTATCTTTGTGGGCTCGACCCATGTCGAGGACGGGACACGCGTACTGGGCTTGACTATAAGTGGCCAAAACGGGTTAGCGGTGGCAACGCAAGTCCAACGGGTTTCATATACGTGTTTGGGCCCGGGCTGGTAGGTAAGACGTTGTTGCATCTTGTAGGTATAAGCTGTGCACCGTTGGTTGTATCGGGTTGCCACTTTGGGGAGTGATACACCCCACTGTGGGGCCAGCACGGGTATCTACGTTAGGGAACCGATCGCTTGGGGAGTAGTGGGTACACCTAGTGGAGATAGGGGCAGACGACACCTATGTGGTCAGCTAGGGGTACACGAAACTACTAGTTAATTTTTCTAAGTCCTGGGTGGGATCAACCTTTAAGTAGGAATGACTGGTGTGGTGTAGTGTAGTAATTACCCTTGGGTGGGTAGATGCGTCTTTACCGATATCTTAGTTCATCCTATGTCTAGTTTGCTGCTTAGTGTAGTCATTTATCCCCAGTCATTACCATACCAAGTTTATATCATACCCTAATTACTTCAATGATTGTATTGTTAAAGTTATAGGACTCGCTCAGACTTATGTCTGACCCCGTTGTTTTTATCTTTTTCCCCCTCAGGTCCTCAGGTTGGGCCTAGCACTAGTGGGCTTTGATCAGATTGCTTTATCTATCTTTTGGAGCTTGGACCATTGATGTAAAGCTCAGCTTATCTTTTCTATTATGGCTATTAGTTATGTAGTGGGATTATGTACTTATGTTTTTATCAGGATGGATATTTAGTACTTGACTCTTGTTTTATGGTTTTGTAACCAAACATATTTACCTTCTGCTGCAATGAAATGATGTTTTAGTTAACAAGTATTATTTATATATGTCTTGTTGTAATTTTTCTGTTCTATATTCACTTAAAATACTCCACCGAAGTTAAGGCATTCCCTTGTGAGTGACCTTAGCGGGTGTGGGGTGTTACATTTGGTTTCAACTATTGTGTTTTGACAAAAATGGATAGTTTGTTTTAGTTAATGTGTTTTGATAAAAATGTATATTTTGTTCAACAATTCTAATTTGACGAAAATGAATGTTTTTATTCCAACTATACCAATTGACAAAAATGAATGTTTTTGTTCAATTAAACTATAATGACCAAAAATGAATATTTTTGTTTAACAATTATACATTGACAAAAATGAGTATTTTTGTTTGACTATTCTATATTGACAAAGATGCTAATGTTCGTTTGATAATTCTAATACGACAAATTGAAATTGTTTGTTTTGACAAATCTAATGCGATAAAAATGATTATGTTTGTTTTGCTAAATCTAATGCGAAAAAAATGATAATGTTTGTTTTGTTAAATTATTAAGCAAAGGTGATAACTTTTGTTATCCTTTTATTTTAATCCTTTTTATTCTAAACTTCTTATTCTAATCTTTTTGACACAAATGTTAAATTTGTCTCAATAACATGTTTTGACACAAATGATAACTTTTATTTCAATTTACATATTTTGACAAAAATCTATATTTTTATTTCAATAATCATGTTTTGATAAAAATGTTAGTTTTATTTCAACTAACATATTTGACAAAAATAACTATTTTTATTTCATATAAAATGACAACAAAAATGATACTTTCAACTCTTCTATTTTTATTGCATATAAAATGTAAATAAAAATGCAACTTTAAAATCTATTCTTTTCATTACAACTAAAGTGACAATAAAAATGTTTCTTTTGTATCAATTCTTTTTATTGTAACAAACTTGACAATAAAAATGTTATTTTTAAATCTATCCTTTTTATTATAACTAAATTGACAAATAAAATGTTGCTTTGAATCCATTCTTTTCATTGCATATAAAATGACAATAAAAATGTTACTTTTTAATCTACACTTTTTATTGTATATAAAATGACAATAAAAATGTTACTTTTAAATCTCAACTCTATTTCATTGTAACTAATTGAAAATAAAAAAGAAATCTTTTATTCCAATTCTAATCTTTGTAACTAATTGAAAAAAAATTACTCTTTTGTTTCTAATCCTTCTTAATAAAAAAAATGTATATTCTTGTTTCATCTTTTTAAATGACAAAACTGAATATTTTTGGTCTATTCTCTTTAAATGGAAAAATGAATATTTTGTCTCATTCTTTTTAAATTTGACAGAAATGAACATTTTTTTATTTCCATCTATTAAATTTGACAAAAATGAATGTTTTTATCTACTCCTTGAATCTAATTTCCTAATTAACATAAATGTTAATTACCACCATCTAATAAACAAATGATAATATTATATGAATCTAATTTTATAATTAACATTAATGTTGATTACAACAATCTAATAACAATGAATCTGTTAGACCAAAATCTGGGCCTAACACCTAAATGCAGATCATAGATCATAGAATGCAGAAAATGATAAATAAGAGGAGACACACGAAGTTTTTATAGTGGTTCGACTGTAGATGTAGCCTACGTCCACTTTATAATCTTATTGTTTTACTGACAGATTACAAGAATCGGTTATATGCAGACACACAATCCGTGTGTTAATTGGGATTACAAGAGGAGAATTTATGTGTAGAAAGGTGCAAAGTCCTTGCAATCGATAATGACAGAGGCTGTCTAGATGTAGGAGAAAGTCTCATCCAAAAAGTCAGAGAAAATCCCCTTAAAATTCCATGTAAAGGTGTATTTATAGCTGTAGGAGAGCTTCTGGGAAGACCGGTTCGTGATGGGGTATGTGGCATCCGATCCGGAAAAGTAGGAGGAAGATGTGGCATGAGAACAGGTCAAAACAGTGCGTGTATCAGCAGGTGTAGGGGTCGGTTCGTGGTCATGGGATCGGATCGTGATATGGGCTTCATGAACCGAGGTCTGATCATGAGCTGTATGGTGAAGCTGGTGTGTCACGAGCGGGTCGTGATCAGGAGGTGTACCACGAATGGGTCATGGTCTGAGGGTGTGCCACGATTCGAGGGGGAGATCTGATGAAGGGAGAATTGAGGATACACCACGAGCCAAAGAGGATGCACTAGCCGTACTCCGATCATGTGACGCTTCGTCGCTTTATCCAGGAAATTGTCGGATTACACCCATTCACGAATACGGGCGTAACTTTCAAACCGTTAGCCCGATTGAGCCAAACCAAAGCTCACACTGAAGATAATTCGGAGATCTACTAAAGTTATAAAGCTCAGCTCTGTAATTGCTGTTTTCGGGCCCAAAAGAGGTCATCTGATAGGAGTTTCAGGCCTTTCTTTGTTCGTGATGCGACTTTGACCAAACCACTGCCTTTCTTCTGATGTTGTTCTACATATCCGAGCGCGATGCTTTCTAGATATTCAGTGTGACAGCTTTTACCAAAAAGTATGTCAACATGTTTGCCCCCCAGAACATATCTTGCTGGTTGAAGGAAGATGTGTTCTGGACAATCTGAGAAATCCAAACCTAGAATGCGACGATCACGCCGGATCGTATTAAGGCCAGAAAACCGATGATCACACGGGATCGTATTAAGGCCAGAAAAATCCAAGAAGACCAGAAGTTTGTACCTGCAAGAAGATAAAACAAATAATGCAAGAATATTTCCTAGATGGCCTTACCGGAGTAAACCATCCGAGGAGATGTTAGAGGGGTTCCTAGACAGTCTTACCGGAGTAAGACTAGCAAGGAAATGCCATGAAAGTTCTAAGACGGCCTTACCGGAGTAAGACGACCAAGGAAAAGCACATGAAGTTCCAAGACGGCCTTACCGGGGTAAGACGACCAAGGAAAAGCACATGAGAATTGGTTTATACTGGACGATCTAGTTGGGAGCCGGAGCTCATGTTTGTACTAGACGGATCCAGTTGGGAGCTGGAGCTCAATGTTTATACTGGACGGATCCAGTTAGGAGCCAGAGCTCAATGTTTATACTGGGCGGATCCAGTTAGGAGCCGGAGCTCAAGAGTGATCATTATTGATTCATGAAAGCTAAGCGGCGGTTATTCTAACCCCGAATGCGACTGGAGACTACAAGTCGGTTCCGTGCGTGTGGGCCGATGTTGCCGCGCTTATTACATACGTTGAAAAAAAAGAGGAGCGAGAAGTCGCCTAAAGACCTATAAACATGAACTACGAACCGGAGTCCGGCAAACTGAAGGGATCCCCTGAGTGGGATCAGTCGATAATATTCCCGCGATTGCTCGATCCAGGATCATTCCCTCTCCGGGGAGTCGGTGGTGGCAGCGCAGGGGCAGATGCAGGCGTTGTTGGTTGAATGACGTACTCGGGTTGCTCTCCTCGCCTGACTCGATCCTCGATAAGGTCTCGTAAATGTCTGCAGTCATCAGTGTTATGACCATCCATGTCATGAAATATGCAATGTTTGCCAGAATTGCATTGTGCTATTGTTGGTTCCCTCTTGGGAGGCCTTGGATATGAGGCAGTACCCCTGTATCTACGTAGATATTGCTCAGGGTGTCATTCAGTTCAGTGTATTTGTCGTATCTGGATTCCTCTCCGGGGTGGAGCATTACGATCATTCTTTGCATTGGCTGCTCCTTTGCCTTTTCCAGAATCTGATGGTTCTCCATCTTTGAGCATGTTTACTTCGAGGGTTTTCTTCTTGAAAGTTGCATCTTCTTCCTGCAGAAATCTATCTGCTTCAAGGTAGAATTCGCGGAGATTTCGTGGTGGATCTCGGTACAAGGATTTTTGTAACACCCCGTGAATTTTATAACGTTAAGCTTCAAAAATTAAAGTATAATTAATTCTAAATGAAAAATTTTAGGGAAATGGGTTACGCCATTGCGTTCATCTCGGAATTCTGCTTGAGATAGAGTCCGAGTTTGCGTGAATCGGACTCCGTATGAAGGAGTTATGGCCTTCGGAAGTTTCAGAATAAAATTTAAATTCAAACAGCTTAGTTTAAAATTTAAAATTTCGAAAATAGGTTCAAACTGGGCTGGGCGGGAAAATTCCCGCCCAGAGACTAGGTCGACCATAGGGTCGACCATGGTGTCCACCTGGTCACCCCAGGTCGACCATAGTGTCGACTTGGTCCCCCCAGGTCGACCATAGTGTCGACCTGTGTGTCAACCTGCCTGGTCGACCTGGCTGGCTAGGTCTGGTTCTGGCTTGAAATTATGTGGCTCTGTGTATCACTAGGGCTGACGTGTCACCTCTTGATTGGCTCTTTGAACTTTGTATGGCCTAGATTCCTCCTGTCTTCATCTGACGGCTCAAAACAATTTAAAAATCTATAAATACACCCTAAGTCTCAACTGAAAATTCACACAAAAAAATAGAATGGGAGTCGTCAAGCCGCTAGTGAGGAATTGAGCATAGCCGTCAACAGAGAAAATCCTAAGAGACGAATCATATTAAGAAGAAGGTTAAAGTTTAATCAAATTTATCAACGCAACGTTAGTCTACCCAAAGGAGTGCATCTCAGTTTCAAAATTCAGAATCAAGAATTCAAGATTCTGCATTCGTTGTAAGTATAGTGACCTTTTAGAATATGAATAAAAAACTATGATGTGATTTGATGTAAACGAAAATAGAATTGTGTTGTATAAATTCTGTGTATTGTAATGGTTATATCATGACTTATATATTGATGTTTGCGGCATAAGTTGGTTGATGCAAGCCTATTGAACAATTGTATATGAAAACAATGGCATTTGCAAGTTTGTGGCAAAAACTAGAAATTTATCCCTTTATGTATATGGCGATGGCATGAACTATGTATATTTCCTTAGCCTAAATTAGAAACTATGTAAACATGTTCTAGATTTGAAACCTTTTATGCCTACATGACCCAAAACCTATGATGTCATTTTTATGTTTATTTGCAAGTATAATTGGATCTATGTCAGGTATCGTTTGGGTTTCATAAACTATGCAAGTTTATGTTTATTTGCAAGTATAATTGGATCTATGTTAAGTACCGTTTGGGTTTCATAAATTATGCAAGTTCATGTTGAAATAGGCTAAATGATAAGATGTAAAAATTGTACATTTTGGTGAATATTAAACATGCTAGTTTTGTGGTCGACATTATGCCAAGTTCAACATGTTTAAACACAAGTTTGTATTAGCCTAAACTATGCCAACTTACTTAGTTATACCTTGATTTGAATGCAAGTTCACATGACCCATCATTTATGTTAGTATCTCTAAATTGCAAGTTCATGCGCCACACACACCCTTATATGTTGTAAAATATTACATGTTATTAATTTTCCCCTTTTCTCACGTTTATAAAGTTGAGCTGAATAATGTCGAGCCCAACATTTGTTATAGTGTTGCGAACGTTACAAACGGGGGTAATAACGTTGGGTGTAAAACATGGGAAAAAAATATATGTTGGCATGTCTGGCACATGCCAATGACAATGACATTTTAGCGGTATGAATTGATATACCCAAGAATAAAAGATATGACATTTACATATATAATTGAGAAGTAATAAAATATGTAAATTTAGAAAACACGATATGCTCAACCCGAGGTTGGATTGAGTTGTGATGTAAACCTTCCCGGAACCGCCCGGCTGTCCAGTAGTCACAACAATACCTATCCAATGTGGGTGGTTAAGCATTGAGCCCAATAAGGACCCGAGGTTAGACTGAGCTACAGTGTAAACCTGCCCGGAACCGACCGGCATATCCAGTAACCGTAGCAATACCTGTCTAATGTGAGTGGTCAGGTGCTCCTAAGAGGCTAAGGACAGATGGTAGGGTTAAGTCAACTATAACACTTAACCAAATTCAACATGTTAACAAGAATTGATGGGTGGAGTTAGGTAAGTACAGACACTTAACCACTTAACATGTTTGACTAGAAAATCCTGGTAACGAGGGACCCGTTTCAGCAGTAACCCAACTTAGGTATCAACGGTACCGTGAAACTAGGCAGGGTGGGCACGATTACTGGGCTGATTGTAAGCGGTCAAACGATGGTGGTGGGTGCACAGTGTAGGTCTAACGGGGTGCGGGCGTGCACACACTTCGGAGCAGACAACCAGGGTACTGGGGACACCAGTAGTATAACCTATGCCTTCTAGAATTTGTGTCGGGGCCGCCACCATGGGTCTTGATACACCCCGTGGTGGGACCAGCATAGGTATCTACAATTCTTGGGGGCCGTATGACACATGTTAACGCGAGTAGGAGCCGATCTTTTAATAAGAATGGGGATCACTTCACCCTCACCATGGGGTTCCAGTTAAAATAAGCTCTAGTAGGTGCATAGATATAGTATGGGTGCGATAGTATATTCGGTTCTAAGCGACACTTCCTTAGCTTGTGACACTTTCCTATTTTTAGTATATATCTATCATGCCCTTTTCTTATTCACATACTGAAGAGTTACTAAATTTACGCAGGCTTTATGTCTGACTCTATTTTCCCTTCGTCTTCTTTTCTTTCATCCCCCCCCCCCAGGTCCACAGGGAGGAAACAGCTCAGCTCAGTCAGGCTCTGTACAAGCTCCAAGACCGTAGATGTATGATTTGGATCTCTTTTGCTCGGATTATGGCTTTGGATATCACTATGGGGATTTTTGTCACTTTATTTATGTTTTATGCTTCTTTAATAATCAAGACAGTTATGAGGTTGTAATGTTGGAAGTATTTTGAGACAATTATGAAATGTTTTGTTTTGAACACGTATTGATGAAATAAAAGTTTGTTTGGTTTTTCCACTGTTTAAAATATGTGTATTTTTATATGTCTTGAGTTTATCTGTGGCTTTTACTTATATACCTCCACCAAAGTTAAGGCATTCCCTTTGTGAGTGACCTTAATGGAGGTGGGGTGTTTCACTTGGCATCAGAGCATAGGTTTACCAGACAAGATAAAAGTTTTTGAAATTGTTTTCAACAGAAAGTTTAAAGAAGCATTTTTCAAGAAAAAGTGTTATATTTATAAAAAAGCCAAAATCCCACAAAGTCATATGCACTATCTCATTCTATCCTTCGTTTTGTATCTTTCCTTTCTGTTTCAGCATGTCTGGAGACCTTAATCTCCCGGAAGGAGTGCCGATTCCTGGCTGGTTTAGGAGGTACTTAGAAGCAAAGGCCAGTGGCGTAGGCCCAGCAAACATCCCTCCTCCAGTGGTCGCGGTTCCTCCTCCTCCACCTCCTCGTGGAAATGCCTTCGCAAAAACATGTAGGGACTTCAAGGCTATGGGCGGAAAAGACTTTTATGGGACAGAATCTTTTGCAGGAGCAAGAAACTGGTTAAAGGAGACTGAGGATCTGTTTGTCATCTTTGGAGTTGATGATAGGCAAGAGATACAACTAGCTGTATGGTTGCTTAAGGATGAAGCTTCCTATTGGTGGGAAGTTACCAATGCTCAGAGGGCGGTGGAAACATGGGAAGACTTCAGGACAAGGTTTGAGATGAAATTCCTCTCCCAAGCAGAAAGAAGTCTGCAAATGGAGAAGTTTCTAACTCTGAAACAGGGAATCATGACGATCAGGGAATATGTTAATCAGTTTAATCAGCTGGCCAGATTTGGGCTAGACTTAGTAAACACCCAACACAAGAAGGCACTTCGCTTCGTCAAGGGTTTGAATGTGCCTCTACACAGCCTTGCCATGACCCATGTATCCACGGGAGCGACTTATGAAAGCCTGGTGGACATGGCGTTGCTACACGAGGAAGACCACGGCAAGAAAGAAACTATGGTGGAAGAGAAGAAAGAGGGTCTACAAGCAAAGAAAACAGACTTCAAGAAAGGAGGGAAGAACAATAAGCCCCGTGAGAAGAGAAGGTGCAATTTCTGTGGCATTGTGGGCCATATATCAAAAGACTGCCGGAAAAGGAAGGCGAAGATGGGTGGTTGCTTCCTTTGTGGAGAGACTGGGCACCAAGCTAAGGACTGCCCAAAGAAGAAAGGGCAGTGACAGAAAGCCGGATCCACTTCAGGGGGTCAAGTTCATGCGCTAGTGGCACCTCAGCAGGAACGAGGTAGTAATATTTCTGTAGAAAGTGTAGTCTATCTTTATGATCATCCAGTTTGTACACTTTTTGACTCTGGCGCGTCACACTCTTTTATTTCATCTGCCTTAGTAGAATCTCTGCATCTAGACACTAGTATGGTAGAAGATTCCATAGTAGTTTCAAATCCAATTGGGGGCTCCGCTTACTTGTCAATGGTTTGTTTGGGTTTGAAAATCTCTATTCTCAGCATTGAGTTTAGTCGTAATGCCTTTGTTTTGGGCTTTTCGGGATATGGTTTGATCTTAGGCATGGATTGGTTATCCAGTAATGGTGCCATCCTTGATTGTGAGAAAAGAGTAGTTAGACTCTTGACTCGGCTTGGTAACACTCTAGAAATTTCTTGTAATCCCTTGAATGCTGTTATGCTTAGTTATCTAGAGTCGCTTGATGCTTCTGATGAGAATTTGCAATCAGGTAGAGTAGTCTGGGAATATCCGGATGTCTTTGAGGAGGTGAAAGGCTTACCTCCGAGGCGGGAAATGGACTTCCGTATATATCTTGTGGATAACGCAAAGCCTGTAGCTTTAACTGTCAGACACATGGCTCCAAGAGGGAGAAAGAAGCTCAGTAAGCAGGTTAAAGAACTTCTCGAAAAAGGGTTCATTAGACGAAGCATTTCGGAATGGGTTGCTCCAGTGGTGTTCGTAACCAAAGCGGACGGTTCGCTTCACCTTTGCGTCGACTATAGGGAATTAAACAAATTGACCAAGAAAAATAGGCACCCTCTTCCCCGAATCGACGATTTGTTTGATCAGCTTGTAGGTGCAACGGTCTTCTCCCAACTTGATCTGGTAACTGGGTTTCATCAGCTAAGAGTAGCTGAAGATATCAATGATAAAACGACATTCAGAACCCCAGACGGTTTCTTCGAGTGGCCTGTCATTCCTTTCGGCTTGACAAACGCACCCGCTTATTTCATAGACCTAATGAGCAGGGTGTTCAGAGAATTCCTCAACAAATTCGTGGTTGTTTTTGTAGACGATATTTTAATCTTCTCAAAGAATGAGGAAGAACATGCTCAGCATCTGAAAGAAATCATGGAAACTCTCCGTTCACACCAGCTAAAAGCCAAATTCTCCAAGTGCCACTTTTGGAAAAAGGAGGTAAGATTTCTGGGGCGTATAGTGTCCAAAGAAGGGTTGGCCGTGGACCCCGCGAAAGTGGTGGCAGTGCAAGATTGGAAGACACCAAGAAATGCAACCGAAGTTCGAAGCTTTCTTGGGCTAGCCGGTTTTTACCAAAAGTTTATTAGGGATTTCGCGAAAATCTCAGCCCTACTCACAAGACTAACAAAGAAGAATCTGGCATTCACTTGGGATTTGGACTGCGAGTTTGCTTTCCAACGATTAAAAAGGGCTCTTACAACAGCCCCAGTTCTGACTTTGCCAGATGGAAGCAAAATGTTCATAGTATACACGGATGCATATGGAACGGGACTAGGCACTGTTCTAATGCAAGAAGGAAGGGTATTAACTTATGGCGGAAGACAATTGAAAGTTCATGAAAAGAACTACCCAACCCACGATCTCGAGTTAGCCGCCATCGTCTTTGCGCTTAAGTCTCGGCGCCATTATCTCCTAGGTGAGAAGTTCGAATAATACACTGACCATAAATCATTGAAATATCTCCTATCGCAGAAGGATCTTAACTTGAGGCAACAAAGATGGATGGAGTTTCTTGCCTCGTATGACTTTGAAATTTTCTATACTCCCGGAAAAGGCAATGTAGTAGCCGACGCGTTGAGCCGAAAGAAACTGACCTTAAGCTCGCTCTTTGTGGAAAGGCAAAGCTTGGAGTACATAGCCAGTTTTAACTTCAGGCCCTCCTCAGATTTTGTACCAGGTTTGTTAGCATCTCTCGAAGTACGCCCTACTCTCTTGGACTCAATAGGGGTTGCACAACGTGAAGACCCTCAGCTTGTTGATGTGATTGATAAACTTATTAGGGGTGAAACTTCTAGTCACCTCATTAGATACGCCATCGATGATAGGGTTGGCTGAGTCGAGATGGAAGGTTATGCGTCCCACAAGCAAGGGAGTTGACAAAGAAGGTTCTCGAGGAAGCGCATCATTCCAAGATGACTATACACCCTAGCAGTGATTAGATGTACAAGGATATAAAAAGGACTTTCTTTTGGAACGGCATGAAACAAGACGTGGCAAATTTCGTTTCTAAGTGCATGACCTGCCAACGGGTCAAGGCAGAACAGAAGAAGCCTGGAGGACTACATCATCCTTTAGAGGTCCCATAGTGGAAGTGGGATAGTATTTCAATGGACTTCATTGATGGACTGCCTAGGTCGAGAAGAGGCAACACTAGCATTTGGGTAATAGTGGATAGGCTTACTAAGAGCGCCCACTTCATGCCTATCAAGAGTAGAAGGACTGCCGCATCTCTAGCATCTCTTTATCTTAAGGAGATAGTTCGACTTCATGGGATACCCTCCAGCATTGTTAGTGACCGAGACCCTATCTTCACAAGTGAGTTTTGGCGGAGTCTGCAAGAAGCTGTAGGCACACAGTTATGTTTGAGCACGGCCTATCACCCCCAAACCGATGGCCAGACGGAAAGGGTGAATAGAGTTTTAGAGGATCTTTTGAGACTTTGCGTTCTTGACTTTGGAGGGACTTGGGAGGATCACCTTCCTTCAGTGGAATTTACCTACAACAACAGCTACCAAGCTACCATCGGTATGGCACCCTTCGAAGCCTTGTATGGAAGACCGTGCAAATCACCAACTTGTTGGTGGGAATCTACAAATAGGCTTATACTTGGGCCAGAAATGATTCGAGAGACTTCGGAGAAAGTGGGCCTGATACGAAGGAGGATGAAGACTGCCCAAGACAGACAGAAATCCTATGCCGACAAAAGAAGGACCGACCTTGAATTTGAGGTTGGGGACAGGGTTTTCCTGAACGTATCTCCTTTAAGGAACGTCGTTCGCTTTGGATCCGCAGGAAAGCTAGCACCAAGATTTGTAGGACCGTTTCCTATCATCGAGAAGGTTGGGAAGATGGCCTATAGACTAGAGCTACCCGAGAGACTGGCCAGAGTTCACAACGTCTTTCATGTTTCTCACCTCCAGAAGTGTTTGCATGAGTCTGCGGAAGTGGTGGAACCTAGCATTCTAGAAGAAGCCGAAGTGGAACGTGAAGCAACTGTGAGGAGAGTTCCAACCCGCATCTTAGGAACTGAAGTGAAAAAGCTACGCAACCGCGAAGTCAAACTCGTTAAAGTTCAGTGGAGCGACGCCGAGGAAGACGCGATTTGGGAAACTAAGGACAGAATACGCGCTGCCTACCCTCTTCTTTTTTAGGGTACATCTTTGATCTCTCTTTTTCCTTAAGTTATGCTTTATCTATCTTTTTTTAGGTATATCTCCTCAGTCCTTTTCCTAACTCCTTAGGTAGAAAACAAATGGATGCAAAAATGTATTTGAAAACATGTTATGGATGATGGCTGCAAATGGTTGCTAGTGATTGCTAGTGGTTTCTCGTGGATGCATATACACACACACCCTAGGTTATAGATCGGCTCAGTCACTTCATATTGCATATGCATATATGTATTCTCATTTGTATATGGTTGAAACTTGATATGCTATGATATGGTTGTAGCATTTGTATGAATAGTTGTGCACTCATGTAGAATTATGAATAGGAAAAATTTGCATACATAATGTATTCATGACACTGACATGATTCGCATTAAGGAGGTCAACTGAATCAGTAGACTGCCTGATTTCAGAATTAGATAAGGACATGTACACACACTATGCATATGATCATGAAGCATTAGAAGTCTTTTAAGGACAGTAGATACCTGTGTTTGTTGGATGAGTAGATGGACTGTTGGATGGTAGGACATACATTCTTCCTAACTTGAAGATTTCAGGGACGAAATCCTTTTAAGGGGGAGAATGTAACACCCTGTGAAGTTTATAACGTTAAGCTTCACAAATTAAAGTATAATTAATTCTAAATGAAAGAATTTAGGGAAATGGGTTACGCCATTGTGTTCGTCTCGGAGGTCTGCTTGAGATACAGTCCGAGTTTGCGTGAATCGGACTCCGTATGAAGGAGTTATGGCCTTCGGAAGTTTCAAAATAAAATTTAAATTCAAACAGCTCAGTTTAAAATTCTAAATTTCGAAAATAGGTTCAAACTGGGCTGGGCGGGAAAATTCCCGCCCAGAGACCAGGTCGACCATAGGGTCGACCATGGTGTCGACCTGGTCACCCCAGGTCGACCATAGTGTCGACTTGGTCCCCCCCAGGTCGACCATAGTGTCGACCAGCTTGGTCGACCTGGCTGGCTAGGTCTGGCTTTGGCTCGAATTTATGTGGCTCTGTGTGTCACTAGGGCTGACGTGTCACCTCTTGATTGGCTCTTTGAACTTTGTATGGCCTAGATTCCTCCTGTCTTCATCTGACGACTCAAAACAATTTAAAAATCTATAAATACACCCTAAGTCTCAACTGAAAATTCACACAAAAAAATAGAATGGGAGTTGTCATGCCGCTAGTGAGGAATTGAGCATATCCGTCAAGAGAGAAAGGCCTAAGAGACGAATCATATTAAGAAGAAGGTTAAAGTTTAATAAAATTTATCAACGCAATGTTAGTCTACCCAAAGGAGCGCATCTCAGTTTCAGAATTCAGAATCCAGAATTCAAGATTCTGCATTCGTTGTAAGTATAGTGACCTTTCAGAATATGAATAAAAAACTGTGATGTGATTTGATGTAAACGAAAATAGAATTGTGTTGTATAAATTCTGTGTATTGTAATGGTTCTATCATGACTTGTATATTGATGTTTGCGGCATAAATTGGTTGATGCAAGCCTATTGAACAATTGTATATGAAAACAATGGCACTTGCAAGTTTGTGGAAAAAACTAGAAATTTATCCCTTTATGTATATGTCGATGGCATGGACTATATATTCCCTTAGCCTAAATTAGAATATATGTAAACATGTTCTAGATTTGAAACCTTATATGCCTACATGATCCAAAACCAATGATGTCATTTTTATGCTTATTTGCAAGTATATTTGGATCTATGTCAAGTATCGTTTCGGTTTCATAAACTATGCAAGTTTATGTTTATTTGCAAGTATAATTGGATCTATGTTAAGTATCGTTTGGGTTTCATAAACTATGCAAGTTCACGTTGAAATAGGCGATATGATTAGATGTAAAAATTGTACATTTTGGTGAATATTCAACATGCTAGTTTTGTGGTCGACATTATGCCAATTTCAACATATTTAAACACAAGTTTGTATTAGCCTAAACTATGCCATTTCATATTTCACTTACTTAGTTATACCTTGATTTGAATGCAAGTTCACATGACCCATCATTTATGTTAGTATCGCTAAATTGCAAGTTCATGCGCCACACACCCTTATATGTTGTAAAATATTACATGTTATTGATTTTCCCCTTTTGTCACGTTCATAAAGTTGGGCTGAATTGTGTCGAGCCCAATATTTGTTAAAGTGTTGCGAACGTTACAAACGGGGGTAATAACATTGGGTGTAAAACATGGAAAAAAAAATGTATGTTGGCATGTTTGGCACATGCCAATGATAATAACATTTAAGCGGTATGAATTGATATACCCAAGAATAAAAGATATGACATTTACATATATAATTGAGAAGTAATAAAATATGTAAATTTAGAAAACACGATATGCTTAACCCGAGGTTGGATTGAGTTGTGATGTAAACCTGCCCGGAACCGCCCGGCTGTCCAGTAGTCACAACAATACCTATCCAATGTGGGTGGTTAAGCATTGAGCCCAATAAGGACCCGAGGTTAGACTGAGCTACGGTGTAAACCTGCCCGGAACCGACCGGCATATCCAGTAACCGTAGCAATACCTGTCTAATGTGAGTGGTCAGGTGCTCCTAAGAGGCTAAGGACAGATGGTAGGGTTAAGTCAACTATAACACTTAACCAAATTCAACATGTTAACAAGAATTGATGGGTGGAGTTAGGTAAGTACAGACACTTAACCACTTAACATGTTTGACTAGAAAATCCTGGTAACGAGGGACCTGTTTCAGCAGTAACCCAACTTAGGTATCAACGGTACCCTGAAACTAGGTAGGGTGGGGCACGATTACTGGGCTGATTATAAGCGGTCAAACGACAGCGGTTGGTGCACAGTGCAGGTCTAACGGGGTGCGGGCGTGCACACACTCCGGAGCAGACAACCCGGGCACTGGGGACACCAGTAGTATAACCTATACCTTCTAGAATTTGTGTCGGGGCCGCCACCATGGGTCTTGATACACCCCGTGGTGGGACTAGCATAGGTATCGACAATTCTTTGGGACCGTATGACACATGTTAACATGAGTAGGGGCCGATCTTTTAATAAGAATAGGGATCACTTCACCCTCACCATGGGGTGCCAGTTAAAATAAGCTCTAGTAGGTGCAGAGATACAGTATGGGTGCGATAGTATATTCCGTTCTAAGCGACACTTCCTTAGCTTGTGACACTTTCCTATTTTAAGTATATATCTATCATGCCCTTTTCTTATTCACATACTGAAGAGTTACCAGATTTACTCAGGCTTCATTTCTGACTCTATTTTCCCTTCGTCTTCTTTTCTTTCGTTCCACCCCCTCAAGTCCACAGGGAGGAAACAACTCAGCTCAGTCAGGCTCTGTACAAGCTCCAAGACCGTAGATGTATGATTTGGATCTCTTTTGCTCGGATTATGGCTTTGGATATCACTATGGGGATTTTTGTCACTTTATTTATGTTTTATGCTTCTTTAATAATCAAGACAGTTATGAGGTTGTAATGTTGGAAGTATTTTGAGACAATTATGGAATGTTTTGTTTTGAACACGTATTGATGAAATAAAAGTCTGTTTGGTTTTTCCACTGTATAAAATATGTGTATTTATATCTGTCTTGAGTTCATCTGTGGCTTTTACTTATAAACCTCCACCAAAGTTAAGGCATTCCCTTTGTGAGTGACCTTAATGGAGGTGGGGTGTTCCAATTTTTTAAACTCCGAGTTATCTAGAACACTAGATACTGCTGCCATAAGTACCATCGATGGTTCATGGCGATCAACTAATGCTGCTGCAACGTTGAATCTTTTCAGGAATGAACGCAGAGTTTCTCTGGGCCTCTGCTTGATTGTGGTGAGGGACATGACATTCTTGGGTCGTGCGATGTGGACCCAAAATGGTTCAAGGAAGCGGGCGACCAACTTGTTCCAACTGCTGATCGATTAAGTTTCTAGCTGTCGAATCCACATGGTTGCTATATCAGTTAGAAAGAGGGGAAAACATTTAGCCATGACGTTTTCCGATGCTAATTGAACTTCTATATTTCGTTTGTAGCGCATCAAGTGCATAGTAGGATCTGTCCTACCATTGTAGGGCTCCAATTGTGGAATCTTGAAATCTGGTGGAGTGCGAGAATTCCTAATTTCTTGAGTGAATAAGTTGTGATTGACGTCATCCACGTCATTCTTATAGGTACGGAATCTCGAGAGGCGTTGAATCAGATCGGCGAGTCGATTGCCTTCAAAAAGCTATTGCAAACTACCAAAATCAAAGTTGGTGCCCCCAGCGTTGAATGCAGGAGAGGATGGAAGCTGTTGGTGAGCTGTTGCTTGGGGATCGCGGCTCGCGGATCGCAGATCGAGGGTAGCGACCCGACCCGGTTTAAGGGGGTCGGTTCGTGAGGCAGGTTCGTGAAGGCCGGATCGTGGTACGTGGAGACCGGATCGTGGTTCGTGGGGAGCGAACTGAGGAGGGGCGATCCGACCCGGTGTAGGTGGCCTGTCATGAGCCGATCCCTGCTGCAATTGAGTGAGAGTTTATGCTCTGGTATGCATCCGATTTGTAGCTGAAGTCGGTCACTGTGCATTTCCAATAACGAGGGGGTTGCCTCCGAGTCCATGTGATGCCCGAGCCGCTTATGTGGCTTCATTTCCAATGACTTGAGCATTGCTCGACCTTCCATCCATCCGAGCGAAGAATTGGTTGATCATTTCCTGTTGTTTCTGGAGGAGATCATCTTGCCATTCCATCTGATCTCTCAGTTCAGCGAGAACTCCGTCCATCTCGTCTTTGGTCAAGTATGCAGAAAGATCCCCATGAGAGGAAGCTTCCCGGCTTGCCTCGTTCCTTGTGTCTTCAACGTCAGCATCATCGGCATGAGCAGAAGTTCCAGTCTTCTTCCTTTTGTTCACCATTGAGTCTCCTTTCAAGCTAGAAATTGAGGTTGTCGTGTGCCCCCCTTCCTGGCATGCCAAAATGTTAGAACAAAATCTGGGCCTAACACCCAAATGCAGATCACAGATCACATAATGTAGAAAATGATAAATAAGAGGAGACACACGAAGTTTTTATAGTGGTTCGGCTATAGATGTAGCCTACGTCCACTTTATAATCTTATTGTTATACTGACAGATTACAAGAATCAGTTATATACAGACACACAATCCGTGTGTTAATTGGGATTACAAGAGGAGAATTTATGTGTAGAAAGGTGCAAAGTCCTTGCAATCGGTAATGGCAGAGGCTGTCTAGATGTAGGAGAAAGTCTCAACCAAAAAGTCAGAGAGAATCCCCTTAACATTCCATGTAGAGGTGTATTTATAGCTGTAGGAGAGCTTCTGGGAAGACTGGTTCGTGACGGGGTACGTGGCATCCGATCCGGAAAAGTAGGAGCAAGATGTGGCATGAGAACAGGTCAAAACAGTGTGTGTATCAGCAGGTGTAGGGGTCGGTTCGTGGTCATGGGACCGGATCGTGATATGGGCTTCATGAACTGAGGTCTGATCATGAGCTGTACTGTGAAGCTGGTGTGTCACGAGCGGGTTGTGATCAGGAGGTGTACCACGAACAGGTCGTGGTCTGAGGGTGCGCCACGATTCGAGGGGGGAGATCCGATGAAGGGAGAACCGAGGATGCACCACGAGCCAGAGAGGATGCACTAGCCGTACTCCGATCATGTGACGCTTCGTCGCTTTATCCAGGAAATTGCCAGATTACACCCATTCACAGATACGGGCGTAACTTTCAAACCGTAAGTCCGATTGAGCCAAACCATAGCTCACACTGAAGCTAATTTGGAGATCTACAAGAGTTACTGAGCTCAGCTCCGTAATTGCTGTTTTCGGACCCAAAAGAGGTCGTCTGATAGGAGTTTTAGGCCTTTCTTTGTTCGTGAAGGGACTTTGACCAAACCGCTGCCTATCTTCTGATGTTGTTTTACATATCCGAGCGTGATGCTATCCAGATATTCAGTGTGACAGCTTTTACCAAAAAGTGTGTCAACATGTTTGCCCCCTAGAACATATCTTGCTGGTTGAAGGAAGATGTGTTCTGGATAATCTGAGAAATCCAAACCTAGAATGCGAAGATCACGCCGGATCGTATTAAGGCCAGAAAACCGACGATCACACGTGATCGTATTAAGGCCTGAGAAATCCAAGAAGACCAGAAGTTTGTACCTGCAAGAAGATAAAACAAATAATGCAAGAATATTTCCTAGATGGCCTTACCGGAGTAAACCATCCGAGGAGATGTTAGAGGGGTTCCTAGACGGCCTTACCGGAGTAAGACTACCAAGGAAATGCCATGAAAGTTCTAAGATGGCCTTACTGGAGTAAGATAACCAAGGAAAAGCACATGAAGTTCCAAGACGGCCTTACCGGGGTAAGACGACCAAGGAAAACACATGAGAATTTGTTTATACTGGACGATCCAGTTGGGAGCCGGAGCTCATGTTTGTACTAGACGGATCCAGTTGGGAGCCGGAGCTTAATGTTTATACTGGACGGATCCAGTTAGGAGCCGGAGCTCAATGCTTATACTGGGCGGATCCAGATAGGAGTCGTAGCTCAAGAGTGATCATTATTGATTCATGAAAGCTAAGCGGCGGTTATTCTAACCCCGAATGCGACTGGAGACTACAGGTCGGTTCCGTGCGTGTGGGCCGATGTTGCCACGCTTATTACATGCGTTGAAAACAAAGAGGGGCGAGAAGTCGCCTAAAAACCTAAAAACATGAACTACGAACTGGAGTCCGGCAAATTGAAGGGATCCGCTGAGTGGGATCAGTTGATAATAATCCCTCGATTGCTCGATCTAGGATCATTCCCTCTCCGGGGAGTCGGTGGTGGCAGCACAGGGGCAGATGTAGGCGTTGTTGGTTGAATGACGTACCCGGGTAGCTCTCCTCGCCTGACCCGATCCTTGATAAGGTCTCGCAAATGTCTGCAGTCATCAGTGTTATGACCATTCATGTCATGAAATATGCAGTGTTTGCCAGAATTGCGTTGTGCTATTGTTGGTTCCCTCTTGGGAGGCCTTGGATATGAGGCAGTACCCCCTGTATCTACGTAGATATTTCTCAGGGTGTCATTCAGTTCAGTGTATTTGTCGTATCTGGATTCCTCTCCGGGGTGGAGCATTACGATCATTCTTTGCATTGGCTGCTCCTTTGCCTTTTCCAGAATCAGATGGTTCTCCATCTTTGAGAATGTTGACTTCGAGGGTTTTCTTCTCGGAAGTTGCATCTTCTTCCCGCAGAAATCTATCTGCTTCAAGGTAGAATTCGCCGAGATTTCGTTGTGGATCTCGGTACAAGGATTTTTTAAACTCCGAGTTATCTAGAATGCCGGATACTGCTGCCATCAACACCATCGATGGTTCAGGGCGATCAACTAATGCTGCTACAACGTTGAATCTTTCCAGCAATGAACGCAGAGTTTCTCTGGGCCTCTGCTTGATTGTGGTGAGGGACATGACATTCTTGGGCCGTGCGATGTGGACCCGAAATTGTTCAAGGAAGCGTGCGACCAACATGTTCCAACTACTGATCGATTAAGTTTCTAGCTGTCGAATCCACATGGCTGCTATATCAGTTAGAAAGAGGGGAAAACATTTAGCCATGACGTTTTCTGATGCCGATTGAACTTCTATATGTCATTTGTAGCGCATCAAGTGCACGGTAGGATCTGTCCTGCCATTGTAGGGCTCTAATTGTGGAAGTTTGAAATCCGGGGGATTGCGAGAATTCCTGATTTGCTGAGTGAATAAGTTGTGATTGACGTCATCCACGTCATTCTGATAGGTGCGGCATCTCAAGAGGCGTTGAATCAGATCTGCGAGTCGATTGCCTATAAAAAGCTATTGCAAACTACCAAAATCAGAGCTCGTGCCCCCAGCATTGAATGAAGGAGAGGATGGAAGCTGTTGGTGAGCTGTTTCTTGGGGATCGCGGCTCGCGGATCGCAGATCGAGGGTGGCGACCTGACCCGGTTCGAGGGGGTCGGTTCGTGAGGCAGGTTCGTGAAGGTTGGATCGTGTTCGTGGAGGCCAGCTCGTGGTTCGTGGGGAGCGAACTGAAGAGGGGCGATCCGACCCGGTGCTGGTGGCCTGTCATGAGCCGATCCCTGCTGCAGTTGAGTGAGAATTTGCACTCTAGTATCCATCTGATCTGGAGCTGAAGTCGGTTGCTGTGCATTTCCAATAACGAGGGGGTTGCCTCTGAGTCCATGTGATGCCCGAGCTGCTTCTGTGGCTTCATTTCCAATGACTTGAGCGTTGCTCGACCTTCCATACATCCAAGCGAAGAATTGGTTGATCATTTCCTGTTGTTTCTGGAGGAGATCATCTTGCCGTGCCATCTGATCTCTCAGTTCAGCAAAAACTCCGTCCATCTCGTCTTTGGTCAAGTATGCAGAAGGATCTCCATGAGAGGAAGCTTCCTGGCTTGCCTCGTTCCTTGTGTCTTCAGCGTCAGCATCATCGGCATGAGCAGAAGTTCCAGTCTTCTTCCTTTTGTTCGCCATTGAGTCTCCTTTCAAGCTAGAAATTGAGGTTGTCGTGTTCCCCCCTTTCTGGCACGCCAAAATGTTAGAACAAAATCTGGGCCTAACACCCAAATGCAGAACACAGATCTCATAATGCAGAAAATGATAAATAAGTGGAGACACACGAAGTTTTTATAGTGGTTCGGCTATAGATGTAGCCTACGACCACTTTATAATCTTATTGTTATACTGATAGATTACAAGAATTAGTTATATATAGACACACAATCCGTGTGTTAATTGGGATTACAAGAGAAGAATTTATGTGTAGAAAGGTGCAAAGTCCTTGCAATCGGTAATGGCAGAGGCTGTCTAGATGTAGGAGAAAGTCTCAACCAAAAAGTCAGAGAGAATCCCCTTAAAATTCCATGTAGAGGTGTATTTATAGCTGTAGGAGAGCTTCTGGGAAGACCGGTTCGTGATGGGGTACGTGGCATCCGATCCGGAAAGGTAGGAGCAAGATGTGGCATGAGAACAGGTCAAAACAGTGCGTGTATCAGCAGGTGTAGTGGTCGTTTTGTGGTCATGGGATCGGATCGTGATATGGGCTTCACGAACCGAGGTATGATCGTGAGCTGTATGGTGAAGGTGGTGTGTCACGAGCGGGTCGTGATCAGGAGGTGTACCACGAACGGGTCGTGGTCTGAGGGTGCGCCACGATCCGAGGGTGGGCGATCCGATGAAGGGCGAACCGAGGATGCACCACAAGCCAGAGAAAATGCACGAGCCGTACTCCGATCGTGTGACGCTTAGTCGCTTTATCCAGGAAATTGCCAGATTACACCCATTCACGGAAACGGGCGTAAAGTGTAAGTCCGATTGAGCCAAACTAAAGCTCACACTGAAGCTAATTCAGAGATCTACAAGAGTTATAGAGCTCAGCTCCGTAATTGCTGTTTTCGGGCCCAAAAGAGGTCGTCTGGTAGGGGTTTCGGGCCTTTCTTTGTTCGTGATGCGACTTTGACCAAATCGCTGCCTATCTTCTGATGTTGTTCTCCATATCTGAGTGCGATGCTATCCAGATATTCATGTGACAGATTTTACCAAAAAGTGTGTCAACAGAATCTAATGCCATAATTAACACAAATGTTAATTACAACAATCTAATAACAATGATAATTTTGTTTGAATCTATTTTATTTCTAACATGATATATTTGTTTCATCTATTTCATAACAAACATGAGATACACAAATCAATTCCGTGATTCATCGCAATCATAAAAAAATCAACACTGAAATAAATATACACACATCATCAACAAGAATTTTATATAGAATGAATATAAATTTCACAGTGAAATAATTAATTAATTTTATTTTAGAATAGAAATCTCACATTGATTTATCTGAATTTTCATAGTACTCCATTTGGGATCTGGTCTGTTCTGTGTTTTAGAGTTTTCTGATACGAGTCCAACGCTTCTGAAAGCACTGCATCTCGTTTTCGTATGAAGAAGATACGTTAATTTAAACATTGGTTACATTTTCAATATAATTAATTAAAATTAAAACCTTAATTACTCTCACTAATCCATCTTCCCCTTCGTTAATTTTTGGAAACACGTCGAACCAACCGTCGACTTCAGAACCCCCTACGCGCACACCATAGGTCCCGCCAAGCTTCAATCTGACCACCCCATTCCGGTCGCCCTTACCTCGCCTATCTCCTCCATCCCCATAGTGGAACTCGCGGCCTCCAGGTGCTGGCGATTTGGGTTCGAACGCCAATTTTGGGCTCGTTTTTCGAGCAATCCATGCCACCAGAGATGATCTTGACCGTTGATATTGTAACTCTGGTCGAGCTCTTCGATCTTGAGTTCGGAGTTTTGAAAATCATTGAGTGATTTAGGAGACAGAAGGGATAGAAGGTGGCTGCGTTTCAGCCATTGGAAATAAAGGGGGCGGCGGCTCTGTTTTCCAATTAGGGTTAGGGATTAAAATAATAATATATTTCCTCGTTTTACTTGTTATAAAGTCAGAAACCGGTTGAAATCCAAATCCGGCCTGCTCACTGCCTAACAATAGATTTTGACGTCTTTTGAATGCAATGAGACTAGTGGCGAAGCCCAATTCTGAAGTCTACAGCATGTTCCTTAAATAACGTAATATTTCAAAATAAACACGTATAAATTTCAATCTACATTTTAATTTACTAGAGTCAAATACGAACTCCAAAAATTACAGAAAAATTATATCTTTTTTTATGATACGGTCCTAAGAAAATTAATTACGTCGAATTTGGTGACTATTTGAAAAATGGCGATTGTCAAATCGATTAAATTTGACCGAAACAATTAAATCATGTTTTCTTTTGCCACACTCAGATATTGAGTCCAAAAATTATGAAAATCAGAATCCTGCACTAATTTGACATTTCGGATCCGACAAAAGCGGTTTCGTCGAAAACGGAGGTCGTTTGTAAAATGATTATTTTTAAGGGCGATATATTATATTAAAATATATATAAATTCTATAGCCACTATTCTGAATTTTAATCTGGACATAACTTTTGATTCCCGCTATTAAATTATAATTTTCGGATTCGTTGGAAAGATATTTTAAAATAGATTCTAATATTTTTGGTTTCACAAAAATCCAATTTATTTTGCATCCTGTACAGTCTCTCAAAGTTAAAATTTGAATTTTCAAACTACCGCGCTATTTCTAACTCCTTTTATAATTAAATTAAATATATTCGAAAATTAAATTAAAATTTTAATTGTTATTATTGAAAATAAATTATTTAAAATATTTAAAATCCATTAAAATTTCTAAAATAAAAATTTTAAATTGGTTCCACAATTCCGGGTTGTTACAATCTCCCCCACTTAAAATCTTTTCGTCCTCAAAAAGGAATAGAGCTGAAAGTTGTTTAACTTACCGACTCAAGTCTCCATTTTTTTATTTTATTGGTTTCAATAATTTTATTTGTTGATTAACCTTTCAAATATATATAACTTTTATATATTAAAAAATTATATTTTCTAAGGTCAGATTATACATATAATCACAAATACGTTAATTATAAACTTGTCACTCTCAACTCATTCTAGGGCATTACTAACCCTATCTCTAATGAGTTTCCTCATTCTAGGATACTACTGATCCTATCTCTAATGAGTATTCCTTTATAGGATATTACTAATCCTACCTCTGATGAGTCTTTTGTTCAGTTCTAACGAGTTGTACCCCAAAGATTTGAGCTAACTAGAGCTCTGATACCAACTGTAACGACTAGGATTTCACCTGGACTTAATCCGTCGCTAAATCGACCAAGACCATTCAAAACCTGAATACGGTAACTCTGGGAATACAAAACATCAGAACAAATAACAGAAGACTTTTATTACATTACAATAATGTTACATCAGAGTACAGAATATATCAGAGTACATGGAATATAATAATACAGCGGAAGATTAAATTACAATAAATGTAATACATTGCAGTGGAACAATCAAATTAACACAGCGGAAGACTACCAATGCTCTGGACACAGCTTTAAGCTTCGATCTAGAATCCTGCTCAATATATCTGCAAAATAAGCTACTCAACTGCCCATGTGGAAAAGAGGGCACCCGAGTTTGTAAAATGAAACAAACTACAGGTCAGTCATGGGACTAGTATGAGAAATCTTTACTTAACCTAACTAGTAATAAGGCTAATCACAGGACCATGCCGCTAACGCAGAACGTGTATACTCCATTGGATTGCCAGTTCATAAATTAAATAAAGTAATTTGTTAAAAAACAACGCAATGCTTCTTAGAAAAATGAAACCATTATAAGACTCAAGTCCCATCACATAATGCAACGCAAACGTAGGATAGAGTTTTACCTTATAATGGTCAAAAATGCTTGATACATATAAAATGAAATTTGATATTATTACTAGTGTATATATGTTTCAAAAATATTTCAATATAATGTATCAATCATAGACGGCATAGCTACCATATACTATGTCGCCATACTAGTTCTACAGTGAAAACTGTAATGTCGTATTGGAAATTGGGTTTCCATGAAGCATTAAGGCTAGGAACGATCTCCTTACCGATTCAAGACACTCTAGCAATGTCTTAGGATTCGGACGCTGGCGAACCCTTGGAGCCTGTAGGGCTGGTCCACAAATACTTTAGTGGATTAGTTATGCCTGAACACACACTTCTCGGTCCTATTGAACCTATAATACGACCATTGGCGACCGATAAATCCGAGGCATCAAAAATTCCATCATCCACATAAGTAAACTGTCAGGGTTGGTAAGTCGTTGACACCACTTCTAGCTAGAAAGAAACGTGCACACTCCCTGCATTCCCTTGCTTCGTTTCTGACTCTTACCAGAGTGAGAGGCTCGCAAGGTCACGCTATACACAAAGCTATGCCGAAATAGGCTATGCTTTGATCATCAACCACAAGGCTCTGCTTTTCAACAAAAGCCTCGATCATTTGCATCTTGGCATGCCACATTGACAACCCATGCCATGCGATCGATAACTACCAATATATAACCTCTGAGCTCGTACGTCTCAGAGAAGGGTGTTAAGTAAGAGAATAAATTCTCCGCCACCACAGATATATATTAAATAGAAATCAATTTAATTTACATGGAATGAAATTCAATGTCAGACACACATCCATTTACAAGTCCGTTCTGGGTTTGAACGAAAACAGAGACACCTTATTCCTCGTCCCATATGTCCAATACGAAAGTGAGGTGCTCGCTTATCCGGACAATCAACAAGTACGTCCGGACAAACTACAACTTTAACCCTTTACTAGTAGCTAGCCAATGTCGGGCATCAATAGTCGTCCATTCGATGTGAATATCGCCAGTCTTCATCCACCGTCTTCAATGTCTTTGACTTTAATTATCGTAATAATTATTCAGAATGGGTTAAACCCGGTCTTTCTGAATAACTCGTGTATTTATAATTAAAAATCAAGTTCTATAAAGACACATCATATGCCTCATTCCAATTCAGAATATTCTTTTAATAAAATTATTCATATTACTAGGGAAAGGTTTCCATCAACTTTATCAAAGATATATTCTTTTAAATTTATTCATAAATCTTCTTTTTAAAGATTTATCAAAACTCCAATTTGGTTTTAATATCAAAAATCATTACTTTATGATTATTCAACTTTTAAGAAATTAATCTTGTCTTCAATTGGGTTAAAGAACTAATGTCATTTAAAAACATTATTCACGATAAACCCCAAATCAGCTTCCCAAAATATGGAATTTCCACAGAAATCAAATCAATATATAATCGATATAAATTCTGTATCCGGCTAATAATATAAATGGCATAATGGCAAATCCTTTTAAATTCGATATACAGTATCAGTCTTCTTTTAGAGAAGCCTATCTCGATTATTATCAAATCGAATTTCCGTTCAATTCCAATTTAATATATATTAAATTGGAAAACTTGACTTTAGAAAAATTCTTTTTAAATCTAAATAAAAAGATTTATGAATTCTAAATCATATTTTCACTGTTAATTGGTTTAAAGAACAAATGTCGTTTAAAACACAGTTCACAATAAACCTAATTCACATATCAATTTATTCCAATTACTTAATGTAATTAGAAACTCTAATAATCTTAATTAAAAGATTTATTCTTTAATACATGGTTTAAGAATAGTGTTATTTAAGACACCATCCACAACAACCCAAAATCTAATTCCTTTATTTATTCCCAATTAAATATTAATTAATTAGAAGACATAATTAAATCTTAATTTAAAGGATTTATTCTAGTTCATTTTGATAAAAAAATATATTTTTATCTTTTGTGCCCATCGAAAACAGACAAAGAAATCATCATTTTATTCTTCATTGAATATTATTCTAAAATATTCGCTATTTAAAAATATTCTTTATATAAAAAGATTCTTTTGATAAAATATTCTTTATTTTTCAATATTCTTTACTTTAAAATATCCTTTATTAAAGGACAATCTTTATTTTAAATTATTCTTTGTTTAAAAGAAATCCTGAATCGGAATGCGACTCAATCAGTTACCATACAATTTCGGTTATATGGATTTCATACATCATATGTATATGACAACATATGATAAATAATCAGCAAACCATCCATTCAACATCCAGAATGAAGTTCACAACTATGTGAGCTTTAAAATGAAATAATAACGCTCATTGCAACCTGTCAATCTATCGATTGACATATGACTAAATACTGGGACTAGTGTACGTTAAATATCATCTCAATACCCGTGTGGGGTTTTCATCCAACAACATTTCATATAAATAAATAATTGGTTAATGAATTTAACCAATTTCTATTTCTGCTAATCATATTGATGATAATGAACAAAACATGTTTTTTTATTCCTAATGTCGGAAAAAATGTATTTGACTCGTATAATTTCCTTATACATTTCTAATGTCTAATAGAATGTAATTTATTTATATGACATTATTGCTGATGACAAATGAAAAGAAATTTTTTCTTTATTTGTATGCAAATTTCTATTTTTAATTTTAAAATAAAAGAGATAATTTTACTTGTTTATATTTCCAATGTATAACCTAAAACAAAGAAATGTTTTATTTTAAATTGCATACAAACTTTAATGTATACATTAACACATTAAAATGTCACTTTTACTTGCATACAAATTCTAAGATGTGTTGTGATAATGCGAATGATTCTTTATTTCACACACAAATTCTAATGTATGTTTTGCAAATAAAGATGATTTTTATATTTGCAATATAAATTCTATTTCAACAAAATGTATAAAAAGTGATACATCCATGCTGACAATTCTATTTTATCAAAATGAATATTTTTGTTGTAGCACATACCTATTTAACAAAAACGCTATTTGTGTTTAACTCTTTTATTTAACAAAAATGTGATTTATATCTCATTACAAATCTAATTAACAAAAATGTAATTTTTTGTTTTCAACCATAATATTTAACAAAATGTATTTTTTGTTTCAACTATTATATTTTGACAAAAGTAACTATTTGGTTCAACTAATCTATTGGGCCAAAATGTTCATTTTGACAAGAATGTGTATTTTGATTCAACTAATCTATCTTGACAAAAGTGTATATTTTGACAAAAATATATGGTTTGGTTCAACTGATCTATTTTGACAAAAATGAAAATTTTGACAAAATGTATATTTTGATTTAACTAATCTATTTCAACAAAACAATAAAGACAATGACTTTGTTTTGTTGACAAATATATTTCAACAAAACAATAAAAAAGATAACTTGGTTTTGTCAGCAATTCTAATTCAACAAAAACAAATAAAAGTGATGTTTTTGTTTTGTCGACAATTCTAATTCAAACAAAAAAAATAAAAGTGACGTGTTTGTTTTGTCGACAATTTTAATTCAAACAAAACAAATAAAAGTGACATGTTTGTTTGTTTAAATTTTTCTATTCAACCTAACAAATAAAAATGATAATTTTATTTGTTTACAATTTTTATTTTATGAAAACGATATTGTTGTTTTAACACAAATCTATTTGACAAAAAATGACAATTTGGTTTCAACTTTTATAATTTAACAAAAGTGACAAATTGGTTTCATCTTTTATAATTTGACAAAAGTGACAAATTTGGTTTTAACTTTTACATTTGACAAAAGTGGTAAATTTGGTTTCAACTATTGTGTTTTGACAAAAATGGATATTTTGTTTTAATTAGTGTGTTTTGAAAAAAATGTATATTTTGTTCAACAATTCTAATTTGACGAAAATGAATGTTTTTATTCCAACTATACCAATTGACAAAAATGAATGTTTTTGTTCAGTTAAACTATAATGAACAAAAATGAATATTTTTGTTTAACTATTCTATATTGACAAAAATGAATATTTTTGTTTGACTATTCGATATTGACAAAGATGCTAATGTTTGTTTAACAATTCTAATGCGACAAATTGAAAATGTTTGTTTTAACAAATCTAATGCGACAAAATTGATAATGTTTGTTTTGCTAAATTATTAAGCAAAGGTGATAACTTTTGTTATCTTTATATTTTAATCCTTTTTATTCTAATCTTTTTGACACAAATGTTAAATTTGTCTTGTTAACATGTTTTGACACAAATGATAACTTTTATTTCAATTTACATATTTTGACAAAAATCTATATTTTTATTTCAATAATCATGTTATGATAAAAATGTTATTTTTATTTCAACTAATATGTTTGACAAAAATGACTATTTTTATTTTATATAAAATGACAACAAAAATGATACTTTCAACTCTTCTATTTTTATTGCATGTAAAATGTAAATAAAATTGCAACTTTAAAATCTATTCTTTTCATTACAACTAAAGTGACAATAAAAATGTTTCTTTTGTATCAATTCTTTTTATTGTAACTAACTTGACAGTAAAAATGTTATTTTTAAATGTATCCTTTTTATTGTAACTAAATTGACAAATAAAATATTACTTTAAATACATTTTTTATTGCATATAAAATGACAATAAAAATGTCACTTTTTAATCTACACTTTTTATTGTATATAAAATGACAATAAAAATGTTACTTTCAAATCTCAACTCTATTTCATTGTAACTAATTGAAAATAAAAATGAAATCTTTTATTCCATTCTAATCTTTGTAACTAATTAAAAATAAATTAAAAAAATGACTCTTTTGTTTCTAATCCTTTTTAATAACCAAAAATGTATATTCTTGTTTCATCTTTTTAAATGACAAAAATGAATATTTTTGGTCTATTCTCTTTAAATGGCAAAAATGAATATTTTGTCTCATTCTTTTTAAATTTGACAGAAACGAACATTTATTTATTTCCTTCTATTAAATTTGATAAAAATGAATGTTTTTATCTACTCCTTGAATCTAATTTCCTAATTAACATAAATGTTAATTACCACCATCTAATAAACAAATGATAATATTATTTGAATCTAATTTTATAATTAACATGAATGTTAATTACAACAATCTAATAACAATGAATCTAATTTTATAATTAACACAAATGTTAATTATAACAATATAATAACAATGATAATTTTGTTTGAATCTATTTTATTACTAACATAATATTTTTTTTTCATCTATTTCATAACAAACATGAGACACACAGATCAATTCAGTGATTCATCGCAATCATAAAAAAATCAAAATTGAAATAAATATACACACATCATTAACATGAATTTTATATGGAATGAATATAAATTTCATAGTAAAATAAATAAATAATTTTATTTTAGAATAGAAATTTAACATCGATTTATCTGAATTTTCAAAGTGCTCCGTTTGGGATCTGGTCCATTCTGTGTTGTAGAGTTTTCTGATACGAGTCCAACGCTTCTGAAAGTACTGCATTTCGTTTCCGTATGAACAAGATACGTTAATTTAAACATTGGTTACATTTTCAGGATAATTAATTAAAATTAAGACCATAATTACTCTCACTAATCCTTCTTCCCCTTCGTTAATTTTTGGAAACACGTCAAACCAACCGTCGACTTCTGAACCCCCTACGCGCACACCATAGGTCCCGCCGAACTTCGATCTGACCACCCCATTCCGGTCGCCCTCACCTCTCCTATCTCCTCCATCCCCAGCGTGGAACTTGCGGCCTCCAAGTGCTGGCGATTTGGGTTCGAACGCCAAACTTTTGGGCTCGTTTTTCGAGCAATCCATGCCACCAGAGAAGATCTTGACCGTTGATATTATAGCTCTCGTCGAGCTCTTCGATCTTGAGTTTGGAGTTTTGAAAATCATTGAGCAATTGAGGAGATAGAAGGGAAAGAAGGTGGCTGCATTTTAGCCATTGGAGATAAAGGGGGCGGCGGCTCTGTTTTTCAATTAGGGTTAGGGATTAAAATAATAAAATGTTTCCTTGTTTTACGTGTTATAAAGTCAAAAACGGGCTAGAGTCCAAATCAGACCTGCTCACTGCCTAACAATAGGTTTTGACATCTTCTGAATGCAACGAGACTAGTGGAGACGCCCAATTCTGAAGTCTACAACATGTTCCTTCAATAACGTAATATTTCAAAATAAACACGTACAAATTTCAATGTACATTTTAATTTACCAGAGCCACATACGGACTCCAAAAATTATAGAAAAATTATATCTAGCTTTATTTTGACGATACGGTCCTAACAAAATTAATTTCGTCGAATTTGGTGACTGTTTGAAAAATGGCCATTGTCAAGTCGATTAAATTTAAATGAAAATGTTAAATCACGTTTTCTTTTGCCACGCTCGCATATTGATTTCAAAAATTATGAAAATCGGAATTATGCACTAATTTGACATTTCGGATCCAAAAAAAGTGGTTTTGTCGAAAACGGAGGTCGTTTGTAAAATGGCTATTTTAAGGGCGATATATTATATTAATATATATATATATTCTATAGCGACTATTCTGAATTTTAAACTGGACATAACTTTTGATTCCCACTATGAAATTTCAATTTTCGGATTCTTTGGAAAGATATTTTAAAATAGATTCTAATATTTTTGGTTTCACTAAAATCCGATTTATTTTGCATCCTATACAGTTAGTCAAAGTTCAAATTCGAATTTTAAGACCACCGCGCTATTTCTAACTCCTTTTATAATTAAAATAAATTTATTCTTTTTAACTTCAATTAAATTAAAATTTTAATCATTATTATTTAAAATAAATTATTTAAAATATTTAAAATCCATTAAAATTTCTAAAATAAAAATTTTAAATTGGTTCCAAAATTCCAGGTTGTTACATAAAATCATTAAAAACATGGAAAAATTGTGTAAAATCATAATAAATGATTTGGATTAAAAAATTCCATATTTGAAAAGATAAAAGATATTTTTACCTGAATGAACTAGTTATTAACTAGAATAATAATCCAATGTTTTTAAATAAATAAATTGGATTTGTAAATGGTTTTTGAAACAACCGGAATTTTCCAATGAATGAAGTGGAAAGGATTTAAATGGAAATAATCTTCAAAATATTTTGATATTGGATTCCGTGATTATACGAATATTGCTGAGTAATTTGGAAGATACAGATATCGTTATTCCTAATACGATGTCCGTTAGTTTTAGAATTTTATATTGAATATAAGTCGGTTCAATTTCTATTCAGAGCCTTGTATCTAATATCAAATGGGATTTTGGGTTCATTGTGAATGATGTTTTAAATGGCATTTGTTCTTAAACCCAATTAACAATGAAGATATGATCTAGAATTTATAAATCTTTTATTATGGTTTAATGGAAATTTTCCAATTTATTATAATAAATTAGAACTAAATAGAATTCAATTTGGTAATAATTGAGATGAGCTTCTGTAAAGGAAGACCGTTACTATATATGGAATTTAAAAGGAATTGTTGTTATTCTATTTATAGTATTAGTCAGATATCAAAATTTATATCAATTGTATACTGATCAAATTTCCGTGAAGATTCCACGTTAAATGGAAGATTATTTTGAGGTTTATCGTGAACTGTGTTTTAAACAACATTAGTTCTTTGAATCAGTTAAAGATAAGATTAATTTCTTAAACTTGAATGATCATTAAGTAATGATTTTTGAGATAAAAACTGAAATAGAGTTTTAATGGATCTTTAAGTTGATTAAAATGAGAATGGGATAATTAAATTTATCGAATTCATGAAACGATCGAGAATGGAGTACCACTAGTTTTACTCCAGGCGATAATTAAATCTTTAATTAGATTTGAACATGAAATGGTACTTAATTTTACCGATAACATGGTGGGTGTTAGATATGGACTACTACCAATTTTTCTCCATGGGATGAATAGGTAGGGATTGGAAAAATAAAATAAATGATTACTTCGGTAAGGTTTGATAATCCCAACTAGTTAATAAGCCTTGTTTTGCTTTTGAGTGCGGAAAGATAAAATAAAATCTTTTGAAAACGATATCCAAAGGAAGACTAAAGAATAAGTTTAAAAGAATTTATCTTTGACAAAATTAATGGGAACCTTTCCCGAAGGATGCGAATATTTGAATAAAAGAATATTTTGAATTGGAACGAGGCGTATGATGTGTTTTTATAGCACTTGATTATTGATTATAAAATACACAAGTTATTCGAAAAGACTGGGTTTATCCCATTCTGAATAACTGATACGGTGACTAAAAGTCGGTGATGAAGACGGTGGTTGATGTCTGGGGATCTTCACATCTTTTAAATGATTATTGATGTCTTAATTTGACTGTACACCCAAGACAAGGTAATAAGTTGTGATCGTCCAGATGTAGTTGGAGTTATGTGAGGCTCTCTCTCCTGTATTGGACATATGGTATTGAGAATAAGATGCCTTCGGTTTCATACAGACCCTGAACGAACTTGTAAATGGATGTGTGTCTGACATTGGATTTCATTCTGTGCTGATTAATTTCTATTATATGTATATATGCTTGGTGGTGGAGAAATTATTCTTTTGCTTAACACCCTTCTCTGGGACGTATGAGCTTAGATGTTATATATTGATAGACATCAGTCGTATGGCATGGATTGTCAGTGCAGCATGCTAAGATGCAATGACCAAGGCTTTTGTTGAAAAGCATAGTCTTGTGGATGATGATCAAAGCACGGCTTTAATTAGCATAGCTTTGTGTATAGCGTTAACTCGCGAGCCTCACACCCGGTATGAGTCAAAAATGGGATAGTGACCGCCGGGAATGCACGACATTTCTTTCTAGCTAGGAATGGTGTCATGGTATTGAGCCCATATATTTTTACTTATGTGGATGATGGATTGCAAGGCGCCTCAGATATTGAGTCGATATTGGCTTATAAATACGTCTGATAGGACCGGGAAATGTGTGTTTAGGAATAACAAATCCACTAAAGTAAGTGTGGACCGACCTTGAAGATCCAAGGGTTGCTTGTAGGTGTGATCCTGAGACATATGCTAGAGTGTCTCGAATCGATGAGGAGACATCCTTTGCTTCAACTCATAGATTGAATCCAATTTCCAACACGTGACTAACCTGTTTTAGTTGTAAACCTATATGGAGGCATAGTGGCATGGTACGCTCTTGTCGTCTAGGATTGATACATTTATATTTGAAATTGTTTTGACACTATGCATTTATAGTAATATCAAAATGATTTGTTTTAAACGTACCAAGCATGTTTGGCTATTATAAGGGAAAAATCTATCCTCCGGCTTGCGTTGCATTGTGTGATAGGAACTGAGTCTTATAATAGCTTCATTTTCCAAAAAGCATTGCGTTGTTTTATTTTAAACAGAGATTCATGTGGAGTAAACCTGTTCCGTGTCATACGGCGTGGTCCCATGATTTCCCAACTTTTAAAGTAAAGATTTAATTACTGTTTTAGTTCTCACACCAGTCCCATGACTGACTAGGAGTTTATTGTTTCTACCTAAACTCTGGGTGCCCATATTTCCACATGGGCAACTAGTAGTTTTGGTTTTTCACAGATAATTCTTTTCCTAGGATCCTGGATTACATCTAGAGCTATATTCGGAAAGCTTAGTATCCGTGTATTTCTTTTAGTTGTGGTAGTTGATTCCGCCGTACATTATATTTATGTATATATTTTCTGCTATTTTGTAATTTAAATATCTAATATTTTTTTCTGTATATTATTCGAACTCTAATATTTTTATACTCTGATGTAAATGGTTGTAATAGCAATTGAATGTTCTAGTGTTCTTTGTTCTGGTGCGTCGTGTTCTCAAAACAATCTGGGCTTCTCCGTCTCTTCGGAGATCAGGGAAGTCTGGGTTGTTTCATTTTGGTATCAGAGCTTTGGTTTACAAAGCTAGAGAACAAGATACATTAGAACCAAACAAAAGAATTCATCGGAGATAGGATTAGTAACATACTATAAGAAGGACTCGTTAGAGATAGGGTTAGTAATACCCTAGAATGAGTTTGAAGAGTGTTATTTCTAAAAATGAATTTAGTTTTGAAAATTATATCTTATTATACGTATTTAAGTATTTTATTTTAAATTGATTTTGGACTATCGGGTATAAAAAGATTTTGAACATACGTCTGATCCACGTGTATTTGAAGTCTTAAATATACTGGGTAGATATAGAATCACACTCTAGCCACCCGGAGATGATTTTGATGATTAAGATCTCATCATCCGTATTTATGTTCGAGTTTTGAAAGTGGGATATCTATATATTTCCAATTGACTGGTGTGAGAACCAAAACCTTAGTTAGGATTTATTGTTTGTGATTTGATCTTGAAATTGGATTTTTGAGTATATGTAAAAGTTATGCATTTGGAAATTTAATTAACAAATTGAATGTTGATTGTGTTGTGTGATTATTAGTTTAACTAATAAAAATATTGGAACGATAAAACCCATATGAGAATGAATGGAAAATAAAACCAAACCAAATGTAATATAGAGATGAATAGAAAATTTAGTTCGAATTGAATTTATATCTTACGTAGATATATCCATATATATACATGCGAAGCAGGGTAATGGATTCGCTGTTGAGTAGAGAAATATATTGCGCGCCCGACAAACAGGTGCACCTTATTGAGTTGGTTGCGTAATTTTATTTATTATATCTACTCCTGTGAATGATTTTGGATGCGTTGTGATGGTTGTTTTGTGTGAAATTTAAAACCACGCCATAGGATAGCAACAAAAAAATCATGAACTACACCGCATGGCATACTACATGAAAACAACATATCATATCATATTCCATGTAAGCATTTGATGCTTACATGACGAGGTTTGGATTACCATAAGGGTGAAATGCTTGTATGGCGATGACTGAATTACAGGTTGAACAGAAGACTGATTATGGACTTAATAAAATACATGTAATGGTGTTCGGGGCAGTATTTAATAAAAAACCTACACAGGTCTGGAGATGACAAAAAAAAAACACGTCTCACTTGTTTTTAACTAATACACATAGATTATTTTATTTCCAACACTAGGGTAAGGTATGAGATTTCGGCATTTTCACACGTCTCTCTTGGGCATAGATAGGTCATAAAAATTGTGTATGCTTTTTATTGATTTATTGGGTGCTTAACATAGGAGGTTATGGCGAAATTTTTCGAAAATTTATGGTGTTAGCCAAATTTTTGAGAAATTTGAAAATTCTTTGAAACCGAAAATTTGAAGAATGATAGCCAGATTGAAAGTTGAGTTGGTTAGTTAAACAACTTTCAGCTCCGTTCCTTTCGAGGACGAAAAGATTTTAAGTGGGGGAGATTGTAACAACCCGGAATTTCTGAACTAATTTAAATCTTTTATTTTAGCTATTTTAATGGATTTTAAATATTTAAAATGATTTATTTTAAATAATAATGACTAAAAGTTTATTTAAATCGAAGTTCGAATGTATAAATTTATATTAACTATAAAACGAGCTTGAAATTGCATGGTAATTTGAAAATTCGATTTCAAATTTCAAATGAATGTACAGAATTCAATATAAATCATATTTCAGTAAACAAGAAATATTGGGATATTTTGAACTGTAATTTTCTAACGAATGTGAAAAACTGAGATTTCACTTTATAAATTAAAAGTTATGTCCAGTTTAAAATTTAAAATAGGCGCTATGGAATTTATTTAAATTTTAAATATATATATATATATATAGCCCTTAAAATAGCCATTTTGCAAACGACCTCTGTTTTCGATGAAACAACTTTTGTTAGATCTGGAATGTCAAATTATAGTCAGGTTTCAAATTTCATAATTGTTAGAATTAATATGGGAGCGTGGTGAATTTAAACGTGTTTTGTCAATTCAGTTTAAATTTAATCGACCCGAAAAAGGTCATTTTTCAAACGGTCTCCAAATTCGACGAAATTGGTTTTATTAGGACCGTTTCATCAAAACATAGCAAGATTTCAATTTCCATAATTTTTGGAGTAAGTATGTGCCCCCGGTAAATTAAAATGTACGTTGGAATTCAGGATTGACCGTTATATTAATTATATTTTAATTTTGATAAAAACTAATCAAAACAGTTGAATTAGCTGACATAACATATTCCATTATGTCTGGAATGGGGGTATTTGGCTAGGAACGACAGTCGTTGGGTTTGATTTGGAGTTCGAATGAAAAGTCTCACTTTTTGGAATTAAAATAATATTATAATATATATATATATATAAATTAAATACCCTAAATCTCGTTTATTAAAAATGCACCCCCGTTATAAGCCAATATACGGTGGAAATTGCTTGAAATTTCTTTCCTAAATTCCTCTCAATCCGCAAACTAATTTCACAAACTCATAAAGGGAATAGAGTGATTCACAAGCTTTCAATCCATGTGGGTATGATCGAAATCTACGAAGAAATAGGTGCAAATTCCTCCTCCAAACCCATGCCATTCACAGGAGATTTTCGACTTCAGATCGACGTCGAGTTCGACGTGGGTGGGTGGTGCAGGAAGCTCTCACAGAGGCGCAGCTCGTGGTGAGTCCAGATCGTCGTCCGGCCTCTCGTATCGCGCGCGATTTTGAACCCTAGGATCGAACAGTTGGGTTTGAATGCGATTGGGTTTAAACAAGGGGGAAAGATAATAAATTTAATTAATTAATTTATTAATTATCTTAACAATATAATTAATATGTAAATTAACATATCTTTTTAATACGAGATCGAAATCTGACTATTTCAGTCGTGTTGCGATCGTGACAACGAGCACTACGCAATGGAACTAACCAGAACAGAAATCAAGTAAATTGGATTTTCAGCTAAATTAAACGGGCGTTTAATTTAAAAATAAAATCATCCATTAAAGACTGATGGAGTGGAAGCGAACGTGAGAATTCTCTCACTAAAATATTTGTACAGTTACTTATTTATTTTATAACTGTAAATATATATATGAATGGGCAGTATTTATTTTTATCTGGTTTAAGTCATCATAAACTATTATACGGTGCCTTTTAGCTCACAGTCACTGTTGTTTGAAAACATGGTTGATTTAATTGGCTGTACTGTGTTGTGATTGTGATGTTTAACGTATTAAAAATAATGTTGACATTAATGTGGTAGTTGAAATTTAATTATAAATATCTATTTGTAATTTAAACAGTGAAAATTGGTTAATTAGAAAAATATTTTGAATCAAATTAGAAATGGTTAAATTTATTGACCATTGATTAATTTGAATTCATTGTTGTTGGTTGAAACCTTACATGGGTCTGGGGATGATAATTAACTCACATCTCTCTTGGATTTGACTGTATGTCAACCGATTAAGTGACAGACTGTGATAAGTGTTATTTAATTATTTAATGCTTATACAGTTTTAAATTACACTCTGGACGTGAATGGAATGTTTAATAGCTGTTTATCACTATTTTTTAATACATGCTACGTATAAAATACATATAACTAAAATTATATGGTAATTGATTGAGTCTGATTCCAACTCAGAAATAACGAATATTTTAAAATAATATTGAGTGAATAATCAAAATATGTTTTGATGTCCGATTTTGGATGGACAAGAAAATATTGAAATATATGAAGCCGAGTAAGTAGAAGTGCGCCATTTTAACTCGAACGGATTTTTCTGTCGATTTTATTCATTTTATAATGAATATTGAAAAGAATTGATTTCAAAATCTGATGTTTAGAAAATATGATCATTTAAATATTTTAATGATATAGAACATTTAGTTTTTATTTAAAATTGAAAATGAAGTTGAAGTCGTTTTAAATGAATTTATAAACGATTTATAAAATACGTTTTAAATAGAAATCGACGATATTATATTTATATATACATGTGTGTGTGTGTATATATATATATATATAAATGGCTTGAATAGAACGCGCCGCGCAGCGACCGTTCACGAATTTCAACCATTAATTTCAAATTGATGTAATGGGAGATCCGACCGTCGTATTCTCCTAAAACCAGAACAGTTGGGTTCATGTCGAAAAGATCTTTCCAATGAATATAAGAGATCTCAATTTGAATGGTTGGATTTTAAATTATGTCTAACTCAATTTTAGAAAAGGTCATTATGGATGTAGTTCGTTAGCCATTATTGGAAACCAACTATAAGGGCCTTAATAAAATCATTAAAAATATGGAAAAATTGTGTAAAACGATAATAAATCATTTAGAAAGATTTTGGACGGAAAAATTCCATATTTGAAAAGATAAAAGATATTTTTATCTAAATGAACTAGTTATTAACTAGAATAATAATCCAATGTTTTTAAATAAATAAATTGGATTTCTAAATGGTTTTTTAAATAACCAGAATTTTCCAGCGTATGAAGTGGAAAGGATTTAAATGGAAATAATCTTCGGAATATTTCGACATTGGATTCCGTGATTATATGGATATTGTTGAGGAATTTGGAAGATATAGATATCGTTATTCCTTATAAGACATCCGTTAGTTTCAAAATTTGATATTGAATATAAGTCAGAATAATTTCTATTCAGAAGCTTTTAGTTAATATCAAATGGGATTTTGGGTTCGTTGTGAATGGTGTCTTGAATAACATTGTTCTTCAACCCAGCAGAGAATAGAATAAATATTTTAATTAAGATTAATGAAGTTTTCCAACTAATTAATATAAATGGAATTAAATGGTAGTTGATTACGAGTTCATTGTGAATGATGTTTTAAATGACATTTGTTCTCAAACCCGATTAACGGTGAAGATATGATTTGGAATTTGTAAATCTTTTATTAAGATTTAATGGAAATTTTCCACAGCAAAGTTTTCCAATTTATTATATTAAATTGCAATTGAATAGAATTCGATTTGGTAATAATCCAGATGAGCTTCTGTAAAGGAAGACTGTTACTATATATGGAATTTAAAAGGCTTTGCCGCTATTCTATTTATAGTATTAGTCAGATACGGAAATTCATATCAATTGTATACTGATCAAATTTTTGTGAAGATTCCATATTAAATGGAAGATGATTTTGGGGTTTATCAACTGTGATTTAAACAACATTAGTTCTTGACCCAGTTAAAGATAAGATTAATTTCTTAAAGTTGAATGATCATTAAGTAATGATTTTTGAGGTTAAAACAGAACAAGAGTTTTAATGGATCTTTAAGTAGATTAAAATGAAAATAGGGTAATTAAATTTATCAAATTTATGAAATGATCGAGAACGGAGTACCACCAGTTTTACTATAGGTGATAGTTAAATCGTTAATTAGATTTGAACATGAAATGGTAATTAATTTTACCGATAACATAGTGGATGTTAGATATGGAGTACTACCTGTTTTGCTCCATGGGATGAATAGGTCGGGATTGGAAAAATAAATAAAAAATGATTACTTCAGTAAGGTTCGGTAATCCTGACTAGTTAATAAAACTTATTTTGGTTTAGAGTGTGGAAAGATAAAATAAAAACTTTTGAAAATGATATCCAAAGGAAGATTAAAGAATAAGTTTAAAGAATTTATGTTTGATAAAATTAATGGGAACCTTTCCCTAAGGATGTGAATATTTGAATAAAAGAATATTCTGAAATGGAATGAGGCATATGATGTGTTTTTATAACACTTGATTATTGTTTATAAAATACACAAGTTATTCGGAAAGACCGGGTTTATCCCATTCTGAATAACTGATACAGCGACTAAAAGTTGACGATGAAGACGGTGGTTGAAGACCGGAGATCTTCACATCGTTTGGATGATTACTGATGTCTTGATTGGACTGTACACCCAAGACAAGGTAATAAGTGGTGATCGTCCAGATGTACTTGGAGATCGACCGGATATGTGAGTGTCTCTCTCTCCTGTATTGGACATATGGGACGAGGAATAAGATGCCTCCGGTTTCGTTCAGACCCAAAATGAACTTGTAAATGGATCTGTGTCTGACATTGGATTTCATTCTATGTTGATTGATTTCTATTAAATATATACTTGTTTGGTGGTGGAGAATTTATCTTTTGCTTAACATCCTTCTCTGAGACGTATGATCTTAGAGGTTATATATTGGTAGACATCTGTCGTATGGCGTGAATTGTTAGTGTGGCATGCTAAGATGCAATGACCAAGGCTTTTGTTGAAAAGCAGAGTCTTGTGGACAATGATCAAAGCACGGCTTTAATTAGCATAGCTTTGTGTATAGCGCTAATTCGCGAGCCTTACACCAGGTATGAGTCAAAAACGGGATAGTGACTGTACAGAGTGCACGATGTTTCTTTTTAGCTAGGAATAGTGTCATGGTATGGAGGCTAGACATTTTTACTTATGTGGATGATGGATTGCGAGGCGCCTCAGATATTGAGTTGCTACTGGCTCAGAGATAGGTCTGATAGGACCAAGAAACGTGTGTTCAGGAATAACTAATCCACTAAAGTAAGTGTGGATCGGCCCAGAAGATCCAAGGTTTTCCCGTAGGTGTGATCTTGAGACATGTGCTGGGGTGTCTTGAATCGGTGAGGTGACATCCCTTGCCTCGACTCATAGATGGAACTCAATTTCCAATAAGTGACTTTCCTGTTTTAGTTGTAAACCTGTATGGTTGCATAGTGGCATGGGACACTCATGTCGTCTAGGATTGATACATTTATATTTGATGTTGTTTTGACATTATGCACTTAAAGTAATATCAAAATAATTTGTTTTAAACGTACCAAGCATGTTTGGCTATTATAAGGGAAAAATCTATCCTGCGGCTTGCGTTGCATTGTGTGATGGGACCTGAGTCATATTATAGCTTCATTTTCTAAAAAGATTTGCATTGTTTTATTTTAAACTGAGATTCATGTGGAGTAAACCCGTTCCGTGTTATACGGCGTGGTCCCATGATTTCTTAACTTTTAAATTAAAGATTTAATTACTGTTTTAGTTCTCACACCAGTCCCATGACTGGCTCGAAGTTTATTGTTTTTACCTAAACTTTGGATGCTCCTATTTTCCACATGGGCAGCTAATAGTTTTGGTTTTTCACAGATATTTCTTTTCCCAGGATCCTAGATTACAGCTGGAGCTATTTTCGGAAAGCTTTATATCTATGTATTTCTTTCACTTGTGGTAGTTGGTATTTTCAGTCACACATTATATTTATGTATATATTTTTCGCTGTTTTATAATTTAAATCTCTGGTATTTTTCTGTTGTATATTATTTGAACTCTGATATTCTTGTACTCTGATGTAAATTGATGTAATAGCAATGAAATATTCTACTGTTCTGTGTTCTGATGCATCGTGTTCTCAAAACAATCCGGGCTCCTTCGTCTCTTCGAGGATCGGGGAAGTCTGGGTCGATTCATCTGGGGAAAATTCAATTGCTTCTTATTCTATCGTTGTTGAATGCTTTCGATAACAGCTGCTGATCGCAACCGTTGGTGATACATAATTGTTACACTCAAGTTGGATGAGTGGTCGGTCATATGTGGCCGGGTTATAAGATGTTCTTGTTGAACCCAGTAAATTCGTAAGGTAAAATGCATCTATGTTTAAGTATGTATTGGTCTTACGATTAACTTTACTTTCAAAATGATTTTTAAAAGTTAAATCAAATGGTTGGAGTTTCCTCACACAGTCCTATGACTAACCCAGAGTTTATTTTATTTTTTAACTATAAACTCTTAGGTGTCCAAATTTGTACAAGCCATTAAGTAGTTCAGGTACTTACAGATACCTTCGGAGGAGCTTGGAGCAGGAGGCTTCACCGTTAGTTATCAAATGTTATTTTCTGCTGTGTGCTGTATGTATATTTGGAAACAGCTGATTATAACTATTCCAAGGTTAGCTAGAAACAGTTTCTATTTTCAAACATTGTTGAAGTATTATATTTTATTTTGTTTCAATGTGAGATTCTGTATTGTTAATTCTATTCTTCTTCTATCCTTTTCTTCTTTACCCATAACGATTTGTATTTCGGTGAAATTTGGGTTGGATGTGTGATGTGTTTAGTTAACTCAAATAGTATGGATATTTGAGTTGTTACATTTAGTATCAGAGCTACTTAGAGAATGTGATAGGGGTTCTCGCTTGGTTGTTTGGTGGCGAGCAAGGGACTCTTACCGCTATGTGTCCCAATAGGCATTATTGGATTGGTTGAGTCGCAAAGCTGGCTGTAAAATCAGTTCTGAGGTATCTCTGTAGTGCCACGGTGGGAGGGTAGCCCACTGGTTGATAGTTGCAAAGCCTAGACGCACTTCATTTGGCATCAGAGCTTAGGTTGAGCGAACACCTAGGCTTTGATGGGGTTTACTCATTAGATGGTCGAATTGTGAGATGTCATGACTTCGATAAGAGTTTCTAAACACTTTAATAGAGAAATTCGACATAATATTGTTTTAAAGTGGGTAAATGAATAATTTCCAGAAATTATTATATATTATGAATTTATTGATTGTTATTATTACAATCAAATGAGATTGTAAAATTGGAATGGTTATATATAACCAAATGGAATTTGTATAAGAATGAAATATACAAATGAAATGAATAAGAATTGGATTCAAGCCAAAATTTGGAAAATTCAAATATCTCGGACGTTTGGAAAGATGGATTTCGAAAAAAATATAAAGTAATATAGCATTACTTTGGAAGGATATAAACCATTTTTGATGGATTTTTAAAGTGATAAAGCACTGAACTCACTTTAGTTTCTAAAATATAATTCAGATGATTATGACCACATCATTTGTATTTATTTTCGAGTTTCTAAGTGATGGATTACTATCATCGTAAAAATTTCCAATGGAAATTTATCCTAGAAGACAAGTGTTTTGGAAATTCAAAGGTTTTGAATTCGAGATGGTTATAAATATATTAATACTTTTATATGATCCCTAAAGGATTTGGAATAAAGGTCGGATATTTGAATTTTGGAATTTAAATTTAACTTAAGCAAGTTAAGTGGATTGAAATAAATAGATTGATTAGAATCAAATTGAATGAATTTGAATGCATATGAATTGAATATGAATATATTGATTGTAAACCATTCAAATTGAATAAATGTGAGTATTTATGATATGTAATATGAATAAAATGACATATATACTAGATATCAGAACTTGGATTAACATATGTGTGGTATGACATGTTTTTATTGAATCCATATGTTTAACCAATTAGATGAATAAAAGTTACTGAAACTTCATATTTATGGACTTATGGGTTTGAGTTGAGTAAGCACAAGTACATGGAGCTGCCTGGCTTGATTTTGGGGGCATATGTTCTGTATATACTAAGCAAGCACGCTTTAATAAATGTTTTTATAAGGCATGCCTACGTAAAAATACCCAAATTGGGGTATATGAACTGTTTTCTGACCGTGTCGGTCGATGTATACTTTTTTTAATCTCCTTTGGTATATTGCAAAAGCTCATCCGTATAGTGGAGACTTTGCTAAAAAAAATCAAAATATAAGAAGTTAGAAAAGAATTCAATATTTTGAAAATAATTGTAAGCTAAAAGAGATGATTTTCAAACTTAGTTTCATTTGAAGGGTTTTGGATTAGAAATGGAAAACCATTATTGAGATGAAAATTAATAGTTCTGAATGGTGCTAAAATGTTGAAATATGAAATGTCGAGTTATAATTGAGTGATTTTTGAAAATTAAATGGGTTTATAGCATTTTTTCCTACTTAGTAATTTTTGGGACGAAATTTGTAACGACTTGAGGATTTTTGACCTAGAAAATTGACATAACTCAATGTTGACTATCCAGGCATCGGAAATACCAGAATATTAATAGAAAGAAGTTAGAGGGTGAGAATAGATAAGATAGAAAATTATAATAGAAGAAGAAGAACACAACTACAACAACATCAGAGTAACACGAATCTCACAGCGGAACGAATAAAATATATTATATAACATAACTTTGGAGCAAAACAGTATCGGTATACAATGCTATTATCAGAGTACAACTCTTACAACGCAGCGGAAATAATAATAGCTATATAATCCTGAAGCCTCCAGCTCTAGCTCTCCAACTATCTATAAAAATCCCGACTACTTGACCGCCCGTACAAAATTGGGCACCCAAGAGTTTAGGGAAAACAAAACAAAATAAACTCTGGGTTAGTCATGTGATTGGTGTGAGTAAACTCCAAACACTTGGTTGAACTTTTCCAAATCCTTTTCAAAGCAATGATAATCGTAAGACCGATCCACACATAAATACATATGGTTTTTACCTTACAATAACCCAAAATATTTCGTAAGATCGATATTTTCTGATATTATAATAACTAGGTGGAGGTCTGTGCTTCGCACATGGGTAGTGTGGTACATATATAATGGAAAAAAATTGAGAATAATAGAAGCTCTTGTTAATTTGTCAATTACGGAGTTTTATTATAGTAGAATGTGCAATCATTTCATTAAGTATGCAACCAGTTTGAGTAGGTACTTCGTTCGGTGCAATAAGAAGAAATCAGAAGTAGTTGAAGGAATGAACATTAATCATCGATGCAAGCAGAGGGGAGTCATGCTGACAACGATGCAGATAAATTCAAATATTATAATATTATTTCTATGCTTATTAGAGTTAATAATGTTACTTGTAAGTTGGACATGCAGAAGACATTGAAATGCAAGTTGGACTGATGTTGCTTTGTACATCCTTTAAGCATGAAGTGTGTAGGCGAAAGTCAGATAGAAAAACAGAAGTAAAAGAAGAAAAGATGATAACCATGCATGAATGAAAAGAAAGTTATGGGCAAGTAATTAATTATCATATCCTTGGAAATATCATTGAAAGTTATACGCTGACATATAAATTTGATATAGGTTGAATGCACGTTGTGGAAAAATGGTTCACTAAAGTGGGAAATTAACTTTACACAGGTAGCAAAGTTAATAGCTAATAAGTAATAAGGAATAAGTAATAATTATTTTTATAAAAAAATCTGTCAGAATAAAAGTTTATGAATTCTTACCAAATTAAGTTGAGATACATCTTACGAAAGTCAATGTACAATTAATTAGTACTATAATTTTATTTTATTTGAAAATGGTGAACAAAGACATTTCAAAATCATAATGAGTCGATGCGTGCCGCTCCATAAACACATTAATTTAGTAGTGTACCCTTCCTTTCTCTTACTTTAGAGACAGTTTTAAAGTTATAATAATGATGATGTGGAACATAAGCTGTATTTGGATTTTCCGCTGCTATGATGTTTAGTTTTCAGCTTATGCACTGTCTCGCCTGTTTTATGTCAAGTATGTTGTTATTATATTTTATCCCATGCGCTGTGAGACATTCTACAGGTTGTCGATTAGTTCGCTCTCTTCTTTCCTTTCTTTGGCGACCGTTCCGTGCTAGTCGGGCATGTGTACAGCGCACTTTCGGAGGAAATGTCAGCTGATGCGGGGCAGGCCATCACACTTGGTATCAGAGCTCTAGGCTGCGTAGTTAACCTAGGGAAAGACACCAGGGAGAGATAATGCGTATATGAGAGTGCGTATTTGTGATTATTTTCGGTTTTCAAAGGCAATATATATACTATTAGTATAGCTAAGGATGAAGTTGCACTGCACTAACACCACAAAGAGAATGGTTAATCGTTTTCCCTTTTCAGATTGAACGATGAGCTGACATATGAGGGGTGCTGGTAGAGGAGCCAACAATGGGAATGCTCCCGACATGAGGGCTATGTTTACTGACTTCATGAGAGAGATGCTTAGAAATGTTCAAGGAGCAGCTCCCAATGTTGCAAATGGTGGTGGTGTCGTGGTGCAGGCGCTTAGAGCCGATTTCGCCAAGCTATGCAAGGATTACACTAGTCTTGGTGGAAAGCCGTTCCACGAAATGGAATCGGCTACAGAAGTTTAGGATTGGTTGGATAGCTGCGAGCGTATCTTCGAAGACTTAGGTATCGAGGATGCGATGAAAAGGAAGCTAGTGTCCCGTCAACTGCAAGGACGGGCAATGAATTGGTGGAATGCTATAAAGGCAGCTACTCCCAAGGATCAACTTACTTGGGATCAGTTTAAGGCTCGCTTTAGCGATAAGTTCATTCCAGCTTGTCAGAAGTCAGTGTTGTTTAAGAAACTTTTGGAACTCAAGCAGAATGGCAGAGTTGTCTCGGAGTATATTGTAGAATTCGATACTTTATCGAAGTATGGGTTATCCCTCATTGACACTCCCGAGAAGAAGAATGAGAAGTTCATAACAGACTTGGATCAGTACTTGGGGGAAAGACTTATTAACCACATCGATGAGACATTTGAATCGATTGTGGGGAAAGCTTTGAGATCAAAGAGCCTATACCCTAAGTCGAAGACTGAGGTCGCATCTGCAGAAGAGCCAAAGCCGCAAGCAAACGGTGGAGGCAAGAATGGTTCTCAGAATAAGAGGAAGCAGAACCAGAATAAGGATGGACAGAAGAAAAAGAAAGATGTTGAGTGCTTTAGCTGTGGCAAGAAGGGCCACTATGCTAGTAATTGTCGAGCAAAGCCAGCAGACAGGAAGTGCTTCAACTGTGGCCAAGCGGAACATCACAAGGACAAATGTCTGCAACCCCCTAAGGAAAAGCAGATTGTGAAAGCATATGCTATCAATGTTGTTCCTTCTTCGTCGAATGCCCCAACTGTGGCGGAGAAGGGAAAGAATGTCGTTATTCAAGGTATGCTTTTTGTATATGATGTTCCTGTTCGAGTATTGTTTGATATCGGAGCTTCCAGTTCTTTCATATCTAGTGACCTGGTAGATAGGTTGAGATTGGAGCCCGAGATTGTCGATAGACCTTTAGTAGTGACGAACCCAATTGGTGGTTCGACTAGCCTTAGCATGATTTGTCGTAATGTGGTCTTATCGAGTCATGGATGTATGTTTATTTATGATTGCTTTGTTTTGGGCTTTACAGGGCTTGGCATTATTTTGGGAGTCGATTGGCTCCAAAGATACGGGGTGGTGGTAGACTGTGAGGGCATTTTGGTGACAACTAGAGCGGATGATGGGTGGAGGACAGTGTTTGATGGTCTACCTAGTGATGGGGCAATGGCCAGTTTTCTAAATTCCCTCGACATCCTGCATGATGAGTTGTCAAATGTGCCCGTGGTTGGCCAGTATCCGGACGTCTTCGAAGAAGTGGCCGGGCTTCCACCACACCGAGAGTTTGAGTTCCCTATTGATTTAGTGAAAGCCGCCAGACCTATAGTGATGCCACTTCGTCGTATGGCACCAAGGGAGCAGCCAGAGCTCGGGGTGCAAGTCAGCGATCTTTTGAAGAAGGGATTTATCAGAAGGAGTGTTTCTGAATGGGGAGCACCAGTTGTGTTTGCTACTAAGGCGGATGGTTCCCTTCGTTTGTGTGTAGACTATCACGAACTGAATAAGGTGACGAGGAAGAATAAGTATCCTCTGCCGCAGATAGATGATTTGTTTGATCAGTTGAGTGGCGCGAGAGTGTTCTCTCAGTTGGATCTCACGACATGTTTTCATCAGCTTAGAGTGGAAGCTGAGAGTATAGCTAAACGGCATTTCGGACGCCGTCTGGATTTTATGAGTGGTTGGTCATGCCATTTGGGTTGACCAATGCGCCAGCATATTTTGTGGATCTTATGAATAGGGTATTCAGAGATCATTTGAATAAGTTTGTTCTTGTGTTCGTGGATGATATACTTGTTTATTCGAGGACAGAGGAAGAACACAAGGAACATTTGAGGATAGTGATGGAGGTGTTGAGAAAACACCAGCTAAAAGCAAAGTTTTCTAAGTGTCACTTCTGGAGAAGGGAAGTGAGATTCTTAGGCCATGTTGTTTCAGAAAATGGTATCGCCGTGGACCCTGCGAAGGTAGCTACGGTGCAAGATTGGTCTACGCCCAAGAATGCAACGGACATAAGAAGTTTCTTGGGGTTAGCTAGATATTATCGTAAGTTTATCCAAGACTTCTCCAAGATAGCAGCACCGTTGACTCAGTTGACCAAGAAGAATCAAGCTTTCGTCTGGGACGAAAAGTGTGAGAATGCATTCAAGAGTCTAAAGGAAAAGTTGACATGTGCACCAGTATTAGTCATTCCTATGGGGAACGAAGTGATGACGGTATATACAGAAGCATGTGGTACCGGACTAGGTGTTGTATTGATGCAAGGAGGTAGGGTTGTAGCTTATGCAAGTCAGCAACTGAAACCGCACGAGAAAAGATACCCTACCCATGACTTGGAATTAGCAGCGATCGTATTCGCATTGAAGATGTGGAGACATTATCTCTTAGGAGAAAGATTTGAGTTGTTTACCGATCATAAATCATTAAAGTTTCTCTTACTCAGAAGGATCTAAATCTTCGACAGCAAAGATGGTTAGAATTCTTAGCTTCCTATGATTTCAACATCGCATATACACCAGGAAAGGAAAATGCGGTGGTTGATGCATTGAGTAGAAGACATGCCGGTTTAGGGGCTATGTTTTTAGAATGGAAGCAACTGGAGTACATCGCTGGGTATGATTTCAGACCGAAGTGCGAATTGGATCCAGAAATGTTAACAAATTTGACGATCAGACCCACTTTGATTGAGCGGATTGGTTCCATTCAGAGGGACGATCCTAACCTATTGGAAATCATCTCAAAGTTAGAGGTGGGAATCGACAGAGAGATGAACAAGTATGGGCTTGATCGAGATGGATGGCTTAGAAAGAATGGAAGACTAGTGTACCCAATGTCAATGGATTGAGAGATGAAGTGCTTAGAGAATGTCATCACTCAAGACTAACCATACATCCCGGTGGTAACAAAATGTATCGAGACATGAAGCAGACCTAATACTTGGAAGGAATGAAAAGAGACGTTGGGAAGTTTATATCCAAATGCATGAATTGTCAGCTAGTTAAAGCCGAACAAAAGAAGCCTAGTGGTTTGTTGCAACCATTAGAAATCCCCGAATGGAGATGGGAACACAATGGATTTCGTCGATGGGTTGCCAAGGAATAGATTGGGACATGATGGCATTTGGGTGATTGTGGATCGATTGACCAAGAGTGCAAGGTTCATATCGGTCAAGTCGAATAGAACAGTAGCTAAGTTAGCAGAGCTGTATATGAAGTGGGTAGTGAGATTTCATGGAGTACCAAAAAGCATTGTGAGTGATCGAGACCCGATGTTTACTAGTAGGTTTTGGAAGAGCTTACAAGAGGCTCTGGGGTCAGAATTATATTTTAGTACCGCATACCATCCTCAGACTGACGGTCAAACAGAGAGGGTGAATCGAGTGTTAGAAGATCTCTTGAGAGCTTGCATATTGGATTTTTGTGGATCATGGGATGACCATTTGCATCTAGTAGAGTTTGCATATAATAATAATTATCAATCCAGTATTGGTATGGCTCCATTTGAAGCTTTGTACGGAAGACCGTGCAACTCACTGTCATGTTGGTTAGAAACCGGTGAAAAGTTTGTACTTGGGCCAGATGTGATAAGAGAAACTTCAGATAAGATCAAGGTTATCCAAAAGCGAATGAATGCTGCCCAAGATAGGCAGAAGAGTTATGCTGATAAGAGGAGAAGAGATTTAAAATTCTCCGTTGGCGACTTGGTGTTTGTCAAGATCTCTCCATTGAAGAGCGTGATTCGATTTGGCAGGAGAGGCAAGTTAGCGCCAATATTTGTTGGTCCATTCCCAGTTATCGAGCAAGTTGGTAATCTGGCATATAAAGTTGAGCTACCAGATAAGATGGCAGGAGTTCATAACGTATTTCATGTTTCCCAATTGAGGAAATTCGTGCACGACCCCGATGTGACTATTTCTCCTGATCAGTTGGATGATGTCGAAGTGGAACCCAAGGTGGTTGGGAACAGCAAGCCAGTTCGTATTATCGGGAACGATACGAAGAAACTTCGAAGGAAAGTGGTGAAGCTAGTCAAGGTTCAGTGTGGCGAGGACGAGAATGACTGTACTTGAGAGACAGAGGAGAGCATTAGGAAGACGTATCCGGAACTCTTCGCTTGGTAAGATTACAATATCAATTTAGTCTTTTCGCATGCTAGGATAGGTTTGTTTTGTTTGTTTTGCATGATTGATTGTTGTATATGGCTGGTAGGCATGCGGGATCCTTTGTATGTTCTGGGTTAAGGAATTTTGGGGACGAAATTTCTTAAGGGAAGGAGAATGTAACGACCCGTATTCTATGCATCATAGGATCACAGAATACTTATTTCATTGTCATAGAAGGTCGTATGGTCATGTAACTTTGGGGGACGACTATTGGGGTTATTTCCCATGTTCAGGATTTTTGCCGATTTTTAAATGATCATTTTCCCCCTAGCTGATCTTGTTTCATCCATAACTTTTGACTGGAAAGGAATTTTGACCTGAAATCACATCCATTGGATCCGGATGATGGTTTACAACTCCGTAGAGTGGTCACATTAGCCAAACGGACTCACCATTTGGGAGATATGGCTGAAACAAGTTTAAGATGGTGAAAAACTGCTTAACCGGGCATAATTGGGTAGTTAACAGCTAGGCCCATTGGGGGATTTCGGGATTTGGAGTATTTAAGGGCTGTTAGGGTTAGGGATTTCGGTTTTTAGACATTTTCCAGTCGCCATAGACATTTGTTCAACCCTAACAATGGCCTTCAACATCTAAAACATCCCCAAACCACTTTCTAATTGAAGATTAGCCTAATCAACATCAAATTAAGGAGAAATAGAACCAAAGAAAGGTTAGAACTGCTGTGTTACATTGGGAACAACGCCAAATAGAGAATCATTTCAGATTTGATATTTTATTTGTGGCCAAGGTGAGTGATTTGCACAGTTCCTCACTAATTACGGTTAATTAAGGGTAATTAGTGATAATTAGCAAATTTATACATGTTAAAAATCTGGAAAAATATTGATAAATTCCGAAATATTGTTTAGGCCTCTGTTAGAAAATTTGGTTAAGATTTACTAATCCTATCGTTAGTTTTGCTTAAACATGCTTAAGGGAAAATATGAGATTTTGGCTATGTTTGATCCGTTTTAGCATACCAAATTGTTGTTTTAGTGTTTGTGGTCAATTATACATGTTGCTATGCCTGTTTGGAATGATTTGTGATTTTTAGAAAAGTAAGATTGGTCGAAAACGTCGTCGAATGGCGTAAAACAGTCGCTGGAAAGAAGTGCAGGAAATTGCCCGGACCGGATCGGATCGTAGGAGAAAAGCACGATCCGACCCATTTGCCTGGAAGCTCCACGATCCGACCCGCTGGTGAGAAGGAGCTCCGATCCGAACCGATGCCACTCATGAGCTGCTCCACCCTTCCATGAACCGCCTGGGAAAGCACGCCACGAGTGAAGGATCCACGAACAGGTGCAGTGATCCGACCCGACCCGTATAGTCACCTCTGAACCGAACCAATAGGGGAGGCTGTTTGATGACCATGGCCAATCCGATGGAGGTAGCTCGACCCGATCTGATGGAGATAGCTCGACCCGATCCGATGGAGGGAGCTCGACCCGATCCGAATGAGGTTGACAACTGCGGACTGAACAAGGGCGTTGGGCTTGAGGCATGAATCACGAACCGAGCTGAAAGCACAACCTGAAATGAAGAGCAAGAACCGAACCGATCTAGAGATGAAGACCAAAACCAGAGATGCAAAGGTAGTCCAAGTGGTAAGTTTGTACTCAAGATCCAGTTGGGAACCAACGAGTTAACTTCATGAGTTGGGCTTTCCTACGGGACGCGTGCTAAGAGGTTGTCGATGTCTATGACTTTGGATCACTATGTATGGGAGGTACGTGAACGGATTCAGGGCCATAGTGACCTAGGTACGACTAGTGGGCTATAGACCAATGAAGTGGGGTCATTCGAAAGGGTTTGGTCGTGATCCCATGGGATAAGCTTGGTGGTAGCAGTAGTTGTACAAGTTGAACTCCGTCATTACCTCGATGAGTCTAGTGATCGAAGTGGTGGACATCGTATGCTTTACGCACTGAGTGAGAGATGTGAGGATGGTTGCTATGCCTGATTTGTTTGCCATCACTACGACACACACACCCCCACCCCCGTATTATTTACACCATATGTTAGTGGCACCTTAGAGTATTGTACGGTATGTAGTGCTAACTCTTTGGTTGCAGGTCCAGGTTTAGGTATGGTTTAGTATACCTGTTATTGTTCTGTTTAGTTGCTTATCGCTCATACCAGACTTTTTGTCTGACCCAGAGTTTTATGTCTCTTCTTATTACTCTGGGTGCTCTCACGAGCAGACTAGAGACAGGTTAGGTGGTATGCACGACTAGCTGTACCGGAGACGAGCATGAGGCTTCAACGTATGATATATAGATATTCTCCCTGTGTCGCTGCTAGTCACTACTTTGGGCATTAGTAGTGTACCCTTCCTTTCTCTTACTTTAGAGACAGTTTTAAAGTTGTTATGATGATGATGTGGAACATAAGCTGTATTTGGATTTTCCGCTGCTTTGATGTTTAGTTTTCAGCTTATGCACTGTCTCTCCTATTTTATGTCAAGTATGTTGTTATTATATTTTATCCCATGCGCTATGAGATATTCTACAGGTTTCAATTAGTTCACTCTCTTCGTTCCTTTCTTTGGCGATCGTTCCGTGCTAGTCGGGCATGTGTACAGCACACTTTCGGAGGAAATGCCAGCTGGTGCGGGGCGGGCCGTCACAATTTAGTGGCACATAATATAGTTTGCATATTCTATGTGTCATGGAAAAACTTGCAGTTGATTAATTTTTTAACCCAAAATGACTCTTTTTAATTATCCAAGTGTATCATATGGTTGCACAAATCTATGGCCAATTATAAGCTCAAAACTCCCAATAATAATAAATACAACATTCAAGATAAACCATAAAAGAACACGACCAAAAATCAAACTTCAAAACTCTCGTAGTTTAAGCATGCAATGTAGTACCTTAATTATTGCAGTCTCATGCAAAATGCCTAGGCTCGCCATGTTTCCATGAGGGAAATAAAGAGCCGCAGTGAGTAAATCTAAAAAGTAACCCTTCTTTTATAGATCGAACAACATATTTTTAAGAACTAAATATTTGACATATATGCAATCAAAATGGGGCATTAAAGTATTAGCAAGTTCAGATGCAATGCGTAGAATAAACACCAAATAAGATTAGGGAAAAGTTCAGTTATCTTATTATTATTATGGGTCGTAAATATTTAAAACCTAAAACATCATAATTCAAAGAAGGAATAACATACATAGATTATGTAACAACCTGGAATTTTGGAACCAATTTAAATTTTTATTTTAGAAATTTTAAAGGATTTTGAATATTTAAAATAATTTATTTTAAATAATAATGACTAAAAAAATTTATTTAAATGAAATAAATTTAATTTAATTATAAAAGGAGATAGAAATAGCGCGGTAGTTTGAAAATTTGAACTTTGACTGAATGTACAGGATTCAAAATAAATCGGATTTTAGTAAAACCAAAAATATTTAAATCTGTTTAAAAATATCTTTCTAACGAATCTGAAAAATTTAAATTTCATAGCGGGAATAAAAAGTTATGGCCAGTTGAATATTCAGAATAGTCGCTATGGAATTTAATATAATAAATAGCCCATATAAATAGCCAATTTACAAACAACCTTCGTTTTCGACGAAACCACCCTGGTTGGATCCGGAATGTCAATTTATTGCAAGATTCCAATTTCCATAATTTTTGGAATTAATATGTGAGCGTGGCAAAAGAAAATATGTTTTGTCAATTTTAGTCAATTTGGATCGACCAGAAAATGACCATTTTTCAAACGGTCTCCAGATATGATGAAATTAATTTTGTTAGGACCGTATCATCAAACCATAACTAGAAATAATTTTTCAGGAATTTTTGGAGTTCGTATGTGTGCCCCGGTAAATTAAAATGTTTGATCAAATTAAATAATTAGATGTTTACATTTTAAAATAAAGAAAAGTTGGCTGAGATGATCAAATGGGCTAACGGGACCTAGTCCATTGTGTCCGGAATAGGGGTATTTGGCTAGGGGCAACACTTGCTTTGCTGGATTTGGAGCTATTAGATGTTAACGGTTATTTTTAAACAAATGAATTTAATAATATTATAATTATAAATACCCCCTAGGATTAGAAACCTAAACCCTAATTCTAACCCAGCCGCCATCTCCTATATTCAATGGCCAATTTGCTCCGATTCAATCCCCCTTCTTTCTCTCAAATTACAATGAATCATTACAAAGAATCAAAGTCAAAATTAAAGAGCAATTCGAGCTCTATATAATAAATGGCAATGATCGATTTTAAGTCCATGGATTGTTCGATTTCTGACCCCAAACAGCATCCATTTGCTGCCGTTTTCCGGTGCCCTGGTGGTCTCGAGCTCGACTGCGTAGATGGTGGTGAGAGAGGACACGAGCGGCTTTGTCGTTGTGGCACTGGATGGGTGGCCGGCGGCCTGATGAAGGCGCGACAGGTGGAGTCTTTGTTCGAGCGAGATTCAGTATTACTTGGAGCGTAATTCGATTGGGAAGAAAGGGAATTATCCCTTAACAATGTAATTAAAGAATTTTAATTATTTAATTAATATTTAATTATATAATTATTGTGTATTAACTTCAAACGTCAATATCTTGTACATATGTGATCGAAATTCAGCAAACTAAAATGCGTTGGAATCGTCTTCCCAAGATCTTCACCTGGAACTGACTAGAGCTTAAACGGAATATGTTGGAAATTCAAAAGGAATAAAACCACGGTGAGAAATTCTACTTTTTTATATATATAATTAAAATCAATTAATCATAATTGTGGTATTACGCATACGTTGTAATATCCTATTGACTTCCATACGTGATTTGATCTGGAATTGATATTATTATGTAGATCTATCGATTTGATTATTGTTGTGTTTTAACAAATTAGAATTGTTAAACTATGTTAACGATAAAATTTACATTTTATCGTATATGTAGAAAAGATTATAAATGTTCATTTGTTTGAAATGAAAATATGTTAACAATAAAATTTACATTTTTATCATATATGTACAAAAGATTATAAATGATCATTGTTTTGAAATAGAGATATGTTAACAAATAAATATTCACATTTATTTGTCGTATTAAAGATTGAAATTTGTGTACAAATAAATACTTACTTTTATTTGTTATGTTAAAGATAGGAATTTGTATACAAATAAAAATCTCTTTTTTATTTGTCATTCGCAACATATAAAATGTCATGAAAATAAATACTCCTTTTTATATGACATTAGAAATGTAGAACATGTTACGCAAGTAAAACCACTTTTAATTTGTCACTGAGAACATAAGAAAGTGTTATGTAAATAATTCTCTTTTTATTTGTCATTAGAGAACATAAGAAAGTATTTAAACAAAATATTCATTTTGTTAAATAAAAAAGTGTTAGAACAAAAATTATATTTTTGTCTAATGGATTTGTGTTAAAACTAAAATATCAATTTTGTCGAATTGGATTATTATTAACAAAATAAATTATCTTTTTATTGTGTCACTTGTATTATAAACATGTTCATATGACAAAATTATCTTTTTATTTTGTCACTAGAATTATAAACATGTTCATATAACAAAGTTGTCTTTTATTTTGTCAACAGAAATGTAGACAATGTCATGACAAGTAAACGTTCTTTTTATTTGACACTAGAAATGTAGACAAGGTTATGAAAATAAAAATCATCTTTTTATTTGTCATATATAAACATTGAAATTATGAAAATAAGAACCATCTTTTTATTTGTCATATAAGAACAATGAAATTATTGAAAATAAAATTCCTTTTTTATTTGTCATATATGAGCATAGGAATTATGGAAAAGTATTTAACAGTTAAAATTTACATTTTTATTGTATATTAGAAATGATTAAGAACATGCATTGTTTTACATAGAAAATGTTCATTTGAATATATATGTTTTGTTAGTTAAAACATTATCCTTCATATGTTAGAAACATAGTAAAATGTTCATTTGAATATATGTGTTTTGTTAATTAAAACATTATCTTTGAAAACCCAAACTTCCCCGTAAAGGAAAGCGTGGATTGCTTTGAGAACAACACACATCAGAACACAAAACAGAAGAACATTTTATTGCTGTTACGACAATTACATCAGAGTACAAGAATATCCCAAAGTATGGATAAATATTATACAACAGAAATACAATATCAGAGTTTAAATTACATTTAAATAGCAGCGGAAAAATAATACAAAATACAGCTGAAAGAGATACACGGATACAGAGCTTTCCGAATATAGCTTCCGTTGTAGACCAGGATCCTGTGAATATAATATCTGCAAAACCAAAACTACTAACTGCCCATGTGGAAAAATATGGGCACCCAGAGTTTAGGTTAAAACAATAAACTCCAGGTCAGTCATGGGACTGGTGTGAGAACTAAAAACAGTCATTAACTTTATTTTAAAAGTGGGAAAATCATGGGACCACGCCGCTAACGCGGAACGGGTTTACTCCACATGAATCTGAGTTTCCAGAATAAAACAACGCAATGCTTTTTGAAGAAATGAAGCTATTATAAGACTCAGGTCCCATCACACAATGCAACGCAAGCCGGAGGATAGATTTTTACCTTATAATAGCCAAACATGCTTGATACGTAGAAAACAAATTTATTTGATATTACTATAAGTGCATAGTGTCAAAAACAATTTCGAATATAAATGTATCAATCATAGGCGGCATGGGTACCATATATCATGTCGCCATACTAGTTCTACAATCAAAACCGAAATATCTTATTGGAAGTTGGATTTCCATCTATGAACCAAGGCAAGGCGCAATCCTTCCGTTACGAGACACTCTAGCATGTGCCTCAGGCTTCAGCCGTAACTGTACCTAGGTAACATGCAGGGCCGGTCCACACTAAGTGTGAATTCATAATTCCTAAGCATGCGTTTCCCGGTCCTTTTGGACCTATAGTATGACCACTTCCGGCCTATAAATCCGAGGCGCCTCAAAATCCATCATCCACATAAGTAAAATGTCAGCGCTGGTAGGTCCCTGACATCACTCTAGCTAGAAAGAAACGCAATGCCCTCCCTGCTGTCCTCTCCCATTTCTGGTTCATACCGGGGTGTGAGACTCGTGAAGTAACGCTAAACACAAAGCGATGCCGAAATTGGCAATGCTTCGATCATCCCACAAGGCCCTGCTTTTCAACAAAAGCCTTGATCATTTGCATCTTGGCGTGCCACATTGTCAGACCATACCTTATCATTGATCATCTACCAATATATAACCGGGTGTTAAGCGAAGAATAAATTCTCCACCACCAGACAGTTATACGTAAAACAGAGATCAACAAGTACAATATAAAGGAATACCATGTCAGACACGCAATCCATTTACTAGTTCGTTCTGGGTTTGAATGAAACTATATCCGGTAGATCCCCAAATACGTCTGAATGATCACCAACTTTCTCTCATCTTGGGTGTATGGTCCAATCAAGATATCAATAATCATTCATTCGATATGGAAATTTCCCGGTCTTCAATAACCGTCTTCATCGTCGATATTCAATCGTCGTATGAATTATTCAGAATGGGTTAAACCCGGTCTTCCTGAATAATTTGCGTAATTTAAAATTATGTGCTTTAAAAACACAACCAACGCCTCATTCCAATCAAGAGTATTCTTTGATTATAATTTAAACCAAATTAAGGTTTATTCAGCTAGTCGGGATTAACGCCTTACCGAAGTAATCATTTATTAATATCCCATCCCCAACCTATACAACCCATGGAGTAAAACTGGTGGTACCCCATATCTAACACCCAATATGTTACGATAAATTTAATTACCGTTTTATCGTTTAAATCGAATAAAAGATTTAACTAACGCATGGAATAAAACTGGTGATATCCCATTCTCTGGTTGCTTAGTAAATTTAATTTCTAAATTCCCATTTCAATCCAATTAAAGATTAAAACTCTATTTAGTTTTAATCTTCTAAAATCATTATTTAGTGATTTATCCATTCTTGAGAAATTAATTTTATCATAAATGGGTTAAAGAACAGATGTCACTTAAAACATTGTTCACGATAAACCCAAAATCCTTTTCCATCTAATTCCAATTTAATTTATTTAATTGAAAAACTTCGCTTTAGAAAATTCCATTGATTTGGGTTTCAAGAACAAATGTCATTTAAAACATTGTTCACAATCAACCCACAATCAACTTACTTTTAATTTCAATTATGTTTAATAATTGGAAATCCCATTTAAATCTTAATTAAAAGATTTATTCTTTCTCAAATGGGTTTAAGAACAGTGTTATTCAAAACACCATTCAGTACAAACCCTAATCTTATTTAATATTAAGTATAAAACTTTGAATGGGAATTATATCGACTTATATTCAATACCAAATTCTAGAACAAACCCTTTTAAATCAGTTATTATGATTTTACATAATTTTTCCCTATTTTTATTTATTTATTTAAAAATAGGCCTATTCAATTAAATGACGTTTCAGGTCATTTAACTGCACTGGCGCTGTTTTTATTCCAACTTTATTTAAACATTTCTGAAAATCTGACCGTTGGATTTCAAATCTCTTATTATCATATGAAAGCTCTTTTCGGTACGAACCCGTAGGTTCCGGTTTCAGAAGAATCCGACGGTCGGATCTTCCACTAAGTCAATTTGAAGTTAATGGTCGAACTTCGCGAACGGTCGCGGTGCGCCGCGTTCTATTCAGGCCATTAAATAAATAAAATATAAATAGTTGATTTTTATCTAAAAATAAAAAAAAACATTTATAAATTTATTTAAAAAGGGTTCCAACTAGACTTTCATCTTTTAATAAAAATTGAATTTCCCATGTTCTTATAATATTAAGATGATATAATAATAATAATATTTTCAAAATGTCTAATTTTGAAATTCCACTTTTAAATATTTATTCATCATTTATCAGTGCGTTAACCTCTCACATTAGATTTATTGTTTGCGGTTGCTGGATGTGCCGGGCGGGTCCGGGCAGACTTATACCGCAAACTCATTCTAACCTCGGGTTAAGCACGTTTATCTCTTAGCCAATTAATACGTTTTACATTTCATTTTAATATTATTATAATATTAAAATAATATTTTCAAAATGTTAAAATTTGAAATTCACTTGCAATATTTATTATAAAATAAATAAACCAACCGTTCGAGTAAAATGGCGTAATCTACTTAACTCGACTTAATTCACTGAAAATAATATTTGGAATATTACTTTAAAACATTAAAATCATAATTTGATTCTAAAGCTGAATATTATTTATAAGCCTTTGTTTTATTCCAAATTGGAATGAGACTAAATCAAGTACCATATAATTTGAATTATACGGATTTCATACATCGCATGTATTTCATAATAATGATCGATAATCACTAAATAGTCCATTCACAACCAAAGTGAAATTTACATCTGAGTAAGCGTTAAAATAATTAATTAACGCTCGCCACAGCATGTCAGTCCATCGATTGACATATAATTAAATTTAGGGGAGATGTGAATAAATTATCATCCCCAGACCCGTGTGGGGTTTTCAAACAACAACAGTTTATGTACACAAATTATTGGTTAATAGATTTAACCAAATTTCACTGTTCAAATTACAATCTAATTTCAACTACCAAATTTGGTGTTAACATTATTTTTATCATCTCAACATCACAAACAACATACAATACATTCAATTTAAATTGTCCATGGTTTGTGGACGAGGGGAGTGATCTAATCAAGCACAGTGTACAGTTTATAGTGATTAACTGAGAGAAATCTAAACTAGCAACTCTATATACTTTTCAGTTATGAAAATAGATAAATAACTGTATAGAAATTTAAGTGAGGAGTTCTCACATTGATTGGTTTACATCCCGTCAGTTCTATATCGGATGATGGTTTGGATTCTGTTTGCTTCCACTAGATTCCATCGCAATCTGTTTTCCAAGCGGTTTGTGTTAAAAATCATATTTTTATGTTGTTCTATATATACTGTAAAAATCATATTTTTATGTAAGTTATGTTTATATAAGAATCATATTTAAAAACAATGCGACTCTTTTCATTTCAAAACATTGTCCTTTTATTTATAATCAAAACGATGTTCTTTCATTTACAAAAACAATGTGATTTTCAAAACAAAGTGATTTTTAAAACAAATTTTTTTTTTATAGTTTAAAACAATGTCAATTTTACTATATAAAACTTTGATCTTTTTATTCAAAGCAAATGTTAATTTTATTTTTAAAACAATGTTGATTTTATTTATCAAAACAATGTTTATTATTTATACAAAGACAATGTATACTTTTGTTATCAAAATGATGTTATTTTTGTTTGCAAGACGATGTTCATTTCTATTTGCAAAACATGATCTGTTTATCTTCACAAACATGCTATTTTTATAAATCATGTTTTCCTTTACAACGCTCTTTTATATAAATCATGTTTCATATTTTCTAAAACAAAATTTAAAACAATGCTTCTTTTTATGATTAAAATAATGCTAATTTCCTGATTAATACAATGGTAATTTCATGATTAAGACAATGTTAATTTCATATGCAAAACGATGTGATTTCTAATTGCAAACGATATGATTTGTATTTGCAAAACAAAGTTCTATTTTTATATTTCAAAACCAAATGTAAATTTTTATATCTTATAGACAAAACGATGTCCTTTTTGATTTACACAAAACATTTTGTTCTTATTATTTTCCAATTAAATGCTTATTTATGTTTACAAATAAATGTTTATTTATGTATATTTTTTTTAAACAATGATCAATTGAATGGACAATTAACTAAACAGTTAGGGTATAATTAACCTTAGTCGTCCATCTGTTGATCTAAGGGCCCTGACCCTTTCTTATTTGTTTCGTTGGTTCTCTGTCACGAGAAGACCCACTGTCGACCTTACTTCCTCACCAACACACCACAACTCCGGCCACCAGAGAGCCATCCGCTACCACCACCTGATAGCCCCCATCGTCTTCCTCCGTCGCCGAGAACCCAGGCTCAATCGAAGGCCCCACGTGCCCCCTAGTTCAGTTCGAACGCACAGGGTTTGAGAACCAAACCCGACCTTAATACTCCCCTGCTTTTGATCATGACCGTATAGACTTGAAGCTGGTGTGAATCTCTATAAAATTCGCTTTGGTTTCATATGTTAATTATTTGTAGATTGGAAGATTTTAAGGATTGAAGATCGAATGATTTTAGCCATCAACGATGAAGAGTGGCGGCCGTATAGGGAGAATAGGGTTTGCTGAATAATACGGTATACCATGGTATTTATAGCGTATTTTAATTTTATTCTATTTATTTATTTTCCAAAAATGTCTATATGTTGATATGAACTCCAAATCAAACCCAACGAGTGTCGCCCCTAGCTAATAACCCCCATCCCGGACACAATGGAATATGCTTCGTAACCCATTTCAGTCGTTATGATCAGTTTTCATCAGAATTAAAATATAAATCAATTTATATTTATTTTGAACGTACATTTTAAATTACCGGGGCCACATACTAACTCTAAAAATTACAGAAAATTTATATCTGGCTATGTTTTGACAATACGGTCCTAACAAAACTAATTTCATTGAATTCTGAGACTGTTTGAAAAATGGCCATTTTCCAGTCGATTAAAATCAACTGAAACTGGTCAAACGCGTTTTCTTTCGCCACGCTCACATATTGATTCGAAAAATTATGAAATTTGGAACCTAGCAATAATTTGACATCACGGACCCAACAAAAGTGGTTTCGTCGAAATCCGAGGTCGTTTGCAAAATTCCCATTTTTAAGGTCTTGAATTCCATAGCGACTATTCAGAATTTTCAACTAGACATATCCTTTGATTCCCGCAATGAAATTTCGATTTTTCGGATTCGTTGGAAAGATATTATCGAATAGATCCTAATATTTTTGGTTTCATTAAAATCCGGATTATTTTGCACCCGGTACATTCAATTGAAGTTTGAAATCGAATTATCGAACTACCGCGCCATTTTCAATTCTATTTATAATTATATATAAATATTTATATTCTAACGACGACGCGTATATAATATATACGTTCGAATTATATTCAAAATAAATTTCTCGTCGATATTATTTAAAATAATTCATTTTAAATTTTCAAAATTCGCTAGAATTGCCAAAATAAAAATTTTAAACTGGCCCAGAATTTCCGGGTTATTACAATCTCCCCCACTTAAAACTTTTCGTCCCCGAAAAGGAACAAAGCCGAAAGTGGTTTGATTAATCAACTCTACGTTCGATCTGGCTTCCATTCTCCAACTTTTCAGTTTCTGAGAATTTTCAAATTTTCAAAAATTTGGCTAACACCCTAAATTTTCGAAAAATTTCGCCATAACCTCCCCTGCACCGGGAGTCACGGGAAAATCCCGAAATTTCCATATAGGCCTTCTGATCTCAAAAAGAAAAAGAAAAAGCCAAGCGGCTAGCCAATAGGCTCATAAAATCATCATCACCCAAACAAAATAGGATTATAGTAAACATGTACCTATTTGTCGGGCAAACAAATTTTATTCTTCGGCTCTAGCCTCCTTGCTATGACCTGTTAAATGTAAGTACATGTATATGCAAGCAAATGCGACTAATTTTCAATACAGTTCAATATTCGGTTCAATTAGGCTTAATGGTTCAAAATTATCAAACAACACAAACATCAATCAATTAGTAAATTAACGTTTCAAAATCATAATTTTGATACATGTACAGAAAATCGTGTTTTTGATGCCAATTCACAACAATGTGTTCTAACTATATTAGTTTTGGTTCTCACACCAGTCTAAATGGAAATATATAGAAATCGCACCTTCGAAACACGAACATAAATATCGATGATGCCATGGTCATTATCAACATCATCTCCGGGCGACTAGAGTGTAATTCTATATCTATCCGGTATATTAAAACTTCGAATATACGTTCATGACGCGTATATGCAAAATCTTTATATAGCGGATTGTCCAAATTCAAAATAAATAAATATGCAAATACGTATAAAACGATTTAAATTTTCAAAACAAAATTGTTTTCATTGGAAAAATATATTCTTCACACCCGTTCTAGGATACTACTGATCTCATCTCTAACGAGTCATTCTAATTGGATATTACTAATCCATTATCTGATGAATTCTTTCGTATGGTTCTAATGTATCTTGTTCTCGAGCTCTGTAAACCAAAGCTCTGATACCAAATGTGAAAACCCAAACTTCCCCGTAAAGGAAAGCGTGGATTGCTTTGAGAACAACACACATCATAACACAAAACAGAAGAACATTTTATTGCTGTTACGACAATTACATCAGAGTACAAGAATATCCCAGAGTATGGATAAATTCTATACAACAGAAATACAATATCAGAGTTTAAATTACATTTAAATAGCAGCAGAAAAATAATACAAAATACAGCTGAAAGAGATACACGGATACAGAGCTTTCTGAATATAGCTTCCGTTGTAGACCAGGATCCTGTGAATATAATATCTACAAAACCAAAACTACTAACTGCCCGTGTGGAAAAATATGGGCACCCAGAGTTTAGGTTAAAACAATAAACTCCAGGTCAGTCATGGGACTGGTGTGAGAACTAAAAACAGTCATTAACTTTATTTTAAAAGTGGGAAAATCATGGGACCACGCCGCTAACGCGGAACGGGTTTACGCCACATGAATCTGAGTTTCCAGAATAAAACAACGCAATGCTTTTTGGAAAAAATGAAGCTATTATAAGACTCAGGTCCCATCACACAATGCAACGCAAGCCGGAGGATAGAGTTTTACCTTATAATAGCCAAACATGCTTGATACGTGGAAAACAAATTTATTTGATATTACTATAAGTGCATAGTGTCAAAAACAATTTCGAATATAAATGTATCAATCATAGGCGGCATGGGTACCATATATCATGTCGCCATACTAGTTCTACAATCAAAACCGAAATATCGTATTGGAAGTTGGATTTCCATCTATGAACCAAGGCAAGGCGCAATCCTTCCGTTTCGAGACACTCTAGCATGTGCCTCAGGCTTCAGCCGCAACTGTACCTAGGTAACATGCAGGGCCGGTCCACACTAAGTGTGAATTCATAATTCCTAAGCATGCGTTTCCCGGTCCTTTTGGACCTATAGTATGACCACTTCCGGCCTATAAATCCGAGGCGCCTCAAAATCCATCATCCACATAAGTAAAATGTCAGCGCTGGTAGGTCCCTGACATCACTCTAGCTAGAAAGAAACGCAATGCCCTCCCTGCTGTCCTCTCCCATTTCTGGTTCATACCGGGGTGTGAGACTCGTGAAGTAACGCTAAACACAAAGCGATGCCAAAATTGGCAATGCTTCGATCATCCCACAAGGCCCTGCTTTTCAACAAAAGCCTTGATCATTTGCATCTTGGCGTGCCACATTGTCAGACCATACCTTATCATTGATCATCTACCAATATATAACCGGGTGTTAAGCGAAGAATAAATTCTCCACCACCAGACAGTTATACGTAAAACAGAGATCAACAAGTACAATATAAAGGAATACCATGTCAGACACGCAATCCATTTACTAGTTCGTTCTGGGTTTGAATGAAACTATATCCGGTAGATCCCCAAATACGTCTGAATGATCACCAACTTTCTCTCATCTTGGGTGTACGGTCCAATCAAGATATCAATAATCATTCATTCGATATGGAAATTTCCCGGTCTTCAATAACCGTCTTCATCGTCGATATTCAATCGTCGTATGAATTATTCAAAATGGGTTAAACCCGGTCTTCCTGAATAATTTGCGTAATTTAAAATTATGTGCTTTAAAAACACAACCAACGCCTCATTCCAATCAAGAGTATTCTTTGATTATAATTTAAACCAAATTAAGGTTTATTCAGCTAGTCGGGATTAACGCCTTGCCGAAGCAATCATTTATTAATATCCCATCCCCAACCTATTCAACCCATGGAGTAAAACTGGTGGTACCCCATATCTAACACCCAATATGTTACGATAAATTTAATTACCGTTTTATCGTTTAAATCGAATAAAAGATTTAACAAACGCATGGAATAAAACTGGTGATATACCATTCTCAGGTTGCTTAGTAAATTTAATTTCTAAATTCCCATTTCAATCCAATTAAAGATTAAAACTCTATTTAGTTTTAATCTTCTAAAATCATTATTTAGTGATTTATCCATTCTTGAGAAATTAATTTTATCATAAATGGGTTAAAGAACAGATGTCACTTAAAACATTGTTCACGATAAACCCAAAATCCTATTCCATCTAATTCCAATTTAATGTATTTAATTGAAAAACTTCGCTTTAGAAAATTCCATTGATTTGGGTTTCAAGAACAAATGTCATTTAAAACATTGTTCACAATCAACCCACAATCAACTTACTTTTAATTTCAATTATGTTTAATAATTGGAAATCCCATTTAAATCTTAATTAAAAGATTTATTCTTTCTCAAATGGGTTTAAGAACAGTGTTATTCAAAACACCATTCACTACAAACCCTAATCTTATTTAATATTAAGTATAAAACTTTGAATGGGAATTATATCGACTTATATTCAATACCAAATTCTAGAACAAACCCTTTTAAATCAGTTATTATGATTTTACATAATTTTTCCCTATTTTTATTTATTTATTTAAAAATAGGCCTATTCAATTAAATGACGTTTCAGGTCATTTAACTGCACTGGCGTTGTTTTTATTCCAACTTTATTTAAACATTTCTGAAAATCTGACCGTTGGATTTCAAATCTCTTATTATCATATGAAAGCTCTTTTCGGTACGAACCCGTAGGTTCCGGTTTCAGAAGAATCCGACGGTCGGATCTTCCGCCACGTCAATTTGAAGTTAATGGTCGAAATTCGCGAACGGTCGCGGCGCGGCGCATTCTATTCAGGCCATTAAATAAATAAAATATAAATAGTTGATTTTTATCTAAAAATAAAATAAAAAAACATTTATAAATTTATTTAAAAAGGGTTCCAACTAGACTTTCGTCTTTTAATAAAAATTGAATTTCCCATGTTCTTATAATATTAAGATGATATAATAATAATAATATTTTCAAAATGTCTAATTTTGAAATTCAACTTTTAAATATGTATTCATCATTTATCAGTGCGTTAACCACTCACATTAGATTTATTGTTTGCAGTTGCTGGATGTGCCGGGCGGGTCCGGGCAGACTTATACCGCAAACTCATTCTAACCTCGGGTTAAGCACGTTTATCTCTTAGCCAATTAATACGTTTTACATTTCATTTTAATATTATTATAATATTAAAATAATATTTTCGAAATGTTAAATTTTGAAATTCACTTGCAATATTTATTATAAAATAAATAAACCAACCGTTCGAGTAAAATGGCGTAATCTACTTAACTCGACTTAATTCACTGAAAATAATATTTGGAATATTACTTTAAAACATTAAAATCATAATTTGATTCTAAAGCTGAATATTATTTATAAGCCTTTGTTTTATTCCAAATTGGAATGAGACTAAATCAAGTACCATATAATTTGAATTATACGGATTTCATACATCGCATGTATTTCATAATAATGATCGATAATCACTAAATAGTCCATTCACAACCAAAGTGAAATTTACATCTGAGTAAGCGTTAAAATAATTAATTAACGCTCGCCACAGCATGTCAGTCCATCGATTGACATATAATTAAATTTAGGGGAGATGTGAATAAATTATCATCCCCAGACCCGTGTGGGGTTTTCAAACAACAACAGTTTATGTACACAAATTATTGGTTAATAGATTTAACCAAATTTCACTGTTCAAATTACAATCTAATTTCAACTACCAAATTTGGTGTTAACATTATTTTTATCATCTCAACATCACAAACAACATACAATACAGTCAATTTAAATTGTCCATGGTTTATGGACGAGGGGAGTGATCTAATCAAGCACAGTGTACAGTTTATAGTGATTAACTGAGAGAAATCTAAACTAGCAACTCTATATACTTTTCAGTTATGAAAATAGATAAATAACTATATAGAAATTTAAGTGAGGAGTTCTCACATTGATTGGTTTACATCCCGTCAGTTCTATATCGGATGATGGTTTGGATTCTGTTTGCTTCCACTCGATTCCATCGCAATCTGTTTTCCAAGCGGTTTGTGTTAAAAATCATATTTTTATGTTGTTCTATATATACTGTAAAAATCATATTTTTATGTAAGTTATGTTTATATAAGAATCATATTTAAAAACAATGCGACTCTTTTCATTTCAAAACATTGTCCTTTTATTTATAATCAAAACGATGTTCTTTCATTTACAAAAACAACGTGATTTTCAAAACAAAGTGATTTTTAAAACAAAGTTTTTTTTTATAGTTTAAAACAATGTCAATTTTACTATATAAAACTTTGATCATTTTATTCAAAGCAAATGTTAATTTTATTTTTAAAACAATGTTGATTTTATTTATCAAAACAATGTTTATTATTTATACAAAGACAATGTATACTTTTGTTATCAAAACGATGTTATTTTTGTTTGCAAGACGATGTTCATTTCTATTTGCAAAACATGATCTGTTTATCTTCACAAACATGCTATTTTTATAAATCATGTTTTCCTTTACAATGCTCTTTTATATAAATCATGTTTTATATTTTCTAAAACAAAATTTAAAACAATGCTTCTTTTTATGATTAAAATAATGCTAATTTCCTGATTAATACAATGGTAATTTCATGATTAAGACATTGTTAATTTCATATGCAAAACGATGTGATTTCTAATTGCAAACGATATGATTTGTATTTGCAAAACAAAGTTCTATTTTTTTATTTCAAAACCAAATGTAAATTTTTTTATCTTATAGACAAAACGATGTCCTTTTTGATTTACACAAAACATTTTGTTCTTATTATTTTCCAATTAAATGCTTATTTATGTTTACAAATAAATGTTTATTTATGTATTTTTTTTTAAACAATGATCAATTGAATGGACAATTAACTAAACAGTTAGGGTATAATTAACCTTAGCCATCCATCTGTTGATCTAAGGGCCCTGACCCTTTTTTCTTGTTTCGTTGGTTCTCTGTCACGAGAAGACCCACTATCGACCTTACTTCCTCACCAACGCACCACAACTCCGGCCACCAGAGAGCCATCCGCGACCACCACCCGATAGCCCCCATCGTCTTCCTCCGTCGCCGAGAACCCAGGCTCAATCAAAGGCCCCACGTGCCCCCTAGTTCAGTTCGAACGCACATGGTTTGAGAACCAAACCCGACCTTAATACTCCCCTGCTTTTGATCATGACCGTATAGACTTGAAGCTGGTGTGAATCTCTATAAAATTCGCTTTGGTTTCATATGTTAATTATTTGTGGATTGGAAGATTTTAAGGATTGAAGATCGAATGATTTTAGCCATCAACGATGAAGAGTGGCGGCCGTATAGGGAGAATAGGGTTTGCTGAATAATACGGTATACCATGGTATTTATAGCGTATTTTAATTTTATTCTATTTATTTATTTTCCAAAAATGTCTATATGTTGATATGAACTCCAAATCAAACCCAACGAGTGTCGCCCCTAGCTAATAACCCCCATCCCGGACACAATGGAATATGTTTCGTAACCCATTTCAGTCGTTACGTTCAGTTTTCATCAAAATTAAAATATAAATCAATTTATATTTATTTTGAACGTACATTTTAAATTACCGGGGCCACATACTAACTCTAAAAATTACAGAAAAAATATATCTGGCTATGTTTTGACAATACGGTCCTAACAAAACTAATTTCGTCGAATTCTGAGACTGTTTGAAAAATGGTCATTTTCCAGTTGATTAAAATCAACTGAAACTGGTCAAACGCGTTTTCTTTCGCCACGCTCACATATTGATTCGAAAAATTATGAAATTTGGAACCTAGCAATAATTTGACATCACGGACCCAACAAAAGTGGTTTCGTCGAAATCCGAGGTCGTTTGCAAAATTCCCATTTTTAAGGTCCTGAATTCCATAGCGACTATTCAGAATTTTCAACTAGACATATCCTTTGATTCCCGCTTTGAAATTTCGATTTTTCGGATTCGTTGGAAAGATATTATCAAATATATCCTAATATTTTTGGTTTCATTAAAATCCGGATTATTTTGCACCCGGTACATTCAATTGAAGTTTGAAATCGAATTATCGAACTACCGCGCCATTTTCAATTCTATTTATAATTATATATAAATATTTATATTCTAACGACGACGCGTATATAATATATACGTTCGAATTATATTCAAAATAAATTTCTCGTCGATATTATTTAAAATAATTCATTTTAAATGTTCAAAATTCGCTAGAATTGCCAAAATAAAAATTTTAAACTGGCCCAGAATTTCCGGGTTATTACATTATCATTCATATGTTAGAAACATAGTAAAATGTTTATTTGATTATTTATGTTTTGTTAATTAAAACATTATCATTCATATGCTAGAATAAAATTGTCATTTTAGTTAAAAATGTCATGTTAGAATAAAATTGTCATTTTAGTTAAAAGTTTCATTGTATTAGATAATGTCATGTTAGAATAAAATTGTCATTTTAGTGAAAAATGTCATTTATGTTAGAAGAAAAAATGTCATCTATGTTAGAAAATAAAAAACATTATTGTTAGAGAATAAATATGTCATTTATGTTAGAGTATAAAAATGTCATTTATTTAGAATAATGTTTCTAAAATAAATATGTTACCTTGACCACGTTAGACAAGAATAAAAATAATTGCTTGTTAAAGTATATATTCTGTTGAAATTAAATTATAAATATTTATTTATAATTTAATAGTGAAAATTGTTTTAATAGGAAATAATTCAAACCGAGTTAGAATTGGTTAAAGTATTAACCAATAATTTATTTAAATAAATAAACTGTTGTTTTTTGAAAACCCCACACGGGTATTGGGATGATATTTGACATACACTAGTCCCAATATTTAATTAATTCTCAATCGATAGAATGACAGTCTGTAATGAGCGTTATTTATTTATTCTAATGCTCACATAGTTATAAACTTCGCTTTGGATGTGAATGGAACGTTTGATGATTGTTTATCATTATCTTTGAATATATGCAATGTATGAAATCCATATAACTGAAATTATATGGTAATTGATTGAGTCGCATTCCAATTCAGAAAAAAGAACATTTTTAAAAGAATATTTTAAAATGAAGAATATTTTAAAATAAAGAGTATTTTAAAATAAATTTAGTGAAGAATAAAGTTATGATTTTCATGTCCATCTTTGGATGGACACAAAAATATAAAAATATGAAACCGGGTTAAGTTCAGAAACATTATTTTAACCAGAACGGGTTTATCGATCGATTTTATTCATTTTATAATGAATATAAAAAAGTAGTGATTTCAAAATATAATATTTTGAAAATATTAATATTTTAATATGATATAAGTATAGAATATTCAGTTGTGATTTAAAATTGAAAATGAAATTAAAAATCATTTTAAAATGAATTTATGTTTTAAAAGGAAATCGACGATACAGATACATATATATATATATGTATATATTTAATGGCCTGAATAGAACGCGTCGCGCAGCGACCGTTCGCGTATTTCGACCATTAACTTCAAATTGACATTACGTGAGATCCAACCGTTTGATTCTCCTAAAACCGGAACTGTTGGGTTTGTATCGAAAAGAGATTTCCAATGAATATAAGAGATTTGAAATCTAATGGTTGGATTTGGAGTTATGTCCAAATCAATTGCAGAAAAGGTCGCTATGGATGCAGTTCGATGGCCGTTATTGGAAACCGATTGTACTGGCCATGATAAAATTACTAAAAATATGGAAAAAATTATGTAAATTCATAATAAATGGTTTGCAAAGATTTTGGATGAAAAATTCCATATTTGAAAAGATAAAAATATACTTTTATAGAAATGGACCAGTTATTAACTCGAATAAATCATTAAATTAAGACTTAATGAAGTTTCCCAATTAATTAATATTTAATTGGAATTAAATAAAATAAATTGGATTTTTGGGTTTTTCATGAATGGTGTCTTAAATAACACTGTTCTTAAACCCCGTTTGAAAAGAATAAATCTTTTAATTAAGATTATTAGAGTTTCCAATTATATTTAGTAATTGGAATAAAATGAAATGTGAATTGGGTTTATTGTGAGCGGTTTTTTAAACAACATTTCTTCTTCAACCCGATTAACAATGAAAATATAATTTGGAATTTATAAATCTTTTTATCAAGATTTAATGTGAATTTTCCAAAGTAAAGTTTTCCAATTTAATATATTAAATTGGAATTGAATGGAATTCGATAAAATAATAATCGAAATGAGCTTCTGTAAAAGAAGACCGTTATTATATATGGAATTTAAAAGGCTTTGCCGTTATTCCATTTGTATTATTAGTCTGATATGGGAATTTATATCGATTATATATTGATTTGATTTCTATGAAAATTCCATATTTAATGGAAAATGATTTTGGATTTATCGTGAACTGTGTTTTAAATGACATTGGTTCTTTAACCGAGTTAAAGAAAAGATTAATTTCTTAAAGTTGAATAATAATAAAGTAATGATTTTTGATATTAAAACCAAACTGGAGTTTTAATGAATCTTTAAAAAGAAGATTAAAGAATAAATTTAAAGGAATTTATCTTTGATAAAATTAATGGGAACCTTTCCCTAATAATGTGAATATTTTATTAAAAGAATATTCTGAATTGGAATGAGGCGTATGATGTGTTTCTATAGCACTTAATTATTGATTACAAAATACGCGAGTTATTCAGAAAGACCGGGTTTAACCCATTCTGAATAATTACTACGACGATTAAGAGTCGAAGATGAAGATGGTGGTTGAAGACCGAAGGTCTTCACATCGTTTGGATGATTACTAATGTCTTGATTGAGAGGCATCCCAAGACAAGATTATAAGTGGTGATCGTCCAAACGTTCTTGGAGATCGACCAGATATGTGAGGACCTCTCTCTTGTATTGGACATATGGGACGAGGAACAAGGTGCCTTCGGTTTCGTTCAGACCCAGAACAGACTTGTAAATGGATGGTATGTCTGACGTTGTATTCCTTTATGCTATATTCGTTGATCTCTGCTAAATATATATCTATTTGGTGGCGGAGAATTTATTCTCTTTCTTAACACCCTTCTTTGAGACGTACGAGCTTAGAGGTTATATATTGGAAGAAATCAATGGTATGGTATGGATTGACAATGTGGCATGCTAAGATGCAAATGATTAAGGATTATTGTCGAAAAACAGAGCCTTGTGGTTGATGATCAAAACACAGCTTTATTTAGCATAGCTTTGTGTAGCGATACTTCGCGAGCCTCACACCCCGGTATGAACCAGAAACGGGAGAAGGACCCTAGGGAGAACATGCGTTTCTTTCTAGCTAGAAGTCGTGTCTGGGTTTTATAAGCCCAAATATTTTTACTTATGTGGATAATGGAATGCGAGGTACCTCGGATTTAAGTCCCTAGTGGCTCTATTTTACACCCCATAGGGTGGGGAGACGTATTGTTCAAGCATAACCAATCCACTAACATATTTGTGGACCGGCCCTGGCGCTCCTAGGTGCAGTTGCGGCTGTATCCTGAGACATGGGCTAGATTGTCTCGAATTTGGTAAGGACGATCCCTTGCCTCGGTTCATGACGGAAATCCAACTTCCAATACGACCCCATACGGTTTTGATTGTATAACTAGTATGATGACATAGTATATGGTAGCTATGCCGTCTATGATTAATACATTATGATTGAAATGTTTTTGAAACATATACACACTAATAATAATATCAAATCCGTTTTACCGTATCAAGCATTTTTGACCATTATAAGGTAAAACTATATCCTCTGGTTTGCGTTGCATTGTGTGATGGGACTTTATTATAATGGTTTCATTTTTCTAACAAGCATTGTGTTGTTTAACGATTTACTTTATTTTATGCACTGGCAATCCAATAGAGTAAACATGTTCCACGTCAGCGGCGTGATCCTGTGATTAGCCTTATCATTATTAGATAAGTTAAATAAGATTTCTCATACCAGTCCCATGACTGACTAATAGTATGTTTCACTTTGCAAACTCGGGTGCCATCTTTTCCACACGGGCAGTTGAGTAGCTTATTTTGCAGATATATTGAGCAGGATTCTGGATCGAAGCTTAAAGCTGTGTCCAGAGCACTGGTAGCCTTCCACTGTGTTAGTTATTTGTTTTCGATGCATTGTGTTAAGTTTATTGTAAATTAATCTTCCGCAGTATTATTATTTATTCGATGTACTCTGATATTCTGTACTCTGATGTAACATTATTATAATATTTATAAAAGTCTTCTATTATTTGTTCTGCGGTGTTGTAAGCCCAAAGTTAGTGTATCCGACGATTTTTCACGAGGGGAATTTTTGGGTCATTGTAGATTACAACATGTGTACTTACATTTTTAATTTAAAAACCAGTCAAGAATGTTAATTTGTTCAAATATTTGCGGTCTGAAGCATGTAAACACAATATAATTTGTATATTACATGGAACATTAATGGCAAAAAGAACACTACCTACAAAAATTAAAGACATTTACACTGAATGACGTGCATCACTTATTAGTGGCATAACAATTATACACCGAAAAAGCTTCTTTAAAATCATAGTTTTAATTCGGTGAAAATTGTTAACATCTTTTTAAATTTTAAAACTGTGTTATGTCTATGGCTTAAAATGTAAGAATGGATATTATAACATGGAACCATATGTTATGGAGAAAAAAAAGTGAACATAACTTTAAAATTAAAAAAGAGAAATGTTTTCAAGTCCAAATGATAAAACCAATACAATAAGCGATGTAACTGCTAGTAAAAAAGACCAGACGATAAAATAAAAAATAATTACATTTAAATGTGGACAAAAAGACAATATATTAAGAAGCAGCTCATAATCTAGTATCTTTATTGATGCTCTGTTATCTAGGTAGTTTCTTTGAAGTTGTATCACCGATCTTAGCACAACAATTATATCAGCATTATCTTTAAGTCAAATTGAAAATTTTATTTATCCCCTAGTTGGTTATTACCACCTAACTTACTTTTAAACAGGAAAGTTTTTATTCTTCTATTATAAAGCTACCAATTTTTATTTTATAACATTTCATATATTGATTCGTATAGTTAGCATGAATTTTAATACCTAAAGGCTCGGGAAGAGCTTGAATTGGGAGCAACATAAGAAATTAGTTATAACATATTAATTTTCAATATAAATTAATCCATTACCTATACTCTCTAACTATGAATTAACATATCCGAGGATAGCATCATATTATCTTCCAAAAAAATTCAATCACTACTTTTCACATAAAGTATTCCTATTATTTTTTTATATATAACCATATATAAATTTTATTTGCTATGCTTCAGCTGTAATATTATGTAACATTAAATTAATCAAATTCAAAGCTAAATAACGATCATGTGATATAGGTAGACGAAAAACAGATAATTCATGAAATTGAATGTGAAAAATAAAGTAAATAAAGAAACATAAACCATTCATTGATGAAAATAGAAAACTTGATTATCTAATTCATAAACAAAATATTAGTTCGTGATAAATATGAAGAAATGTTCAATCGGTCTATTTATCAAGATCGATTATTTCGGTTGCTAGTAATCTAAAAATTCCTCAAATCTACATATGTACATCACTGCATAGAAATTCAAATAAACGGTAATAATGATGAGTTTATCTCATACGAAATCTAACCACATACATACAACCATAGAATCCATAAATTCTGAGAAGAACACGTAAAATAATTCAAGGTAGGGTCCAAAGGAAGTGAAGTTTGAGAAAAAAAGGATTAATTGAAATTAAAACCAAAATAGTTCTAAATTGTTGATTACTACAATGACAGTAATACACAACCATGTAGATTCTCGGTTCCTCTTTTCCAATTTATATAATAGATAACTTCATATACAATTAGTTCAAATGGTTCCTAACTCATGCTATACAAATATGCATCTTTCAAGCAGCATCTTCAAACTTCTGCTAGGGTAGCAAATTAAAATAAATTTTCTCCTGTAATTTTCCCACTGACTCACGTAAGACATGGTGAACAACATAGCTAATACGTAAGTTTGAATCGTCATAATATTAAATCAATGAAAAGAAATTATAATATGCTACCTATGCCAAGTCATTCTATAGTAAAACTTCATTTACAAATGTAATGGCTCACATTAATAAAACTTTGGCTCCTATTTATCCATATCGGTATTCTCAAAGTTGCACAATATATACAAATAGTAAACAAAAAAACCAATTATAAAGTTATAATTAATCTGAATACCTAAAGCCAATTGCGCACCTGCAATATGGGTCACAATCTCTTTATCATCACTGGGTGTATGAGCTGGTGGGTCAATGTATATCACATGATAGAGAAGAACAAAATGCCCCATGTAGAAAGCAAGTAAGTGAGGAGTAAAAAATGACATAAGAATCAAGTAACCGGAGCATAGTAGAGCCCAAGTTTCATTGACATAAAATGAAGCTTCCATTTGGACATTGATTAGTGTTAAATAAGTCGGAAATCATGCATATGAGGAGTAATTGACAGTCACTCATGAATGTATAGGATTTGACTTGGGTGAACCTCGAATGCAACTTTATTTATTATTGGATCTTGTCTATGCGGTGGTCACTCCTTATTTGTTGCCATTCATAATAATGTTCTTTGCATTGGCATATGTTGTTTTCCATCATCAACAATGTGCCAACATCTATAATAAAGAATATGAGAGTGAAGCAGCATTCTTATCATTTGACACCTTTTCATAAATACTGCAACATAGGTGGGAACTTGCTTTTGTTAAGTAACCATTATAGAAGCAATGATGAGAGACACACTTAAACATGCGGGGGCCCAATGTTCAATTTGAAACCATATCTTGCTTAGGCATATATCCATCCATGTTCAAAATCAGGTGAAGATGATTTTCCAATCAATGATGAAAAGGACTGTGATAGTGTGCTTGTGCCTACGAAGCGTCAGTTGAGAAAGAATACACCTGTTCCTAGTAAATATGATGGTTCGATGTCACCAACATTACCTAACATTAATGAAGAACAACTTCTTTGAGAATGACAGTATATCCCGCAATTCGGCTTCGGATATGTTTTCTAATTCCCTTTGTGTGTAAATCAATCTTAAAGCAATATATGCATACATTTGTTTGTCTGAAAAAGAACAACATAGAAGACATCAGTATTAAAAGAAAATTATGGTAATAAACATGAAGCAAATATGAAGTTAGAAAAGGGAAAAGGTAAGGAACTGTAGTAAGTAACAGTATGGAAGAAAATTTCAAATCGGCAAAGAAAAAAATCCAACTAAATTACATATTTCACACCATAAATTAGTAATTTTAAAAACAATGAATTAGATATCCTAAACAGAAATGATCATAATTGCATGGCGTAAAAAGGATAAAACTTATCAAGCAATCTGCAATCTTGCTTTGTAGATCTAACTTTCATGCTGCACAAGTAGACATAGCTCCTTGATTCCATCTAATTAAAGCAATAGATATACCAACTAAAACTCTTTGGTAAATCAACTGTACTATCCTTTTCAATGGCGGTTGGGACAAAAATTACATGGTTAAAAGGAAGGAGAAACCGAAATCAGAGAAGGAGAAGATTAGGAGAACATAGAATAAAATGAGAGCAGAGGAGGGAGTAAATGATCAAAGGTTTGGAGAAATAGAAAAGAAACTAGATGTAAGAAGGGAAACAAATTCAGAGAGTGTGTAAATGAGAGAGAATGATGGGCAGGAGTGATTCCAGACTATCCACGTCAGCGTTTGTGGTTTTCTGTTTTCTATTATAGATAATAGTTGTCTAAATCAAGTAGATAGCAATCTAGTAGAATGCTTTTATCTCACGCTCTACATATATAATATACAATAAAAACTATGTGTAACGAACTGGGATTTTCGACTCCGAAAATCAACACAAAACCCAGCATCGACTGTTCAGACATCAAAAATACCGGATCATTAATAGAAAGAAATTAGAGGATGAGAAAGATAAGATAGAACTAATAAAATAGAAGAAGAAGAACACAACTGACCAGAATCAGAGTAAACACAAATTTCACAGTGGAACGAATAAAATATATTATATAACATAACTTTGAAATACAAAAGTATTGTATATACATACCACATCAGAGTACAACATAACATTTGATACAGCGGAAATAACTCTAAATAACTAATAGTGAAGACTCCTGCTTCAAGCTCCTCCAAGTGCATCTGTAAAACCTGAAACACTTGACTGCCCGTACAAATTTGGGCACCCAAGAGTTTAGGGAAAAAAAACAAAATAAACTCTGGGTCAGTCATGGGACTAGTGTGAGTAAATTCCAACCATATGGTTTAACTTTGAAAATCCTTTTGAAACAAAAGGATAATAGTAAGACCAACCCACACATAAACATGGACGGTTTTTACCTTATTATAACCCGAAATATTTTGATATCAAAATCCAGTGATATTATAATAATGTATAATCAAGTAAATAACCAAATAGCAGAACGCTTGCATCTCACGCTCTACATATATAGTATAAAATCAAAAACCGCAGGGCACTTATTGGAGATTGGATTCCAACAATGACAAGGTATGAGATCACTTACCGATAGTGTATCTGTAGAGGTGAATACGCTGGGTTCAACAAGAACGTCTTGCAACCCGGCCCACACATGACCGATCACTCATTTCGCTTGAGTGTATCGAATGTATATCACCAACGGTTGGACTCAAACCACCGTTTCCTGAAAAGGGACAACATCGAAATAGATTAAAGTAGTAAAAGGAATTTCTCTAGATAGGTGATTATACACCCTAATGGGAGCGACCCACATAGCCATGCTGCCTGCCCGATTTTTGTCATTTCCCAGTTGTGAAGCTTGAGGCTACGTCTAACTTTTAGTACATCTGGCCACCATATACTTTGAATGTCACATCGTCAAACCTGTCAAATCACTAGTTGATCTTCCCAAAAATATTACGGGTAAAAAAGCTAAGAGAAACGAATTTCTCCGCCACCAGACGTAATATCTTGAAAAGATCATCTTATGTGACCGTCTGGAATACTCTATCAGATATTCGTCTATACAAGTTGTCCGGAGACTAGACAAACAGAAAACATTATTCTGGAACAGGACGACCCTTGCATTTCACTCCGTCTTCAATTTTCTTCAACATAATTTCGCAGCGCTTATGCCTATACGGAGCGGTTTTCGGATAATAGATCCAACCGGTCTCTCCGTATTGACAACGATGGTCAAAACACTTCGATAGTCGATTATTTAACTAACAAAGGAAACAAAACATCCATTCAAATTTACAGCTAAGCATCAACAATCGCTGGCCCCTTTTAATTTATATTAATTTCTAACTTCCCATATCCCAGAAAATATACGTTACTAATGTTCGAAAACATTTCTATCATTTTCCACATTTCCTATTTTCTGTACATAGAAAATATACCTTATTAATATTTGGAAAACATTTCCAATTTCCATTTAATTTGCAAATTATTTGCTTCTAAACATCATTCACCTTAAAACGTGAATATTTTCCTTATCGAAATCTTGTCTTGTTAAATCAATCTAAAGTGGGTGTTATAAATGGTTAAAGTTTCATCTATCAAGTTATTTCCTAAATTTATATTCCAACTTCCTTCTAATTGCAAGTCAACTTCTCCTTAATTACGAACCTAGCTTATAACTTATCCTTGATTTCATATTCAATTTTAAATTATTGGTTTAAACCAAATACCTAATATTTATCAAATTCTAAATTATACACTATGTATATATAGTTCCAAAAAGGTGACTACTTTTAAACCATTCGACACAGTCGAATTGTCATTTATAAATCATTATGGATTTATTCTATCCTACTCATATTTCAAATATCGAAATACATTTTGACGCTCCCTTTTTAATAGATTTCCTAATTATATTTTTAATCTAATTTCATGGTATTTAAAATGCCAATTTGTTTTCAGGGCCAGTATAATTCTAACGTCACAAACACACCGTAATTAACCACCAATTATTTGTCACATAATAATATGTAATATATGAAAAACAAGAATATAATTATTTGAGGAATCCTGTGGTATCCCTCCAACCTGCTTCCCTGCATCCACAGACGTTACTTGACATAAATAACACCAATTTCATATCGGTAAAAAAGGTAAACAACATCAGTTTTCAATCGATGGTGTATATTATTTTAACCAAGAAAATCACCAAAACAACCATCACACACAGCATTCAACAAAATTTTGAAACTATTAAATATTTTAAATTGAACAAAGTTAGTGAGTTTACTCACCTTTACGTGTTAACCGTTAAATAACGATTTGCGATCGATTAAACCAGGCGTTCCATTCTGCCATAAATTCAAACGTGCTTCAAATTGTTCTAGATCAACTCCAGTATATAGCCGGTGACCATACGATTTCATAGTTACCAAATTCTCGTAATTTCTTTAGTTCTCAGTCCGTTGCCATACCCGCCTGCCTTTCCAACGAAAAAGTGCCTTCTTTTAAGCCAGCGGAGCCAGGACCATTTAATTCCACTCCTTCATTTGCCAGCACCGTACTCTTTTTTTCTACACATACATTGTTGGCTTTACCCAAAATCCGGGCACCCAAGAACTGAAAACGTTGCCACATATTATAGCACCAACCGCCTATCAAACAAGAACTGAAACCCATGACCCACCTGTTTTTGCTACAGTGACCATCCTCTTCTTGTCCAATGTTCCAGCGCGAGCTCTTGCGTCTTCACTATTCTCAAGGCCAACCTATTACTTTGCTGTACGTTAACAAAACCTCATGGCCTATCTTCATATCAAACTGGAACCATCCCAACATCAAACATCCCCTTCACCTTTACTACACTTCGTCCCATCCGCCGCATAAGCTACGTCACCAAAACTCATTCCACCGTGAAGCCATCAAATTAACAAAACTGCACCTATATCTCACCATGTCCTCACTTCCACCATCTACATGTACACACTCCATTTCGCCACTTTATTTCATCTGCGTCCACTTCATACTTCACCCCATACTACACTAACTGCCAATCATCCGACAAGCAAACTTGTGCTCACACTTTACACACAATAATTTCCCCAAACTCTCAGACATAGTGCTCCTCTTTTATATTACTATATTTTGTTTTTATTTTCATGCAGCTTCATCATTTTTCTTTTTATTTCGGCCGTATCCTGTTTCTCACTTCTACACTCAACTACCCATCGTGTATCCGCTCCTCTGTTCAAAGCCCACCATCCTTATCTTGACTTCCAGTGCCAAGCAATCCCCATTTTCATTACTACTACTCTCAGTAAATCCACAAGCCACCCCATACTCCACCACATCTCGACTCCACCACCATCATGCCATCCGAGACCTCTCCGAACCCATCAAGACACACACCATGCACTGTTTTCATGCATATCTACTTTCACAGAGCACGTTTTTTGTTCGCCCCCATATATTTTTACTGTACCCAATATGTGCTCCCTTCTTCCTCCTTACTTTGCTCTTTAATGTCTTTATAAAGCTCGAACTCCTCCAGATTTGCATACGAGGCGTTGTTCCTCTTTGTGATCCCAAAAACAAACTCAAATCGGACTTAAACTCCTTGCTTTGCCCAAAAAATCCAACAAGGCTTCACTGTTACCTTAAAACCATTGAACAAAATTGTACCGATCCCTCCAAAAATCATCCCTGTCGAAGAGCTGTTCAGGGGATCCTCAATATTTATTTTTAGTGGGCATTGAACTTGTTTTACTTATTTTATACGGCCAATGAAATGTTGGAACTTTCTGTTTGTTGTAGGAGTACACAAATGCGCTTATATTTATAGATTAAGGACGCCGTGCCTACCAAGTGTTAGTCTTGTAGGTTAGAATAAGTTGGCTGTAAAGGTCTGTAAGCTTGATTTGATCTCTCGAAATGTTTAGACGTGAAGCTTTATAGGTCGCTAGGGAAACAATATGCTTGTGATTAGAAAACACGTTCTGCACTATAGGTGACATTACATGCTACGACATTAGAATAGATAGAATATATTAGGTTATCTTTTAAGTTTACATTAGACTTAATGTTTAAGGGATGAGAAAATAGGGTGTATGTAGGGGTAGCTCTACTCTTGGTAGTACTCTATGTACCGTTTTCACTTGTGTATTCTCATCACTCAAACAGTAGACTTTTATATTTAGGGTAGACAGTATAAGGCTGAAAAGAAAAAAATTTATGCGGTAGGATTAGAAAATACTATTTCTAAGCAAGAGTAGCCATGTGCGTATTGAATCTTTAGGCCCTCCCCAAATCTTTAGAGTCTGCGTATTAGTTTGAGTAGGGAACAGAGAATGACTTGGCCATGAAGTTTTACTGTTCCTCACATGGTTTTCTTCTTACTACAAATTATTTCTTTGTTCACATCTTTCGTTCATGACTAGTATTTACGTTTATAATTTAAATAATGATTATGATGGGTTTCTTCCATAACGTCGGTTTGTTTGTATAATATAAAAATATGTTTTGTTTAGGTTATAAAGTTTACTGTATTCCAATGCGTATACTCCGTTTATTTACGGGCTGCCATGGGCAGAAATAAAAATATAGTCGTCTCCACCGAGGTGCCACGGTCCTAGAAATATAATAATATCGGTAGGTTAACTTATATTGCGAAACCCCAAAATGTTGATATAGGGTACAAAATACTATAAATAAAAAGTTGCGTATTTAATTAATTAAAAATTACAGTAAAATTCTAAAAATTAAATTATCACTACGCCTCAAAAGAACCTTATCTAAATTTGAAACTGATATCTAGTTATTTCAAATAAAGCGTTATGGCCAAAAACGAATATGCCGCTGCTTTTCTGAATATTTAATTTGGACATAACTTCCCATTTATAATACGAAATCTTGGTTTTTCACTTCTATTAGAAAGATACTGTTGAATGGATTCGAACGTTTTTTATTTCGAAGAAATCCGATTAATAACGGGTCATGTACACTCAGTTGAATCCAAAACGTTAAATTACGAACTACAGCGTTGTTATGAGCTCAATTATATTTAATATATATTTTATATGTTCAACTTCGTTTTAATTAATATATATACCACTTATATTACGAACTCAATATTTAAATAGATTTAAATATTCAGATACAAATCGATAAAAGTGCGGGACGTTACATTCCTTCCCCCTTAAAATAATTTCGTCCTCGAAATTGCCAAGGTGGGAAAATGTTGAGAATCTTATTGTAACCAGATTAAAATCTTTTATTTAATTTCTTAAATTCAGTTTTCAACTGAACCGATTTATTAAAATATTAATTTCTTCTTATTAACGAATATTTCCGAAAATTCTAAAAATTTCCTAACAGCTTAAATTTTTCAGAGAATTTTTGCTACCATCTCCTCTGCATGGATCATTCGGTACTACAACAACTCGCCACTCTGGGCCCTCTCCAAATTCAAAAGAAAATCAAATAGCCGAGTGGTTTGCCAAAAGGGCTCATAAATCTCATACTCAATATATTTTAAACATGTACCTTTTCTGTTGGCATTCGGCTCTATCTCTTCCATCTGCTATCAAACCAGCCTATATCCAAACATTTTCAATTGATCTCCCATCAGTTTATTCTTTAATCCAATCATTCGCTTATATTTGAGACAAATTCCATTTCAACTCCAACTTTATTTCAATTCCAAATTCTTATCCAATAATCCAAATTTATTTGGGATCATCTCTAACCCAATTCAATGTATTTAACCAAGTGAATTCCCATGTTCCACTTATTAATTTAATTTCTCAAATTTGTTCTCTTGATCTTAAGCTCAACTTTGATTTTATTAAAATATCAAATTTTAATTTCCACTTAACTAGTTCAGTTAAACTTCTATTCCAATATGATTCCCACTTAACTAGCTTTGATTAATTCAAATCTATTCACTTTCACCATTAACTTCATGAGTTAAATTTTAAATTTCAGAATTCAAAGTCCTGGGATTTATTTCAATTCTGTTTGAGTTCACTTATATTTACCTATAATAGTAGGAATCAAAATACTTCAAAACAATTCACAACCCTTGTTTTTCTTAAAACAATTCAAAATTTGTGGTAGTAATCCGTCACTCAGAAACTCGAAATGAACACCGATGATGCTGCGCAATCATCATCGGAATCAGTTTCCAACAATCGAAGTGAGTTAAATACTATATCACTTTTAAAACTCATATCCAAATTCTTTTATTTGAAATTTACTTCAAAAATATCTTTTCGAAACTTGGATAATATTTCAAAATTTCCCCAGGATCTTAAAATTCCATATATTTAATTCAAATTTCATTTACAAACATTTTCATGTTTTCAAAATTTTAATTCCAATTATGGTTTAAATTCCAGATTTAATTCATCCGATTTTCTACCTTATACTCATATGAATTTCGATTGGTTATTCACATAACCAACCCACTTATAATCTTATTCGATTATAGTAACGATCAACACACCCAATATACTATAATAATCTCAAGACATATACTTCTTTTATATCAAAATATATTTTGGGTAATTTATTTCATTTACCCTCTTTTTAAAAACATATTGTGTTGAATTACTCGGTTCAAAAGATTAGAAACACCTATCGATACAGTTTGCAATCCAGTATCGACCAGAATTCATAAACCGCTCGCCAAACCAATCAACATAATATAAAACAGTTTTTATATCAATTGACAAATACGCACTCATATCGATACACTCAAACTAAATCTAGAGTATTACTAACTCCATATCTATTGAGTTACGCCACAGAGCCAAGGTAATACGTTAACCTTTAGCTCTGATACCAACTATAACGAACTGGGATTTTCGACTCCGAAAATCGACACAAAACCCAGCGTCGACTGTTCAGACATCAAAAATACCAGATCATTAACAGAAAGAAATTAGAGGATGAGAAAGATAAGATAGAACGAATAGAATAGGAGAAGAAGAACACAACTGAGCAGAATCAGAGTAAACACAAATCTCACAGCGGAACGAATAAAATATATTATATAACATAACTTTGAAATAAAAAACAGTATTGTATATACATACCATATCAGAGTACAACATAACATTTGATACAGCGGAAATAACTCTAAATAACTAATAGTGAAGACTCCTGCTTCAAGCTCCTCCAGGTGCATTTGTAAAACCTGAAACACTTGACTGCCCGTACAAATTTGGGCACCCAAGAGTTTAGGGAAAACAAACAAAATAAACTCTGGGTCAGTCATGGGACTGGTGTGAGTAAATTCCAACCATATGGTTTAACTTTGAAAATCCTTTTGAAACAAAAGGATAATAGTAAGACCAACCCACACATAAACATGGACGATTTTTACCTTATTATAACCCAAAATATTTTGATATCAAAATCCAGTGTTATTATAATAATGTCGAATCAAGTAAATAACCAAATATCAGAACGCTTGCATCTCATGCTCTATATATATAGTATAAAATCAATAACCGCAGGGCGCTTATTGGAGATTGGATTCCAACAATGACAAGGTATGAGACCACCTACCGATAGTGTATCTCTAGAGGCGAATACACTGGGTTCAACAAGAACGTCTTGCAACCCAACCCACACATGACCGACCACTCATATCGCTTGAGTGTATCGAATATATATCACCAACTGTTGGACTCAAACCATCGTTTCCCGAAAAGGGACAACATCGAAATAGATTAAAGAAGTAAAAGAAATTTCTCTAGATAGGTGATTATACACCCTAATGGGAGCGACCCACATAGCCATGCTGCCTGCCCGATTTTTATCATTTCCCGGTTGTGAAGCTTGAGGCTACGTCTAACTTTTAGAATATCTGACCACCATATACTTTGAATGTTACATCGTCAAACCAGTCAAATCACCAGTTGATTTTCCCAAAAATATTACGGGTATAAAAGCTAAGAGAAACGAATTTCTCCGCCACCAGACGTAATATCTTGAAAAGATCATCTTATGTGACCGTCAGGAATACTCTGTCAGATATTCATCCATACAAGTTGTCCAGAGACTAGACAAATTGAAAACATTATTCTGGAACAGGACGAACCTTGCATTTCACTCCGTCTTCAATTTTCTTCAACATAATTTCGCAGCGCTTATGCCTATATGGAGCGGTTTTCGGATAATAGATCCAACCGGTCTCTCCGTATTGACAACGATGGTCAAAACACTTCGATAGTCGGTTATTTAACTAACAAAGGAAACAAAACATCCATTTAAATTTACAGCTAAGCATCAACAATCGCTGGCCCTTTTAATTTATATTAATTTCTAACTTCCCATATCCCAGAAAATATACGTTATTAATGTTCGAAAACATTTCTATCATTTTCCAAATTTCCTATTTTCTGTACGTAGAAAATATACCTTATTAATATTTGGAAAACCTTTCCAATTTCCATTTAATCATTTCAATATGCAAATTATTTGCTTCTAAACATTATTCACCTTAAAACGTGAATATTTTCCTTATCGAAATCTAGTCTTGTTAAATCAATCTAAAGTGGATGTTATAAGTGGTTAAAGTTTCATCTATCAAGTTATCTCCTAAATTTATATTTTAACTTCCTTCTAATTGCAAGTCAACTTCTCCTTAATTACGAACCTAGCTTATAACTTATCCTTGATTTCATATTCTATTTTAAATTATTGGTTTAAACCAAATACCTAATATTTATCAAATTCTAAATTATACACTATGTATATATAGTTCCAAAAAGGTGACAAGTTTTAAACCATTCAACACAGTCGAATATTCGTTTATAAATCATTATGGATTTATTCTATCCTACTCATATTTTGAATATCGAAATACGTTTCGATGCTCCCTTTTAACAGAATTCCTAATTATATTTTTAATCTAATTTCATGGTATTTAAAATGCCGATTTGTTTTCAGGGCCAGTATAATTCTAACATCATAAACACACCGTAATTAACCACCAATTATTTGTCACATAATAATATGTAATATATGAAAAACAAGAATATAATTATTTGAGGAATCCTGTTGGACCCCTCCAACCTGCTTCCCTGCATCCACAGACGTATGTTGACATAAATAACACCAATTTCATATCGGTAAAAAAGGTAAATAACATCAGTATTCAATCGACGGTGTATATATTTAACGGTGTATATTATATTAACCAAGCAAATCATCCAAACGACCATCGCACACCGCATTCAACAAATTTTTAAAACTATTAAAATATTTTAAATATAACAAAGTTAGTGAGTTTACTCACCTTTTCACGTTAACCGTTAAATAACGATTTGCGATCGATTAAACCAGGCGTTCCACTCTGCCATAAACACAAACGTGCTTCAAATTGCTCTGGATCAACTGCAGTATATAGCCGGTGACCATACGATTTCATCGTTACCAAATTCTCGTAATTTCTTTAGTTCTCGGTCCGTTGCCATACCCGCTGCCTTTCCAACGAAAAAGTGCCTTCTTTTAAGCCAGCGGATCCAGGACCATTTAATTCCACTCCTTCATTTGCTAGCACCGTACTCTTTTTTTTCTACACATACATTGTCGGCTTTACCCAAAAACCGGGCACCCAAGAACTGAAAACGTTGCAACATATTTTAGCACCAACCGCCTATCAAACAAGAACTGAAACCCATGACCCGCCTGTTTTTGCTACAGTGACCATCCTCTTCATGTCCAATGTTCCAGCGCGAGCTCTTGCGTCTTCACTATTCTCAAGGCCAACCCATTACTTTGCTGTACGTTAACAAAACCTCATGGCCTATCTTCATATCAAACTGGAACCATCCCAACATCAAACATCCCCTTCACCTTTACTGCACTTCGTCCCATCCACCGCATAAGCTATGTCACCAAAACTCATTCCACCGTGAAGCCATCAAATTAACAAAACTGCACCTATATCTCACCATGTCCTCACTTCCACCATCTACATGTACACACTCCATTTCGCCACTTTATTTCATCTGCGTCCACTTCATACTTCACCCCATACTACACTAACTGCCAATCATCCGACAAGCAAACTTGTGCTCACACTTTACACACAGCAATTTCCCCAAACTCTCAGACATAGTGCTCCTCTTTTATATTACTATATTTTGTTTTTATTTTCATGCAGCTTCATCATTTTTCTTTTTATTTCGGTCGTATCTTGTTTCTCACTTCTACACTCAACTACCCATCGTGTATCCGCTCCTCTGTTCAAAGCCCACCATCCTTATCTTGACTTCCAGTGCCAAACAATCCCCATTTTCATTACTACTACTCTCAGTAAATCCACAAGCCACCCCATACTCCACCACATCCCGACTCCACCACCATCATGCCATCCGAGACCTCTCCGAACCCATCAAGACACGCACCATGCACTATTTTCGTGCATATCTACTTTCACAGAGCACGTCTTTTGTTCGCCCCCCTATATTCTTACTGTACCCAATACGTGCTCCCTTCTTCCTCCTTACTTTGCTCTTCACTGTCTCTATAAAGCTCAAACTCCTCCAGATTTGCATACGAGGCGATGTTCCTCTTTGTGATCCAAAAAACAAACTCAAATCGGACTTAAAATCCTTGCTTTGCCCACAAAATCCAACCAGGCTTTACTGTTACCTTAAATCCTTTTAACAAAATTGTACCGATCCCTCCAGAAATAATCCATGTCGAAGAGCTATTCAGGGGTTCCTCAATATATTTATTTTTAGTGGGGATTGAACTTGTTTTACTTATTTTATACGGCTAATGAAATGTTGGAACTTTCAGTTTGTTGTAGGAGTACACAAAAGCGCTTATATTTATAGATTAAGGACGCCATGCTTACCAAGTGTTAGTCTTGTAGGTTAGAATAGGTTGGCTGTAAAGGTCTGTAAGCTTGATTTTATCTCTCGAAATGTTTAGACGTGAAGCTTTATAGGTCGCTAGGGAAATAGTATGCTTGTGATTAGAAAACACGTTCTGCAGTACACCAGGTAGGTGACAATACATGCTACAATAGTAGAATAGACAGAATATATTAGATTAGCTTTTAAGTTTACATTAGACTTAATGCTTAAGGGATGAGAAAACAGGGTGTATGTAGGGGTAGCTCTACTCTTGGTAGCACTCTATGTACCGTTTTTCACTTGTGTCTTCTCATCACTCAAACAGTAGACTTTTGTATTTAGGGTAGGCAGTATAAGGCTGAAAAGAAAAAAATGTATGCGGTAGGATTAGAAAATACTAGTTCTAAGTAAGAGTAGCCATGTGCGTTTTGAATCTTTAGGCCCTCCCCAAATCTTTAGAGTCTGCGTTTTAGTTTGAGTAGGGAACAAAGAATGACTTGGCCATGAAGTTTTATAGTTCCTCACATGGTTTGCTTCTTACTTCAAATTATTTCTTTATTCACATCTTTCATTCATGACTAGTATTTACGTTTATAATTTAAATAATGATTATGATGGGTTTCTTCCATAACGTCGGTTTGTTTGTATAATATAAAAATATGTTTTGTTTAGGTTATAAAGTTTACTATATTCCGATGCGTAAACTTCGTTTATTTATGGACTGCCATGGACAGAAATAAAAATACAGTCATGTCCACCGAGGTGCCACGGTCCCAGAAATATAATAATATCAGTAGGTTAACTTATATTGTGAAACCCCAAAATGTTAATATAGCGTACAAAATACTCCAAATAAAAAGTTGCGTATTTAATTAATTAAAAATTACAGTAAAATTCTAAAAATTAAATTATCACTACACCTCAAAAGAACCTTGTCTAAATTCGAAACTGATATCTAGTTATTTCAAATAAACCGTTATGGCCAAAAACGAATATGCCGCTGCTTTTCTGAATATTTAATTTGGACATAACTTCCCATTTATAATACAAAATCTTGGTTTTTCACTTCTATTAGAAAGATACTGTTGAATGGATTCGAACGTTTCTTATTTCGAAGAAATCCGATTAATAACGGGTCTTGTACATTCAGTTGAATCCAAAACGTTAAATTACGAACTGCAGCGTTGTTATGAGCTCAATTGTATTTAATATATATTTTTATACATTCAAATTCGTTTTAATTAATATATATATCCACTTATATTACGAATTAAATATTTAAACAGATTTAAATATTCAAATGCAAACTGATAAAAGTGCGAGACGTTACACTGTGGGCTCTTATTGGATAATGAATTCCCAGCTATGAAAAGGTACGGAACCACCTTCCGATCAGTGTACTTTAGAATCGATACACTGAAGTTCAACAAGAACATCTTGTAACTCAGCCACACATAAAATACCATTCATTTCGCTTGAATGTTCCGAATATATTGTCACCTTACGGTTGGTATACCAACATAGCAGTTCCCGAGAGATAAAGAATTGAAAGAAGTAACAAATATGAATATTCTCTAGATGGTGAAAATATACCCTAATTGGGTGCGACCCACTTAGCCATGCTGCCTGCCCGATTTTTGTCATTTCCCGGTTGATGAGGCTTGAGGTCATAACGTATCTTTTAACAGATCACTCCTTCATTTACTTATAATGCCACACCGTCATACCCATCAAATCACAAATTGATTTCCCAAAAAATACCACGGGTATAAGCTAAGAGAAACGAATTCCTCCGCCACCAACGTAAGTACGTTTGAAACGATCAACTTACGCGATCTACCAGATATACTCTGTAAGATATTCGTCCATTCAAGTTGTCCTGGGGCTGGACAACCCGAAGGCACTATTTTGTAAATCCATCTTAGGCAATTTCTACCAAAGATTTACTAATAGCCCTTGCATAACTCCGTCTTCAATTATCTTCATCATATTTGATTCGCAACGCTAATGCCATACGGAGTGGTTTTCAGATAATATATCTGATCCCGATCTCTCCGTATTGACAACGGAAATGGTCAAAATCTTTGATATTTGGTGATTTAACTATTAAAAGAAAACATGTGTACAAAAACGGTCGTATTTCCAAATGGAAATCTTACTGATCAGCCATCATTTAATTTATCATTTCCATATATTCGTAAATTCCTAATTTTCTAAAATTAGAAAATATACATTATTTCTTTGGAAAATGTTTCCATTTCTAATTAACGCATCAATATCTTCCCACCTCTATCAGTCTCTAACTATAAAGTAGTAAGAGAACAACTTCCCAAGTATAAACCCCAAAGGCCAAAACCAACATCAGATCGATACCCAGAAAGCCATTCAATTCAGCTGATTTCCAGTCAGTTTCTAATTTTAGTAATTCCATTTAAATTCCTAATTCAAACCCGAAATTCCTTTATAATATTTTACTTGCAAAATTATTCATACAAACCTTATTTCATTTCCAACATTTATAATATCATTGCAAATTTCCTTTAACAACTACGTTCATATTCCATCTCAAATATCGGTAAAAAGACCAATAATTCTCTATGTAAATTCAGATTTATATATTCAATTTATCAAATAATAAATATTTACTTAATTCATAAACATCGTTTATAAATTATTCGTTTCAATTTATCTGTTAAAATAGATTTATACTAAATATTTACTTTAAATCAATATCATGTTAAAGCCGTGTGCGAAGCACGGGTCTAAACCTTCTTAATGTAAAATTCTCTTTTTATAAAATTCTATTCATTTTTAAAATATTTCCTCTTATAATTCAATTTAATTTCCAAAGAAACATTCCTTTTATAATTATATTTATTTTCCGAATAAATATTCCTTTTATAATATCCTATTTATTTCCTATAAATATTTGATTTATAATATCATATTTATTTACTATAGATATCTCATTTATAATATCATATTTATTTCCTATAAATATTTCATTTTCAAAATACACTTTTAAATTTCCCTTTTTACATTCCAGTATTTCTTATGGTATTTAAAATACCAATTAAACATACCAGTGTCATCATAATCAATCACAGGTTTTGTATCACATCATATATCACAGTATATGAAAACAAATAGTATTATAAATATTGAGGAATCCAGTTGGATCCCTCCAACCTATTTTTCTGCATCCAAAGATGTTAAATAATATAAATAACATCGATTTCATTTCAATATGAAATATTCTGATAAAACAGAATCAATATTTGATTAACGATTTATATATATATATCGTTATCTATAATCTGAACCAAATTATTAGCAGTCCATCTAAATAGTCAACACACAAGAATCTACCATCACTTATCAATTCTAAAAATACGTTATAAAAATATAACTGATCAAAGTTAGTGAGATTTGCTCACATTGGTGGTTCAACGTTAAATAACGATAACCGTCGTTGATTCTGATCAGGAAATTTATTTTGCTATAAATTTTAATGAGCTCCAATTGGTTCCAAACCAGTGCCATTGCGTAGCCTGCGACCATACGATTCCAACGATACCAAATTTGCGAAATTCTGATAACGGACGGACAAGTTATGGACGTTAAAAATGAATACACAATTTATATAATTATTTGACCTAGATTTAATATTAAAATGGACTTACCGTCTTTATTGTCGGCCCAAAATCCTCTCAACCCACGAGCCCGAACTGGTAACGGATTTGTTAACTTCATCATTTTACAATCCTTCCCATCCGTCCATACTGCATGTGGTAACATGCACTGAATTTCATCAAATCCTTTTATTGGGCTAACTAAACTAATTATGGGCCAAATGCCTAATTAAAACTTGTGACATGCTTGCATTCTTTCCTACCAGAAATTCAAGACGTGACATTCTCCTGTGTTTCAAACTCTCCATTTCATTTACACGCCATTAGCAAACATTCCCAGACTCCAGTCCCCCTCATTATTTCATTACTTATTACTTCAAAACAAGGTCTTCATCGTTCCCTTCTACAGTGTACATTTTCCTTCCCTCCTACGCTGCAAGCCCATTTCCAAATTGACGGTTTTCCCCATCCCCACTACAGTGTCTTCACGTACACAGTAACGCACCACGCCATCCATGCATTCATACGCTGCTCCGTTCCTTTAATTTTTGGTTCCCCACACTGTTATTTTCCTTCCTACAAAAATTTATGCCGCTTATTTCTCCTCCATTTACTAATTTCCAACGCAACTCCTGCTTTGATCCTCAAAAACTCACGCACTGTATATCCTAGTAGTGGTCAGTACTTGCGTCGAACCATCCTAGAACTTGTACTCGGTTGAAAAGCGCATTTGAGGGAGTCCAGATATGTATATACACAGATTGGGATTTAAATGTATATTTTTGTTTTTCTTTATACTATTATTAACACCTCATCCCCACCCCATTCGCGAATTATAACCGCTCCAAAAAGAACTTCTTCCTCTCCAAACTGAAATACATGGTTGAGTCACTATTCCTTCCCTTCACCATCCAACCGCCATCTTTTCGGAAATTAGCTCCATCTTTCCACTACTGCATCACTTCTGCAACTTCTAATCCTAGATGGCTAGCTCCTCCATGTTTTCCGTACTGTTTCTTAATTTGCACCTCTCGGAAATGCATGCAACTCACCCCATCCTCATGTGATATTTTCTCTCCTGTAAGCTTTCTCGGAAGCCATTCCATTCAATAAGCAACTCCATCCGCCTTGTACTCTTTATGAGGAGAATGAATTTGCCTTGCACGAGGATAGTGGTTTTGTGCAAAGTTCGTGTTGTGTAAAGAAGGGAGGTATATATAGGCAGGCAATTACTTGATAGCCACTAAAAAGAATAAAATATAAATGCAGAAATACTTGGTTGTTAAGATAACGTCGGCGTTATACCAAAATAAAATATAGCAGCAATACTTGGGCGTTAAGGAAACACGAGCATCGAACCTCCTTTTGTGTGTGAACACTTTGTGTGAATGTACTAATGTAGGCTAAGATACTTAGCAACTAAGGAATATAATTATAAGTATATGTCTATATATATGTTTTGCAAAAGTAACCAAATCTCGTTCATATGTAAACTAAACAACTCGATATAACTAAATGGCAATACAGTGTCTAAGATAATAAAACCACAAGTCAATATTTGCCAACTATTTATTTCAACTTATTATCATACATGAGCAAGTATCAACCCACAATCTAACTATCAAAATACCAAATTGTTCTATATAGCAGTTAAAAGAGTCGTTGCTATGGCGTGATGAATATGTGGAAGAAACTAAGCCTAGTGATATATCAGTAACGCTGTACAATAATATATTAGTAATATATTTGCATTGGTTAATTTATTAAGATACACAATTGCATATGTTTTCATTCGTTGATGGACTGCTAATAACAAAAATAAAAATGCAGTCTTGGCGAATAGTATGGCACGATTCCAAAAATATAATAAAGTAGACATGATAAATTATTCTGTGAAATTTCAAAACACTGATATAGGGTATAAAATACTTCAAAATAAAAAGTGCTTATTTCCCAAAATAAAAATTACAGTAAAATTCTAAAAATTAAATTATTACTACATTTAAAAGGGTGTGTCCAAATTCGAAACCGATATTTAATTGAAATTAAATAACCGTTATGGCTTATAAATGATTCCATATCGACTATTTGAAAATTTGATTTGGACATAACTTACCATCTATAAAGCGAAATCTCCATTTTCCTCTTCCATCAGAAAAATATGATCTAATAGATTCAAACTTTTCTTGTTTCACGGAAATCCGATTTAAAATGGATTCTGTGTATTCGATTGAAGTTCAAAACTCCATATTATGAATTACCGCACCATTTCGAGCTCGACTATAATTATAATATAATTAATACGTTCAACTGACATTTATAAATAATTTTGTTAATATAATTCAATTCTAAACTGAATTATATATTTTAAATTGTCCAATTCACAGAATATTGTCAATTCACTATTTCCGACTATTTCGGAATTAAATATATTATTCTATTATTTATATTAATTAAATATTAAATATTATTTAACTAATCAACCATTTAAATCTCTAAATCACTATTTAAATAATTCAATAAATTAATTACTATACCGGAAAAGTACGGGTCGTTACATTCTTCCTCCATTAAAATAATTTCGTCCTCAAAATTGCTAAGGTAGAAAACATACCCAATTAACTGGGTCAAAAATTATTTGTTTACTTATCAACTTCAATTTTAACTAAATCAATTTATTTCAATTAAAATACTAAATATTTCTATTAACGAATATTTTCAAAAATTTTGAAAATTTTCTAACACTTTAAATTTTCGAAAAATTTCGCCAGCACCTCCTTTATAGGACTCAATCGGTACAACTACAACTCGCCTCTCTGGGCCTTCTCCAATCCAAAAGAAAATCGAACAACCAAACATCTTGCCAATTCGACTCATAAATCTCATATTCATATAAAATATTGCATATCATTATATTCTTTCCTTCCGCTACCAATTCAGTACATACCAATGCCATCCCAATCAACGTCCAATCAATTTATCCTCAATACAGCTATTCGCTTATATCCAAACCAAATCTCATTTCAAACTCGAGTTCCATTCTCAATTTTCAAATTCTTAACTTATCAACCCGATATCATTTCAAATTCCTATGTCACAAATCCAATTTTCTTGATATCATTCAAATCCAATTCAATTTCAACTTAACTAATTTCAATTCAATTCCAGCTTGCTTTCAAAAATTTAAATTTAAATTTTTTTTTTGTACTTCCATCAATCTTTTCTTGGGAGTTTTAAATAACTTTGCTTTTCACAAAAAATCAAATATTTATCTCGCAATTTCAAAATAACTCGTTTTCCCAAAATAATTCGAAAATAGTATCTTTGATAGTAATCCCTCACTTAGAACTCGAAAATGAACACTAATGATGTGTTTATCATCATCAGATTATTTCCCAACGATCGAAGTGAGTTCAATACTATAACACTGTTCAAAACCATTCTTGAACATTTCCATTTTGAAATTGTTTCAAAATATCCTTCCAATGTTTGTAAAACAATTTAAAATCTCATAGGATTTTTTAAATTCTCATATCTTTAATCCAAATCCATTTAAAAACACTTCTCCAACTTTTAGGAATTTTAATTCCAATTCTGATTTTAAATTCAGATTTAATCCATTTGATTTCATATACTATACTTATATGAATTCGAATTGGTTATTTACATAACCATTTAATTTATAATCTTACTCGAGTATAATAACAACGAATATATTGTAATAATTCCAATATAAATCCTTTATACCAAATTATAATTTGGGTGAAATTATTTCGTTTACCCTCTTTTCAAAACATACTATGTCGATTCATCGTATTCGAGTGTTTAGAAACTCCTATCGATAAAGTGATCAATCTGATCGACCAGAACTCATAAACAACTCAACCTATAAATCTCCATAATACAAAACCGTTTTTATAAAATTTACAAACACACTCACTCGTATATATACGCTCGATTCAATCTAGGGTATTGCTAACCCTATCTCTATCGAGTCACGCCACAGAGCCAGGGTAATTACTTAACCTTCAGCTTTGATACCACTGTAACGACCCGAGAATTTTCGACCTAGAAAATCGACATAACTCAACGTCGACTATCCAAGCATCGAAAATAATGGAACATTAATAGAAAGAAGTTAGAGGGTGAGAATAGATAAAATAGAAAATTAGAATAGAAGAAGAAGAACACAACTACAACAACGTTAGAGTAACACGAATCTCACAGCGGAACAAATAAAATATATTATATAACATAACTTTAGAGTAAAACAGTGTCGGTATACAATACTATTATCAGAGTACAACACTTACAACACAGCAGAAATAACAATAGCCATATAATCCTGAAGCCTCCTGCTCCAGCTCTCCAAGTATCTGTAGAATCCCGACTACTTGACTGCCCGTACAAAACTGGGCACCAAAGAGTTTAGGGAAAACAAAACAAAATAAAATCTAGGTCAGTCATGTGACTGGTGTGAGTAAACTCCAAACACTTGGTTTAAATTTTCCAAATCCTTTTCAAAAGCAATGATAATCGTAAGACCAATCCGCATAAATACGGATGGTTTTTACCTTATGATAACCCAAAATATTTCTTAGGATCAATATTTTTTGATATTATAATAATGTCTAAATCAAGTAGATAGCAATCTAGTAGAACGCTTTCATCTCACGCTCTACATATATAATATACAATCAAAAACCGCGGGCTCTTATTGGATAATTAATTCCCAGCTATGACAAGGTACGGTACCACCTTCCGATCAGTGTACTCTAGAAGCGATACACTGGAGTTCAACAAGAACATCTTGTAACTCAGCCATACATAACCGGCCATTCATTTCGCTTGAATGTTCCGAATATATTGTCAGCGTACTGTTGGTATACCAACATAACCGTTCCCGGGAGATACAGAATTGAAAGAAGTAACGAATATGAATATTCTCTAGGTGGTGACAATATACCCTAATTGGGTGTGACCCACTTAGCCATGCTGCCTGCCCGATTTTTGTTATATCCCAGTTGATGAGGCTTGAGGTCATAACGTATCTTTCAATAGATCACTCCTTCATTTACTTTGAATGCCATATCGTCATACTCGTCAAATCATAAATTGGTTTCCCAAAAAATACCACGGGTATAAGCTAAGAGAAACGAGTTCCTCCGCCACCAATGTAAATACGTTTGAAACGATCAACTTACGCGATCTACCAGATATACTCTGTTAGACATTCGTCCATTCAAGTTGTCATGCGGCTGCACAACCCGAAGGAACTATTCTGTAAATCCATCTTAGGCAATTTCTACCTAGGATTTACTGAACAGCCCTTGCATAACACCGTCTTCAATTATCTTCATCATATTTGATTCGCAACGCTAATGCCATATGGTGTGGTTTTCAGATAATATATCTGATCCCGGTCTCTCCGTATTGACAACGGAAATGGTCAAAATCTTTGATAGTCGGCGATTTAACTATTAAAGGAAAACATGTGTACAAACAATGGTCGTATTTCCAAATGGAAATCTTACCGATCAATCATCTCGCTTCCATATATTCATAAATTCCATATTTCTAAAATTAGAAAATATACGTTATTAACTTTGGAAAACCTTTCCATTTCTGATTCACGCATCAATATCTTCCCACCTCTATCAGTCTCTAACTTTAAACTAGTAAGAGAACAACCCCAAGTATAAACCCCGAAGGCCGAAACCAACATCAAATCGATACCCAGAAAGCCATTCAATTCAACTAATTTCCAGTCATTTTCTAATTTCTGTAATTCCATTTAAATTCCTAATTCAAACCCCAAATTCCTTTATAATATTTTATTTGCAAAATTATTCATGCAAATCTTATTTCATTTCCAACATTTATAATCTCATTGCAAATTTCCTTTAACTACTACGCTCACATTCCATCTCAAATATCGGTAAAAAGACCAATTTTACTTCTATATATAAATTCAGATTTATATATTCAATTTATCAAACGATAAGTATTTCCTTAATTTATAAACATCGTTTAAAAATTATTCTCCTCAATTTAACTTTTAAAACTGATTTCTACTAAATGTTTACTTTAAATCAATATCATGTTACACCCGTGTGCGAAGCACGGGTCTAAACCTTCCTAGTGTAAAATTCTATTCATTTTTCAAATATTTCCTTTTATAATTCTATTTACTTTCCAAATAAATATTCCTTTTATAATTATATTTATTTTCCGAATAAATATTCCTTTTATAATATCCTATTTATTTCCTATAAATATTTCTTTCGTAATATCATATTTATTTCCTATAAATATTTCATTTATAATATCATATTTATTTCCTATAAATATTTCATTTTCAAAGTACACTTTGAAAATTCCATTTTTTACATTCCAGTGTTTCTTATGGTATTTAAAATACCAATCAAACAGACTAGTGTCATCATAATCAATCACAGGTTTTATATCACATCATATATCACAATATATGAAAACAAATAGTATTATAAATACTGAGGAATCCAGTTGGATCCCTCCAACCTGTTTCTCTACATCCAAAGATGTTAAACAATATAAATAACATCTATTTCATTTTAATGTGAAATATTCTGATAAACGTAATTAATATTTGATTAACGATTTATATATATATATATATCATTATCTATGATTTCAAAGCAATCCGTCTAAAAAGTCAACACACAAGAATCAACCATCACTTATTAATTCTAAAAATACATTATAAAAATATAACTGATCAGAGTTAGTGTGATTTACTCACATTGGTGGTCCATCGTTAAATAACGATAACCGTCGTTGATTCAGATCAACCAATTTATTTCGCTAAAAATTGTAATAATCTCCAGTTGGTTCCAAACCAGTACCATTACATAGCCTGCGACCATACGATTCAAACGATACCAAATTTGCGAAATTCTGATAACATACAGATAAGTTATGGACGTTAAAGATGAATACTCAATTTATATAACTATTTAACCAAGATATAATATTAAAATGTACTTACCCTCTTTATTGTCGGCCCAAAATCCTCTCAACCCACGAGCCCGAACTGGTAATGGGTTTGTTAACTTCATCAGTTTACAATCCTTCCCATCCGTCCATACTGCATGTGGTAACATGCACCAAATTTCATCAAATCCTTTTATTGGGCTAACCAAACTAATTCTGGCCCAAATGCCTTATTAAAACTTGTGACCCGCTTGCCTTCTTTCCTTCAGAAATTCAAGACGTGACCTGCTCCTGTGTTTCAAACTCTCCATTTCATTTACACACTATTAGCAAACATTCCCAGACTCCATTCCCCCTTATTATTTCATTACTTGTTACTTCAAAACAAGGTCTTCACCATTTCCTTCTACAGTGTGCATTTTCCTTCCCTCTCAAGTTGCAAGCCCATTTCCAAATTGATGGTTTTCCCCATCCTCACTACAGTGTCTTCAGGTACACAGTAACGCGCCACGCTATCCATGCATTCATACGCTGCTCCATTCCTTTAAGTTCCGGTTCCCTCCACTGTTATTTTCCTTCTTACCAAAAATTACGCTGCTTATTTCTCCTCCATTTACTAATTTCCAACCCAACTCCTGCTTTGATCCTCAAAAACTCACGCACTGTATATCCTGTTATTAGTTAGAACTTGCATCGGACCCTCCTAGAACATGTACTTTGTTGAAAAGCACATTTGAGGGAGTCCAGATATGTATATATACGGATTGGGATTTAAATGTATTTTTTTTCTTTATACTGTTATTAACACCTCATCCCCACCCCATTCGCGAATTATAACTGCTCCAAAATGAACTTCTTCCTCTCCAAACTGAAATACATGGTTGAGTCACTATTCCTTCCCTTCACCATGCAACCGCCATCTTTCCAGAAATTAGCTCCAACTTTCCACTACTGCATCACTTCTGCAATTTCTAATCCTAGATGGCTAGCTCCTCCATGTTTTCCTTACTGTTTCTTAATTTGCACCTCTCATAAATGCATGCAACTCTCCCCATCCTCATGTGATATTTTCGCTCCAGTAAGGTTTCTCGGAAGCCATTCCGTTCAACAAGCAACTCCATCCGCCTTGTACTATGTATGAGGAGAATGAATTTGCCTTGCGTGAGGATAGTGGTTTTGTGCAAAGTTCGTGTTGTGTAAAGAAGGGAGGTATATATAGGCAGGCAATTACTTGATAGCCACTAAAAAGAATAAAATATAAATGCAGAAATACTTGGTAGTTAAGGTAACGTGGGCGTTAAACCAAAATAAAATATAGTAGCAATACTTGGGCGTTAAGGAAACCCGAGCATCGAACCTCCTTTTGTGTGTGAACACTTTGTGTGAAGACCCGTAACTTCCGCGATAAGGAAAGAGCGGATACTTCGAGAACAAGCCACAACATAACGCAGACAGAAGAACATTTCATTGCTTATTACAACAATTCCATCAGAATACCATGATATATAGAGTATGAATAAATATTACATAGAAAATATCAGAGATTTAAATTACATTTAAATACATCGCAGCGGAAATAATACAAAACATAACTAGAAGAGATATACGGATACAGAGCTTTCTGGATATCGTTACAGCTGTAAATCAGGATCCTGTGAATATAAATCTGCAAAACCAAAACTACTAGCTGCCCGTGTGGAAAATAGGTGCACCCAGAGTTTAGGTTAAAACAATAAACTCCAGGTCAGTCATGTGACTGGTGTGAGAAATAAAATAGTTATTAATCTTTGTTTTTAAAGTTAGGTAAATCAAGGGACCACGCCGTATAACATGGAACGGGTTTCCTCCCAAGAATACCCATGTAGAAAACAAACAGCGCAATGCTAAATAAAGAACAATGAAGCTATTATAAGACCCAGGTCCCATCACACAATGCAACGCAAGCCGGAGGATAGGGTTTTCCCTTATAATAGCCAAATATGCTTGATACGTGAAATTTCATCTTATATTATTACTATAAGTGAAGAAAACAATTTCAAATATAAATGTATCAATCATAGACGGCATGGGTACCATATATCATGTCGCCAATACTAGGCTCTACAATCAAAACCGCAAAATGTCATATTTGGAAATTGGATTTCCATCATGGTGGCTCCTGATTCGAAAGATTGATCGCGTAGTGCCATCTACCACGGCTTACGTCTCAGCGAGAGAAAACACCGTAATGCACATCCGCACTTTTGGGAAATCGAGTATCACCGCGGCTTGCGTCTCGGCGAGCGAAAACACCGCTTACCCTATCCCTCTTAGCACAAAGCTCAATCTCGGTCGACCGAATCCACGACACCACTAAGGTGCCCATCCACTAAAAAGAATACAGATCAAACCATCAGTTTATCACCATAACGGGGTGTGAGGCTCGCGAATCAACGCTATACACAAAGCCGTGCTATATTAAAGCTGCGCTTTGATCATCATCCACTAAACTATGCTTTTCAACAAAAGTCTAGATCACTGCATCTCAGCATGCCACACTATCTATCCATACCATACCACTGATTTCTGCCAATATATAACCTCTGGGCTCGTACGTCTCAGAGAAGGGCGTTAAGCAAGAGAATAAATTCTCCGCCGCCAAACAGATATATATTTAGCAGAGATCAACGAATACAATATAAAGGAATACAATGTCAGACACACCATCCATTTACAAGTTCGTCCTAGGTCCGAACGAAACCGGAGGCACTTTCCTCGCATATCCGTACAATCAACAAGTATGTCCGGACGACTACAGCTTCAGCCCCCTTCAAGGTAGCTACTCCCATCGTGAGCATCAGTAGCACACATCCATTCATTGTGAAGATCGTCGGTCTTGCACCGTCTTCCATCTCTTCGACTCATCGTCGAATCAGTTATTCAGAATGGGTTATACCCGGCCTTTCTGAATAACTCGCGTATCTTATAATCAAATGCTATAAAACACAACATACGCCTCATTCCAATTCATCAGTCACTAACCGTAAATTAGTAAGAGAACAATTCCCCAAATATTAACCCCGAAGGCTGAAACCAACATCAGATCAATACCCAGGAAACCATTCTTCTTAACTAACCTACAGCTAGTTTCCAAATTTCATATTCTTAGGGAAAGGTTCCCATTAATTTTATCAAAGATAAATTCTTTAAAATTTATTCTTTAATCTTCCTTTGGATGCCATATCAAACCAAATTATGGTTTTCCAAACTAGTCGAGATTAGCGAACCACACCGAAGTAATTATTTATTTTATCTCCCAATCCCAACCTATTCATCCCATGGAGCAAAACTGTTATTACCCCATAACTAACACCACGGTGTTATCGATAAATTTAATTACCATTTCATGTTCAAATCTAATTAAAGATTTAACTATCGCTCGGAGCAAAACTGGTAATACTCCCCTTTCGATCATTTCCAAATTTTGATGGTTTAAATTATCAATTCTCGTTTCTATCTAATTAAAGATTCATTAAAACTCCACTTAGTTTTAATCTTTAACTGGGTTAAAGAACTAATGTCATTTAAAACACAGTTCACGATAAACCCAAAATTCCATTGTTATTAAATACAAGGCTATGAATAGAAAATATATCGGCTTATATTCAATATCAAATTCTGATTATTTTTAAAACCACTCCAAACCCAATTTATTTAATTAAAAATATTGGATTTTAATTCTAGTTCATAACTAGTTCATTTCGATAAAAATATATTTTTATCCTTTCAAATAGGGAATTTTTCTTCCCAGTTCTTTCCAATTCATATATTTTGATTTTACACAAATTATAGATATTTTTATTAATTTTATCAAGGCCCGTACAGTCGATTTCCAATAACGGTCGTCGAACTGCACTTACAGCAACCTTTTCTAAATTTGATTTGTACGCATCTCCAAATCCAACCGTTAGATTTCAAATTTCTAATATTCATTGGAAAGCTCTTTTCGATTTGAACCCAACGGTTCCGGTTTCAGGAGAATCCGACGGTCGGATCTCCCGCAACGTCAATTTGAAGTCAATGGTCGAAATTCGCGAACTGCCGCAGCGCGGCACGTTCTATTCAGGCCATTATATTATATATATATATAACATATATAATATATACTTCGTCGATTTCCTTTTAAAAAAAAATTTTATAAATCATTTTAAATTCGTTTCAAATACAATTTCAACTTCCTTTTCAATTTCAAATCAAAGTTAAATTTTTTCTTATAAATTCGTTTTAAATTCATTTCAATTCAATTTCAATTCGAATTCATTTTATATTCAATTTCAATTCGAATTCATTTCAATTCAATTTCAATTCGAATTCATTTCTATTCAATTTCAATTCGAATTCATTTTATATTCAATTTCAATTCGAATTCATTTCTATTCAATTTCAATTCGAATTCATTTTATATTCAATTTCAATTCGAATTCATTTTAAAAACGAATATAATCGATATAAATATCGTTCGCGTCAAAATAGCGCATCTCTAATCAACACGGCTTTATATTTTTCAATAACTTCGTTATTCTATTCAACAAATGAATATTTATTCTATTCAACACATGAATTTACATTCCTTTCACCACATGACTAATCTCAACAATTGAGTACTGTCAACATGCAACTATTTTTGTTATTTATTATATTTTATAAAAATTATGGTATCTATCGTTTGATTTCAAATCAGACTCCAACCGTAAATTAGTAAGAGAACGATTCCCTAAATATTAACCCCGAAGGCCGAAACCAACATCAGATCAATATCCAGGAGACCACTCATCTTATCTATTTTCCAGTTAGTTTCTAATTTAATATATGATAAAGATGTAAATTTTATTGTTAAAATATTTCGTTCAACACATGACTAATCTCAACGGATGAGTACTGTCAACACATGAACCTTTATTTTATAATATTCTTTATTTTCTAAATTGGAATGAGGCTCAATCAATCATCATATAGCGTTAACTATATGGATTTCATAAAACACATGTATATAAATAGCAACGATAAATAATCAACAATCATCCAAAGTGCACTACTCTGTATAAGCATCAAATATAGGTATCTAACGCTTATAACAGCCTGTCAATCAATCGATCGACATACAACTAATTACTGGGATTAGTGTATGCCGTATTTTGTCCCAATACCCGTGTGGGGTTTCAAATCAACAAACACAGATTTTTATTTGTGCAGTTGGGCGATGTGTAAAATTTATCGTCCCAATCAATGTCCTTCAAATAGGTGTACATAAACAAACTGTCCGGTTCATAAATTAATATTTATTTATTCACATTTCACGTTAAAAATTATATTTTTAACGATAAAATAATTTTAACTCTATAAATATTTTATTTCATTCCACATCACACAATCGATTAAATCAAATTTATCAACCAAACAAATAAATCAATCATCAAACAATTAAATAAACAAACAAGCCGTCCATGGTCTGTGGACGACGGGTGTCGGGTGCTACTAAACACCGTCTGCATCCTAGTATATATTTATATAACTAGAAAAATAAAACTAAAAAGTGATAAGTTCTCACAGAGGGTTCCACTCCGCCGTGCTTTGCTTTTTGAACTGCTGAACCATCTGGATCGGTTTGAAATTCTAATGCAGTTCTTTTCATGCTGTTCATATTAAAAATCACATTTTTAATATGATGTTTATATAAATAATCGCATTTTTCATATCGCTAATGTATATATATATAAATCGAATTTTCTATCTATATAAAACTCCCAACTTATATTTTAAACAAAATCAATTCTTTATATTGTTAATTCGCTACAACATATATAAAGGTCGTATTTTTATAATCTCTAGTATATAATCAAAATCATATTTTCTCTTCGCTCTTCAAATAATAAAGATCATATTTTTAATCTCTTACATTAATAATAATCATATTTTTATTACTCTACATTAATAAAATTTATATTTTTATACTCTACCTTAAATAAAAATTATATTTTTCATCCGCTACCTATATAAAAATAATATTTTTGTATTCTACATTATATATAAAAAAAACCTATTTTTAATATCATAGAAAATCATACTTTTCGCTATTTAAAAATATAATTTCGTCTTTGCCATTTTAAAGATCTAATCTTTTTCATTTTAAAGACCTAATCTTTTTCATTTTAAAGATCTAATCTTTATTTTTCAAAAACAATGTATGTTTACTCTTCTACTTAAAAAAATATCGTCTTTTTGTTTTGAAAAATATAGTCTTTATATTCAAACAAAGATATAATTTTCTTTTCAAACAAATGTTAATTTTCTTTTACATGCCATGCTAATTTTATTTTATAGAAACCATTTTTTTATTATTGATATAACATTTTAAAAACAATGCAATATATTTAAATTTAAAACCAATGCCATAGATATTTAAATTTAAAACAATGAAAACTCATAGCGTCTTCTTCAGCTTAATGTTCCAGGACCGTAAAAACCCATCTCGAGGCTTAGGGTTTCAAAATCGTGACCATCCCATGTACTATGACCGAGATCGGCGCTGACAACCGGGAAGCTCGACGTTCCGCCTCCTCACGCCTAGAATTTGGTACAGCTCGCACCTCCGACGACGTTAGAAACTGGGCGGAAAGGCCGCGACTTGTCAGGGCTGCTGAGGCCACGGTGGTCTGACAGGTGGTGGGTGCGGTGGCTGTCCACCGCGACGGCTTAAGGGGGGGTTCAAGGTTTGGGCGCGAGGCTTTGGGGGACGGAGGGGTGAAGGCGTGAGAGGAGAGAGGGGGGTTTGGTCGTCGGGGTGGCGCGACGCCAGGTGGGGGCGTCGAGCGCGACGGCTCCCCTGGGGGGATCGCGATAAGGGTTTTGTTGTTTTATTTTTTTCTTCCTTTTTTTCCATCGATCTGAATGAGGAAAGGTAGGAGAGAGAGCAGACAAAAGGGGGCGCGTTGACTTAGTGGGTAGGGGGAAAAGGGGTTTTTATTTTTATTTTATTTAATTTCAAAATCCAAAAAGTAACTTTTATTTTCGAATTCAAAATCAAACCCCCCGACTTTCGTCCCTAGCTAATTATCCCCGTTCCGAACACAATGGGATATATATCGTAAGCCAATTCGACTGTTTAAGTCAGTTTCCGTTTAAATCAAAATTTAAATCTTTATATTCTATTTTAAATGTACATTTCAGTTTACCGGGGCCACATACAGACTCCAAAAATTCCAGAAAAACATTTTCTAGCTTCGTATTGACGATATGGTCCTAACAAAACTAACTTCATCGAATTCTGAGACCGTTTGAAAAATGGTCAATTTCCAGTTGATTAAAATCAATTGAAACTGGCCAACCCCGTTTTCCTTTGCCACGCTCACGTATTAACTTCAAAAATTACGAAAATTGGAATCTAGCAATAACTTGACATCACGGATCCAACAAAAGTCGTTTCGTCGAAATCCGAGGTCGTTTGCAAAAATTTCCATTTTTAAGGGCCAGAATTCCATAGCGACTATTCTGAATTTTCAACTAGGCATATCCTTTGATTCCCGCTATGAAATTTTGATTTTTCGGATTCGTTGGAAAGATATTATCAAATGGGTTCTAATATTTTTGGTTTCGCTAAATTCCGGTTTATTTTGAATCCTGTACATTCATTTGAACTTTGAAATCGAATTATCGAACTACCGCGCCATTTTCAATTCATTTTATAATTTAAAATAAATATTTATATTCTAACGACAATCTACGTAATATATACGTTCGAATTCTATTCAAAATAAATTTTTTCCATCGTTATTATTTAAAATAATTCATTTTAAATATTCAAAATTCATTAAATTCGCCAAAATAAAAATTTTAAATTGGCTTAGATTTTACGGGTTGTTACAATCTCCCCCACTTAAAACTTTTCTTCCTCGAAAAGGAACGAAGCCGAAAGTTGTTTTAAAACCGAACTCAACTTTCATTATTTTCTTTACGGCTTAAGTTCTTCAACTTTTCAGCTTCTAAGAACTTTTCAAATTTTTCAAAAAATTTGGCTAACACCCTAAATTTTCAAAAAATTTCGCCATAACCTCCCCTACGCCGGGAGCACCGGAAAATCCCGAAATTGCCATACAGGCCCTCTGATCTCAAAAAGAAAAAGAAAAAGCCAATCGGCTCATAAAATCATCATCACCCAAACAAAACAGTAAATTATGGTAAACATGTACCTACTTGTCAGGCAAACAATTTTATTCTTCTGCTCTAGCCTCCTTGCTATGACCTGTTCAATATAAGTAAATGTATATGCAATTAAATGCGACTAATTTTCAATACACTCACTATTTGGTTCAATTTGGCTAAAGTTTCAACATTTAATTAATCAAACAACACAATCAGCAATCAATTAGTGAATTATCATTTCAAATTCATAACTTTGATATACATACAGAAAATCATGTTTTTGATGTCAAATCACAACAATAAACCTAATCTAATTTTGGTTCTCACACCAGCCTAAAGGAAATATATAGATATCTCACTTTCGAAACTCGAATATAAATTCGGTTGATGGTGCACCGATCATCAGAATCATATCTGGGCGACTAGAGTTTGATTCTATATCTATACAATATATTAAAACTTCGAATATACGTTTGCAAGGCGTATATGCAAAATCTTTATATATTGGATTGTCCAAATTCAATATAAAATCAATAATCAAATACGTATAAAATGGTTTAAATTTTCAAAACAAAGTTTGTTTTCAATTTTATTTGAAAAAATATACTCCTCACACTCGTTCTAGGATACTACTGATCCTATCTCTAACGAGTAATTCTAGTTGGATATCACTAATCCAATATCTGATGAATTCTTTCGTTTGGTTCTAATGTGTCATGTTCTCTAGCTCTGTATACCAGAGCTCTGATACCAACTGTGAAGACCGTAACTTCCCCGGTAAGGAAAGAGCGGATACTTCGAGAACAAGCCACAACAGAACGCAGACAGAAGAACATTTCATTGCTTATTACAACAATTCCATTAGAATACAAGGATATACAGAGTATGAATAAATATTACCCAGAAAATATCAGAGATTTAAATTACATTTAAATACATCGCAGCGGAAATAATACAAAACACAACTAGAAGAGATATACAGATATAAAGCTTTCCGGATATCGTTCTAGCTGTAAATCAGGATCCTATGAATATAAATCTGCAAAACCAAAACTACTAGCTGCCCGTGTGGAAAATAGGGGCACCCAAAGTTTAGGTTAATGCAACAAACTTCAGGTCAGTCATGTGACAGGTCTGAGAACTAAAACAGTTATTAATCTTTGTTTTTAAAGTTAGGTAAATCAAGGGACCACGCCGTATAACACGGAACCGGTTTCCTCCCAAGAATACCCGTGCAGAAAACAAACAGCGCAATGCTAAATATAGAACAATGAAGCTATTATAAGACCCAGGTCCTATCACACAATGCAACGCAAGCCGGAGGATAGGGTTTTCCCTTATAATAGCCAAATATGCTTGATACGTGAAATTTCATCTTATATTATTACTATAAGTGAAGAAAACAATTTCAAATATAAATGTATCAATCATAGACGGCATGGGTACCATATATCATATCGCCAATACTAGGCTCTACAATCAAAACCTCAAAATGTCATATTTGGAAATTGGATTTCCATCATGGTGGCTCCTGATTCGAAAGATCGATCGCGTAATGCCATCTACCACGGCTTACGTCTCAGCGAGAGAGAACACCGTAATGCACATCCGCACTTTTGGGAAATCGAATATCACCGCGGCTTACGTCTCGACGAGAGAAAACACTGCTTACCCTATCCCTCTGAGCACTAAGCTCAATCTCGGTCGACCGAATCCACGACACCACTAAGGTGCCCATCCACTAAAAATCATACTGATCAAACCATCAGTTTACCACCATACCGGGGTGTGAGGCTCGCGAATCAACGCTATACACAAAGCCGTGCTATATTAAAGTTGCGCTTTGATCATCATCCACCAAACTTTGCTTTTCAACAAAAGTCTGGATCACTGCATCTCAGCATGCCACACTATCAATCCATACCGTACCACTGATTTCTGCCAATATATAACCTCTGGGCTCGTACGTCTCAGAGAAGGGCGTTAAGCAAGAGAATAAATTCTCCGCCGCCAAACAGATATATATTTAGCAGAGATCAACGAATACAATATAAAGGAATACAATGTCAGACACACCATCCATTTACAAGTCCGTCCTAGGTCCGAACGAAACCGGAGGCTTTGGGGGACGGAGGGATGAAGGCGTGAGAGGAGAGAGGGGGAGGTTTGGTCGACGGGGTGGCGCGACGCCAGGGGGGGGCGTCGAGCGCGACGGCTCCCCTGGGGCGATCGCGATAAGGGTTTTGTTGTTTTAATTTTTTTTTTCCTTTTTTTTCCGTCGATCTGAATGAGGAAAGGTAGGAGAGAGAGCAGACAAAAGGGGGCGCGTTGACTTAGTGCGTAGGGGGAAAAGGGGTTTTTATTTTATCTAATTTCAAAATCCAAAAAGTAACTTTTATTTTCGAAATCAAACCCACCGACTGTTGTCCCTAGCTAATTACCCCCGTTCCGAACACAATGGGATATAATCGTTAGCCAATTCGACTGTTTAAATCAGTTTCCGTTTAAATCAAAATTTAAATATATATATATTTTTTTATTTTAAATGTAAATTTCAGTTTACTGGGGCCACATACAGACTCTAAAAATTCCAGAAAAATATTTTCTAGCTTTGTATTGACGATACGATCCTAACAAAACTAATTTCATCGAATTGTGAGACCGTTTGAAAAATGGTCAATTTCCAGTCGATTAAAATCAACTGAAACTGGCCAAACGCGTTTTCCTTTGCCACGCTCACGTATTAACTTCAAAAATTATGAAAATTGGAATCTAGCAATAACTTGGCATCACGGATCCAACAAAAGTGTTTTCGTCGAAATCCGAGGTCGTTTGCAAAATTTCCATTTTTAAGGGCCAGAATTCTATAGCGACTATTCTTAATTTTCAACTGGGCATATCCTTTGATTCCCACTATGAAATTTTGATTTTTCGGATTCGTTGGAAAGATATTCTCAAATGGGTTCTAATATTTTTGGTTTTTCTAAATTCCGGTTTATTTTGAATCCTGTACATTCATTTGAACTTTGAAATCGAATTATCGAACTACCGCGCCATTTTCAATTCCTTTTATAATTTAAAATAAATATTTATATTCTAACGACGATCTATATAATACATACATTCGAATTCTATTCAAAATAATTCTTTTCCATCATTAATATTTAAAATAATTTATTTTAAATATTCAAAATTCATTAAATTCGCCAAAATAAAATTTTTAAATTAGCTCAGATTTTACGGGTTTTACACTTTGTGTGAATGTACTAATGTAGGCTAAGATACTTAGCAGCTAAGGAATATAATTATATGTATATGTCTATATATATGTTTTGCAAAAGTAACCAAATCTCGTTCATATGTAAACTGAACAACTCGATATAACTAAATGGCAATACAGTGTCTAAGACGATAAAACCACAAGTCAATATTTGCCAACTATTTATTTAAACTTATTATCATAAACGAGCAAGTATCAACCCACAATATAACTATCCAAAAACCAAATTGTTCTATATAGCGGTTAAAAGAATCGTTGCTATGGCGTGATGAATACGTGGAAGAACCTAGTGATATATCAGTAACGCTGTACAATAATATATTAGTAATATATTTGCATTGGTTAATTTATTAAGATACACAATTGCATAAGTTTTCATTCATTGATGAACTGCTAAAGACAAAAATAAAAATGCAGTCTTGGCGAATAATATGCCACGATTCCAAAAATACAATAAAGTAGACATGATAAATTATTCTGTGAAATTTCAAAACACTGATATAGGGTATAAAATACTTCAAAATAAAAAGTGCTTATTTTCCAAAATAATAATTACAGTAAAATTCTAAAAATTAAATTATTACTACATTTAAAAGGTTTGCCCAAATTCGAAACCGATATTTATCGATACACAGAAAGCCATTCAATTCAACTGATTTCCAGTCAGTTTCTAATTTCTGTAATTCCATTTAAATTCCTAATTCAAACCCCAAATTCCTTTATAATATTTTATCTGCAAAATTATTCATACAAATCTTATTTCATTTCCAACATTTATAATCTCATTGCAAATTTCCTTTAACTACTACGCTCACATTCCATCTCAAATATCGGTAAAAAGACCAATTTTACTTCTATATATAAATTCAGATTTATATATCCAATTTATCAAACGATAAGTATTTCCTTAATTTATAAACGTCGTTTATAAATTATTCTCCTCAATTTAACTTTTAAAACTGATTTCCACTAAATATTTACTTTAAATCAATATCATTTTACACCCGTGTGCGAAGCACGGGTCTAAACCTTCCTAGTGTAAAATTCTATTCATTTTTCAAATATTTCCTTTTATAATTCTATTTACTTTCCGAATAAATATTCCTTTTATAATTATATTTATTTTCCGAATAAATATTCCTTTTATAATATCCTATTTGTTTCCTATAAATATTTCTTTTGTAATATCATCTTTATTTCCTATAAATATTTCATTTATAATATCATATTTATTTCCTATAAATATTTCATTTTCAAAGTACACTTTGAAAATTCCCTTTTTTACATTCCAGTATTTCTTATGGTATTTAAAATACCAATTAAACAGACCAGTGTCATCATAATCAATCATAGGTTTTATATCACATCATATACCACAATATATGAAAACAAACAGTATTATAAATACTGAGGAATCCAGTTGGATCCCTCCAACCTGTTTCTCTACATCCAAAGATGTTAAACAATATAAATAACATCGATTTCATTTCAATGTGAAATATTCTGATAAACAGAATTAATATTTGATTAACGATTTATATATATATATATCATTATCTATAATTTTAACCAATTGATTAACAATCCGTATAAAAAGTCAACACATAAGAATCAACCATCACTTATTAATTCTAAAAATACATTATAAAAATATAACTGATCAGAGTTAGTGTGATTTACTCACATTGGTGGTCCATCGTTAAATAACGATAACCGTCGTTGATTCAGATCAACCAATATATTTCGCTATAAATTGTAACAAGCTCCAATTGGTTCCAAACCAGTGCCATTGCATAGCCTGCGACCATACGATTCAAACGATGCCAAATTTGCAAAATTCTGATAAAGGATAGATAAGTTATGGACGTTAAAGATGAATACTCAATTTATATTACTATTTAACCTAGATTTAATATTAAAATGGACTTACCCTCTTTATTGTCGGCCCAAAATCCTCTCAACCCACGAGCCCGAACTGGTAACGGATTTGTTAACTTCATCAGTTTACAATCCTTCCCATCCGTCCATACTGCATGTGGTAACATGCACCAAATTTCATCAAATCCTTTTATTGGGCTAACCAAACTAATTCTGGCCCAAATGCGTTATTAAAACTTGTGACCCGCTTGCCTTCCTTCCTTCAGAAATTCAAGACGTGACTTTCTCCTGTGTTTCAAACTCTCCATTTCATTTACACGCCATTAGCAAACATTCCCAGACTCCATTCCCCCTTATTATTTCATTACTTGTTACTTCAAAACAAGATCTTCACCATTTCCTTCTTCAATGTGCATTTTCCTTCCCTCATACGCTGCAAGCCCATTTCCAAATTGATGGTTTTCCTCATCCCCACTACAGTATCTTCACGTACACAGTAACGTGCCACGCTATCCATGCATTCATATGCTGCTCCGTTCCTTTAAGTTTCGGTTCCCTCCACTGTTATTTTCCTTCTTACACTACAAGAAAATGGGGCCTTTACCTACCAATTGTAAGCGTAGGTAAAACTAACATAATGGTGAGTAATATATTTTAACTACCAATATTGAATTGGTAGAGCTTGGTGGGTAAAGCTTAGTTGAGAAAGACTTTTACCTACACTTATTGTTATTGGTAGGTAAAAGAATCAATGGACCCCACTATGTTATGACTCAAATGATGAGTCATCAGCTGATGTGTTTGATGATGTGTCATCCTACATGGCTGCTAACATGGCTGATGATGTGTCATATTACATGGCGGCTGACATGGTTGTCGTAGTAGTATACACATGGCTTATATTAAGTCTGACACTTGGCATTTAATGGTTGGTTCATGTGTCAAACAATAATTTGTCCATGTGTCATCATTTGATTTGTGCATATGACATCATTTTTTTGGCTATATGACATTATTTAATATAAATAAATATTTACAAGAATTTAATATTTAACAAAGAATTTATTTTTAAACAAATAACAAATATTTATTCAAATAAATATTTATTGCATTTTTGAATAATACACATTTGTTTCCTCACTATTACACAATCACTTATACATACACTTCCTCTCTACATTTCACTCGTATACATTGACTCCTTACTAGATACTCATTCACTCATATACATGTACATAGTCACTCACGGTATCACTCTAATTTTAGTCATTGGCTTCTTACTCCAGAATTTGTCCAGTCGTTTGTCGTACCTATCATAGTAAAATAACATAGTAAATTGGAAAAGAAACAATTTAATTCTTTTTTTTTGCTACCATTGACTAATTTGTAATAATATCAGCTTGAACTCGTCTATAAAAGACCAATAAACAAATAAGGAAGTAGCCAATTCCGTTTTTATATTATAAATGATACAAGCATCATATTCAATCTGAAACTCTTATGTGATTCTCTTAAAATTGTACCTTCCCCTGGAGAGGTATATGTACTTGATGCATCGCTACTTCAGGTCATGTTTCTGAAAATAAAATGGATTGAATACACACAAGTATGAAAATAATCAAATATAGAAGAAGGAAACTCCTAAAACTAGTGAAATTTCACAAATGCTTACATTTAAAAACCATAAATGGAGACAATCAATTATAAATTAACAAAAATGGTATAAAATAAGTAGAAGTAACAAACATAAATGGTATAAAATAACAAACATAAATAGTATAAAATAATTCATGTGTTTGCTTGTACTACATGGAAATTGGATGTCAGTGCCTTAATAACAAACATAAATGGTATAAAATAACTCCAAATAAGTAGAATTAACAAACATAAATCATATAAAATAAGTAGAAATAACAAGCATAAATGATACAAAATAACAAACACAAATGGTATTAAATACCTCCTCTATTTTCTTGTACTACATGGAAATTGGATGTCAGTACTTTAATAACAAACAAATGGTATAAAATAACTCCAAATAACTAGGAATAACAAACATAAATGGTATAAAATAAGTAGAAATAACAAACATAAATGGTATAAGATAACAAACATAAATGGTATAAAATAACTCCTGTATTTGCTTGTACTACACGAAAATTTGATGTCGGTACCTTAATAACAAACATAAATGGTATAAAATTACTCCTGGTAGAATTAACAAACATAAATGGTATAATATTAGTAGAAATAACAAACATAAATGGTATAAAATAACAAACACAAATGATATAAAATAACTCCTCTATTTTCTTGTACTACATGGATATTAGATGTCAGTACTTTAATAACAAACAAATGATATAAAATAACTCCAAATAAGTAGAAATAACAAACATAAATGGTATAAAATAAGTAAAAATAACAAACATAAATGGTATAAATAACAAACATAAATGGTATAAAATAACTCCTTTGTTTGCTTGTACTACATAGAAATTGGATGTTAGTACCTTAATAACAAACATAAATGGTACAAAACAAGTAGAAATAAGCAAAAATAGTATGTATTAGTGTCAAAAAATATAAAAGGACAAAAAATAAAGTAAATACAATTTTCAGTCAACAATAGTATGTATTAGTATCGAAAAATATAAAAGGGCAAAAAGTAAAGTAAATACAGTTTTTAGTCAAAGTTGACACTTCATTTCATTTTGTTATTTTAATTCTGTATCAACAGCAATAGGTTGACACACGTATAAAAACAAAAATATAGGGCCAATATATTTGTATCTAAAAATAGAACCATGTTTTTCCAAATGGTAAACATATCATCAGCATTGGATTCGTATGTTTCTAAATAAACAAAAGAAAGTATTTGTGCTAAAAATCAAAGGAAAGAAGGACAATTTTTTTAAAACAACTTGAGCCTAAATTCATTAATATGCAATGCAGCATGTATGCATTATTCGGAATATAAAGTCAAGAGATGATGGTAGGTAGACGTAAACAAAAAAGAAAAAAAATAAGGTAAAAGTATCATGGTGATACATATACACCAAAGAATGGTTAAAATGAAATTAAGTCTCATTAATCAACATTTTGTCAAAATAAAAACACAGTAATCAAGATGAAAACCAACAAATATCAAGCTTGAAAACACACAGAAAATAAAATCATAAAAAAAAGTGACAAATCATATACTAAGCAACAAACATTCGAAAGCATAAGATTTACTTTATTTTTCGATATACTAAGATTTCCTGTGTTGCTTAGTAACAAATAAGATTTACGTTTTTCCTGTGTTGCGAGTGACAAATCATATACTAAGCAACAAACATCACACACAATCGTTAAAAATCTTTTATAAAATAATCGAAATTTCTATGTGTTATCAAGTGAATTTAATTTAACTTCTATTTAAGCATTATATTTTATTCATATTCTTTCTTGTTATATTCATGTATAGTAAGTTCTAACATTATGCATTCCAAATTAGTCACAAAAATAAATTTACAAATGAAGTACTAAAATTAGTATGGTTCATTGTGTACTAAGCTCTCATTTTTTTATTATATTTAAATTGGTTTTTAATTTAAAGTCAAAATTTAAGTAGATTAATATTTTATTATTCAAAATTTAAAGTTAAATTCTAATATATGAATAATTAAATAAATATAAATCCAATTAAGGATTTGAATTTGAGTTGCAAAAGTGAATTCATTAATTTTAGAAATCAATATTCCTTAGTTCGATCAATGCACGTCAGAAAGATACTAAATGAGAAATTCATTTTGTTCTATTCAGGCTTGAGGATAGTTTAGTAATATGCATGGTGTATACTAAACAAAAAGTGGTGTATATGATTTAAAAAAAAGCATGGTGTATCTAAAGCAATTTAACGTGTACAAATAGAATTTCCCTATTAAGATATGTAGACATAGAAATTATAATAAATAGTTGTCATCAAGATTTTTGGTATTTATTTGTAGTGGCAGTTTTTGTGGTTTATATTGTGGCCAATCAAAAGCGATTACGTGGATTGAGATCACAAAAATGATCATGTGGATTGAGATTTGTACCGTTGGATTTGATTTAAAATAAGCTGAGATGATAGTATGGATTACGACTCTATAATAAACTAGAGAAAATACGTTTTAGTCATTTCAGATGATGACATATTAGTGTGAAATTGTGAATCATTTAAAAAATAATTAAAGTTAAAACTTTTATAGTCAATTGTTTGGAAAAAAAAATGTATGATAAGTTATTAATAAATGATTATTTAACATTAATTATTTACAATTTAATTACTGTTTATCATTTCATTAACTGTTAATTATTTCATATTCCAAAATAATTATTAATAATTAATAAAGAAATGATTTTTACAAAAAACATTGCTAGATATGTTAATGAAATTTTCAATTCAAAAAAATTGCTAGAATATACGTTTTTGACATATCATCACACAACTCAGCATTATTTTTAATGAAATGTTAAAATGAAATGAAAAAAATGTAGGGACCAATCGCAAAAAAACTTTCCCTACTATATATGTGTAGATAATACATTTTACCTACCTATAATTATTGGTAGATAATCATCCTTCAACAATTTTATAACATTGACAATATTTACCTAACAATAAATTTTAACTTTGAATATTGGTAAATAAAGGTTCTCCTTACCTACCTATATTTATTGGTAGGTAAAATATTGGTAGGTAAAGGTCAAATTTCTTGTAGTGTTACCAAAATTTACGCTGCTTATTTCTCCTCCATTTACTAATTTCCAAAGCAACTCCTGCTTTGATCCTCAAAAACTCACGCACTGTATATCTTGGTAGTGGTCAGAACTTGCATCAGACCCTCCTAGAACTTGTACTTCGTTGAAAAGCACATTTGAGGGAGTCTAGATATGTATATATACGGATTGGGATTTAAATGTATATTTTTGTTTTTCTTTATACTGTTATTAATACCTCATCCCCACCGCATTCGCGAATTATAACTGCTCAAAAATGAACTTCTTCCTCTCCAAACTGAAATACATGGTTGAGTCACTATTCCTTCCCTTCACCATGCAACCGCCATCTTTCCAGAAATTAGCTCCAGCTTTCCACTACTGCATCACTTCCACAACTTCTAATCCTAAAGGGCTAACTCCTCAATGTTTTCCTTGCTATTGCTTAATTTGCACCTCTCGGAAATGCATGCAACTGGCCCCATCCTCGTGTGATATTTCCGCTCCAGTAAGCTTTCTCGAAAGCCATTCCATTCAACAAGCAATTCCATCCGCTTTGTACTGTGTGAGGAGAACAAATTTGTCTTGCATGAGGATAGTGGTGTTGTGCAAAGTTCGTGTTGTGTAAAAAAGGGAGATATACATAGGCAGGCAATTACTTGATAGCCACTAAAAAGAATAAAATATAAATGTAGAAATACTTGGTAATTAAGGAAACGTGGGCATTAAACCAAAATATAATATAGCAGCAATTGGGCGTTAAGGAAACACGAGCTCGAACCTCCTGTTGTGTGTGAATGCTTTGTGTGAATGTACTAATGTAGGCTAAGATATTAAACAGCTAAGGAATATAATTATATATATGTCTATATATATGTTTTGCAAAAGTAACCAAATCGCATTCATATGTAAACTGTACAACTCGATATAACTACATGGCAATACAGTGTCTAAGACGATAAAGCCATAAGTCCATATTTGCCAACTATTTATTTCAAATTATTATCATACACGAGCAAATATCAACCACAATCTAACTATCCAAACACCAAATTGTTCTATATAGCAGTTAAAAGAATCGTTCCTATGGCGTGTTGAATACATGGAAGAAACTAAGCTTAGTGATGTATCAGTAACGTTGTATAGTAATATATTAGTAATATATTTGCATTGGTTAATTTATTAAGATACTCAATTTGCATTATGTATATTCATTGAAGTTCAAAACTCCATATTACAAATTACTGCACCATTTCAAGCTCGATTATAATTATAATATAATTAATACGTTCAACTGACATTTATAAATAAATTTGTTAATATAATTCAGTTCTAAGCTGAATCATATATTTTAAATTTTCCAATTCACACAGTATTGTCAATTCACAATTTCCAACTATTTCGGAATTAAATATACTATTCTATTATTTATATTAAATACGTATTCAATATTATTTAATTAAACAACCATTTAAATCTCTAAATCACTATTTAAATAATTAAATTAATTAATTACTATATCGTAAAAATACGGGTCGTTACAAAATTCTTTTAAGGGGAGAAGAATATAACGACCCAGATTTTTAGTCATTTAATATTGAACGTTTATATTTATTTTAAACATTGAATCAGATATATAAAAGATTTTTATATCGAGTTTTTCGATTTTATAATCGATTTGCATTTTAATTTAAAATATATTGAATTGTCGTAATATGAAAGCAAGAACGATTATATTCAAAGTCAAAACTGAATCAAAATTATTCGGACAATAAATATAAATTCTATTTGATAAAAGGTAATAATAATAATTTATTATCGAGGAGTTAATTGTTTTGAATTTAAATTATAGTACATCGATTTAATATGGAACTTAAGAATAATCAATTCTCAAAACGATCACAGATTTCAACAAACTAATTTTATAAAATTCATAATAGTTAATTATGTCTAGGTTTCAAGTTTCATTTTAATCGGAGTTTATATGCGATCGTGCCCAATTTAACTGGGTATTGATTCACATTGAGAATTAAAAAGGAAGTTTTACAAATAGTCTGCGAATTCGATGAAAACAGTTTCACGGTGTCTGAAATATTAAGTTATTCTAAGATAACGAGTTTCATCGTAATCAGAGCACGTTTGCGATAGTTTTAGCATAATTACTTCATACGTAAGTTTCATTAATTAATTTAATAATAAAATAGTTTAGCTTCTTGGAAACACTACATTAGCTTCTTGGACACACTACATTAGCTTCTTAGACACACTTACTACTATTATATAACTCAGTCGTTCCCTTATTTCTATTTCCCGTTCATTAAGTCAAATCTCGAAAACTTCAAAGAAAAAATGCGTCGCACCCTTCATATGAATCAAATTCAACACCTGACCAAACATTTGTTACCTAACAATTGAAATCCAAGCCATCCATTTTTCCAATCCTTCGATAAAATGAAAAAACAACTGAATCCCCTAATCCTTTAAAAAAACAAATCCGAAGAGTGATTGCACTGAGTTATTGTTGAATTTATCCTATTGCCAGGAAGGTCGCAACTACAAATCCGTGGGGTTCGACTTGGAACCCGTAGGCTTAGGGATAAGACGAGATTATCATCGAAGCGTCGAAGGTTAATTTCAAGAATGGTGCGATGACTATTAAAGAATTGTGCATGTTTTGCTTGAGTTTGGGGGAAAATGGTACACAAAGGGGTCGCTCTACAGTTTGTGTGGAAAGATGCTACGTCGCGATGTGGGGTTGTATGCCGTGTTCGATGGGGTTAGGTGAGGTTTGAAGCACTTGTGTAAGGAAACTAACGGAGGGTGTTGTGGACATGTTCGCGGAGTAGCGTGGAGTATTGAAGCATGTAAAGGTTCGTTAACAACAGTAGTGCGGATTCGAAGGGATGCAGGAAGATGATGATGAGTGGATTGCTTTGATCGTAGTTTAAGGACTATAAGTAATGAAGATTAGTTGTTGTAATTAGTAAATTCTAATTTAAGATCTAATTCGTATAAATCGAAAATGTGATAACTTATTCAATTTAGGTCCAAATGGAACGAGATTTATCGCATAACGATCTTAACAACGATAAATACATCTTGGAATATATTTGGAGTGAATGGGAGCCAGCTGTGATTTTCAATTAAATTAAACATTTGTTAATTTAATTGAAGATAAATCACTATTTGGATGATAAAATCAAGGCGAGTAAACTCACTCTCTTGTTCGTTTATAATTTATTATAAACGAATTAATATTTTGTATTTAATTTTTATATGTTGATTGTTGGTTGTTTGGATGCACTGGTGAATTGTTGATAAATTGTGGTTATTATATATATATATTAGTTATATTTAGGCTTGGTGGTTGGATATTGATATTTCCCGTAGTACCATTAGCTGATGATACCTTATGCACCCCACAATGTATATAGTGGATGACCATCTATACCGCGATATCCAGCCTTGAAGCAGGATTGGTATTACTTATGTTGTCTAACAACTGTGGATGCAGGGAAAATAGGTTAGAGGGATCCAATTGGACTCTTCAACAATTTTATTGTTGATTCATTTATAGTGTGATAGACAATCTATGGTTGATTATTGCGTGTTGTGAATATCTGGATAACACTGGCCTGAAATAATTGGTATTTAAGTGCTACAAAAATATATTCGAATAAAAGGGAAAACAATTTGGCTTTAAAAAGGAAAATTATTTTTCCAAAATAGAATTTGAAATTTTAAATGGGCTAGGAGATATTATGTTGTTTTTGATAATAAAAAAATTCAGGAATTTATAAATGATGTTTATAAATATGGTGAAGAAATTATCAACAGATAACCGGGAAGTTTAAATTCAAGTTTGAATTTTGAAAAGGAATTGGAAATCATTCCGAAAAGAGAACGATAGACTCTATTCTGAAATTCAGAATATAAATTGAATTGAGATAAATCCAAGGGATAAAAAATTGAAATTTGATTATATCGAACTTTATAAAATAATTTATGTCCAAGGAAATTGGAATTTAATATAGAAATTGAGTTGTGAATAATTTTATAACTGAGTTATGGGTTTTGAATGATGTAATCAATGACTTTGGATAATCAGAGTTTTTAAGTTAGATTTGAAATTCGAGCTTAAACGATATTAAAATACCAAAAAATGGAGTTGAAATTTATATAATAAACGAAGTTTAAATGTTTATATTTAAATTCAATTTAAACGAGCTCGCCGCGGTGCAGTAGTTTGTATTTTGACGTTTCGAACTTCAGTTGAGTTTATAGAACCCAATATGGGTCAGAATTCTTTGAAACAAGAATCATGCGAATTAATTGAATAATAATTTTCTAATGGAAGAGTAATTTTTGGATATCATCTATGGATTTTGAGTTATGTCAAAATCAAATTTCCATAAAAACAACATTATAATTGATTATAAACCATAATGATTTGTTAAGTAAAATAAAAGGATTTCGAGTGAATAAAATTTGAATTTCCATTAGAAAAATCTAGACTTGGGCTATAAAATAAATTTGAACTCAAGCGGAGTAAATGGAATGATTTTTGCAACAAAAATCAAATTTTTAATTATTAAATGAAGTTAACTAACTAAAAATTAATTGATTAAAGGAGTTTTTGGATTGAACTTAACCTTAGTTAAGTAAATTGGGTTTGTGAATTTAAAATTGAAATTGAATATGAAACTCGAGTTATAATGGAATTCGATTGGTTTATAAGCAAAAAAAAAAAAAATCTGAACATGATATGTTCAAATAAAAGGGGTTTCGGCAAAAGAGCTAATTAAGGATAAATTAATGAATTAAGTAAAAACAATTGGATTGAGTTGGAATAAACTGGAATTGGATGGATATATATGTTAAACAGGTACGGAATGAAGCGATTGAAAGTATAAAATTAGAGCTCGACAAAAAGGTACGTATTTAATTGAATATGAGGCTTTATGAGCCTGTTTGACAAGCTGCTTAGCAATTAGATTTTCTTTTTGTATGGAAAGGGCCTAGAGAGGTGATTTATAGTCGTACCGATTGAGTTGTACAAAGGAGACGTTGGTGAAATTTTCTGAAAACTCAAGGAGATAGAAAATAAACTAAGAATAATTTGACAACTAGAAATCGAATTACTGATTATGTAGGAAACTTATAAGAAAATAAACTTATAATGGAATTTTATAAATAAAAGGCAAGTGATTATGATTGAATATAAGATTTAAATTATAATTGTTAAATGCAATATTTGGGTTGTTCTAACGATGTTTTACGCAACATTCATTTTAACCCAAGTAAATATAATTTGGAAACATTTTCCAAATAAAATGATGAATGTTTCTAAGCATAGCAATGAATGAGTTCGTGGAAGAGGTGAGTAATTGGAAATGTTCTCCAGCTAAACATAAGGTATTTTCTGTGACGGCCCGCCCCGCACCAACCGACATTTACTCCAAAAGTGCGTTGTACATATGTCTAGTTAGCACGGAACGGGTCGTCAGAAGGAAAAAGGGAAGAAGGAAATGAACTAAAAAAGAACCTGTAGAATGTCTCACAGCACATAGAATAAAATATAATAATAACATACTTGACATAAAACAGGTGAGACAGTGCATAAGCTGAAACAACTAACATAGCAGCGGAAAATCCAAGTACAGCTTATGATCCAAAGTTAAACATTATTACAACTTTTCAAACTGTCTCAAAGCAAAAGCAAGATAAAGGAGGTACACTACTAATGCCCAAGTAGTGACCACCAACGAAACAGGGAGAATATCTATATATCATACGTGGAAGCCTCCTGCCCGCCTCCGAATCAGCTACTCGCGCATCACCAGCTAACTTGTCTCTAGTCTGCTCGTGTGAGCACCCAGAGTAATAAGAGGAGACATAAAACTCTGGGTCAGACATAAAGCCTGGTATGAGCGATAAGCATCTAAACAGAACAATAACAGGTAGACTAAAATATACCTGAACCTGGACCAGCAACCAAAGAGTTAGCACTACATATTGTACAACACTCTAAGGTGCCATATCAAATGGTGTAAAGATATGGAGGTGGGGGTGTGCGTGTCATAGTGATGGCAAACAATCAAACATAGCATCCATCCTCACATCTCTCACTCAGTGCGTAAAGCATACGATATTCACCACTTCAATCACCCAACATACCTTGCTACGATCATTTTGCCCCATGAAGTCATAAATGACTTCACTGCACTGATAACGTAGCCACTAATCCTTCGCTATGTCCACTTGCCCCATGGAGTTATTCACCCCATCCGCGCTGGCTCATAGCCTTACCAATCCTTTACTATGTCCACTTGCCCCATGGAGTTATTCACCCCATCTGCGCTGGCTCATAGTCTTACTAATCCTTTACTATGTCCACTTGCCCCATGGAGTTATTCACCCCATCTGCGCTGGCTCATAGTCTTACTACGCATCACTTTGCCCCTCAAGTCATAATGACTCTACTGCACTGATAATGTAGTCTTGCTACCGTCACCTTGCCCCTCGAGTCATAGTGACTCTACTGCACTGATAAGTAGCCCATCATCCATTTTCTGTGGTGAATCGAAGTTATGAACGCCGACAACTCCTTAGCACACGTCCCGCAGCAAAGCCCAACCATGAAGTGAACTCATCGGTTCCCAATTGGATCCTGAGCTCTAACTTCTCATATTGGACTACCTTTGCATCTCGGGTTATTGGTCAATACTGGGTCGGGTCGGGTTCCTCTTCAAGCCATCGGTTCGGGTCGAGTCCACTATGTTGCATCGGTTCATGGTCTTCCTCTGGTAACGGTTCGGTTCGGGTTCACTACATCGTGTCAGTTCGGGTCGGGTGTCCCACTTCGGGTCGGGTCGGGTTGCCATCTCCCATCTAGTTCGTGCTCCCGCTCCGATCAGCTCCCTCGTTCTTCATATGCTCCGATCCGATTCCCCCCCTCCTTTATCCGATCCGATCCCAGTTTAATTAGCGTGGCCTTCCTTTTTGCCAAGTTTCTCAAGTGTCAAGTTCCAATCCAGTTCGAATGTCCTTGCCCGGTCACTATTCCGATCCGAGCCCCCATATCCGATCCAATCCGGTCCAGAACCTGCACTTTTCCTGCAACCTTTCTAGCAAGTATTTTACGCCATTCGACGACGTTTTTGACCATTCTAACTATTGAAATCAATCACAAAGCATATCATACAGTCATAGCAACATGCATAATCAACCACAAACATTAAAACGTCAATATGATAGGTTAAAATGGATCAAACATACCCAAAACCCCATATTTCCCCTTAAGCATGTTTAGGTGAAACTAATGATAGGATTAGTAAAACTTAACCAAATTAACCCAAATTCATATCAGAGGTCTAAAACATCATTTAAGAATTTATGAACATTTTTCCAGAATTTTATCATGTTTAAATTCGCTAATTAACACTAATTACCCTTAATTAGCCATAATTAGTGAGGAACTATGCAAATCACTCACCTTAGCCATAAATAAACTCTAGATCTGAAGTAAATATCTAATTTGATGCGAATACCAATGCTAAATAGCAGCTCTAATGTCGAGTTGGTGTAGATCTCCCTTGATTCGATGTTGCTAAGCTTAATCCTTGATTAAAAGAAGATTTGGAGGTGATTTAGAGGTTGGAGGCCATTTTTAGGGTTTCTTGGAGGTAAGTGGAGGCTAGAGAACTGAAATGGAATGATTCTCTAACTCATTTCAGCCTCCCGATAACCCTAATCCCCAAATGGGTTATGGGCCTATTCACTAATCACCCTATTTGGCCCGGTTAAGCAGTTTCTCACCTTCCCAACCTTATTTCAGCCATATCTCCCAAACGATAAGTCCGTTTTTCACATATGACCACTCTACGGAAAGGTAAACCATCAAACGAATCTAAGGGAAGTGGTTTTAGGTCAAAATTCCTTTCCAATCAAAAGTTATGGCCAAAACAAGATCAGCTAGGGGCAAAACGGTCATTTAAAAATCGACAAAAATCATGAACATGGGAAATGACTCTAATAGATGTTTCCCCAAGTTAGATGACCATACGACTTCATATGGGAAAGAAATAAATATTCTACGATCCTCCGATGCGTAGAATGCGGGTTGTTACATTCTCCCCCTTAAGAAATTTCGCCCTGAAATTCCCTAACCAAAAACACACATAGGGTCCCGCATGCCTATCAACCATAAAACAACAATCAAACATGCAAAACAAGCAAAACAAGTCTATCCTAGCATGCGGAATAACTAAACTACAAGGTAAATCTTACCAGGCAAAGAGTTCTGGATGCATCTTTCTAATGCTCTCCTCTGTCTCCCAAGTGCGGTCATTCATGTTCTCGCCCCACTGAACCTTGACTAGCTTCACTGCCTTCCTTCGAAGTTGCTTCGTATCGTGCCCCACAATACGAATCGGCTTGCGGTTCCCAACCGCCTCGGGTTCTACTTCGAAGTCCTCTAACTGATCAGGTGAAATAGTCATATTTGGGTCATGAACGAACTTCCTTAGTTGGGAAACATGAAATACGTTGTGAACTCCCGCCATCTTCTCTGGTAAGTCAACACTATATGCCAAATTCCCGACTAGTTCAAGAACAGGGAATGGGCCAACAAATCTTGGTGCCAATTTGCCTCTCCTGCCAAATCGAATCACGCTCTTCAACGGAGAAATCTTGACAAACACCAAGTCACCAACGGAGAATTTTAAATCTCTTCTTCTTATATCAGCATAACTCTTTTGCCTATCTTGGGCAGCCTTCATTCGTTGTTGAATGGTTTTAATCTTATCCGAAGTTTCCCTCACCACATCTGGTCCAAGCATAAACTTCTCACCAGTCTCTATCCAACATGATGGTGAGTTGCACGGTCTTCCATACAAAGCTTCATATGGAGCCATACCGATACTGGATTGGTAGTTATTATTATATGCAAACTCTACTAGATACAAATGGTCATCCCATGATCCACCAAAATCCAATATACATGCTCTCAAGAGATCTTCCAATATACGATTCACCCTCTCCGTCTGACCATCGGTCTGAGGATGATATGCGGTACTGAGATGTAATTCTGACCCTAGAGCCTCTTGTAAGCTCTTCCAAAACCCACTTGTGAACAACGGGTCTCGGTCACTCACAATGCTTTTGGGTACTCCATGAAATCTCACTACCCACTTCATATACAATTCTGCCAACTTAGCTGCCGTTCTGGTCAATTTGACTGGTATAAATCTTGCGCTCTTAGTCAATCGATCCACAATTACCCAAATGCTATCATGTCCCGACCTAGTCCTCGGTAAACCATCGATGAAATCCATCGAGACTTGCTCCCATTTCCATTCGGGAATTTCTAATGGTTGCAACAACCCACTAGGCATTTTGTAACACCCCGCCTCCGCTAGGGTCACTCGCAAAGGAATGCACTAGCTTCAGAGGGGAATTATTGGTAAACATGCACAGAAATATCACAAGACAGAACATATAAAATAGCGGAAGTAAAAATCGAACTTTCATAAACATCAATAATTAAGGTCTAAAGCCTTTTACATCAGAGTACATCAAAACCTGTCTTGCAATAGTAAAGAAGCATAAAGACTTTTTCATAAATTATTCCCCAAGTAAAGTAGCCATAACCAAGAAAAGTCCAAGCCATCCATGATGACCTTCAAGCAGAAGAAGTCCGAACTAAACAACAGTATTTCCTCCCTGTAACCTGGGGGGAAACGGAAGAAAAGAGGCGAAACAAAACGGGTCAGTCAAAAAGACTGAGTAAGCCCTATCTACTATCAGCATAAAAACTAGTAAAGTTAACTGACATGAGAAACTGAGATGAACATAAGCATGATGACAAGATAGATAAGCTAAATCAAAATAACAGGATGAACTACTGAACTCAGATAAACTAAGGTGTCATGATAAATTACGGTGTCAAGATAAAACAAGGTATCCCATCGTCAAGTTCCTGTCAAGTATAATATCCCCAAGATATCTATCACGTATAACATCCCATGGTATCTATCCTGTCTTTTAGCTCTGCACCTACCGTACTAGTATCCCCACCGTATCATGTGTTAACCATGAATGACCCTTACTCAACAGTCGTGTAATGGTCTATGTCAACCTAATATATCGCATATATAGGTTACTCAACTCGTATGTTTTATTCCATGTAAATGTTCAGTCCCTTGCCGTAGATCATACGGGCTTTCTCATGAGATTCTTTACTACTTTAACATAGTTCCATGATCCTTAAGATCGCTTTGGATTGTCACCCTATATCTAAACAGGGTCATACAACATGAATCATTGTTTGTACAACTAGGACTTATGCTACCTAGGACTACTAGGGATTATGCTTACCTATTGCACGTTTTCGTATCTCGGTTTTGGTTCAACCACCCAGGGCCACTAGTATTTACGCTAACCGTCAACCGCGCCCTTTTTCCTACGCATTCATCGTGAATCGTTTTTCCATGACTGTATGCACATGTATCACATCGTGCCATCCGAGTCCTGTCACAGGGCAGACCAGGAAATACAGGACTCGGTCAGGAGCTTTCGATTTATCTGCCGATGCAGATGCTAAGGTCTGTTTTTTTTCTATACGTGGCTATGGTCCCACGAGACCACTCCCTGAACTAGTGAAAGACAAGACAGGATAAATCCTGTATGAGAACACAACACTGGCCAACCCACATCCAAGCCTTACCGCACCCATAATTAGATAGCAATTATGGTCTTTTGGGTGTTCTCTGCCTTTCCGTACGTACACGCTTGACCAAAGATGGTAGGTAGCCTGATGAAATGCTATCTAGGGTACGACCATGTATCGTCGACTATCCCCTATCCATCCCCGTCTTTAGGTCGCTCGTATAGCAACCAAGGCATACTCTTGGTTCTTCTAACGCAGACCTTAACCTCTCATGAGCCTAGTATAATCACCTGGCAGCTCATAGAGGGATACCAAGAATATCCTCACGTTCCCCGAAGCCGCTGCTTCGTTACCCAGTTCGCTGGAGCCTTTATCTAAATTAGATACTTGCTCCCACTCGTATACTTGAAAGATGACCTACCGTATCAGGTTACTCATCTATTTATGAACTGGTCTAAATTTCCTTGACTAAGAATCATTACTTAGTTATTCTTCAACTAAGGTTTACCACTTAGCCTTATTCCCGTTATCCTTATTAACTACGGTTATCCACCTAATCCTCAGAACTAGGGTTTACATAATGGATTAAGTGTCACTTAAGTTCATGACTTAACCCGTCTACAAATCATATCAAAATTGGCTAAGTATCCAAGTTCAAGACTTAACCCTACAAACCATGCTCAAGTTGGTTAAGTATATATTAACTTGACCCTATCAAATTACTGAGTCAAATCGGTCAAGCGTATTTAAGCGATTCGTGACTTAGCCTTATCATGTTATCACGTTAGATTGGTTAAGTATTGGTTAACTTAACCTTATCAAATAACCGAGTTGGAGTGTTTAAGTATAGGTTACTTAATCACTTCAAAATTACCGAGTTAGATTGGTTAAGTGTTGGTTAACTTAACCACTTCAAATCATCGTGTTAGGTTAGTTAAGTGTTTAACCTAACCCCATCAAACTACCAAGTGGGATTAATTAAGTCTAGGCTAACTTAACCCCATCCGATTTCCATGTTTAGACTAGTTGAGTCTAATCTTAACCCCATCCATTAACTGTATCTTTCGGTTAAGTGTCATTAAGAAAACTTACTTAGCCTTACCAAATTATCGTGTTGGATTGATTAAGTGTTGGTTAACTTAACCCCGTCCACTAGTCGTATAAAAATGGTTAAGTGTCATTAGGCAAATCAAGTTACTTAACCTACCCAACCTTGTCATGTTTTGTTAGGTATCATTGGCCTAATCAATTTACTTAACCCATTGTCCATGTCATATTTGGTTAAGAGTCATTAATCAAATTAACTTAACCCTATCATGTGGCATTAATTACTTAATGCACCTCAACCTCTCACATTAGACTTTGTTGTGGTTACTAGTTAAGCCGGTCGGTTCCGGGTAGCTTTACACCATAACTTGGTCTAACCTCGGGTTCAAGCACAACATGACCAACTTCTCACATTGGGTCCTATTGTTTGCAACTACTAGTTAGGCCGGTCGGTTCCGGGTAGTTTTACGTTGCAAACTCAACCCAAACTCGAGTTGGCCACACTTATATTATCTAAGTGTCATGTCCATTATGTTTCCAACACATATTACAAGTTTTCAAGCAATTGGGTAGACCTAACTTAATAGGTAAATTCCCAATGGGTAGACCTAACTTAATAGGTAAATTCCCAAGCTTATGTTTTCAAGCATACTTACATGTCCACTTCCATGTTATATTTCAAGTCATGTTTTCAAGTATAAACACATGTCATATTTAACGTTACATGTTGTCATGTTTATACCCATTTACCCAAATCATGTTCATGTCATTATGTTTTCCCATAATGTGACCCCAATGCTTTTAAACTCGCATAATGGATTCAAAGGAGGAACTTGTCAAAGGCATGACAAAAGTGGGTATAAAGCCACTAGTTGAACATGGTGGCAAATGAGACATAATGCGTTCATTAACTTGCATGTTACATTCTTAAGCCTCAAAAACATGCATAACGTTCAAACTTGGCAAATAAGCGAATCATGATGATAAATGACATAGAAAGATGGCTAGAAGTTCGCATATGACATTACATGCAAGCTATCATAAGGAGTATGATAGTTCTCATGTTGCCAAAATGCAACATTTAACATAAAGGCCAAAGCTTTATGACCACAAGATCAAGATGAAGACTTCATAAACTTGCATGACATGATAGCATGTATTATACTCAATGATCAAACCCAAACTTGCACATGAACATTTAACTTCATTGTTAATATCTAAGAGTAGGGAAAGGGCTTACATTGCTATGAAGGCACAAAAGATATGACAAAGCCCTTATGCAATCAACTAGACCCAAAATGCAAGCTCTAACATAAAAATCCTTGAGCCAAAATGATCAAACCCCTTGCTTTATGATGCAAAGATAGAAACTTGACTTGAATGCAAGCTAATGACACTCATACAAGGTTGAAAACACATGTATGCATGGAAAATCTCTCATAGAAACGATTTAGAAATTTTATGAAGAGGGTGGAGGCCATGAGAGGTAAAATTTTGCCATAGTTTAGTTGTATGAATGAATAATGATGATTTAGGGTTAGGTTAGGGTCTTATTTATAGATTAGGCAAGTGTTTTAGGCCATAGGATTAAACCCTAGTTGCAATCTCAGCCCTTAAAACCGAATCTGGCCCCCAAACTCAACACAAACCCAAAATGGTGCACCAGGCAGAACTGCCCGGCTGGACCAAGTCGACAGCCAAGTCGACAGGGCTGTCGACTTGGATCCAACCAAGTCGACTCCCAAGTCGACAGGGCTGTCGACTTGGGTGCTCTGGCGGGAATTTTCCCGCCTGCCCCTAACTGGCCCAAATTTTCAAATTCAAACTTGAATTTGAAATCTGTTTTACTCTGAAATTTTCTGAAAACTTCGTTGGGCCTTAATCGGGTCATACGGACTCCGATTTTCGAAAACTCGGACTCTATTTCGCGTATTTTTCCGAGACGAACGCAATGGCATAGCCCGTTTTACTTGATTCAGAATTTAAAATTAAATTGTGCCTTGATTCTCGTTTTAACATTTTATCGAAATACGGGTTGTTACATTCTCCCCACCTTTTAGGATTTCGTCCCCGAAATCTCCAAGTTAGGAAGAACATATCCTACCATCCATCATCCATCTACTCAAAACATCATCCACAAGCAACCATTGTCCTTAGATGATTTCTATTGCTGTATGAATATATGTGAAACGTGTGTGTACATGTTCCTTAGCTAATGCTAATGATCAGGCCTAAATAATCTTTCTAATGCAAAATATGTATAGTGCCATGAATCCAACATGTATGCAAAATAGTCCTAGTCATATAGATACTATATGCGTGCACAATCATTCATTCATATGCAACAACCGCATGATAATACATTCGATTTCATCCATAAACAATTATAAATACTCGTGCATATGCAATATGAAATGTGACCGAGTCGAGCTAGTACCTAATGTGTATTCGCGCATCCACGAGCAACCACTTGCAACCACTTGCAACCATATCAATCATAACATGTTTCAAATACATACATGTTTACATCCATAGGGTTCTACCTAGGATTCCCTGAAACAGGGCCGAGAAGATAAACAAGACAAACTCCTTACGGGGTTTGTAACAGAAAATAGGACCGAGAGGATGTCCACAAAAGATAGCCTACAAGTAAGCTCTACAGAAAACAGGGATCAAGGATATACTCCCAAAAAGAGATATCATGCGGGTATCTAGTCTTTGACCATCAAAGTCGTATTTCCTTGAGCTTAATTCCATTGTGCCTTGACCGTCTTTTAACTTCGCGATTTCGTAGCTTCTTATTTCCTGTTTCCATAACATGAGCTGGAACTCATTTCTTCATCGCCTCTCGTTCCACTTGCACTTATCCCTTTTTCTAGAGTACTTGGCGCAAACATGACTGCGTACTCATGATCTCATGCAAGCTTTCCAAAATTCACTAATGAATCTTGGATCTCGTTTATATACTATAAGGTATTCCATGTAGAAGAACTTTCTCTTGAAAGTAAACAGATGTCAACCAGGTTATCATGCGCACTTACTAGGATGATCTCTATAACCCATACATAAATGAAGTAAACCATCCGTCTTATCCTCGAACACCACTCGATCGGGCTTCAAATTTCCAATAAAGACATCAAGGGATTCTAAGTAACTAGTCATGACAGAACCTCAAAAAGGTTACACGATACTTCGAGGGTATTACCAAGGCTAGTCAAAAGGTCTAACTACCCTCCTATCAAAACCGAGAGTGGCACCCCCTACTGGATAACCACTTCATCCCTAGAATCCATCCATAGCTTATAAACATAAGCATTATTTCCAAACTCAACACTTGGCATAGACATTCTCAAATCCAAACAAGTCATATATAAATGGACTGATTCTCCAATAGGACTTTGAGACAAAAAAAAATGGGATTCTCTATTACGCTAGTACTTAAGGTGCAGAGACTCAACTATCGAGGCAGACTCAAATGATACGAAAAACGAAGTCCTAACGGGATGATAGAGAAGAAAAGCTAAACCTTTAACAAGATCGTAACCCTCCTTCCGAGGTACCCTAGAAATGAGAGCATACTACTGCCCTCCCGGTGATCTTGTCCTTGTCCCATAATACTTAACTATCCGCCCCGTTTTACCATGCCAAAGGTACTTTCTCGTCATGGGTTTCATTGTTCATCTTTCTCCCTCCTTTGAGGACTAAGCCATACCAACAAGTTGCTCATCCTTAAGCTCGTATCCTTTACCCTCTTTCACACTATCCTTTATTATAACGCGACCACTGGTCTCTCGAAAACCACCTCCATCGTATGGAAAGCACTTTCGTAGATAGAAAAGACTAGTCGCAGTTAAAACCACTGTGACTACAGATGGAGGAAAGAAAAGGAAAAGAGATTCAATTAAGGAAACAAGGATAGTGCTAATGGCCTTTGGGGAATAGCCTTTTTCTTTTAAAAGAAAATTTTCTTGAAAAATGCTTCTTTGTAAACGATTTTCAAATAGCTTTCAGAAGGTCTTTAAAAACTTTTGCCCAGTCTGGTAACCTTCTGCTCTGATACCACGTGTAACACCCCGCCTCCGCTAGGGTCACTCGCAAAGGAATGCACTAGCTTCAGAGGGGCATTATTGGTAAACATGCACAGAAATATCACAAGACAGAACATATAAAATAGCGGAAGTAAAAATCGAACTTTCATAAACATCAATAATTAAGGTCTAAAGCCTTTTACATCAGAGTACATCAAAACCTGTCTTGCAATAGTAAAGAAGCATAAAGACTTTTTCATAAATTATTCCCCAAGTAAAGTAGCCATAACCAAGAAAAGTCCAAGCCATCCATGATGACCTTCAAGCAGAAGAAGTCCGAACTAAACAACAGTATTTCCTCCCTGTAACCTGGGGGGAAACGGAAGAAAAGAGGCGAAACAAAACGGGTCAGTCAAAAAGACTGAGTAAGCCCTATCTACTATCAGCATAAAAACTAGTAAAGTTAACTGACATGAGAAACTGAGATGAACATAAGCATGATGACAAGATAGATAAGCTAAATCAAAATAACAGGATGAACTACTGAACTCAGATAAACTAAGGTGTCATGATAAATTACGGTGTCAAGATAAAACAAGGTATCCCATCGTCAAGTTCCTGTCAAGTATAATATCCCCAAGATATCTATCACGTATAACATCCCATGGTATCTATCCTGTCTTTTAGCTCTGCACCTACCGTACTAGTATCCCCACCGTATCATGTGTTAACCATGAATGACCCTTACTCAACAGTCGTGTAATGGTCTATGTCAACCTAATATATCGCATATATAGGTTACTCAACTCGTATGTTTTATTCCATGTAAATGTTCAGTCCCTTGCCGTAGATCATACGGGCTTTCCCATGAGATTCTTTACTACTTTAACATAGTTCCATGATCCTTAAGATCGCTTTGGATTGTCACCCTATATCTAACCAGGGTCTTACAACATGAATCATTGTTTGTACAACTAGGACTTATGCTACCTAGGACTACTAGGGATTATGCTTACCTATTGCACGTTTTCGTATCTCGGTTTTGGTTCAACCACCCAGGGCCACTAGGATTTACGCTAACCGTCAACCGCGCCCTTTTTCCCACGCATTCATCGTGAATCGTTTTTCCATGACTGTATGCACATGTATCACATCGTGCCATCCGAGTCCTGTCACAGGGCAGACCAGGAAATACAGGACTCGGTCAGGAGCTTTCGATTTATCTGCCGATGCAGATGCTAAGGTCTGTTTTTTCTATACGTGGCTATGGTCCCACGAGACCACTCCCTCAACTAGTGAAAGACAAGACAGGATAAATCCTGTATGAGAACACAACACTGGCCAACCCACATCCAAGCCTTACCGCACTCATAATTAGATAGCAATTATGGTCTTTTGGGTGTTCTCTGCCTTTCCGTACGTACACGCTTGACCAAAGATGGTAGGTAGCCTGACGAAATGCTATCTAGGGTACGACCGTGTATCGTAGACTATCCCCTATCCATCCCCGTCTTTAGGTCGCTCGTATAGCAACCAAGGCATACTCTTGGTTCTTCTAACGCAGACCTTAACCTCTCATGAGCCTAGTATAATCACCTGGCAGCTCATAGAGGGATACCAAGAATATCCTCACGTTCCCCGAAGCCGCCGCTTCGTTACCCAGTTCGCTGGAGCCTTTATCTAAATCAGATACTTTCTCCCACTCGTATACTTAAACGATGACCTACCGTATCAGGTTACTCATCTATTTATGAACTGGTCTAAATTTCCTTGACTAAGAATCATTACTTAGTTATTCTTCAACTAAGGTTTACCACTTAGCCTTATTCCCGTTATCCTTGTTAACTACGGTTATCCACCTAATCCTCAGAACTAGGGTTTACATAATGGATTAAGTGTCACTTAAGTTCATGACTTAACCCGTCTACAAATCATGTCAAAATTGGCTAAGTATCCAAGTTCAAGACTTAACCCTACAAACCATGCTCAAGTTGGTTAAGTATATATTAACTTGACCCTATCAAATTACTGAGTCAAATCGGTCAAGCGTATTTAAGCGATTCGTGACTTAGCCTTATCATGTTATCACGTTAGATTGGTTAAGTATTGGTTAACTTAACCTTATCAAATAACCGAGTTGGAGTGTTTAAGTATAGGTTACTTAATCACTTCAAAATTACCGAGTTAGATTGGTTAAGTGTTGGTTAACTTAACCACTTCAAATCATCGTGTTAGGTTAGTTAAGTGTTTAACCTAACCCCATCAAACTACCAAGTGGGATTAATTAAGTCTAGGCTAACTTAACCCCGTCCGATTTCCTTGTTTATACTAGTTGAGTCTAATCTTAACCCCATCCATTAACTGTATCTTTCGGTTAAGTGTCATTAAGAAAACTTACTTAGCCTTACCAAATTATCGTGTTGGATTGATTAAGTGTTGGTTAACTTAACCCCGTCCACTAGTCGTATAAAAATGGTTAAGTGTCATTAGGCAAATCAATTTACTTAACCTACCCAACCTTGTCATGTTTTGTTAGGTATCATTGGCCTAATCAATTTACTTAACCCATTGTCCATGTCATATTTGGTTAAGAGTCATTAATCAAATTAACTTAACCCTATCATGTGGCATTAATTACTCAATGCACCTCAACCTCTCACATTAGACTTTGTTGTGGTTACTAGTTAAGCCGGTCGGTTTCGGGTAGCTTTACACCACAACTTGGTCTAACCTCGGGTTCAAGCACAACATGACCAACTTCTCACATTGGGTTCTATTGTTTGCAACTACTAGTTAGGCCGGTCGGTTCCGGGTAGTTTTACGTTGCGAACTCAACCCTGTTGAGTCGAAGCGTCGATGGTTATTTTGATTTATGACAAGAAGAAGCTTCTACATCGACAAAAAGAAGACAAGATGACTTCATAGGTTAGAAGTCGATTATTTAGAGTTATAAAATGTTAAAATCTATCCTCAAATAATCATACTTCTAATTGTTTGAAAATACTACTCATGAAGACAATTTTTTATGCATATGACCGAAAACATGTCGACCTACAATTTTTTATAGGTCAACAGGTTTTTAGATTGTAACGGTCAAAAATAGGTCGACCTATAAAATTTTATAGGTCAACAGGTTTTTGAATTACAACGGCTAAAAACATGTCGACCTATAGATTTTCATAGGTCAACAGCTTTTTGAATTTTTGTGAAAAGTCATCTCCTTTCTCTAAGAGTTGCATCCATTTCTTCTCATGAATAATCACTTCTTTTGATTACAACTCTTCACCAATAATTGCAACTACTCGATCTTTATAAATACATAAATTTGCAATCATTCAAATCACCGAATTTACTCTCTATTTTCTGATCTATCTTGCATTATTCTTTTCACTCAAAAAGCACTCAAAAGCATTCAATAATCGTTTGAATCACCAAGTATATTTCATACACTTGTGATTCAACTCGATATTTTACTTCCTAATCTTACTAAACATCAAATTACATTTGAGGATAAGATTATAGGAAGGGTGTACTCAATTGTTGACAAATCAGTGTTGAAGGAAGAACACATTCAAAGTCAAAATCTTATTATTGTTGAAGTCCTCGGTGTTGTAAGAGGCAAGTGTTGAAGTCCTCGTGTTATAAGAGGCAAGTGTTGAAGTCCTCGTGTTATAAGAGGCAAGTGTTGAAGTCCTCGTGTTATAAGAGGCAAGTGTTGAAGTCCTCGTGTTGTTAGAGGCGTGAAATCCCGTTCGGCTGCTCGGGTATTGTAAACCTGTTTCCTCCGGGTGAAGTGAGGTTGTTGTTTAGTGAAAATCCAGATAGAAGTCTGGGACTGGACGTAGGACGGTGCTCCGAACCAGTATAAAAATCCCTGGTGTGATTTTTCCTATTTACTGCATTTGCTATACTTGCTTATCTGTGATATTGCTTCTGTGAGATCTTTTTACATTAAATATTTACCTGCATAACTATTGTAAATATACAAGTTAGTATATCACATACTTTCCGCATAGCCATATTATAGATCCTGCATAAGTCGTGCAAACCCGACTTTTCAATTGGTATCAGAGCAAGGTTATCTTATAACCGTAACACAGTTATTTGATATATTCGAGTAATATGGCAAATAACGCAAGCACTAGCACTAACACTTACACTGAAGGTCAATCTACACAAAGACCTCCTTTCTTTAATGGCCTAAACTATAGTTATTGGGCAACACGTATGGCTTTCTATATGCAATCAACAAGTTATGATGCTTGGAATGCTACTCAGAAAGAAATAGTTAATCCAACTACTGAGTATGCAGAATGGACTCCTGCTGAGAAAACAGCAGCAACAGTAAATGCAAAAGCAATAAATATGTTGTTTTGTGCATTAGACCAAAATGAGTATAACCGTGTTAGTATCTGTACCACTGCTTATCAAATTTGGCAAACGCTAAAAACAACTCATGAAGGTACTAACAAGGTTAAACAAGCAAAAATAGCTTTGTTGAAAAGTCAATTCCAAAATTTCAAAATGAAGCCAAATAAAACAATCAATGAGATGTATTCAAGGTTTCAAACTATTCATCATGCTCTTATTGGGTTAGGACAAAAATGTTCTGACTTTGATGTAGTTTCAACAATCCTACACTCACTGACTAATGAATGGGAAGGAAAAGTATTAGCTATAGAAGAAGCTAATGATCTTTCTACCATGAAGCCAGATGAGTTGATAGGAAATCTAATGTCCTATGAAGCAAATTTACAGGCTAGAAGAGAACAAAAAGAAGAAAAGAAAAATGTCGCTTTTCATGCCGAAAAAGATGAAGACATTTCAGATTCTGAAGATGAAGACTTAGCACTTATTGCAAAAGGCTTTAAGAAGTTTTTGAAGCAAAGAAAAGCTAGTCGATACAACAAAAGGAAGTTTGGATCAAATAAACCATCATCTTCAAATATGGAATGCTTCAATTGTCACAAAAAGGGACATGTGCATAAAGATTGTCCGGATAAAAAGAAGAATTCCGAAAAATTCAAGAAGGACAAATCAAAGAAGAGAGCTTTCTCAGTAACCTGGGATGATTTAGACTCATCTTCATCTGATAGCGAAAGTGACTCAAACACTGAACAAGCAAATGTATGTTTTATGGCAACAGAGGATGAGGTACGAATTCCTACTCTTGAGGATATGCTTGATATTTATGATAAAGTAATGATTAAACTTAAAGATACAAAATATCAGTTAAAAGAAGTCAAGACAATGTTGAATAGATCCGAATTAGAACGAGATATGTTAAAAGATGAGAAGAAAATATTAGAAGAGGAACTTGAAAAGGCTCAAGAATCATTTTCTAATTCTAATTCTCAACTATCTCTTTTGACTCAAGAAATTGAAGTTCAAAAAGAGAAAAATGATATTCTCACTACTGAAAATCATGAGCTTAAAGCAACGAACAAAATTATGGACCTAGAAAAAGTTAGTTTACAAAATAAGTTAGAAAATATTACTCAAAATGTTTCTAACTTCAACAAAGGTCGAGAAAATTTGACAAAGATCATTGAGAATTCACAATCTACTTCAAATAAGAAAGGTTTGGGATATAAAAACCAAGAAATTAAGAAGCATCTTGGTTATGGAAAGAAGAAAATAATGCAAAAGAACAAAGCTAAGAAAAATCTTAGTTTATCTTCCAAACCAAAACCTGTTGTGAAATCTCAAAAGAAAAATGTCAATAGCGACTTTGGAAATAATACTAATCTTAGAAATAGTACTAGATATGCTTTCATGTACAATAAGAATATCACTGCTAGTACTAATACACATCCAAGACCCAATTATTATAGAAATTCGAATACTTCTATGACTAGCAAATTTTATAATAAATCTAGAAGTACAAAAAGGAATACCAATAGAGATTGCATAAGTATTTGGGTTCCTATAAGTTTGAAGAATAGAGAAAAATATATCAATGATTATTTTGATTCAGTAGTTAATAATGAAAATTATATTTTTAAAGGTTCCATTAGACCCTCTTGGGTATGGTTACCTTCCATCTAACTCATGGACCCAAACAAAGCAAGTGGGTACCAAAAGTATATATATATGTCATATTGTTTGCAGGTACACCACAACAAAGAGAAGGCTATTCGCTCTAACAAGTTCATGAGCCAATACCATCATTCTCAAGAACTCCAAGAAAATAAAACCATATCGTATGTAAGGAGCTCATTTATATTGTTTTATTCTTCATGGATCATTATATTTTATAATAATAAAGTCTTGTTTGAGGTTGAAATCTGTCTTGAAAAGGCAGAAAAACAATTTCCAACTTTACCTGTCGACCGATAATGTACACCTGTCGACCGGTTCTAGCACCTAGCAAATACAGAGAAATTTTTGGTCGACCGCTCCTATTTTTCCTGTCGACTGCCTTTGTTTCAGCTAATAACAGGTCGATCGGTCTTATATTCTGTCGACCGGTTAAGCATTTCTCAATACTTATTGAGCCAGAGAAATAATCTGTCGACCGGTCCTATCTTTCCTGTCGACCGGCTATATATTAAAACAGTTTATTTTCATACAGAAACATTTACTGTCGACTGCTCTATTCCTCCTGTCGACCGTTTTCTGTTTCTAATTTGTGAAACCATCAAACAAAGCTGTCGACCGAAGATAAAAACCTTGTCGACCGGTTTCGTAAAAAGAAAAGGGAGAAATATTTTCTCTTATGATTATTCATATCATTCATGCTGCATATACTATTTAAAAATTATATGCTTGATATGGTAAAAGTATATGTATGCTAACATTTGTTAATGCAGGAATCAAAAGGTAAGATTATTTATATTATAACAAATGTTGCAGAAATTCAGGGGGAGCTATATATTCAGAGGGAGAAAACCTTATAGTAATATTGTTGTTACTATCATTTTTTGCAATACTATGAACCCTTTTTTGTCGATGACAAAGGGGGAGAAAAATGTTACTAACAAGTGCTATGCAGATTATATAATTCAAGGGGAGCATATATACAGGGGGAGCAATATACAAGGAACAATACCTTTATTATTCCAAGTTGTCATCAATCAAAAAGGGGGAGAATGTTGAGTCGAAGCGTCGATGGTTATTTTGATTTATGACAAGAAGAAGCTTCTACATCGACAAAAAGAAGACAAGATGACTTCATAGGTTAGAAGTCGATTATTTAGAGTTATAAAATGTTAAAATCTATCCTCAAATAATCATACTTCTAATTGTTTGAAAATACTACTCATGAAGACAATTTTTTATGCATATGACCGAAAACATGTCGACCTACAATTTTTTTATAGGTCAGCAGGTTTTTAGATTGTAACGGTCAAAAATAGGTCGACCTATAAAATTTTATAGGTCAACAGGTTTTTGAATTACAACGGCTAAAAACATGTCGACCTATAGATTTTCATAGGTCAACAGCTTTTTGAATTTTTGTGAAAAGTCATCTCCTTTCTCTAAGAGTTGCATCCATTTCTTCTCATGAATAATCACTTCTTTTGATTGCAACTCTTCACCAATAATTGCAACTACTCTATCTTTATAAATACATAAATTTGCAATCATTCAAATCACCGAATTTACTCTCTATTTTCTGATCTATCTTGCATTATTCTTTTCACTCAAAAAGCACTCAAAAGAATTCAATAATCGTTTGAATCACCAAGTATATTTCATACACTTGTGATTCAACTCGATATTTTACTTCCTAATCTTACTAAACATCAAATTACATTTGAGGATAAGATTATAGGAAGGGTGTACTCAATTGTTGACAAATCAGTGTTGAAGGAAGAACACATTCAAAGTCAAAATCTTATTATTGTTGAAGTCCTCGGTGTTGTAAGAGGCAAGTGTTGAAGTCCTCGTGTTATAAGAGGCAAGTGTTGAAGTCCTCGTGTTATAAGAGGAAAGTGTTGAAGTCCTCGTGGTATAAGAGGCAAGTGTTGAAGTCCTCGTGTTGTTAGAGGCGTGAAATCCCGTTCGGCTGCTCGGGTATTGTAAACCTGTTTCCTCCGGGTGAAGTGAGTTTGTTGTTTAGTGAAAATCCAGAAAGAAGTCTGGGACTGGACGTAGGACGGTGCTCCGAACCAGTATAAAAATCCGTGGTGTGATTTTTCCTATTTACTGCATTTGCTATACTTGCTTATCTGTGATATTGCTTCTGTGAGATCTTTTTACATTAAATATTTACCTGCATAACTATTGTAAATATACAAGTTAGTATATCACATACTTTCCGCATAGCCATATTATAGATCCTGCATAAGTCGTGCAAACCCGACTTTTCAAACCCAACCTCGAGTTGGCCACACTTATATTATCTAAGTGTCATGTCCATTATGTTTCCAACACATATTACAAGTTTTCAAGCAATTGGGTAGACCTAACTTAATAGGTAAATTCCCAATGGGTAGACCTAACTTAATAGGTAAATTCCCAAGCTTATGTTTTCAAGCATACTTACATGTCCACTTCCATGTTATATTTCAAGTCATGTTTTCAAGTATAAACACATGTCATATTTAACGTTACATGTTGTCATGTTTATACCCATTTACCCAAATCATGTTCATGTCATTATGTTTTCCCATAATGTGACCCCAACGCTTTTAAACTCGCATAATGGATTCAAAGGAGGAACTTGTCAAAGGCATGACAAAAGTGGGTATAAAGCCACTAGTTGAACATGGTGGCAAATGAGACATAATGCGTTCATTAACTTGCATGTTACATTCTTAAGCCTCAAAAACATGCATAACGTTCAAACTTGGCAAATAAGCGAATCATGATGATAAATGACATAGAAAGATGGCTAGAAGTTCGCATATGACATTACATGCAAGCTATCATAAGGGGTATCATAGTTCTCATGTTGCCAAAATGCAACATTTAACATAAAGGCCAAAGCTTTATGACCACAAGATCAAGATAAAGACTTCATAAACTTGCATGACATGATAGCATGTATTATACTCAATGATCAAACCCAAACTTGCACATGAACATTTAACTTCATAATTAATATCTAAGAGTAGGGAAAGGGCTTACATTGCTATGAAGGCACAAAAGATATGACAAAGCCCTTATGCAATCAACTAGACCCAAAATGCAAGCTCTAACATAAAAATCCTTGAGCCAAAATGATCAAACCCCTTGCTTTATGATGCAAATATAGAAACTTGACTTGAATGTAAGCTAATGACACTCATACAAGGTTGAAAACACTTGTATGCATGGAAAATCTCTCATAGAAACGATTTAGAAATTTTATGAAGAGGGTGGAGGCCATGAGAGGTAAAATTTTGCCATAGTTTAGTTGTATGAATGAATAATGATGATTTAGGGTTAGGTTAGGGTCTTATTTATAGATTAGGCAAGTGTTTTAGGCCATAGGATTAAACCCTAGTTGCAATCTCAGCCCTTAAAACCGAATCTGGCCCCCAAACTCAACACAAACCCAAAATGGTGCACCAGACAGAACTGCCCGGCTGGACCAAGTCGACAGCCAAGTCGACAGGGCTGTCGACTTGGGTCCAACCAAGTCGACTCCCAAGTCGACAGGGCTGTCGACTTGGGTGCTCTGGCGGGAATTTTCCCGCCTGCCCCAAACTGGCCCAAATTTTCAAATTCAAACTTGAATTTGAAATCTGTTTTTACTTTGAAATTTTCTGAAAACTTCGTTGGGCCTTAATCGGGTCATACGGACTCCGATTTTCGAAAACTCGAACTCTATTTCGCGTATTTTTCCGCGACGAACGCAATGGCATAGCCCGTTTTACTTGATTCAAAATTTAAAATTAAATTCTGCCTTGATTCTCGTTTTAACATGTTATCAAAATACGGGTTGTTACACATTTTTTGCTCGGCTTTAACTAACTGGCAATTCATGCATTTGGATATAAACTTCCCAACGTCTCTTTTCATCCCTTCCCAGTAGTAAGTCTGCTTCATGTCTCGGTACATCTTATTACCACCAGGATGTATAGTCAGTTTTGAGTGATGACATTCTCTAAGCACTTCATCTCTCAAACCATTCACGTTGGGTACAACTAGTCTTCCGTTCTTTCTAAGCCATCCATCTCGATCAAGCCCATACAAATTCATCTCCTCACCGTCGATGTCCATCTCTAACTTGGAGATGATTTCCAATAGATTAGGATCGTCCCTCTGGCTGGAACCAATCTGCTCTATCAAAGTGGGTCTGATCGCCAAACTAGCTAGTATGACTGGATCCAATTCGCACTTTGGTCTAAAATCAAACCCTGCGATATACTCCAGTTGCTTCCATTCAAGAAACATAGCCCCCAAACTGGCATGTCTCCTACTCAAGGCATCGGCTACCGCATTACCTTTCCCAGGTGTGTATGCGATATCAAAATCATACGAAGCCAAGAACTCTAACCATTTTTGCTGACGGAGATTTAGATCTTTCTAGGAGAAGAGATACTTTAACGATTTATGATCGGTAAACAACTCAAATCTTTCTCCCAAGAGATAGTGTCTCCACATCTTCAGTGCAAACACGATCGCTGCTAATTCCAAATCATGGGTAGGATACTTCTTCTGATATGACTTTAGCTGCCGACTAGTATAAGCTACAACCCTACCTCCTTGCATCAACATAGCACCTAATCCGGTACCACAAGCATCCGTGTATACCGTCATCTCTTCATTCCCTTTAGGAATGACTAGTACTGGCGCACGCGTCAACCTTTCTTTTAAACTCTTGAATGCATTCTCACACACTCCGTCCCAGGCGAAGGACTGATTCTTCTTAGTCAACTGAGTCAACGGTGCTGCTATCTTGGAAAAGTCTTGGATAAACTTACGATAATATCCAGCTAATCCTAAGAAACTTCTTACATCTGTTGCATTCTTCGGTGTAGGCCAATCCTGTACCGTAGCCACCTTCGCAGGGTCCACGGCAATACCATTCTATGAAACAACATGGCCCAAGAATCTCACTTCCCTTCTCCAAAAGTGACACTTAGAGAATTTCGCTTTCAATTGGTGTTTCCTCAACACCTCCATCACTATCCTCAAGTGTCCCTTGTGTTCCTCCTCTGTCCTTGAGTAAACAAGGATATCGTCTACGAACACAAGAAAAAACTTATTCAACTGATCTCTGAATACTCGATTCATAAGATCCACAAAGTAGGCTGGTGCATTGGTCAACCAAAATGGTTTGACCAACCACTCATAGAATCCAGACGGCGTCCTAAATGCCGTTTTCGGAACACTCTCATCCTCTACTCGGAGCTGATGAAATCCTGTCGCGAGGTCCAACTGGGAGAACACCCTTGCTCCTTCCACTTGATCAAACAAATCATCTATCTGCGGTAGAGGATACTTATTCTTCCTCGTTACCTTATTCAACTCGCGATAGTCCACACACAAACGAAGGGAACCATCTGCCTTAGTGGAAAACACAACTGGTGCTCCCCACTCGGAGACACTTCTTCTAATAAATCCGTTCTTCAAAAGATTGCTGACTTGCACCTTGAGCTCTCGCTGCTCCCTTGGTGCCATACGACGAAGTGGCATCACTATAGGTCTGGCATCTTTCGTTAAATCAATACGGAACTCAATCTCTCGGTGTGGTGGAAGCCCGGTCACCTCCTCGAAGACGTCCGGATACTGGCCAACCACGGGCACAACTGACAACTCATCATGCGGGATGTCGAGGGAATTTATAAAACTAGCAATTACCCCATCACTAGGTAGACTACCAAACACTACCCTCCGCCCATCATCCGCCCTAACTGTCACCAAAAAGCCCTCACAGTCTACCACCACCCCGTATCTTTGGAGCCAATCGACTCCCAATATAATGCCATACCCAGTAAAGCACAAAACAAAGCAATCACATACAAACATACATCCATGACTCGATAAGACCACATTTCGGCAAATCATACTAAGGCTAGTCGAACCACCAATCGGGTTCGTCACAACCAATGGTCTATCGACTATCTCGGGTTCCAGTCCTAACCTATCTACCAGGTCACTAGATATGAAGGAACGGGAATCCCCAGTATCAAACAAAACTCGAACTGGTACATCATAAATAGAAAGCATACCTTGAATAACAACATTCTTCCCTTTCTCCGCCGCAGTTGGGGCATTCGACGAAGAAGGAACAACATCAATAGCATATGCTTTCACAATCTGCTTCTCCTTAAGAGGTTGCGGACACTTATCCTTGAAATGTCCCACTTGACCACAGTTGAAGCACTTCTTATCCGCTGTCTTGGCCTGACAATCTTTAGCGTAATGGCCCTTCTTACCACAGCTGAAGCACTCAACATCTTTCTTGTTCTTTTTCTGGCCACCCTTAGATTGGTCCTGCTTCCTCTCATTCTGAGAGTTATTCTTGCCTCCACTGCCTGCTTGCGGCTTTGGCCCTTCTGCAGATGCAGCCTCAGTCATTGACTTAGGGTAAAGACTCTCTGATCTCAAAGCTTTCCCCACAATCGATTCAAAAGTCTCATCGATGTGGTTGATAACCCTTTCCCCCAAGTATCCATCCAACCCAGTAATGAACTTCTCATTCTTCTTCTCAGGAGTATCGATAAGAGATAGTCCATACTTCGACAAGGTGTTGAACTCAGCAATATAGTCCGAGACCGCCCTGCCATTCTGCTTGAGTTCCAAGAATCTCTTAAATAACACTGACTTCTGGGCAGCTGGAATGAACTTCTCGCTAAAGCGAGCCTTGAACTGATCCTAAGTAACCTGATCTTCTGGAGTAGCTGTTCTAATGGCATTCCACCAATTCATCGCTCGCCCTTGCAGCTGACGAGACGCTAGCCTTCTCTTCATCGCATCCTCAAGACCCAAGTCATCGAAGATACGATCACAGCTATCCATCCAATCTTGAACATCTGTGGCCGACTCTGTCCCGTGGAACGGCTTCCCACCAAGGTTAGTGTAATCCTTGCACAACTTGGCGAAATCGACCCTAGGCACCTGCACTACTGGACTACCGCCAATTCTGGGATTGGGAACTGCCCCTTGCACTTCTCTAAACATGTCCCTCATGAGGTCAGTAAACATCGCCCTCATGTCAGTAGCATTCTCATTATTGGCTCCCCTACCAACACCTCAAGCATATCGGCTCATCGTCAATCTGTAAAGGGGGAAACGATTAACAACCCCATAGTGGTGCTAGTGCAGTACGACTTCATTCTTATACTACTAATAATATACATATATATATATATATATAGCTTTTGAAAACCAAAGTAGTCACAAATACACGCTCTCATATACGTACTATCTCTCCCTAGTGTCTTTCCTTAGGTTAACTATGCAACCTAGAGCTCTGATACCAAGTGTGACGGCCAATAAGATATTGAAGATGAATTGGAAATGATTTAACTAATGAAATATTAATTAAAAGGGGTCAGTGATTTGTTTGGTAGTATTTCCTTTTGGAAATAAGATATCTAGATGAATGTTTGTTTCTTCGATAGTTAAATAACTGACTATCAATGTATCGTCCAATTTAAAACTATCATTGTTGATACGGGGAAAGAGCAGTTGGATTTAGTATCCGAAAACCACTACCTATAGGTGTAAGCGATGCGAACAGATTATTTGAAGATAATTTCTGACATAGTGAAGTGCAAGGGTTGTTCTGTTAATCCTTGCTAGAAATTTCCTAAGATGGATTGATAGGATGGTTCCTTCAATTTGTCCAGTCTCAGGACAACTTGTACGAAAGAATATCCGACAAAGTATTTCCAAATGATCATGTACGTTGATTTTTACAAATATACCAATTTTGGTGGCGAAGAAGTAAACTTCTTTTGGCTTAACACCTATAGTATATTTGTGGACGTCAATTAGTGACTTGATGGATCTGACGATGTGCCATTCAAAGTTAAAGTGATGTTCTAAAAGATAATCGTGGCTTCAGGCCTCATCAATCGAAAAATGACAAAAATTGGGCAGGTAGCATGGCTAAGTGGGTTATACACATTAGGATGTATTATCACCAGATCTAGAGAAAATTCAATTGCTTCTTATTCTATCGTTGTTGTATGCTTTCGGTAACGGTTGTTGATCACAATCATTGGTGATATACATTTCGTACACTCAAGTTGAATGAGTGGCCGGTCATGTGTAGCTGGGTTACAAGATGTTCTTGTTGAACCTAGTGTATTCCTCTATAGAGATACACTAGCGGAAGGTGGCCCTATACCTTTTCATAGTTGGAAATCCATTCTCCAATAAGAGCCTTGCGATTTTTGATTATATACTACAAATGTGGAGCATGAGATGCATGAAATCCACTAGATTGCTATTTATTTGACTTAGACATTATTATAATATCAGAAGAGTTTTGATACAAAGAACGTTTTGGGTTATCTGACATAAAAACCATCCATGTTTATGTGTGGATCGGTCTTACGATTATCTTTTCTTTCGAAATGATTTTTGAAAGTTAAATCAAATGGTTGAAGTTTACTCACACCAGTCACTACACCATATATGTTAATTAAGCAGTGTTATTAGCCGTATCTAAAGCTGGTAGACACGGCAAAAAGCCATATCAAAAAATGGCGTGTTAAATTTTTAGATATGACTATAAGTCGTATCTCACTAGAAATAACATACGGTTGGTAGCTGTATCTTAAGCTTACTCAAATACGGTCGTTGACCATATCTATATATGTGTGTGTGTACACACATATATATGCATGCATATATATATACATATATATATAAAAACAGAAACTATAGCACATATTTTTCATAACACAACATATATACCACAATTTATACACAAGAATAACATTATATATATATATACACACACTCAAAGCATTACAAGATTTTTCATAACACGAACACAATGTACGTACATACAAACATATATATACAAGGAAACTATCAAAGATTTTCATCACATTACGAATTAACAAAAAAAGGTAAAAACATATCAGCCTGATATAACTCCAGTCGATGCCGTGAAGATTGAGCATACGTGCCGATCATGCCAATGAAATCCATGTGTTTATTGTAAATCAAAGCAGTACTATGAGAATAAGCTAGCTAATGCTGATAAAGTTTTATAACAGCATAAATATTTATATATATATATACACACACAGTTTAAAACAAAGGGTTAAAAGGCCAACCTGATGATTTGCTGCAAAACTAAATCGTGATAGCCAGCCTGAGTTCCAGCAGCACAAAAGCACCAAAATCTACAGGAAAAAAGAAGAAATTTTATGCCTGATTACACACAAAACTAGTCGACACTAGTCGACTAATTTCCACCAATGCACCCGAAATTTGGATAAAAGGCAAGTTGAGACTTCATATCGATAGTTCGATCTAGAGTACCCGACTAGTCGAGCGCCGTACTGTTAATAGTGAAGGGCATATCGTGTCTTTGTGTTCGTGTGTGCATATTAGTCAATTGTATCTATATAACATGTTTATGATGCTACTGACATGATTTCATGAACTTGTAGCCTAGAAACATACCAGCATATCACATGCTTTGTGTTTTAACGTGATTTCCAACATCGTATATAGCCGATACACCTCCTCACTTTTTCTATTTTCTCCAATAGGACTGCATATAAATTCATTAATTCAAGTTACAAATACTGCATTGGACAGAAGATCGACATTGTAACTCACTAGCATAAGAAATGAGCTAAAATGGAACTTCTCTAATGACATATAGAAATGATATGTGGACTGAAATGTTTTCTAGTATTATGTAATGACCGAGTTTAACTCAAATTTGTGTAAAAAATGTCTTCTATGTTTAACTCAATTAGTATATTGTAACAAGTCAAAAATATCACTTTAAGGCCCATCCATGTGTTTGTGTAGTCAATATATTTTAAAGATGAATGAAATGTCACTCGTTAAAAATGGAAGGCATCGTCCATGTAAGATACTACATAGAGACAAGTGTAAAATAATATATACCTGCTCCAACGTCTAAAGATATTAAATCATCATCTTCGGATGACACACATAATCGACTTTCTGATTAAGAATTTACTGGGTGATCCACTAGGTGGATGCATATTAGCTCACGCGCAGGGTCAGTAATCCATGCTTATTGGCTTTATACAAATGTAGAATGCCGCTTCACTTAACCTTTGGAAAAACCTGCTTTCACTTGCAACTTTCGGTTTCTTTGAAGCAGACTATGTAATGCAAGATAACTTACACTACAGTCTCTGCTACAAAGTAGGGGAAAGTTGCTAGTGAAAGCAGCTTTTTACTAAGGTTAAGTGCAGCAGCATCTGACATTTGGATAAAGCTAGTAAGCATGGATACCCAACCATACACGTGAGCTAAAATGCATCCACCTGGTGGATCGCCCATTAAAATATTAACCAGTAAATCGAGTAATCATTCATCTACCAAAATTTTCAGCAAACTTGTTAATATACTTTTAGTAAACTTGTTATCTCTCAAAATAGAGTAGCAGTCATTACTACACTAATATAGAATTACACTAGGACATAACAATTAAAACCAGTATGATTTGTAACAGTAATACATACCAATTAAAACCATGTTTAATATTGTACAGTAATACACTAAGACAACCTAATTTAATACAGTAATATTTACGACATTGCTATGTTATTTTAATGCAACCAACTACTAGTATAGCATCTCAACCATCAATCAAGGACAACTAATTTGTGTCTACTTATCTTTGTAAATTCATTCAGAAATCAAGATGAATTTCTAAATTTCATACCTTATCATGTTCAAAAGCTCATCCCAACAAAAAATTACATGGCCAGGTGCTCAAGTTTCCTACCTGGTTGAATAAGATGAAGTTTCCTAATCTAACAAAGAACCAGTCTTTAATCAATAAGTTGAAATTACTTGTCCCAGCGCTATCACACACATTCATATGATCAATTTTAGCATACTGGGGTACTAAATTTTAAACAAATGGACTCTATATTGACATAATAGATGCAGTTACTTCCATAATGATACGTCACCTATAGATAGGAAGAATTGAAAGAGTACTTTAGTAATAATAAAGAATTTAATGGACAACAGAGTGGTGCTAACATTAAGATATGTAGTAGAATGACATTATTTGCCAGCATGTTTGTAAATATGTGGATATAACGCACAAGCCAAAGGAAAAATTGGTAAATATCCTAAAATGGCTTATCTCTTGAGCTTGAACCCATATTAGATGACATACACTAAGAGAACTGAGCTATTTGCCCCCGAATTCAGAGGAACACTAGGAGATGAGAATAATGTCTTTGATACAATTCAGCATAAAACAAACAATCAAAACAGGCAAACAACCAAACAGGCAATTTCTACCTATAAAAAAAACCTATCTACAAACAAAATTCACACAAATAGAATTCACATCGGCAAATTCATATAAATAAACTTAGCTGCAAACAAAATTCGCTGCAAATATAAATCGATGAAAACAACACCTTGAATTGAAACTTCAGTTGATTGATGCTTGACGATTGACAAAAGTAGCAATATGGCAGGAATCTTGTGTTTAGGATGCAAGAGTTGGTGATTCCAGTGAAAGGCGGAGGCACATTTTGGGGAACGAAAACCCTAATTTGGGTTTTTGGTCACAGTTAGAGTAAAACAAATGGAATGACGAGCGGCCAAAATTTTAATTCCAAGTGCCTAAGGGGATGCACAATATGATACGCATTTGATTTGGCCTTAAGCCATATCAAATTTACCAATCCGAAGCATTCGTGATGGACAGTTAGATTTGGGTGTTTGAGGTGGTGCGGATCGAAAACTGGTGTTTGATACGGATCTAAGCATTATCAAATTTGATAAGATTTTTAGTCGAACTGTATATCCGCATCCATCTGTGCCAAATTCGCTGATATGGTGTAGTGATTCCCATGACCGACCTAAAGTTTAATTTGTTTTGTTTTACCCTAAACTCTTGGGTGTCTAAATTTGTACGTTTAATCAAGTAGTTCAGGTATTTACATATACCTTTGGAGGATCGCAGGAGGCTTCATCGTTAGTTATCTAGTGCTATTTTCCACTATGTAATGTATATGTATTTTGAAATAGGTAATTATAACTGTTCCAAGGTTAGCTAAAAATAGTTGTACTCTGATTATATATAATATACAGTTTCTATTTTCGAGAATTGTTGAAGTATTATATTTTATTCCGTTGTGACGTGAGATTCTGTATTGTTATTTCTATTCTTCTTCTATCCTTTTCTTCTTTACCCATAATGTTATTCCCATTAAAACGTGTGCTTTAGATCGTTTATGCGATGGATGTTCATGATTAAACGACCGATCGAGTCAATACTTTAATGACGGATCATTCTGGTAATAGGTCTATGGATCGTGTGGCTTCACTATCGCTAAAGATTAGTCGTTGGTCATCAATATACAATAATAGATCAGATACACTCAAAGAGCATGGATCACATGCAAGATGCGGCTGTCGTAAATCGTTGAACTAATATACAGTGGATCGTTTTGGAACACATGGAAGATATATAACTATGAGTCAACACAATTTGATAGATGGACTAAATTGTGGAACATCAGTCTCCACGCGGATCACTCCTATTTAATATGCATGGGACAGTTTATAAGTAACATGGATAATAATGTGTGGAGTAAAAAATGTGGAGCACGTAGATATTGTGCTAACATGTATGAAGTAGTATGGCACAAACCCAGATTAAACATTGCATAGCATATACATCAGCGAAGATTAAAAAGTGCACACATGGAAGATTCAGCTGCATTTGCATGGATAGCTATTATGAAATGATATATCATTTGTGTGACGACCGCCCAAAACCCCTTCACTAAACAAGAGGAATAATGCGCTGAAAGGTGTGCTAGGGAGTTGTGGACTATCAACATAGGCAGGTAAACACAATCGATACCTATCGTAGAACTCACAGCGCAAGGATAAAATATAGTAGAAAATATACACAGGTAATAATAGTGAAGCATCATATTACAAACCTTTGGAACTTTCACAACATTTTGAAAGATTATCCAAACATCATAGGAAATATCAAAGTCTGTACATAAAGCCTAACTGCAACACTCATAGAGTAATTCAAACAGCAAAAACAGAAATAGTAGATAGTAATAAAACTGGTATATAAGCCTTCAGCTCGCCTCCGACTACAACATCGTCCTCACTAATCACCTGTCACCTGCTACCTAATCTGCCCATCCCCAACCGGATGAATAGCCCAAGGTAATTAGAGGGATACATAAAACCTTGAGTCAGACAACAGTCTTAGTAAGCGATAAAACAACAAACAAAATATAGGAGAATGGATAGATAAACATACTAATCTACCCACAACACCAGAGAAGAACTCAACCCTATCTTCCCCCACATCGGACAGTGACAGTGTTTACAACAAAATTTCAACCATACATCCATGGAAACCAGAACACCCATTCAATCATGGCAAAGCACTCATGACATCCAATTATATATCTTATGTAAACCATCCTAATCGAACTCAACATCCCTCAAGAACAAGCCCCAGAGGCCTAAACCAATAACAGACAAGCACCCAAGGAACATCTCCTTCGATGTTGGACAATCTATATGAGACGGTTCAAACAAGACAACTAATCAACTATGGTAGACTTTGGCTTAATCTTGCTTCGAAACCATCGTTAATCGTATGACGACCAACCTTGCCATGTGTCAAGGGCTAATACCAATCCTACTTCTAGCATAAACTCCATATGCCTTTCAACGATACGCATATTTGTCCAACCTTGACAACTAGGCCTATCAAGGATACCTGGGGTACTCGATCTACAACCGGTCTTTTAGACGTCTCTATTGTATATGCCTAATCGATCGTCGCAGTCCTAGGTACTACCCATGCTTCGAGCCTGTTAGACCTTACGATAATGATAATCTCTTGGCCTTCATATCTATAGTCATCTAATCCAACGACTTTTCTTAACTCAAGCAACCTTCTCGAGCAACCATTATCCACCTACTCACGACCTTTGAGTTGTCACCTCCTTCGGCGTTCCACACCGATCAATGAACACCTTTCAATACTTTGAACCTTCCTACTTGAATTTACTTCGAAGTCACACCGCCACCAAGCCAAATTACATACTGCGCTGCAGCTAGGGTTCGGGGGTTTTCCCCTGAAAAAAAATTATAGGCCTTTTTATTTAACTCTGAATCGTACCCGAAAATATAATTTTTCCAGAAATGACCCTGTGCAACCATACCCTGTTCGAGCAAATCAATGCTCGACCCCAACATGGTGCGACCGACCAAATGTCTATGAAGCCACAACTGACTGACCGAGCCCATAGTGCGCGAACCAAGCTTGCTCGACCCGCTTACTCGACCGACCCAATATAGATGTCTGACCCAACCAAGGAAGCATGACCGACCATTCTTGCTCGACCCCCTGGTGATTGACCTACTTTGCTTCTGAGATGATCGAGCCCGTGTATCTTTGCTTGATTAACCCCTGTCTCATCTTACACGATCAGAGACCGACCCGAGCAATGCTCAACCAAACCCCCTTCCTACGTGAAACCAACCCCCCTATTGTAGTGCACATTGTACTACATGTTCTACTATGCTCGACCCATGGCCTGTACGCACAACCCCTAACCTGCACAACTCCAATTCAAGTCCAATTTCGACGGAAACTTTGCTAATCGACTATCTCGATGAAATCTATTCATCCAATTCATCAATTACGACTATAAACATGTTATGAGATCACTAGCAACATGAATATGGCAATTACACTAAAATTACAAATTTTTCACCAAAATCATGATAAATGAACATATGATCTAAATTTGCGGATCTAACTTGCATAAACATATGAAATAGCCTAGAAATTACTGGTTCAAACTTGCTAAATCAGATCCTATAGTGAATCATATGATAATGGACTTACCAAGGGGTAGATTTATGAGAAAATCCTGAATTTGATGAAAAACAGACCAAATATTCATATACTAGATTGAATCCATGTGAGAGATGCATATCACTCACCAATTCTCCAAATCAAATAGAATACAATGAATTAATATTCCAGATAGCAAGGGATTGGATCCAAACTCCTTGATTCGATGAACTCGCCCTTGAAACGATGTAGATCTAGCCTCAAATAGTGTAGATCTTCGATTTCCTAAACTTTAATGGTGGAAAGATGGAGAAATGGAGGAATGGAGGATCCCTTGGTTCTTCAAAATGAGAAAATGAGGAAAGTAAACTGTTTCCCATACCCCCCCCCCCAATTTATAGATTTCCACCAGCCCACTATTGGGCCTCTACAAATCAACCCATTAAGGCTTCATAAACCTGAACAGCCAATTGTTAAACCTTAAAACAGCGATTCCTCTCAAACCGCTGAGCCAAATCTTTAATGTAACCACTCTACGGAAAGACAATCATCATTTCCTTTTCAATGGCACAGGTCTCACCACATGAGTCAAAAGTTATGCCCTGTACAAGACTGACAGGGGAAAAATGGTCATAAACAAAATTGGTAAAAATTATGGACATGTCTCACATTCCCATAAGAAACATATTAAAATATGAAATGATCCAACCCTCTAGGAATAAAATAAAAATAATTTATAATCGTCTGATACGTAAAATGCGGGCGGTTATAGTTTGTTGCCATATGATGAGTCGTTGGAATAAAGTGTATGATGAACGCAAAGTATGAATTGCTATGTTTTGATACTGTTCGAAGTATGAAATGTGAACATAATATAAAAGCGTTATGTAAGAATCAAGTTAACGTCGGTGCTTGGACCAGGCGAAATATGAGTATTTTGCGGGTTGTTGATACGAAGCCAGGTCATTAACATTTTCTGGAGCACGTAAGAAGCATGTTAGCTAAAATATGAGTTAGGTCGTACATAATCGGGTCGGTGCTGCGACTATGCAATGGGTCGTTGACATGTAGAGGGTAGCCCAAGGTTATAGTTTGTTGGAAATATAGTATGAATCGGCTTCTTATTTATAAACTATGAAGAAAAGCATATAAATGCATAGTGGTGACGCGGCAAAATGCAATGCAAGTGGCATGTCAAGTCGTCAATAAACATGGTTCAATTGCCTATGGGTAGTTTCCACTCTTCATGTCGTTCATGGAATAAAACATGGGTCCTTTTATATGCAAATGTGAGCTGGTTGCACACAATAAAGAGCCAGGGCTGTTTCTTCAGCTGCAAGTCATGAGTCGGGTCGCTCAAACGACCCGAGGCCTATGCACACATAATTGCAAGACTGCCACTCCACTCCAAACATCGCCCATAAATACCCTATCCATTCCTAAAAGAAAGGTACCGATTTCTCCAACCATGAAGTGCTGCCATTTTCATTCTCCATCATCCCAAACCATACTCAAACTCCATTAAAGCTCTTTGAAGTTAAGATCCATCATCTCAACCATAGAGAAACATCCAAAGATCATCCAAGTGCAAGATAATCAAAGATTAGCCTCAATAATCTCCACATCTTGGAAGATCTAAGTGTTTACATGGTGAATTGAAGAGATCAAAGAAAGAGAAGAGAGATTTGTTTTATAAGGAAAACGGATGTATGAAATGATAGAAAATGTGTACCTTGTAATCGAGATCTCAGTGAAATCCTCCATTAAAGTGGACGTAGGCCAAAACTTAGGTCGAACCACAATAATTGCTCTTTGTTTTTACTGCTTTGGTTTGTGATTTCCCCTAGTCTAGATCTACACAACTTGAAGATGTGCACACACCTCTCAGGGTGTTAGTGTTCATTTTTTTTACATTAACATTTTTGGCATCCACCGTGGGGCTCGAACCCACGACCACAAGTTCAAGAGCCTTGTGGGGGACGCCGAAGTTTGAAGCTTGTTTTCTACGATAGATTCATGAAGTCCAAAATCCAGGCCGGTTGAAAGATTTTCTTCAAAGTTTAAAAACATGTCCAAGATAATGCCACCGAAGAAAACGACTTGTAAGTCCACAAGAGATTTGGGCTCGGGCAATATTCCGGATAATCCTACAACTCCGTAGGCTAATCTTCATGAGGTTGGCCAAACCTTAGGAGCGGGAGTTGGTGTGACCAGGAATGAGTTGAATGAGCTGTTGACGAAGTCATTGCCGGCTTAACCCAGCAGAAGGAGATCTCAAATAAAGCAATGATGGCTACATTAGAGGCTCTTTGAAACACCCCACCTCCGTTAAGGTCACTCACAAAGGGAATGCCTTAATTTTGGTGGAGATTTATAAGTAAAAGCCACAGATAAACTCAAGACAGATATAAATACACATATTTTAAACAGCGGAAACCAAACAGACTTTATATTTCATCAATACGTGTTCAAAACATAACATTCCGTAATTGTCTCAAAATACTTCCATCATTACAACCTCATAACTGTCTTGATTATTAAAGAAGCATAAAACATAAATAAAGTGACAAAAATCCCCAAAGTGATATCCAAAGCCATAATCCGAGAAAAAGAGATCCAAATCATACATCTACGTTCTTGGAGCTTGTACAGAGCCTGACTGAGCTGAGATGTTTCCTCCCTGTGGACCTGGGGGGGAGAAACGAAAGAAAAGAAGACGAAAAGAAAATAGGGTCAGACATAAAGCTTGAGTAAATCTAGTAACTCTTCAGTATGTGAATAAGAAAAGGGCATGATAGATATATACTGAAAATAGGATGGTGTGACAAGCTAAGGGAGTGTCGAATGTACTATCGCACCCATACTATATCTCTGCATCTACTTGAGTTTACTCTAACTGGCACCCCATGGTGAGGGTGAAGTGATCCCCAACTTTATTTAAAGATCGGCTCCTACTCGCGTCAACATGTGTCATACGACCCCCAAGAATTGTAGATACCTATGCTGGTCCCACCATGGGGTGTATCAAGACCCATGGTGGCGGCCCCGACACAAATTCTAGAAGGCATAGGTTATACTACTGGTGTCCCCAGTGCCCTGGTTGTCTGCTCCGGAGTGTGTGCATGCCCGCACCCCGTTAGACCTACACTGTGCACCCACCGTCGTCGTTTTGACCACTTACAATCAGCCCAGTAATCGTGCCCCACCCTGCCAAGTTTCAAGGTACCGTTGACACCTAACTTGGGTTACTGCTGAAACGGGTCCCACATTACACGAATTTTTCTAGTCAAACACGTTAAGTGGTTAAGTGTCTGTATTTGCCTAACCCCACCCATCAATTCTTGTTAACATGTTGAATTTGGTTAAGTGTTATAGTTGACTTAACCCTACCATCTGTCCTTAGCCTCTAAGGAGCACCAGACCACTCACATTAGACAGGTATTGCTACGATTACTGGATGTGCCGGTCGGTTCCGGGCAGGTTTACACCGTAGCTCAGTCTAACCTCGGGTCTTTATTGGGCTCAATGCTTAACCACCCACATTGGATAGGTATTGTTGTGACCACTGGACAGCCGGGCGGGTCCGGGAAGGTTTACATCACAACTCAATCCAACCTCGGGTTAAGCATATCGTGTTTTCTAAATTTACATATTTTATTACTTCTCAATTATATATGTAAATGTCATATCTTTTATTTTTGGGTATATCAATTCATACCACTTAAATGTCATTGTCGTTGGCATGTGCCAAACATGCCAACATATATTTTCAATGTTTTACATCCAATGTTGTTACCCCCGTTTGTAACATTCGCAACATTATAACAAATGTTGGGCTCGACACAATTCGGCCCAACTTTATAAATGTGAGAAAAAGGGGGAAATCAATAACATGTAATATTTTACAACATATAAGGGTGTGTGGCGCCATGAACTTGCAATTTAGCAATACTAACATAAATGATGGGTCATGTGAACTTGCATTCAAATCAAAGTATAACTAAGTGGGTGGCATATGAAATGGCATAGTTTAGGTTTATACAAACTTGTGTTTAAACATGTTTAGCTTGGCATAATGTCAAACACAAAACTAGCATGTGGTATATTCACCAAAATATCCAATTATAGCATCTAATCACATAGCCTATTTCAACATGAACTTGCATAGTTTATGAAACCCAAACAATTCTTAACATGGATCCAACTATACTTGCAAATAAACATGAACTTGCATAGTTTATGAAACCCAAACGATTCTTAACATAGATCCAATTATACTTTCAGATAAACATGAAAATGATATCATAGGTTTTGGGTCATGTATGCATAAAAGGTTTCAAATCTTGAACATGTCCACATAAATTCTAATTTAGACTAAGAGAATATACATAGTCCATTCCATCGACATATACATAAAGGAATCAATTTCTCGTTTTTGCCACAGACTTGCTATTGTTATTACTTTCATATACAACTGTTCAATAGGCTTGCATCAATCAATTTATGCCACAAACATCAATACACAAGTCATGATAGAACCATTACAATACAAAGAATTTATACAATAACACAATTCTATTTTCATTTACATCGAATCACATCACAGTTTTTATTCATATTCTGAAAGATCACTATACTTACAACGAATGCAGAATCTTGATTTCTGGATCCTGAATTCTGAAATTGAGATGCGCTCCTTTGGGTAGACTAATGTTGCGTTGATTAATTTGATTAAACTTTAATCTTCTTCTTAACATGATTCGTCTCTTAGACTATTCTCTCTTGACGGCTATGCTCAATCCCTCATTGGCGGCATGACGACTCCCATTCTATTTTTTGTGTGAATTTTCAGTTGAAACATAGGGTGTATTTATATATTTTTAAATCGTTTTGAGTCGTCTGATGAAGACAGGAAGAATCTAGGCCATACAAAGTTCAAAGAGCCAATCAAGAGGTGACACGTCAGCCCTAGTGACACACAGAGCCACAGAAATTCGAGCTAGAGCCAGACCTAGCCAGCCAGGTCGACCAGGCAGGTCGACACTATAGTCGACCTGTGGGGGCCAGGTCGACACTGTGGTCGACCTGGGGAGGCCAGGTCGACACCATGGTCGACCTGGTCTTCTGGGCGGGAATTTTCCCGCCCAGCCCAGTTTGAACCTGAAGTTCGATTTTTGAATTTTAAACTGAGCTGTTTGAATTTAAATTTTATTCTGAAACTTCCGAAGGCCACAACTCCTTCATACGGAGTCCGATTCGCGCAAACTCGGACTCTATCTCATGCAGAATTCCAAGGCGAACGCAATGGTATAACCCATTTCCCTTAATTCTTTCATTTAGAATTAATTATACTTTAATTTGTGAAGCTTAGCGTTATAGAATTCACAGGGTGTTACATTCTCCCCCCTTAAAAGGATTTCGTCCCCGAAATCTTCAAGTTAGGAGGAATATATATCCTACCATCCAACAGTCCATCTACTCAACCAACAAACACAGGCGTCCATTGTCCTTAAAAGACTTCTAATGCTTCATGATCATATGCATAGTGTGTGTACATGTCCTTATCTAATGCTGAAATCAGGCGGTCTACTGATTCAGTTGACCTCCTTAATGCGAATCATGTGAGTGTCATGAATCCATTATGTATGCAAATTTTTCCTATTCATAATTCTACATGAGTGCACAACTATTCATACAAATGCGACAACCATATGACAGCATATCAAGTTTCAACCATATACAAATGAGAATACATATATGCATATGCAATATGAAGTGACTGAGCCGATCTATAACCTAGGATGTGTGTGTATATATCTGCATCCACGAGTAACCACTAGCAATCACTAGCAACCATTTGCCGCCATCATCCATAACATGTTTTCAAATACATTTTTGCATCCATTTGTTTTCTACCTAAGGAGTTAGGAAAAGGACCGAGGAAATATACCTAAAAAGATAGATAAAGCATAACTTAAGGAAAAAGAGAGATCAAAGATGTACCCTCAAAAAGAAGAGGGTAGGCAGCGCGTATTTTGTCTTCGGTTTCCCAAGTCGCGTCTTCCTCGGCATCGCTCCACTGAACTTTAACGAGTTTGACTTCGCGGTTGCATAGCTTTTTCACTTCAGTTCCTAATATGCGGGTTGGAACTCTCCTCACAGTTGCTTCACGTTCTACTTCGGCTTCTTCTAGAATGCTAGGTTCCACCACTTCCGCAGACTCATGTAAACACTTCTGGAGGTGAGAAACATGAAAGACGTTGTGAACTCCGGCCAATCACTCGGGTAGCTCTAATCTATAGGCCATCTTCCCAACCTTCTCGATGATAGGAAACGGTCCTACAAATCTTGGTGCTAGCTTTCCTGCGGATCCAAAACGAACGACGTTCCTTAAAGGAGATACCTTAAGGAAAACCCTGTCCCCAACCTCAAACTCAAGGTTGGTCCTTCTTTTGTCGGCGTAGGACTTCTGTCTGTCTTGCGCAGTCTTCATCCTCCTTCGTATCAGGTCCACTTTCTCCGAAGTCTCTCGAATCATGTTTGGCCCAAGTATAAGCTTATCTGTAGACTCCCACCAACAAGTTGGTGATTTGCACGGTCATCCATACAAGGCTTCGAAGGGTGCCATACCGATGGTAGCTTGGTAGCTGTTGTTGTAGGCAAATTCCACTAAAGGAAGGTGATCCTCCCATGTCCCTCCAAAGTCGAGAACGCAAAGTCTCAAAAGATCCTCTAAAACACTATTCACCATTTCCGTCTGGCCATCGGTTTGGGGGTGATAGGCCGTGCTCAAACATAACTGTGTGCCTACAGCTTCTTGCAGACTCCGCCAAAACTCGCTTGTGAAGATATGGTCTCGATCACTAACAATGCTAGAGGGTATCCCATGGAGTCGAACTATTTCCTTTAGATAAAGAGATGTTAGTGATGAGGCAGTCCTTTTACTTTTGATAGGTATGAAGTGGGCGCTTTTAGTAAGCCTATCCACTATTACCCAAATGTTAGTGTTGCCTCTTCTCGACCTAGGCAGTCCATCAATGAAGTCCATTGAAATGCTCTCCCACTTCGACTGCGGGACCTCTAAAGGTTGAAGTAGTCCTCCAGGCTTCATCTGTTCCGCCTTGACCCGTTGGCAGGTCGTGCACTTAGAAACGAAATCTGCCACGTCTTGTTTCATATCGTTCCAAAAGAAAGTCCTTTTTACATCCTTGTACATCTTATCACCGCCAGGGTGTATAGTCATCTTGGAATGATGCGCTTCCTCGAGAACCTTCTTTGTCAACTCCCTTGCTTGTGGGACGCATAATCTTCCATCTCGCCTCAGCCAACCCTTATCATCGATAGCGTATCTACTGAGGTGACTAGAAGTCTCACCACTAATAAGTCTATCAATCACATCAACAAGCTGAGGGTCTTCACGTTGTGCAGCGCCTATTGAGTCCAAGAGAGTAGGGCGTACTTCGAGAGATGCTAACAAACCTGGTACAAAATCTGAGGAGGGCCTGAAGTTAAAACTGGCTATATACTCCAAGCTTTGCCTTTCCACAAAAAGCGGGCTTAAGGTCAGTTTATTTCGGCTCAACGCGTTGGCTACTACGTTGCCTTTTCCGGGAGTATAGGAAATTTCAAAGTCATACGAGGCAAGAAACTCCATCCATCTTTGTTGCCTCAAGTTAAGATCCTTCTGTGAGAAGAGATATTTCAATGATTTATGGTCAGTGTATAATTCGAACTTCTCACCTAGGAGATAACGGAGCCAAGACTTAAGCGCAAAGACGATGGCGGCTAACTCGAGATCGTGGGTTAGGTAGTTCTTTTCATGAACTTTCAATTGCCTTCCACCATAAGCTACTACCTTTCCTTCTTGCATTAGAACAACGCCTAGTCCCGTTCCACATGCATATGTGTACACTGTGAACATTTTGCTTCCATCTGGCAAAGTCAGAACTGGGGCTGTTGTAAAAGCCCTTTTTAATCGTTGGAAAGCAAACTCGCAGTCCAAATTCCAAGTGAATGCCAGATTCTTCTTTGTTAGTCTTGTGAGTGGGGCTGAGATTTTCGGGAAATCCCTAATAAACTTTCGGTAAAAACCGGCTAGCCCAAGAAAGCTTCGAACTTCGGTTGCATTCCTTGGTGTCTTCCAATCTTGCACTGCCACCACTTTCGCGGGGTCCATGGCCAACCCTTCTTTGGACACTATATGCCCCAGAAATCTTACCTCCTTTCTCCAAAAGTGGCACTTGGAGAATTTGGCTTTTAGCTGGTGTGAACAAAGAGTTTCCATGATTTCTTTCAGATGTTGAGCATGTTCTTCCTCATTCTTTGAGAAGATTAAAATATCGTCTACGAAGACAACCACGAATTTGTTGAGGAATTCTCTGAACACCCTGCTCATTAGGTCTACGAAATAAGCGGGTGCGTTTGTCAAGCTGAAAGGCATGACAAGCCACTCGAAGAAACCATCTGGGGTTCTGAATGCCGTTTTATCATTGCTATCTTCAGCTACTCTTAGCTGATGGAACCCAGTTGCCAGATCAAGTTGGGAGAAGACCGTCGCACCTACAAGTTGATCAAACAAATCGTTGATTTGGGGAAGAGGGTCCTATTTTTCTTGGTCAATTTGTTTTACTCCCTATAGTCGACGCAAAGGCGAACCGAACCGTCCGCTTTGGTTGCGAACACCACTGGAGCACCCCATTTCGAAATGCTCTGTCTAATGAACCCTTTTTCGAAAAGTTTTTTTAACCTGCTTACTGAGCTCCTTTCTCTCCTTTGGAGCCATGTGTCTGACAGGTAAAGCTACAGGCTTTGCGTTATCCACAAGATATATGCCGAAGTCTATTTCCCGCCCCGGAGGTAAGCCTTTCACCTCCTCAAAGACATCCGGATATTCCCGGACTACTCTAACCGATTGCAAATTCTCATCAGAAGCATCAAGGGACTCTAGATAACTAAGCATAATAGCATTCAAGGGATTACAAGAAATTTCTAGAGTGTTACCAAGCCGAGTCAAGGGTCTAACTACTATTTTCCCACAATCAAGAATGGCACTATTACTGGATAACCAGTCCATGCCTAAGATCAAACCATATCCCGAGAAGCCTAAGACAAAGGCATTACAGCTAAACTCAACGCTGAGAATAGAGATTTTCAAACCCAAACAAACCATTGACAAGTAAGCGGAGCCCCCAATTGGATTTGAAACTACTAAGGGATCTTCTACCATACTAGTGTCTAGATGCAGAGATTCTACTAAGGCAGATGAAATAAAAGAGTGTGATGCGCCAGAGTCAAAAAGTGTATGAACTGGATGATCATAAAGATACACTACACTTTCTACAGAAATATTACTACCTCGTTCCTGTTGAGGTTCCACTAGAGCATGAACCTGACCCCCTGAAGTGGATCCGGCTTTCTGCCCCTGCCCTTTCTTCTTTGGGCAGTCCTTAGCTTGGTGCCCAGTCTCTCCACAATGAAAGCAACCACCCATCTTCGCCTTTCTTTTCCGGCAGTCTTTTGATATATGGCCCACAATGCCACAGAAATTGCACCTTCTCTTCTCACGGGGCTTATTGTTCTTCCCTCCTTTCCTGAAGTCTGTTTTCTTTGCTTGTAGACCTTCTTTCTTCTCTTCCACCTTAGTTTCTTTCTTACCGTGGTCTTCCTCGTGTAGTAACGCCATGTCCACCAAGCTTTCATAAGTCGCTCCCGTGGATACATGGGTCATGGAAAGGCTGTGTAGAGGCTCATTCAAACCCATGACGAAGCGAAGTGCCTTCTTGTGTTGGGTGTTTACTAAGTCTAACCCAAATCTGGCCAGCTGATTAAACTGATTAACATATTCCCTGATCGTCATGCTCCCCTGTTTCGGAGTTAGGAACTTCTCCATTTGCAGGCTTCTTTCAGCTTGGGAGAGAAATTTCATTTCAAACCTTGTCCTGAAATATTCCCATGTTTCCACCGCCCTCTGAGCATAGGTAACTTCCCACCAATAGGAAGCTTCATCCTTAAGCAACCATACCGCTAGTTGTATCTTTTGCCTGTCATCAACCCCGAAGATGACAAACAAATCCTTAGTCTCCTTTAGCCAGTTTCTTGCCCCTACAAAGGATTCTGTCCCATAAAAGTCTTTTCCACCCATTGCCTTGAAGTCTCTACATGTTTTTGCGAAGGCATTTCCACGAGGAGGTGGAGGAGGAGGAACCGCGACCACTGGAGGAGGGATGTCTGCTGGGCCCACGCCATTGGCCCTTGCTTATAAGTACCTCCTAAACCAGCTGGGAATTGGCACTCCTTCCGGGAGGTTAAGGTCTCCAGACATTCTGAAACAGAAAGGAAAAATTCAAAACGAAGGATAGAGAGAGATAGATAGGGCACATGGCTTTGGGGGATTTTGCCTTTTATAAATATAACACTTTTTCTTGAAAAATGCTTCCTTAAACTTTCTTTTTGAAAATAATTTCAAAAACTTTTATCTTGTCTAGTAAACCTATGCTCTGATACCAAGTGAAACACCCCACCTCCGTTAAGGTCACTCACAAAGGGAATGCCTTAATTTTGGTGGAGGTTTATAAGTAAAAGCCACAGAAAAACTCAAGACAGATATAAATACACATATTTTAAACAGCGGAAACCAAACAGACTTTTTATTTCATCAATACGTGTTCAAAACATAACATTCCATAATTGTCTCAAAATACTTCCATCATTACAACCTCATAACTGTCTTGATTATTAAAGAAGCATAAAACATAAATAAAGTGACAAAAATCCCCAAAGTGATATCCAAAACTATAATTCGAGCAAAAGAGATCCAAATCATACATCTACGTTCTTGGAGCTTGTACAGAGCCTGACTGTGCTGAGTTGTTTCCTCCCTGTGGACCTGGGGGGGAAACGAAAGAAAAGAAGACGAAAAGAAAATAGGGTCAGACATAAAGCCTGAGTAAATCTAGTAACTCTTCAGTATGTGAATAAGAAAAGGGCATGATAGATATATACTGAAAATAGGATGGTGTCACAAGCTAAGGGAGTGTCGAATGTCCTAACGCACCCATACTATATCTCTGCATCTACTTGATTTACTCTAACTGGCACCCCATGGTGAGGGTGAAGTGATCCCCAACTTTATTTAAAGATCGGCTCCTACTCGCGTTAACATGTGTCATACGGCCCCCAAGAATTATAGACACCTATGCTAGTCCCACCATGGGGTGTATCAAGACCCATGGTGGCGGCCCCGACACAAATTCTAGAAGGCATAGGTTATACTACTGGTGTCCCTAGTGCCCTGGTTGTCTGCTCCGGAGTGTGTGCACGCCCGCACCCCATCAGACCTACACTGTGCCCCCACCGCCGTCGTTTTGACGGCTTACAATCAACCCAGTAATCGTGCTCCACCCTGCCTAGTTTCAGGGTACCGTTGATACCTAACTTGGGTTACTGCTGAAACGGGTCCCACGTTACCAGGATTTTTCTAGTCAAACACGTTAAGTGGTTAAGTGTCTGTATTTACCTAACCCCATCCATCAATTCTTGTTAACATGTTGAATTTGGTTAAGTGTTATAGTTGACTTAACCCTACCATCCGTCCTTAGCCTCTTAGGAGCACCAGACCACTCACATTAGACAGGTATTGCTACGGTTACTGGATGTGCCGGTCGGTTCCGGGCAGGTTTACACCGTAGCTCAGTCTAACCTCGGGTCTTTATTGGGCTCAATGCTTAACCACCCACATTGGATAGGTATTGTTGTGACTACTAGACAGCCAGGCGGGTCCGGGCAGGTTTACATCACAACTCAATCCAGCCTCGGGTTAAACATATCGTGTTTTCTAAATTTACATATTTTATTACTTCTCAATTATATATGTAAATGCCATATCTTTTATTTTTGGGTATATCAATTCATACCACTTAAATGTCATTGTCGTTGGCATGTGCCACACATGCCAACATATATTTTCTATGTTTTACACCCAACGTTGTTACCCCCGTTTGTAACGTTCGCAACATTATAACAAATGTTGGGCTCGACACAATTCGGCCCAACTTTATAAACGTGAGAAAAAGGGGAAAATCAATAACATGTAATATTTTACAACATATAAGGGTGTGTGGCGCATTAACTTGCAATTTAGCAATACTAACATAAATGATGGGTCATGTGAACTTGCATTCAAATCAAAGTATAACTAAGTAGGTGGCATATGAAATGGCATAGTTTAGGTTTATACAAACTTGTGTTTAAACATGTTTAACTTGGCATAATGTCAAACACAAAACTAGCATGTTGTATATTCACCAAAATGTCCAATTATAGCATCTAATCACATAGCCTATTTCAACATGAACTTGCATAGTTTATGAAACCCAAACGATTCTTAACATGGATCCAATTATACTTGCAAATAAACATGAACTTGCATAGTTTATGAAACCCAAACGATTCTTAACATAGATCCAATTATACTTTCAGATAAACATGAAAATGATATCATAGGTTTTGGGCCATGTAGGCATAAAAGGTTTCAAATCTAGAACATGTCTACATAAATTCTAATTTAGACTAAGAGAATATACATAGTCCATTCCATCGACATATACATAAAGGAGTCAATTTCTAGTTTTTGCCACAAACTTGCTATTGTTATTACTTTCATATACAACTGTTCAATAGGCTTGCATCAATCAATTTATGCCACAAACATCAATACACAAGTCATGATAGAACCATTACAATACAAAGAATTTATACAATAACACAATTCTATTTTCATTTACATCGAATCACATCACAGTTTTTATTTATATTCTGAAAGATCACTATACTTACAACGAATGTAGAATCTTGAATTCTGGATTCTGAATTCTGAAATTGAGATGCGCCCCTGTTGGTAGACTAACGTTGTGTTGATTAATTTGATTAAACTTTAATCTTCTTCTTAATATGATTCGTCTCTTAGGCTTTTCTCTCTTGACGGCTATGCTCAATCCCTCACAGGCGGCATGACGACTCCCATTCTATTTTTTTGTATGAATTTTCAGTTGAGACTTAGGGTGTATTTATATATTTTTAAATTGTTTTGAGCCGTCAGAAGAAGACATGAAGAATCTAGGCCATACAAAGTTCAAAGAGCCAATCAAGAGGTGACACGTCAGCACTAGTGACACACAGAGCCATAGAAATTCGAGCCAGAGCCAGCCTAGCCAGCTAGGTCGACCAGGCAGGTCGACACTATGGTCGACCTGGGGGGGCCAGGTCGACACTGTGGTCGACCTGGGGAGGCCAAGTCGACACCATGGTCGACCCTATGGTCGACCTGGTCTTCTGGGCGGGAATTTTCCCGCCCACCCAGTTTGAACCTGAAATTCGATTTTTGAATTTTAAACTGAGCTGTTTGAATTTAAATTTTATTCTGAAACTTCCGAAGGCCATAACTCCTTCATACGGAGTCCGATTCGCGCAAACTCGGACTCTATCTCAAGAAGAATTCCGAGACGAACGCAATGACGTAACTCGTTTCCCTTAATTCTTTCATTTATAATTAATTGTACTTTAATTTGTGAAGCTTAGTGTTATAGAATTCATGGGGTGTTACACTCTGTTTGCTGCTCAGGCTAATGCAACTAAGGGGAATGCAATTGTTAATCTTGAAGAGAATGTTAACTCATTTTCTTGAAATCCCAACTGTGATCGCTCTATTCAAAAGGTCAATGATTCAGATAATGCTAATGATGAAGAGTCCAAACCTCCTGTTAGGAATCATCCTAAAAAGGTACTTCTTGAAAAGTGATTAGCTCCGCAAAACACGCACCCTGAGGGAGGCACAAGGCCCGAAATCCCTAACTGTGATCGATTTCTCAGGCGAACATCTAGCAAAGGAGACAGCTTTTACCCCACGGATCAGTACGGCGAGGAGGAACGTATTTCGGAGATGATCCGGCAGATTATGAATGAAAGTATGGAAAGAAATGATGATGAGAAAGAGTAGGATTTTTCTCCTAGTAAGACTCCACTCACTGAAATAATCTGGAAGGCCAAGTTTCCAAAAAAGTTTGTTTCACCACTAATGCCACTTATGGCGGAACCAGTGATCCTAATTTGTTCTTATACAAGTATGACTAGCACATGGATTGTGCACAGGCTACCGATGAGATAAAATGCTTATATTTCCCTATCTATTTGGAAGGAGTGGCATCACATTGGTTCACCCAGTTGCAGCCAAAGTATGTGGATAACTTTTCTATCTTGGCAACGAAATTCAAAGAGCAGTTTAGGCTGTAGACCACAAAAGTCTAAGATGTAATGTCATTAAATGACTTGGAGCAAAGATCGGGGGAATTGGTTAGAGCCTTTCTTCCTCGATTTAATGCTGCTGCAGCAGAAGTGGTGAATCCAGAGCCTCGATTAATCTTGATTGCATTAACCCGGGATATAGATAAGAAGTCGGAGTTTGGAAGGTAGATAAAGTTGAAGAAGCCTAATACCCTGGAGAGATTCTATACGAAAGCAGAAGAGTTCATCAGTGTAGATGATGACTCTTCTGCTACTCTAGATATTGCTGAAAGTAGTGCGGTGCCAGAAAAGAAGGATAATGGTGTTCAAGTCAATCAGAAGAATTTCGAAGGTCAAAAGAGACGAAATGACGGAAAGGATGATCGAAACAGCAAGAAATTGCGCTATTTCAAAAATTCCAAATTGACTACTTTGGTAGAAACCCCAGAGAATATCTTTAATTCCACTAAAGACATCGAAGATCATCCAAACCGAAACTACAAAGGATAAGTGATAGCCAGGCAAACTCCGTAAGGTTTTGCCGCTTCCATAATCAATCCGGCCACAACATGAATAAGTGCAAACATCTGAAAAGCTTGACTGAGGAGTTGATTCGAAAGAACATGCTACAACAGTATGTGAAGAATCTGCAAGCCTCAAACTCTGCTCCAGCTCTTCAGGGGAAAAGTTCACTTACTAATCAATCCGGTCCAAGTAACGGATCTCCAAAGCATACTAATGCAAGGCCATTGATTAACTAACAACCATTGATGGTGCTCCAATTCTAAAGGCTTGGGATAATAATCATCTTCGTTGCTACTTTACTTAATGCTATGTTCAAAATTTCTTGTAAAATGTCTTTAATATTTTACAATTATTGTACTGAACACTAGCTCTATGAATAAGAGCATGCCTGCCTGAATCAATCTCCAATTTGCAAAATTTTCGTTAATTCGGAATTTGCTTGAAGGTGAATTTATTTTGCAGGCTATCCAATGAGCGCTTGTTCCTTTAAAGTCCCATAAGATGTTACGACCCCAACAACACTATCTCAAGTGCCGAGTGTTATAAACGTCAATATGCACAAGTGCGAAGATAAAGTGCACCACCTTGAAAAGTAAATGGAAAGAGTCACAAAGAGTCGAACGGTTAAAAAACGCAACAAGCAAATGCAAGGGTTGTAACTTCCACTGGAGGGGTGCCTCCTGAAATGAGAGGTCCAAGGCCTTGGTTCTTTAACCGAGATAGCTTGCTAAGTCAAGCGGCTGATCAAGGAACTAGCATCTACCTCATGGAACGATACAACAATAGAAAGCCTCTCATATGAAGCCTTCAGAAATCTCAGTCGAAAAGGGGCACCCAATGAGATCGTCAACGTCAAGAAGTACCTGACCCAATTATGACAAACATTAGGGTAAAATTAATGACCTCTTCGGAGGCATCCAATTAATTCGTGTAGCATCTGATCATCTCAGATGCGACGAATGTTGGGCTTTAATGGCCTCTTCGGGGGCGTCCAATTATAGCATCTGATCATCTCATATGCGACGAATGTTGGGCTTTAATGACCTCTTCGGAGGTGTCCAGTTAATTCGTGTAACGCCTGATCATCTCAGATGCGACGATTGTTGGGCTTTAATGACCTCTTTGGAGGTGTCCAATTAATTTACGTAGCGTCTGATCATCTCAGATGCGATGAATGTTGGGCATTAACGACCTCTTCGGAGGCGTCCAATTAATTCGCGTAGCGTCTGATCATCCCAGAAGCGACGAATGGTGGGATTGAATGACCTCTTCAGGGGCTTCCAATTAATTCACATAGCATCTGATCATCTCAGATGCGACGAACGTTGGGCTTTAATGACCTCTTCGGGGGCATCCAATTAATTCGCGTAGCATTTGATCATAACAGATGCGATAAATGTTGGGCTTGAATGACCTCTTCGGAGGCGTATGATTAATTCATGTTGCGTCTGATGATCTCAGATGCGACGAATGTTGGGCTTTAGTTACCTCTTCGAAGGCGTCTGATTAGTTCATGTAGTGTATGATCATTTCGGATGCAACAAATGTTGGGCTTTAATGACCTCTTCGCTGGCGTCCAATTTATTCGATTAACGTCTGATCATCTCAGATGCGACGAATGTTAGGCCTAAATGACCTCTTCAAAGGCATCCAATTAATTCGCATAGCGTCTGATCATCTCAGATGCGACGAATGTTGGGCTTGAATGACCTCTTCGGAGGCATCCAATTAATTCGCGTAGTGTCTGAACATCTTAGATGTTACAAATGTTAGGCTTGAATGACTTCTTCTGAGGCATCCGATTAATTCATGTAGCGTTTGATCATCTCAAATGCGACGAATGTTGGGCTTTAATGACCTCTTCGGAGGCGTCTGATTAATTCATGTAGTGTCTGACCTTTTCAGATGCAAAAAAAATGTTGGGCTTTAATGACCTCTTCGCTGGCGTCCAATTTATTCGATTAGCGTCTGATTTATTTGGATGAGACAATTGTTCGGTTTTAACCCAAGTCCTCTACGGGGCCACGCTATATGAGTTTGTCGATGCTTGAATTAATTAGTTTAATTGCCAATGAAAATCTTCAATGCCTGAATTAACTAGTTGGATAGTAGACTAACTTTGGGCAAAAATCATATGAGACCTCTCAAGCAGGGGCATAGGAATTAAACACCTTTCCACAAGAAGAAGCATATGATCAGCAACTAAGCCGGGTTTCCTAGATATATTGGCAAACTTAGAAGCTCAAAATAAGCTGGTAAAAGAAAAAAGACTTCCCCAACTGATTAGAAGCTTCGAGTACCTTAGCCAAAATCAAAGGAACCCAATGAAGTTGGTCATATCCAATCTATGAAATTCATGATGACCCATGGCATGGGGGCAACACAACCACATTGGAATTGCATGACGCTCGAGAAACATAACATGGGATCATCAAGACATCCCAAAAAGCAAAAAACTAACTTGCACTTGATACAGAGGCTAATACATTTGGATATATGTGAGCCAAAGTGTACAGAAAACAAGAGGTATCACCTTTAAAAGCCTAGCAAAAAGGTCCCTGCCTTCGAGAGTGGGGCATCTAAAAATTTGGCAGAATCGATACGTTCGATATGTCGATAAGACTCATTACACCAATGAAGATCAACCTTGGATATTCAATTGGTTATCATTAATTAGTCGCAAAGCTCATAAAAAAGAAAAGGTAGCTACATCGGTCGAAACGAATCAAAAGGAATTTTTTGTGTGAATGAATTCCTTCGCCAAGCAAACCTAGAGTCCCTCAACATAAAAGCTTCCTCGTCTACAAAGCTCTTATCGTAAATAACTCAAAGAACCCAATGGTACTCTGCTTCAAACCTAAAGACAAGGGATGCTTAAAAGGCGACTGTGCGAATATGGTATTCGAATCCAATAAAGCAATAACGATTCCTAAGGAATTGAAGCTAATATTCATTAGTGGTGCCAATATGAGATATGAAAAGATGATTGAACAATAGTCATACACTGGGGTAAGCCGTTGTGAAGTTGAGATTCTACGTTTTGTATACCCCGGGATGATCCACAATATCAAATAGTGTTGGAAGAGACAACAGTGTCGCGAGGCTGCAACATACATAAGAGCGTCTCAAAAAAAAACAGAGAAAGTCAATATGAGCAAAGGCAAGAATAAGAATACAAAATGTTGGCTTAGTGCAACTTATTAAGCGATACACATAAGCTGCTCAGTTTCTCGAAAATCCTGCAGTTATTGCCACCCAAAAGGATTGACGGAGAACATGAGTTGAGCTAACTGGGGCATCACTAATAATTGTTTGGCAGGCTAAATCCAAAATTTCATCAGACAAATAGTTAGGTTCTCTAGAAGGGCACATATGCTAAGAAAAACTCTCCAATTAAACTGGGTCAATGTTGCACCACTGTTTATCGAAAAAAGGAAAAAGGTCCAAACGAGTCCATTGTACATCGTCGACTAATTAGGAGCCGTGTGCAAATTCAAACTCAAATTTATGGATCTAACTAAGCTACTGCAAAAAAGTCAAAGGGCAGACGATTAGAAAATTCCACTTTCCCCGACAATTTTGCATCAAACTCAGTGATGTCAAACTAAATGCGTGCTTGATTAAAAACATGTTGAGTTAGCATAGAGTGACGTCTCTCTGATGGATCGTCGAAAGGACGGGGAATAGCCAAAGATTGATTTGTTTACAATAGAGAAGCTGCAGTCGCTCTAGCCTTAGAAATTCAGATTGAAGTTCCAGTTTAAGCAGAAGTGATCTCCTTTCCAGAACGATAACTAGTCTTCTATCTGTATTCACTCTACAAACGGAATTTCATTTTTCAACAAAGTATAGTTATACATTTCTTAAAATATGAACCAATGTTCAAAATTACACAAGTCATTGAAAAAGCAAAGCTTGAAATCTGTGGTTGGTATATATATCGATTAGCAAATCTCAAGCATCGTTGTGAATTAGGATTAGAATATCGCATCAATGCAGATGATGTTTGACGAGTTATAAACAGTTGAACGAAAGGGTTCTGTATAGGCACGTCATTCAGTTCCAGTCATAAAATTCGATGTAATTAAATATTTAATGATTAACTAAATCCATTATCGATGTGAACAGTCGATAGTGAAGTATAAGTCCAAAAAATCGTGCAAATATCTATTTTTGTTACAGAATGGGTGGTATGAACATATGAGCTCGATTTTTAAGTTGTAAGCTCGGGTCGCGTACATTTTTGGGCCATAACTATAATTGGGTCACTCAAAGTCCATGGGTCAAGAAAATGCTCTTCAACACAAAGGAGTACGGGTCATTCACGAACTCAAGAGCTCAAATCGTTCGACAGCCCAAGGATTCAGGTCGTCTAATGACCCAAACCTCCAGGTCCTTAAAACGACCTGAAGTCTCATTTTTTTCACCGACCCCAAAGCTTTAGGTCGTCTACCGATTCATACGGCGAAGGTTGGATTCATACATCAAGTCTGCAAAGTTCATACTAAAATACAAAGCATTGAAATACGCGATTAACCGAATCTACATTCAAACAGCAGCGTACAAGAAGTTTTAAAAACGCTTACTGAAATACATAACCAGGTTGCAGATTCAAGCCAAACTCAAAAGTGAAGTGCAGAATCGAATAAATGGTTCTTGGCATCATTTGTTTTAAGCATTAAAGATGACAGGATACAGTTCAGCGGCAACACTCAATCAAAAAAGTTGAAATCACAAGTTCAAAAATCATAGTGTAGATCGTCATCAAGATTGATCAAGAAGTCGGATTTAAATTTCCACAAAACCAAACTTTCTGAGGCTTCGATCAGTGTACACAGTTCATCATAAATAAGCAACTGTCAGAAATGCAAACAAAAGTGGGTTTATCCATATAAATTGTGGCAACGGAATGCAAAGAATTGGAATCAAATTCGAGCAGCAATTTGCTGGAGTACAAATTAGCAAAATCATTTTGGACCCAAGCAGCAATTCGAGATTTAACCATTTGATACAGTGAGAATTAAAGTACAAACCAGTATGGAAGTTGTATTCGAATTAAGAAATCAAAAATTGCTGAATCCAATCAATATACATAGTTCATTCATCAAAGCTGATCCCAAAGTCAATCGCCTGACAAACCCTAGGTGCCTGTAAAACAGATTCCAAAGAGCCAACAGAATGAATCACCTATTATAGTGAATTTCAATCCAAAAACATAGTCATTTGAAAAGCCTGACACCTCCCAAAAGTCTGATCTGATTGTATAAGCAAAATGATTTGACAACGGGAATAAGGCATATATGAAGTTCAAATCTGAAAGAGGGACTCACAATAACCTTTGAATCAAACGAGATTTCCTGAGAAGTCAGATTTGAATCGAAAGCCGAAGATCTCTGACATTCAACCATGGTAATTGCTTTGGAAAATCCTATCAAAATCAAGGTCAAATAGATGAAGAAATAACAAAGCTGATATCAGAGAGTTTTTTAGTAACCCTTTTTTCGCCATTAAAGTGTTCCACAACATAGAGGATAAGACGAAGAGTGTGGATCAAAAAGAAAATATAAGGCAATTTTTGAATGGGCTTGTTCGCTCCATTAAGATGATTTAACCATGGACCACCATGGTCCGCGTGTGATAATCCATCAGGTATACCATACATAACCCATCAGAAAGCAAAGTAGCTATAGAAAATTTCAAAGCCTATATTATATAAAAAACACAGGCCTTGAGGAGCAAATGTTAACCCCCACTAAAATGTGTGCTTTAGATCGTTTAAGTGACGGATGTTCATGATTAAACGACCGACCAGGTCAATGCTTTAATGATGGGTCGTTATGGTGATACATCTACGGGTCGTGTAGCTTCACTAAGGTCGCTATAGATGGGTCGTGTGTCATCAATATACAGTAATGGATCGGATACTCTCAAAGAGCATAGATCGCATGCAAGATGCAGTTGCCATAAATCATTGAACTAATATAAAATGGATCGTTCTGGAACACTTGGTAGGTATATAACTATGGGTTGGAACAATTTGATAGATAAAGTAAATTGTGGAACATCGGTCTCCACATGGACTACTCTTAGTTAATATGCATGGGACAATTTATAAGTAACATGGATAATAATGCATGGTGTAAAAATGTGGAGCACCTACACATTATGCCAACATGTATGAAGTAGTATAGCACGAACCCATATTAAACATTGCATAGCATATACATCAGTGAATATTATAAAGTGCACACGTGGAAGATTCAGCTGCATTTGCATGGGCAGCTATTATGAAACGATAGGTCATTTGCTACCATATGATGGATGGCTGGAATAAAGTGTATGATGAACGCAGAGGATGAATTTCCATGTTTTGATATGATTCAAAGTCTGAAATGTGAACATTATACAAAAGCGTTTTGTATGAATCAAGTTAACACCAGTGCATAGACCATGAAAAACGTGAGTATTATGCAGGTCGTTGATATGAAGCCAGGTAGTTAACATTTTCTGGAGCATGTAGCTAAAGTATGAGTCACATCGTACATAATCGGGTTGGTGCTACTGCTATGCAATGGGCCATTGACATGTGGAGGGTCTCCCTGGGTTACAGTGTGCTGGCAATAAAGTATGAATTGGCTTCTTATTTATAAACAATGGAGCGAAGCATATAAATACATAGCGGTGATGTGGCACAATGCAAATGCAAGTGGCAAGTCAGGCTATTTATAAACATAGTTCAATTGCCTATGGATCGTATGCACTCTCCAAGTCATTCGTAGATTAAAACATGGGTCGTTTTGGCAAATGTGAGAGGGTCGCACATAATAAAGAGCCAGGGTCATTTCCTCAGCTCCAAGTCATGAGTCGGGGAGCCCAAACGACCTCTGACCTGTTCACACATAATTACAAGACTATCACTCCACTCCAAACATCACCTATAAATGCCTCATCCATTCCCACATGAGAGGGACCAATTTCTCCAACCACAAAGTGTTGCCATTTTCATTCTTCGTCATCCCAAACCATACTCAAACTCCATTAAAGCTCTTTCAAGATAAGATCCATCATCTCAACCATAGAGAAATATCCAAAGATCATCCAAGTGCAAGAATATCGAAGACTCACCTCAATAATCTGCACATCCAGGAAGATCTAAGTGTTTCCATAGTGAATTGAATAGATCGAAGAAAGAGAAGAGAGATTCGTTGTATAAAGAAAAAAAGAAGTATGAAATGATAGAAAATGTGTACCATGTAATCGAGATCTCAATGAAATCCTCCATCAAAGTGGACGCAAACCAAAACTGAGGCCGAACTGCTATAATGGCTCTTTGTTTTTACTTCTTTTGTTTGTGATTTCCTGTAATCTAGATCTACACAATTTGAAGGTGTGCACACACCTCTCGGGTTGTTAGTGTTCATTTTTTGACATTAACACATAATGATTCATATTTTTGTGCAATTTGGGTTGAATGTGTGATATGTTTAGTTAACTCAAATAGTATGGAAATTCGGGCCATTATAAATGACCCTTTTCTTGGCACTTATAGTAGGTAACCTCCCCCTAGGTTTCTCTAGCCATTTCCCCTTATTGTGGTTGTTTCCTTTTCTGTTCCATTTTTTATTATTACCGCCACCTTGTGGTGGCTTCGATTCCACCTTATACTGTAACACTTCGCATTTTTAACATAAGATAATAAAATAAGAATAACTTAATTAAATATTCAGAACTAAGTAAAATAGATTGTACCGTTGCGTTCATTTGGGAATTCTGGTTCAGATGGACTCCGAGTTTGCATTAAACGGACATCGTATGAAGAAGTTATAGGCTGCAAAAGTTGTCAAAGAAAATAGAAAACATCCCAGATCAATTTTCGGCCTCCGGACCCACCGGGGTCGACCTCTTCAAGGGGGGTCGATCAACATGAAGGTGGGTCGATCAACGTGAATGTGGGTCGACCCCTTCAGGAGGGTCGACCCCCCTGCGGCAGATTTTGGCAGATTAGGTTTTTTTGACAATTGTACATTTCTGATGGTTTTTAGTCAAATATGAGGCTCCTGGTTTCTCTATTACACCTATAAATAAGACCTTAGACCTAACCCTAATCCTCATAATTCTCAGGCTACTCTGAAGCTCTGCCATTACTCTCTCTTTCTCAAATCTACCCAGAAAATATTGACTTTTAAATACAAGATTTGGAAGAGATAATTGATGTCAATAAAAGATTATTCAAAATCATGAAAAGCAAGGTAAACTTCTAGATCTAATATATTCAAATTCCACCTATTTTTTCCATTCTCTTTGAATGAAAAAAAGTAATCCACGGTTATTAGGTTTCAAATCAAATTAAAGGGGAAAAACCATGGATGCTAAAACTAGATCAGATATATAGTTTAGATAAGAATAAGTTATCGTTTACCATTCCCCTGTATGTATAATTGAAATGCAATCTGTTGAGAAATGTAACATATGTTGAAAATGCCTAAAGTGATGGGTACAAAGTAGGAATAATTAATATGCTAAATATTAATTTATTGGTATATGAACTTATCAAATCTTGTATAGTAATTACCGTTACTTAAATTTCATGTCAATTTGTGTAAATTATGTAACCTGGCCATTAACTGTAAGAATTGAGAAAGGTACATATTGGTTTATGTGATTAAAACAATTATCTGATTAATTGATTACATGTTAGGAAGGAATTGATTATATGTGAAGAATTATAATAGGCATGATACAATCACATGTGAATTATAAATTATAATGGATAATTGGAAGAAATAAACATGCCTAGACTGTATAGAAGGTTTACGATAAATAAGAAATTCAACCACTCTTAGACACGAGGTTAGATTTCACTTATGATAGAAGTCTGCCCGGAACCGCTCGGCATATCCCGCATTCTCAAGTGGTAAATCTTATGTGAGGGGTCTAAGTGCAAAAATTAAAAACATTTAATGGTGCTAAGACACAAGGTTAAGTCAATTTGTGATAGAAGTCTGCCCGGACCTGCCCGGCAAATCCAGCATCCATAAGTGTAGGCTTAATGTGAGAGGTTTAGTGCTTATATATGTATATGTGTGTCTGTGTTTTTGTGTGCGTATGTACATAAAAAGACAAGAATAAATGGAAATAATGGTAATTAAATGTCTAACTCAGAAACTAAGAAAGGAAGCGATGTAATGAACTGAGTTAGTGTGATGCGAAGGAAAAGTGATGTATTTCCCTAAATGACCTACTTCTGAGAACGTTGGTGATTGGAATACGTTATGAAAATAAATTACTGATTCCATCTATCAAACTGATAAGGTGCATGAAGTATTTTCCTTAAATATAATAAGGAATATATATATATATATATATATATATATATATATAGTGAATGAGGAATAATGGTTTACAACGGTAAATGGTTTAAAAGGGGATTGATAATCACCTATTATATATAAATAACATTAATGAAAACGTTGTATAATAGGCAAACTTGTCCAAGGGACAAAGTAAAGATTATATCTTAGGCTATAATAAACTATTAAGGAAATGGGATAACTAGTGAAACGAGAGAAGAAACACTTAATCATAAATTAAATAGTCAGTAAATGGGGAAAACCAGAAGTCGGTTGAGAAAAGGGAGAAAATATATGAAATATAAGAAGTTGTACTTAATTATAAATTAACTAATCTGTACTAGGAAGTCTGAAACCCGCTGATAAGAAAAATATGTTCAGGCTTGTCCTAGGGACAAGAGGAAATTATAACATAAGTTATAATAAATGGGTAAAGAAACTTATTAATGAGCCTTAGTTAATAGAACTAAGTTAATAAGTAAACAACAATAAGTTGTATTGATAATGTAAAATGGAATTATGATTAAATGAGAAAGAATGAGGAAAACTTATGAAATAAGTTATATTTAATCACGACTAACATGTTAAACAAGAAAACATGTAAATTAGGACTTAATTGCATATTAAGTAAAACATGCTATTGTAGTGATGAAATCAAATAAGAAAAAAAAGGATTGTGGATTACATACCTTGGACCACAAGCTTGGGAATAACATGTTGTGGGCCTGTTAATAAACTTAAATGGGTTAAGTTATATTACTGAAATTAATAGGCAAGAGGAGCTGGGTGACCTGATTAAGAATTCAATATGAATGGAAGTAACCAAGTTAAATGGAAACCTGGTGAGGTAAGGTGATTGACATAGAAATGTGTTTATTTTATGCTCTTATATCTTATCTTTTGTATATAAATAAATATTACTTGGGTATTGTTTTGTTATTTTTACAGATATTCCAACAGCTCGCATGCAACCAGAAATGTAGAGAAATAGAGTTCAATTTGCTGTGTATTTGCATTTTGAAGAATTGTAGATGAAGATATCACATCTAGTTGCTGTTGGACAAGAAAAGGATTGATAACAAGGCTTTGCACATCACAAATCAATGAAGAAATGTCAAGGAAGCAAGAGGAAAAAGAGAAAAGGCCCAAATTTGCTTTATTTATCTAAGGCCCATTTATGTTTCTCATTGTAAACTAATTAGTGGTGTAATGACCAGGCCCATTTACCATTAGGGTTAGGGTTAGGGTTTGGCTATCTACCCTATATATACCCTTGTAATGGCATTGTAGCCACCATCCTATATCATATATCTCATTCTATTCTCTTCATTAATAAAACTCATTTTTTTTTCTTTTTATTTTATGCAATTTTCTATTTCTTAGCAATTAGTGTTGTCTACACGATAAGATTCGGTAGAACACTATTTGTATTTTGCATTTCTTTTCATTAGTGATTGACTGTCTGATTAGATTCAGCGGTAATCCTAATTTTGTTTCCTGTTGTTATTTATATTCTGCAATTTTATTTTCTGTATTTTAATCGCGTTCATAGGTTAAATTGGATTTGATTAGATTTGAATCTGATTCATAGTTTCATTGCTTTTCCATTGAAATTGTGATTTGATCGTCGGTTCAGTTAGATCTGTTCTGAATCAAATTACAGTTTTAATTTTGTTTTGTTTTTATTTTCAAAATCAACCACCAGTTTTGTCTAACTCGCCCAAGAGATTAGATAAATAATTTGATTTAATTCACCTCCCTGTGTTCGACATGTATGCTACACACCTGTATGCTTGCAGAATTTATTACAAATGTCGCGCTTTTCTAATTCATAGATTAGCGTCGATCAAGTTTTTGGCGCCATTGCCGGGGAGGTAACGATTAAATTTTATTATTTGTTTAATTTCTGATTCGTGTTAGTTTTATTTTATTGTATTTTCTTTTGTTTTCTTGTATATATAGAAAAAATCTTGATTGATTTGATTTGGCGTCATTCAATGATGCTACAATCTTCATAACAAGAGAAAAAATAACATACCATTTTCATTGATTTTCTGTTCTTGCCATTTCTATTTTCTTTTATTTCTTTCCTAATCATTTCCCTCCTGTATACAAATTTATTTCTTGTTTTACAAGTCCAAAAAAAAAAAATTCCTTCCTCGCTAATTTCTTTTTTTCTTGTTTTCAGAGCATTGTTTTTTTTCTTCTTGTTCAAGTAAAAAAAAAAACAACTTTCATATTTTGCTTTTATTTCTTTCTATCTTAGAACTTTTTTTCCTTTCTGCTTTTTACAAATACCAAAAAAAAAAAAAAACTTCGGCAATAATTTCTTGCTATTTTCTGCCACGAATTCACATCTTCTTCTAGTCCTACCTTTTACTCAAACCCACTGTTCTGACACAAAAACTCATCCCACCAATTCAGTCATCCGAACCCCTAGACCAAAACATTTGGAAACCCTTAACCCAAATCTGGAAGACCTGAAGCCAAAACCGATTCCATCAATCGCAAATCAATCGTTCAAACCCTCCTTTCACTAAATCAATCAGCATCCATCCCCTAACAATTTCTAACATCTGAATCACACCATAACCCAACCATGCACCGTACCCAAGTCCACCAATAAAACAATCACGGCCTACCGTACATCCACACTCATCGACTTCCTTCCTTAGTTCAAAAGCACCACCATCCAGTTAGTCCATAGCCTTACCAATTTACAGAACATCCGCCTGCCCACCATCTTCACTTCCAAGGTCCACGCAACCCTGACCCAGACCTTTCCATTGAAACCCACTTCCCCAATTCAATTTCGAACAGCAAATCCGTTCAACTGCACCGCAAAATCCGCATCATCTACCCCAGATCCGAAAATACCCCCACACTTTGTCACCCCAGTCCAATCGATTCACGTGATTTCAGTTCGAAACCCTGTCAATATTCACCAAAACGGCCGATCATACTTCCCTTCAACCCATTCCTCAAGTCGAACGACCCCAGTATGAAAACCTAATTCGAAATCGTCGAAATCCAAAGCTTGAACTAAACCCCCTCAAATCGGTTCTAGAATAGAAAAAAAAGGGGGCGTAACCTTCTTTTTTGTTCGGAATTTTTTGTTTTTCCTTTGCTGGGTTGTTTGTTTAAAGTCAATGGTTTTGTGGTTTTACTAAGGAGAAGAACGGTTTCTGACTTCTGAGTATTTGAGTGCGTGGCACTTATTTCTTGGTGAGAGTGTGGTTTTATTTGTATGCTGTAACCTTTTGGTCTGAGTTTGTGACGCAACCATTTTTTTTTTTTTTGGCCATTCTTGAGAAATAATTCCTTATTTGAATTCATTTGAATTATCATCAAGGCTTTTATTTTTTCTGAGGCAAAGCGGTCTGTGATTTTTAGTCTGTTGTTGAGGTGTTAGCTTGTTTTTCTTTTCAAAATTGACCTTTTCTTTTTCTTTTCAAAATCATTTCAAATGTGTTGGACGATTCAGATGGGTTGGAGCGGTTGCACACCAAGTGGGGTGTGAACGCGCTAGCGCTTCCCAAATTCACTGGAGGACTGCCGATCAAGGTGAAAACTTTTCAAACTCTACAGGTGCTCTGCTGCAAAAGGAAAAAGAAAAAATATATAGACAATTGTTGTAAAAAATTTCTGCAGGGGCAGCGGCTTGAATGTAAATTTTAATTCTGCAATTTATATTTCTGTGTCTGTTCTGTGACTGATATCTCTGAATTTGTGGTGAGGAACGGTTTTCCATAACTAATCACTCTCATCGATTTTCAATTTTAACACGTGATTTTGATTTTCAAAATAATATAACTGAAAAGTGGTGCTTTATGAAGTTGACTGTCTTGTACAATTGGATCGCGGATATATATTAGTTCAATTTATTGAACTTTTAGCAAAAGAGGTTGCATACTACCTGTAAAACATTGGTCGTATCCCTTAGTTTTATACTATACGTGAACGGCCATAAGACCCTCTTCCCCCTTCCAATTGAGTCAGTTAATTAATAGAGCACAACTCATTATTTTATATTATTTTGAATTGAGAATAATTTCTGTCTTGCCATGATTTCATTTCAAATGTCTAATTCAAAAAAATCATTGAGAGAAATGTGGGATAATAATCAAAGTAGACGTCCTCTTGAAGAGTATGAGTATGAATTGCAACTCATGAAACAAGATTTTCCAAAATTTCGTGAGCCCAATGTCAACAATTTTCAAAATTTTCCAACTGACCAACATTTTCAAAATCATAGATATAATCGAAATGATGATTTCAATTTAAATTTCAATAATTTCGATTATGGGTCACATCCACATCAAAACGGTTTTGAATCGCAAAATAGCTTTGATCCACATCAATATGGGGTTGGAAACCAATTCGAAAATAATTTTGAAAATGATTTTCAAATCGATCAAAATTTTCAAAACTACAACACATATCAACATCTTGAAATTGACCAAAATTGCAATTTTCACTCGAATTTTAACAGTTTTGGTTATGAACAAAATTTCTATGATCAAAATGATTTCCAATATCATTGTCAGTTTTCTGAAAATTCAAACAACTACCACATTGGAAATAATATTGATTGTGAAATTGATGTGGATTATAATTTTGAAAATCAGGAAATTCCAAACGAGAGCTCTCAAATCAACGATCGTCTTAACGTTTTTAGAGAGAGGGTAGAAAGGCTAGATAGACAGCTTAATGAAAAAGATAAAAAGATGGATGAACTTCTTTGTTTATTGACATCTTTGAAAGAGCAACAAGAACATCAAAATCAAACTCCAATAAGCGATGAATCAGAAAACAATCCAATTTCCACTGACATTGAAAATTTTCAAATAACGACTTTTGAAATTGAGAATAATCATCTTGATGAAGTTTCTCAAAATTCAACAAATGTTTTGGACTTCAACTCGTTTCAGAAAAAAGATTTAAGCTTGGATTTTGATCTTCCTCTTTCAGACTGTGAGAAACTTGAAATTCTAGAAATTGAACAAAACGAAAATGTGGAATTTTTCAATTCAAATTTGGAAAAGAACTTTAATGAACATGAATTCTTTGGTTTATGTGAGGATGAAAGCCTGAATTCTGACTCCAATCCCGACAATCATTTGATTCTGACCCCAATCGAAAATCTTGACGCTCTTCCAATGGCAACCGAGGCCAATTCGTCTGAACCTTCCAAATCCCCACCTTCTTTTAATGTTGGCAATCCCAACATCTCTTTTTCTGATGTGGGCAACCCCGACACTATCTCTTCTTTGACTGTTGGCAATCCCAACAAACCATCTTCTGTACCTTTACTTCTTCCACTTCCTGTGTCGACACCTTCTCCTCCGAAGGACCAAGAATCTGGAATAGGACGGATCGACAAGGTAGAAACCATTGTTGATGACACGCCACATTTACCATTTCAGGAAGTTTCTCATACTTCAATTGACGTGTCCACATTAGCTTTCGAAGAACTTTTCGAAGATGAACTAAAACTTTTAATTGACAAGGATGAAATAGAATCAAGCCACCAATCCAAGTTTGAAAATTTTGATTTTGAATATTCAAATGAACGTGAAATTGTCGGTGTCGATAATACGTTGCCAATCAAGAAAGGTGATCACATACTCTTGAACAACACTCAGAATTCAAATTTCACTGAATTTATATACGATCACAAATTCTTGAAAAATTACACTGACAAATTTGTTGAACACATGAACTATTTTTGGAATGTTAATTTGAGTGAAAAACTTCTTGTTAGGATGACCCTAGATATTTATCTCCTGGACTACAAATCGAGGTACAAAGATGAGATGGTTTTCAAAAACTCTTGCTTGTTAGAAAACATGTCTAGACATAGTGGGAACGGGACTCATAGGGCTAGAATCAAGTGTAGGGGAAAAAGATGGTGGCGTTCTTTGCATCGCATACATCGCAAACACATATATCATTGTACATATGATCCATTTCTCCATATAGTTAAACTGCATTTCATTTTACAAATAATTTTGCATTTAATCCATCTCTGGGTACGATCTTTCAAATTTAGGAAACGTATACAGTGTGGACACTGTTTAGTTCTAGTGTGGGGGGAGTCTGCATTGCATTCTTTTGATTTTTCTTTAATTTTTCTTTCTTTTCATTTTCATCATTTGAATAGGACCATCATGCATTTTAGATTGTAGTAACATACCATTTTTTTTTATTTTATTTTTTTAAAAAAATTTTCGACTCATTTTCAATTGATACAACAAAATAAGTTTACAATTTTTAGCCAGTTGATAGTATTTTTCTCTCTCAACTTAGAACGAATAGGAAATATAATGAAAAGTTTAATTTTGAGGGATAATAGTGTAACCGGTACATAGGGAGATTCTTAGGTGATGGCCATGAAATTTATTCTATATTGTAGACTTTGTTTAAATAAGTGGAGGACTTAAAATACTTATATTGGCTTTTCAAATCTTTAAAACTAAGTTGTGTTAAGTTGAATTCGCGTTACTCTCTTTTGTGCTTATATTTTCGATAATAATAATAATAGCATTCCAAGGGTATCCAACATTGCTTGTATATCGAGCGTTGGTGTGCAAACCCGCCAGGCTCTATCCGACACGTTGTTGACAAAGTCAAAGTTGGAATATCTTGGTCTCATTTTATGAGATTGGACACCTAAGGATTATCGACACGTTGTTGACAAAGTCAAAGTCGGCCTGCACAATCCGCCAAGCTCTTTACCCACTCTCCGTTAGTCCGCGAGGCAGTGCATGGGTGGTAAACCTTGGTCTTTTTAGTTAGGTGTATGTACTTAATCATAAATCTTAAAATTTTATAGAATAAAGAATAAGCGATGATACCCAAACACTTCTTGACCTTATTGATTTGACTAGCCATACATGAGAAAATTAGAATACCACTTTGCAAACTGTGCCAAGCAAACTAAGAATTTATTTCATGGCTGCACTATGTTATCGACCGAACTAACTGGCCAAACTGGAATTTAACATTTGAAAACTTGATTTATATTGAAAATTTGTGACAAGTCGAGGTATCTAAAATAAAATCAACTGATTAGAAATTATTAACTTAATTCGTTGTACCACTTTCCTGAAATAAGTCGTGTTTTCATTTTTCGTTTCTACCTGCATATGTCCATTGCATTCATGTAGTTTCATTAGAATCATAGCATACTGCATTTGGATTTTGTGGGTAGTATCCGCTGAAAACCCTCACGAGACACCACTCGTCCTACTAGGGACACCTAGAGGTTTAACGGCTTGTTGCATACGCTCAATGCAATCGTGTTTCCTACGAAAGTGTGACCTATCTAGTTTAGTTTTTCATTTTTTTGTTTTACTCGAGGGCGAGTAAAAGATAAGTGTGGGGGTATTTGATTGACATAGAAATGTGTTTATTTTATGCTCTTATATCTTATCTTTTGTATATAAATAAATATTACTTGGGTATTGTTTTGTTATTTTTACAGATATTCCAACCCAGCCCGCATGCAACCAGAAATGTAGAGAAATAGAGTTCAATTTGCTGTGTATTTGCATTTTGAAGAATTGTAGATGAAGATATCACATCTAGTTGCTGTTGGACAAGAAAAGGTTTGATAACAAGGCTTTGCACATCACAAATCAATGAAGAAATGTCAAGGAAGCAAGAGGAAAAAGAGAAAAGGCCCAAATTTGCTTTATTTATCTAAGGCCCATTTATGTTTCTCATTGTAAACTAATTAGTGGTGTAATGACCAGGCCCATTTACCATTAGGGTTAGGGTTAGGGTTTGGCTATCTACCCTATATATACCCTTGTAATGGCATTGTAGCCACCATCCTATATCATATATCTCATTCTATTCTCTTCATTAATAAAACTCATTTTTTTTTCTTTTTATTTTATGCAATTTTCTATTTCTTAGCAATTAGTGTTGTCTACACGATTAGATTCGGTAGAACACTATTTGTATTTTGCATTTCTTTTCATTAGTGATTGACCGTCTGATTAGATTCAGCGGTAATCCTAATTTTGTTTCCTGTTGTTATTTATATTCTGCAATTTTATTTTCTGTATTTTAATCGCGTTCATAGGTTAAATTGGATTTGATTAGATTTGAATCTGATTCATAGTTTCATTGCTTTTCCATTGAAATTGTGATTTGATCGTCGGTTCAGTTAGATCTGTTCTGAATCAAATTACAGTTTTAATTTTGTTTTTTTTTTATTTTCAAAATCAACCTCCAGTTTTGTCTAACTCGCCCAAGAGATTAGATAAATAATTTGATTTAATTCACCTCCCTGTGTTCGACCTGTATGCTACACACCTGTATGCTTGCAGAATTTATTACAAATGTCGCGCTTTTCTAATTCATAGATTAGCGTCGATCATAAGGTAAGCACATAAAAGAATGTTTAAACATAGGGTCTAACAACATATTAAATTGAGGCGCTTGGACCTCTCTGCACGTTTGAAGGTGAATAACCCAACGGGGTAGACCATCGTGGTGTTATAAGGCACGATGGGAGCGCACATTCATCTAATTGTTCTGATGGCTCCAAAGGACTGGAAGGGGAAACATGTGGCTTCCTGAGGTGTGTAAGTTGCTCATTGTAGTCCTTTGTGCAGTGGCGGATGTTTTAGACTGTGCTCACAGGGGGTTGGGTCTGCACATAACTACTAGGTAGGTGGGCATTGACTGCAGAAGTAGCTATGTAGTCGGAATGTTGTGACGCAGTGACACTAGGGTGATTCGGCGGTTTCCTCAATGGAGAAGTGAAGGGTCACGACTAATAAGGATAGTAGATCATCGGATACTCGTCATCGGCAGCCAGTGGGATGCGAAAAGACTAGAGCTAAAACCAATAGACCATTCACCTTTCACTATCAGGGTACGGTGATTGAGGGAAGACGCCAAATGGATGTTTAGATTATTTTTCTTAGGGGCAGTAGTTTAGCTCTTGTAGTCTTTGCTAGTTGAGGGAGGCGCCGAGGTGAGGCCATAGCCACCGTGAAAATAGAACCTAGGTATATCTGTATATAGAGGCTCTTAAAGACGGGCATGTACAGATATGGAAAAGCTCCCAATCGAGTTCCGTGTTTCTTGTATCGCCCTGCCACAAAATTCGGTGCACATTAGAGGACGTGTGGTTAAGGTATATAGATACAATTGATGATACGTATATGGGACAGTCTAGATACATCCATGTCGGCTCTGGGTGGTGTATCGTAGACTTGAGGGCATTACTCTAGTATGGAATCTGATTCAATCGAAGGTGGCAGTCCGTGCACTTGCATAGCATAGTAATGGTAGATATATGTGGAACGTAATAGTGTTATATAGAGATTTGTACGTCACTATGGCGTAGGACGAGGGACTGCGTATATTTTGATGGTGTTACGGTGGAGACCGTGCAAGTGGGGTACCATGTGGTGTATCATAATATTGGGGTAGCTACATATATATTGTATTAGGTTAATCTACTGGGAAGTAAATGGGTACGACGTGTGTGTAAGCCTTGAGTGTTGTTAACTCAAGTAACCTAATAAATAAGAAAATATGATTGAACGGTATATGTAGTGTTATCCAAAGTGTATAATTTAAATCCAGTCACCAGAACTTATGTTCTGGCCCCCTCCTCATAACATACTCACAGGTTAGATTTGTGACAGAGACATGATAGCCTTGGATACTGGTTAGGCAGTATTATTAATACGGTAAAGCTATATTTTGACTGTATTATATTTTATCCGTTCCGCTGTGAGATATTTTCTGAGCTCTGACATGTTTTATGTCTTTGTCTTTTCTAAAGGATACCAGAGCAAACCAATCCGAGTTTTGATAGATTGGAATTTTGAAAAAAAAAACGGTCTGTTGGAATTCGTGTTGTTACATCTGGTATCAGAGCTTAGGTTTAGGATTCCTATATAAATAGTGAGTGAGCGTATTTGTATTTTTAAAAATATACATATATTATATATATACCTAGATCCATAGAGAAACCTACTAAATGGAAAGAGTATGATATGGTAAGAAATAGGATGTTTGTTTTGTACACTATAGAAAGGAATATGGAAATCTGAGACCCTTAGTAATTTGGGTGGAAAATGTACAATGTATTTTGTATGGAATGAAGGTGAATCCCATATGAGTAGTATTTTGGGTTAGTAGGCTTGTAAAACTTATAGATTGGAAAAGGTTAAAAAGAGAAAAATGGATTAGGAATATATATATATATATATATATATATATATATATATATATAGTTGAGAGAATTGACCTTGGGGAGTGTCTAGGAAAGCCTAGAAAAATTGGAAACCCGCTTTGAGTCTAACCCCATTGTTAACTTTTAAGAACTTGAAATTGTAAAAGTTTAGGGAAAATGGTTTGTGATGTTTTCAAGTTTTAATCTTAAAATTTATAGTTTTAAATATGTAAAGTATACATATTGAGTTTTAAAGTAAAATTCTCTCAGTAAAAGGTGCATATTATAGAGCAAGTATAGCTCACTAGTTTTCATGTTATATTTCATATTTTTTTTAATAAAGTAAGTTTTGAAGTCTCTTTTCTTATGACAATCCTTATTGGATAAATTATTTTGACAAGATAATTTTATTGGGTGGACAAAATAAGTGTAGAAATTAAGAATAGAGTGGATGTTTGCACCTTGTGGTAAGAGACTGAGCTGACCTTATATGTAAAAACAAGTTATAAACCTGATTGAGAAATAGTTGTCCTTACTCCAGTTTTTCTGATTTGGAAAAAAATGATTTACATTTTTTTATAACATGTTTTATGGTTTGGCAAAAGTAAGTCTTCGTGAGGAAACTAAGGTTTTTGGCATTTTTAAAATTTTGGAAGAAAGTTTAAATGAAAAGGCCAAACCATATTTTAAAGAATGGAGTAGGTGAGGATTAGTGCCTAGGGAAGACGGGAAAAGTATTGAGGCTATAAAGTAAATGGCGAGAATTATCTTGGAATAAGGGTAAGTTCATGTAGAATGTGTAAGCATTGAAAAGCCTAGGGTGTTGCTTGAAATAATTATTGGTACACAGCAAGGACTAGTGGTGACTACTCTATAGTAAAAATGGGCAAGTAAGTGTTTAGATCCTGTTAGGGGTAAAACCCAATACTGCATTTCTATTGGGATCATTTCGTTATTTTGTTCTTGTTGGGTAGTTAGTGTAACACCTAAACCTGTCGTGGATCCCATAGTTTGGACTTTTCTGAAGGGGGCATAGTCCCGAGATTCTTGGCCCTTAGTAGTAGCTGTGTAGGGTGTTTGTTCCCCTATTTTAGTTGAAAGACTAGAGGCTTATTTAAATTTAAACTAAGATCAGATGATTAAATAAGCTAAGGAAAGAGAAATGTTACAACTGAAAAGGAAACAGAAAATTCGGTAAAGCAACAAAAATGGAAAATTATGAGAAAAGATGGATAAAGATAAAAATTTCCAAGATAAGATGAAAAAGAAAACCAGTAACAAAAGAAAATTTTCTTATGATGGCTGCGCTTGGATAGGAAAATAAGAGAATCTTTATAAATAGTTACATAAAATCCAAGTACGGTTAGAAAAAGGTTGAAAAAGAAAAAACGGAAGATGCGAAGTTTTCTGTTTTCCACCTTTTTGTAACAAAAGAAATCGAATTTAGAAAATTAAATTTTTCTGAAATTCGAAAATTAAAGTTGGTTGGTAGGATTATGGATGCAATAATTGGATGAACTACGCTCCTACTCAGTGAGGGTATGGCAAAATTTGGATGAAAAAGCATTTTTGGTTTTCAAAATATTGCATTCATATAGGACTGCCAGTTTATTTAAGATGTGAGCATCATATTTTAAAAGGATTTTTGAAAATTTACATATGCATAGGAGGTACCTCTTAGGCATACATGTATTATTATGTTGTATTTCACTTTGCACAACTGCATGATGTTTGCAAAATGTGATGCACACATGATGGATGTATATTATGCGAGGGGTTAACTGATTTTACCCTTATCAAATTTTGGGGACGAATTTCCTAAGGGTGGGAGAATGTAACACCCCGCATTTTTTAACTTAAGATAATAAAATAGGAATAACTTAATTAAATATTCGGAATTAAGTAAAACGAATTGTACCATTGCGTTCTTCTTGGAATTCTGGTTCAGATAGACTCCGAGTTTGCGTAAAACGGAATCGTATGAAAAAGTTATAGCCTGCAAAAGTTGTCAGAGAAAACAGGAAACAACTAAGATCAATTATCGGCCTCCGGACCCACGGGGATCGACCCCTTCAAAGGGGGGTCGACCCACATGAAGGTTGGTCGACCCACATGAAGCAGGGTCGACCCCCTATGACAAATTTTGGTAGATTAGGTTTTTTGAGAATTGGACGTTTTTGATGTTTTTTGGTCAAATCTGAGGGTCCTCGTTAACTATAAATAAGACCTTAGACCAAACCCTAAAACTCATAATTCTGAGGCTACGCTGAAGCTCTTTCATTACTCTCTCTCTCTCCTCAAATCTATTCAGAAAATTTAGATTTTTAAATTCAAGATATGGAAGAGATAATTGACGCTAATTAAAGATTATTAAAAATCATGAAAAGAAAGGTAAATTTCTAGATCTAATCTATTCAAATTCTTCCTATTTCTTTCCCTTCTCTTTTAATGAAAATAATCAATCCACGGTTATAAGGTTTCAAATCAAATTAAAGGGGGAAAAAACCATGGATGCTAAAACTGTATCAGATCTAGAACAGGGGAAAAGCATAAAAGGTGAGTGGATTTAAGCTATACAGTTTAGATAAGAATATGTTATCATTTCCATTCCCCTGTATGTATAATTGAAATGCAATATGTTGAAAAATGTAACATATGTTAATAATGCCTAAAGTGATGAGTACGAAGTAGTAATAATTAATATGCTAAATATTAATTTGTTGGTATATGAACTTATCAAATCTTGTATAGTAATTAGTGTTACTTTAATTTCATGTCAATTTGTGTAAATTATGTACCCAGGCCATTAAATGTAAGAACTAAGAAAGGTACATATTGGTTTATGTGATTTAAACAATTATTTGCTTAATTGATTACATGTTAGGAAGGAATTGATTATATGTGAAGAATTATAATAGGCATGATACAGTTACATGTGAATTATAAATTTTAATGCATAATTGGAAGAAATAAACATGCCTAGATCGCATAAAAGGTTTACGATATATAAGAAATTTAACTGCTCTTAGACACGAGGTTAGATTTCACTTGTGATAGAAGTCTGCCTGGAACCGCCCGTCATATCCAACATTCACAAGTGGTAAATCTAATGTGAGGGGTCTAAGTGCAAAAATTAAAAACATGTAATGGTGCTAAGACACGAGGTTATGTCAATTTGTGGTAGAAGTCTGCCCGGACCCGCCCGGCATATCCAGCGTCCACGAGAGTAGGCTTAATGTGAGAGGTCTTGTGCTTATATATATATATATATATATTTGTGTGTGTGTGTGTGTGTGTGTGTGTGTGCATGTGTACATAACAAGACATGAATAAATGGCAATAATGGTAATTAAATGTCTAACTCAGAAACTAAGAAAGGAAGCAATGTAATGAACTGAGTTAGTGTGATGCGAAGGAAAAGTGATGTATTTCCCTAAATGACCTATTTCTTGGAACGTTGTTGCAAGTAGTAAATAAAGTAAGAAAAGTAAAGAAATTACATGCTACCACATATTTAGATGGGAATACGTTATGAAAATAAATCACTGATTCCTTCCATCAAACTGATAAGGTGCATGAAGTATTTTCCTTAAATATAATAAGGAATACATATATTACAGCGAATGAAGAATAATGGTTTACAACAGTAAATTGTAATAAAGGGGAATGACAATCACCTATTATAAATAAATCACATTAATGAAAATGTTGTATAATAGGTAGACTTGTCAAAGGGACAAAGTAAAGATTATAACTTAGGTTATAATAAACTATTAAGGAAATGGGATAACTAGTGAAACGAGAGAAGGGACACTTAATTGTAAATTAAGCAGTAAACGGGGAAAACCAGAAGCCGGTTGAGAAAAGGGGGAAAATATATGAAATATAAGAAGTACTTAATTATAAATTAAGTAATCAGTAAACTTGGAAGTTTGAAACCGGTTGATAAGGAAAACACTTTTAGGCTTGTCCTAGGGTCAAGAGGAAATTATAACATTGGTTATAATAAATGGGTAGAGAAACTTATTAATGGGCCTTAGTTAATAGAACTAAGTTAATAAGTAAACAACGATAAGCTGTATTGACAATGTAAAATAGAATTATGATTAAATGAGAAAGAACGAGGAAAACTTATGAAATAAGTTATGTTTAATCATAATTGACATGTTAAATAAGAAAACATGTAGATTAAGGTATACTTAATTACATATTAAGTAAAACATGTTATTGTAGTGATGAAATCAAACAAGAAAATAAAAGGGATTGTGGATTACAGACCTTGGACCACAACCTTGAGAATAACATGTTGTGGGCTTATTAATAAACTTAAATAGGTTAAGTTATCTTACTGAGATTAATAAGCAAGAGGAACTGCGTAACTTGATTAAGAATTCAATATGATTGGGAATAACCAAGTTAAATGGAAACCTGGTGAGGTAAGGCAAGCGAGTAAAAGAATGTTTAGACATAGGGTCTAACAACATATGAAAGTGAGGCGCTTGGACCAGTCCGCACGTTTGAGGGTGAATAACCCAACGGGGTAGATCATCAAGGTGTTATACGGCACGAGGGGAGCACACATTCATCTGATTGTTTTGATGGCTCCAAAGGACTAGAAGGGGAAGCACGCAGCTTCCTGAGGTGCGTAAGGTGCTCCTAGTAGTCCACTGTGCAGTGGCAGATGTTTAAGGTTGTGCTCGCAGAGGTTGGGTCTGCACGTAACTACTACGTGGGTGGGTCTTGACCGTAGAAGTAGCTATGTAGTCAGAATGCTGTGACGCGGTGACACCAGGGTGATTCAACGGTTGCCTCAACAGGGAGGTGAAGGGTCACGACCAATAAGGATAATAGATCGTCGGTTGCCCGTTATTGGTAGCCAGTGGGATGCGAAAAGATTAGAGCTAAAACCAATAGACTATTCACCTTCCACTATCGGGGTACGATGATTGAGGGAAGGCACCAAATGGATGTTTAAATTGTTTTTCTTAGGGCAGTCGTTTAGCTCTTGTGGTCTTTACTAGTTAAGAGAGGGGCCAAGGTGGGGCCATGGCCACCGTGAAAATAGACCCTAGGTATATTTGTATATAGAGGCTCTTAAAGACGGGCCTGTACAAATATGGAAAATCTCCGGATCGAGTTCCGTGTTTCTTGTGTCCCCCTGCCACGGAACTCGGTGCACATTAGAGGATGAGCCGTTAAGGCATCGAGCAACAATTGATGATACATATATGGGACAGTCTAGATACATGCATGTCGGCTCTGGGTGGTGTATCATAGACTTGAGGGCATTACTCTAGTATGAAATCTGATTCGGTTGAAGGTTGCAGTCCATACACTTACGTTGCATAGTAATGATAGATATATGTGTAACATAATAGTGTTATATAGAGATTCGTATGTCACTATGGCGTAGGATGAAGGACTGCGTATATTTCGATGGTGTTACGATGGAGACCGTGCGCGTGGGGTAACATGGGGGTGTACCTTAATATTGGAGGTAGCTACATATGTAAAACCCCGTAATTTTATAACATTAAAATTGACAAATTAAAGAATACTTAATTCTTATAAGAAGAATTAAGGGAAACGGGTTGCGTCATTGCGTTCATCTTGGAATTCTGCTTGAGATAGAGTCCGAGTTTGCGCAAAACGGATACAGTATGAAGAAGTAATGGAGGTTAGAAGATTTTAGTTTAAACCAGAATTAAAATAATAATTAAAATAAAATTCGGAATTCAAATCAGCAAGAAGCGGGATGGGCGGGAATTATCCCGCTCTAGGGTGTCGACCCCCTCGGGGAGTCGACATAGGTGTCGACCCCCCTGTAGGGGTCGACCCCATCGGCCAGATCCGGGCAGTGACGAATTTTGGAGAATTAGGGCTTATGTGGCGTTCTCTGATTTGCTGGCTAATGTGTTTTTCTGATTTGGATGGTTTAGATGGATCCTAACCTAATCTAAAGGCCTAATTCACCTAATACGACTATATTAACACACCTAGACCTAACCCTAATTTCATTAAACAAATCCATTGCGCCTCCATGCTGCCACAACCTAACCTAGTCTCTCTTCTACACTAAAGCAAATCAGAATGGAGTATTCATATTGGAAGATAAGAATTAAATTCTACAACAACGGTTTAGCTAATCAAATCCGGAATACAGAATTCAGATCTATTTTCTCTTCTACCACTGTGAGTCCACATTACTTTCACTTATAATTAATTAAAAGTAATTGTGATAAGTTTGTGAATTGGACTATATGAATATGTCTGTAAGATGAATCATATCATGTTTAGTGAATTCTTATCTTTTAGATTCATACCTAAAGTTCATGTTCCATATGCTTATTGGATCTATCTTATTGTTCTATGCCAGTTTATGTTCCAAATGCTAAATGGATCTATCTTATTGTTCTATGCCAGTTTATGTTCAAAATGCTAATTAGATCTATCTTACTGCCCTATGTCAGTTTATGTTACATATGCTAATTAGATCTATTTTGTTGCTCTATGCCAGTTCATATACCTAATTAGATCTATTTTATTGTTCTATGCCAGTTCATACTTCTTATGCTTATTTTTATGCCAGTTTTGATGTTATGGTTCTCTTCCCCTTTTCTCTTCTTTTCGTCTTTATGAGTTTAGGCTAACTACGAGCCTAACATATTATTATATATACGAATGACGTGGGAACGTTATGGGAAAAGTTTGGGGAAATTATTGAATAATATGTAGTTGGAAAAAAAAAGTTGAAATCATGTAATTGATTTGGGCATGAATTGGTACAATTTGTTTACATGAGATTATGGACATAAATTTGGATTGAAATGATGAACATAATTTAGATTGGAAATTATGGGTATATATTATAATCCAAGACATAAAATTGGGGACATGAATTGAGAAAGTGATAATGAGCGCCTAAGACATGAGGTTAGATTCGAATTGCAGTTTAAGACTACCCAGAACCGCCTGGCACATCCAGCAATCGCAATTTTGTAATCTAATGTGAGAGGTCAAAGGCAGAAACTAGATACGTAATAATGCAAAGACACGAGGTTAGATTTGGATTGCGGTATAAGACTGCCCGGAACTGCCCGGCATATCCAGCAACCACAAGATGACAATCTAATGTGGGAGGTCTTGCAAGATTACAGTTATAATGAATTAGTTAACACTTAACCAAGATAAGACATGTAGTAAGACATGGGGGTTAAGTGGGTGACATGGGTGACATGTGAAATATAATTTGAATCACTTAATCATGGTGAAACATGTAAGAAGACATGGGAATAAAAAGGGGTTAATTGGGAATTCCTAGTGGGGACTAAGCTTAGGAGGGAAGCTTGTGTCAAGTGTGTGGACCCTTTTCAACCAGTAACCCATTCTGTATCTACGTGAGCTCGAACTAGGTCGAGGAAGGGACACGCTTACTTGGTTTGATTGTAAGAGGTCAATAAAGAGTTAGCGGTGGCAACGCAAGTCCAACGGAGTCATGTGGGTGCGTGGGTCCGGGCTGATAGGTAAGACGTTGTTGCATCGTGTAGGTATAAGTCGTGCATTTTTAGTTAGTATCGGGTTGCCACTTTAGGGAGTGATACACCCTACTGTGGGACCAGCATGGGTATTTACGAGTTAGGGAGCCGATTGAATGGGGAGGGTAGTGGGTACAACTAGTGGAGATAGGAGCAGGCGGCACCTACGACAGCAGCTAGGAGTACACAGAACTACCATTATTGTTATTATTAGTAAGAGGGATCAACTTTCAGTATGGGACTAGTAATGGTGCGGTGTAATTAGCATTGGTGCGGTGTAGGAATTATCTTATAGTGATTAGAAGTGCAATCAATGTTATATCCTGTTCATCTTGTTCACCTTGTCATACTTGCTTATGTTACAGTCATTTCTTATATCCAATTTATGTCCTTATCCTGTTACTTTACTAATTATATAGTTAAAGTCACTGGACTCACCAGACTTTATGTCTGGCCTGTTTTGTTTCGCCTCTTTTCTTTCCTTCCCCCCCCCCCCCCCAAGGTGCTTAGGGTGGGACTAGTGGAGCTTGACTTGGATTTCTTCCTTCTTGAATTACTTGGAAGTGTTGAGAGTAATGCTCAGCTTTATCTCTTTTCCATTATGGCTATTAGGAGTGGAATTATGATTTTACTTTTACGTACTTTGATAATAAGTTCGTTCAAGATGGATATTTATGTACTTGACTCTAGTATGTGGTTTTGATGTTGTAACCGACATGTTTAGCTTTTCCCCTGCAATGAATCAATTTTGAATTTTCTTAAGTGACATTTTATATATCTATCTTGTGATATTATTTTCTATACTCTTATAATACTCCATGAATGTTAATGCATTCTCTTAGTGAGTGACATTAATGGACGTGGAGTGTTACACGTGGTATCAGAACTGAAGGTTACCTGATTAGATAAAAGTTTTTGAAAACTATTTTCAAAGAGGTTTTAAAAGGAAGTATTTTCAGAAGGAAAGTTTATTTTGAAAAGCATAATCCCCAAAAGGAATATATCTATCTCTCGATTCTCTATTTTGATTCTCTTTTTCTTTCGTTTCAGCATGTCTAGGGATCTTAATCTTCCAGAGGGTGTACAGATACAGGGATGGTTCCAAAGGTATCTGGAAGCTCAAGCTACCGCCACAGGCCCAGCAGACGTTCCTCCTCCCCAAGCTATAGTCTCTCCTCCCCCTCCTCCTCGTGTAGACGCTTTTTTGAAGATATGCAAAGACATCTGTGCGATGGGCGGAAAACCGTTTCATGTGACGTAGAGGTTTGTCGAGGCTAGAAATTGGCTCAAGGAAGTGGAGGACTTGTTTGGTATCTTTGAGATAGACGATGGAGGGAAGGTTCAGCTAGTTGCTTGGTTGATAAAGGACGAAGCTTCCTTTTGGTGGGAAGTAACTAATGGGGGACGTCCAATGGAGATGTGGGTGGATTTTAGACGAAGGTTCAAGTTGAAATTTCTTTCATAAGCAGAGGAGAGTTTATACATGGAGAGGTTCTTGGCTTTGAAACAAGGGAGTTTGTCTGTGAAGGAGTACGTTGACAAGTTTAACTAGTTAGCAAGATTTGTTATGGAATTAGTTAACACACCACATAACAAGGCCTTGAGATTTGCTAAGGGTCTGAGTGAACCATTACACGGGTTATTTATGTCCCACCTTCCTATGGGGGCTACTTTCGAGAAACTTGTTGACATGGCGTTGATGCATGAAGAGGATAAAGGTGCTAATGTAGATAAGGCACAGAATAAGAAAGGGATCCAAAGAAGGCACAACAAAAACAAAAGAAAGGTGGTAAGGATAACAAGGGAAAATGGGAGAAAAGGTGTTTTAATTGTGGAACACCGGGCCACTTGAGCAAGGACTGTAGGAAGAAGAAGAAGACGAGTTTCTTCCAATGTGGTGAGGCAGAACATATGATTATAGACTGCCCAAGGAGGCCAAGACAAGGGAAAGGACAGTGGATAGGATCTACTTCTGAAGGGCAGGTTCATGCTCTCATGGACCTACGCAAGAGAGAGGTAGAAACATTTCTATTGAAAGTTTGATTTTCCTTTTTGATCATCCTGTTTGAACTTTGTTTGATTCTGGCGCTTAACATTCGTTTATACCTGCTTCATTAGTTGAAACACTGAACCTAAATACTAGTCTAGTTATGGATCCCATTGTAGTCTCAAAACCTATTGGGGGTATGGCTCATCTTTCTATGTTATGTCGGGATTTGAGAATATATATGTATGCCGTTGAGTTCAAATGCAATGCTTATGTGCTTGGCTTCACGGGCTATGGGTTGATTCTAAGAATGGATTGGCTAACCAGGTATGGTCCCATTCTCGATTGTGAAAAGAGGGTAGTTAGACTATTGACTAATTTGGGTAATCCTCTCGAATCTCATGTGCCCCTAAGGGTTCTGTTATGCTTAGCTAACTAGAATCTCTTGACACATCTATTGATGATTGCAATCTGTTCGAGTAGTCCGTGAGTATGCATATGTCTTTGAGGAGGTTAGGAGCTTACCTCCAAAACATGAGATAAATTTCCATATATACTTGGTGGGAAATGCAATGCCAGTTGCATTGCATGTGTGCCACATGGCTCCAAGAGAAAGGAGGTAGCTTAGTAAACAAGTGAAAGAGTTGCTTGAGAAAGGATTCATAAGAAGAAGTATCTCGGAGTGGGGTGCTCCCGTTGTTTTTGCTAAGAAAGCTGATGGTTCACTTCGACTGTGTGTGGACTATAGGGAGCTAAATAAACTCATGAAGAAAAATAGATACCCATTGCCGAGGATGGATGATTTGTTCGATCAGTTGGTTGGTGCTTCCATTTTCTCGTAGTTGGACTTAGCTACAGGATTTCATCACTTGAGAGTAGCTGAGGATAGTATAGATAAGACTGCTTTTAGGATTCCCGATGGTTTCTTCGAGTGGCTCGTCATGCCTTTTGGTTTGATGAATGCGCCCGCATATTTCGTAGACTTGATGAGTAGGGTGTTTAGGGAGTTTCTAAACAAGTTTGTGGTGGTCTTCGTGGATGATATTTTGATATTTTCTAGAAGCGAGGAAGAGCATGCCCTACATCTTAGGAAAGGATTATAGACCCTTCGAGCACACTAACTCAAAGCTAAGTTCTCCAAATGTCATTTTTGGAGGAAAGAAGTGAGGTTCTTAGGGCACGTGGTCTCTAAGGAAGGGATAGTTGTGGATCCCGCGAAGGTAGTGGCAATCCAAGATTGGAAGATTCCTAAGAATGCAACAAAAGTAATAAGTTTTCTTGGTTTAGCGGGCTATTGCAGAAAGTTCATCAAGGACTTTGGTAAGATATCTGCCCCACTTACACGGTTGACGAAAAAGAATTTGACCTTTTCTTGGGATGTTGACTGTGACGATGCTTTCCAACGTTTGATGAGTGCATTGATAACAGCTCTAGTCTTAGTTTTGCCGGATGAGAGTAAGCCATTCACAGTGTATACCGATGCTTGCGGGACAGGGCTTGGTGCAGTTTTGATGCAAGATGGAAGGGTAATATGCTATGGTGGAAGACAGTTGAAGGTCCATCAGAAGAATTACCCTACCCACGACTTGGAGTTAGCGGCCATAGTTTTTGCGCTTAAGTCTTGGCGTCACTATTTGCTTGGAGAGAGGTTTGAGGTGTATACAGACCATAAGTCGCTTAAATACTTGTTCTCTAAAAAAGATCTAAACTTAAGGCAACAGAGGTGGTTGGAGTTGTTAGCATCCAACGATTTTGAGATTGCATATACCCCTAGTAAGGGTAATGTTGTAGCAGACGCCTTGAGTAGAAAGAAATTGACTTTGAGTCCTTTGTTTGTCGACTGACAGAGCTTAGAGTATATCTCTGCCTTTGACTTTAGACCCTCTATTGATTATGTACCCGGTTTGTTGGCATCGTTAGAGGTGCGACCTATGCTTTTAGGACATATAGGTGTGGCACAGCGAGATGACCCACAGTTGATGAAGATACTAGACAAGCTCATAAAAGGGGAGTCTTCGAGCCAAATTAGTAGGTATACTATAAATGAGAAAGGTTGGTTGCATAGGGATAGGAGACTTTGCGTATCTCGAGACGAGAGTTTGAGAAAAACAATCCTTTAAGAAGCACATCGTTCTAAGATGACCATACATCCCAATGGAGACAAGATGTAAGGGACATGAAGGGAGTTTTCTTTTAGGACGGAATGAAGAAGGATGTGGCTGAGTCCGTTTCTAGATGCTTAAGTTAAGGCTGAGCATAAGAAGCCTGGCAGGTTGATCCACCCTTTAGAGGTTCCACAGTGGAAATGGGAAAGTGCTTCCATGGATTTCGTCGATGGGTTGTCAAGGTCAAGGAAGGATAATATGGCGATTTGGGTACTAGCGGATAGACCTACTAAGAGCACCCATTTCATTCCCGTTAAGAGTAAAAGAGCAACGTCATGGTTAGCATATGTTGATCTCCGAGAGATAGTTTGTCTACACGGCATATCTTCTAGTATTGTGAGCGATTGAGATCCCATTTACACTAGTGAGTTTTGGAAGAGCTTGCAAGAGGCGGTAGGAATGAAACTATGTTTGAGTACCGCTTATCACTCTTAGACAGAAGGCCAAACCGAAAGAGTGAATCGAATTCTAGAAGATCTTTTGAGGTTATGCATCTTGGACTTTGGAGGGACATGGGAGGAACATCTTCCATTAGTAGAGTTCGCCTACAACAACAACTATCAGGCTAGTATTGGCATGGAACCTTTTGAAGCTCTATATGGATGACCTTGCCGATCACCGACTTGTTGGTGGGAATCTACGGATAAGATTTTGCTCGGGCCCGAGATGATTAGGGAAACTTCGGAGAAGATAGACTTGATTCGAAGACGCATGAATACGGCACAAGACCGGCAAAAGTCATATGCTGATAAGAGAAGGATCGATCTTGAGTTCGATGTTGGAGACATGGTCTTTATTAAAGTATCACCGTTGAGGAATGTAGTTCGCTTTGGAGCTGTAGGGAAATTGGCACCAAGATTCTTAGGGCCATTCCCCATACAGAGCGAATTGGGCAGATGGCCTACAGAGTGAAGTTGCCCGAAAAGCTTAGTGGTGTGCATGATGTGTTTCATGTGTCGCATTTGAGAAAGTGATTACACGATACCGCAGAAGTAGTAGAGCCGAGCATGCTTAGAGAAGTGGAAGTAGAGAGAGATGCCACGATTAGACGAGCTCTTACATGCGTACTTGGATCGGAGGTCAAGAAGTTATGCAACCGAGAGGTCAAAGTGGTTAAAGTACAATGGGGAGATGATCAAGGAGACGCGACTTAGGAAACGGAAGATAAGATACGTGCATCGTACCCTTCCATTTTTTAGAGTATGTTCTTAACTTCTCCTTTTTTGTTGCCGCTTTGTTTATACTTGTTCTATCGTTTAGTGTATCCTCTCGATTATATCTTCGATCTTTAGGTAGAAAATCTTATGGTTGTAAACATGTGTTTGAAACATGTTATGTTTAGTGGATGCAAGTGGTTGCTAGTGGTTGCTCGTGGATGCATTTACACACACTTTCGGCATTAAGATCGATTCAGTCACTTTCATATTGCATATTGTGTATATTTGTTTATTGATTGAAATTTGATGTGTTATCATGTGGACGTTGCATTTGAGTGAATGATTGTCCACTCATATAGAAGTTATAAAGTGCATTAGGAATAATTGCATATATAATGGACGCATGGCACTGACATAATTCGCATTAAGGAGGTCAATTAAATCAGTAGACCGTCTGATCTTTGCATTAGATAAGGAACATATATGCACACTTTTGCATATGTTCATATAGCATTAGAAATCTTTTAAGGACAATGGATGCTGGAGGATGATGGATGAGTAGATGGATGATTGGATGGTAGGATACATTCTTCTTAACTTGGAGATTTCGGGGACGAAATCCTTTAAGGAGGGGAGAATGTAACACCCCATAATTTTATAATACTAAAATTGACAAACTAAAGAATACTTAATTCATATAAGAAGAATCAAGGGAAACAGGTTGCGCCATTGCGTTCGCCTTGGAATTCTTCTTGAGATAGAGTCCGAGTTTGCGTAAAACAGATACAGTATGAAGAAATTATGGAGCTTAGAAGATTTCAGTTTAAACCAGAATTAAAATAATAATAAAATCAAATTCGAAATTTTAATCAGCAAGAAGCGGGATGGGCGGGAATTATCCCGCTCTAGGGTATAGACCACCCTCCCCAGGGGAGTCGACATAGGTGTCGACCCCCCTATAGGGGTGTTGACATAGGTGTCGACCCCCCTGTAGGGGTCGACCCCATCGGTCAGATCTGGGCAGTGACGAATTTTGGAGAATTAGGGCTTATATGGCATTCTCTGATTTGCTGGGTGATGTGTTTTTCTGGTTTGGATGGTTTAGATGGATCCTAACCTAATCTAAAGGCCCCAATTCACCTAATACACCTATATAAACACACCTAGACCTAACCCTAATTTCATTAAACAAATCCATGACGCCTCCAAGCTGCCACAACCTAAACTAGTCTTTCTTCTACACTAAAGCAAATCGGAATGGAGTATTCATATTGGAAGATAAGAATCAAATTCTACAACAACGGTTTAGCTAATCAAATTCAGAATACAGAATTCAGATCTATTTTCTCTTCTACCACTGTGAGTCCACGTTACTTTCACTTATAAGTAATTAAAAGTAATTGTGAGAAGTTTGTGAATTGGACTATATGAACATGCATGTAATATGAATCATATCATGTTTGGTGAATTCTTACCTTTTAGATTCATACCTAAATTTCATGTTCCATATGCTTATTGGATCTATCTTATTGTTCTATGCCAGTTTATGTTTCAAATACTAAATTGTTCTGTCTTATTGTTCTATGCCAGTTTATGTTCCAAAAGCTAACTAGATCTATCTTATTGTCCTATATTAGTTTATGTTCCATATGCTAATTAGATCTATTTTGTTGCTCTATGCCAGTTCATATACCTAATTAGATCTATTTTATTGTTCTATGCCAATTCATACTACTTATGCTTATTTTTATGCCAGTTTTGATGTTATGTTTCTCTTCCCCTCTTCTCTTCTTTTCCTTTTTATGAGATTAGGCTAACTGCGAGCCTAACATATTATTATACATACGAATGACGTGGTAACGTTGTGGGAAAAGTTTGGGGAAATTACTGAATAATATGTAGTTGGGCATAAAAAAACTTGAAATCATGTAATTGATTTGGGCATGAATTGGTACAATTTGTTTACATGAGATTATGGAAATAAATTTGGATTAAAATGATGAACATTATTTAGATTGGAAATTATGGGTATATATTATAATCCAAGACTTGAAATTGGGGACATGAATTGAGAAAGTTATAATGAGCACCTAAGACACGAGGTTAGATTCAAATTGCGGTATAAGACTGCGCGGAACCGCCCAGCACATCCAGCAACCGCAATTTTGTAATCTAATGTGAGAGGTCAAAGGCAGAAACTAGATATGTAATAATGCAAAGACATGAGGTTAGATTCGGATTGCGGTATAAGACTGCCCGGAACTACCCGACATATCTAGCAACCGCAAGATGGCAATCTAATGTGGGAGGTCTTGCAAGATTACGGTTATAATGAATTTATAAACACTTAACCAAGATAAGACATGTGGTAAGACATGGGAGTTAAGTAGGTGACATGGGCGACATGTGAAATATAATTTAAAGCACTTAACGATGGTGAAACATGTAAGAAGACATGGGGAATAAAAAGGGGTTAAGTGGGAATTCCTAGTAGGGACCAAGCTTCGGAGGGAAGCTTGTGTCAAGTGTGTGGACCCTTTTCAACCAGCAACTCATTTTGTATATAAGTGAGCTTGAACTAGGTCGAGGACGGGACACGCTTACTAGGTTTGATTGTAAGAGGTCAATAAAGAGTTAGCGATGGCAACGCAAGTCCAACGGAGACATGTGCGTGCATGGGTCCAGGCTGGTAGGTAAAGACATTGTTGCATCGTGTTGGTATAAGCCGTGCATTTTTAGTACTATCGGTTTTCCACTTTAGGGAGTGATACACCCTACTGTGGGACCAACACTGGTATCTACGAGTTAGGGAGCCGATCGAATGGGGAGGGTAGTGGGTACATCTAATGAAGATAGGAGCAGGCGGCACCTATGACAGCAGCTAGGAATACACGAAACTACCATTATTATTATTATTAAGAGGAATCAACTTTCAGTATGGGACTAGTAATGGTGCGGTGTAATTAGCATTGGTGTGGTGTAGGAATTATCTTATAGTGATTAGAAGTGCACTCAACGTTATATCCTGTTCACCTTGTCATACTTGCTTATGTTACAGTCATTTCTTATATCCAGGTTATGTTTGTATCCTGTTACTTTACTAATTATGTAGTTAAAGTCACTGGACTCACCAGACTTTATGTCTGACCTGTTTTATTTCGCCTCTTTTCTTTCCTTCCCCCCCCCCCCCATGTGCTCAGGGTTTGACTAGTGGAGCTTGACTTGGATTTCTTTCTTCTTGAAGTAATTGGAAGTGTTGAGAGTAATGCTCAGCTTTATCTCTTTTCCATTATGGCTATTTGGAGTGGGATTATGATTTTACTTTTACGTACTCTGATAATAAGTTCGTTCAAGATGGATATTTATGTACTTGACTCTAGTATGTGGTTTTGATGTTGTAACCAAATATGTTTTGCTTTTCTGCTGCAATGAATCAATTTGGAATTTTCTTAAGTACCATTTTATATATCTGTCTTGTGATATTCTGTTCTGTACTCTTATAATACTCCATGAAAGTTAATGCATTCCCTAAGTGAGTGACATTAATGGACGTGGGGTGTTACAATATATATACTGTATTAGGTTAATGTACTGGGAAGTAAATGGGTACGATGTGTGTGTAAGCCTTGGGTGCTATTAACCCAAGTAATCTAATAAATAAGAAAATATGACTAAAAGGTATATGAAGTGTTATCTGAAGTGTATAATTTAAATCCAGTCACCAGATCTTGTGTTCTGACCACCTCCTCATAACATACTCGGAGGTTAGATTTGTGGCAGAGACATGATAGCCTTGGATATTGGTTAGGCAGTATTATTAATACGGTAATGCTATTTTTTGACTATATTATATTTTGTCCATTCTGCTGTGAGATATTTTCTGAGCTCTGATATGTTTTATTGTAACAACCCGAAAATCTGGGCTAGTTAAAATTTTTATTTTGGCAATTTTAGCGAATTTTGAACATTTAAAATGAATTATTTTAAATAATATCGACGAGAAATTTATTTTGAATAGAATTCGAACGTATATATTATATACGTCGTCGTTAGAATATAAATATTTATTTTAAATTATAAATAGAATTGAAAATGGCGCGGTAGTTCGATAATTCGATTTCAAACTTCAAATGAATGTACCGGGTGCAAAACAATCCGGATTTTAGTGAAACCAAAAATAATAGGATCTATTTGAGAATATCTTTCCAACGAATCCAAAAAATTGAGATTTCATAGCGGGAATCAAAAGATATGTCCAGTTGAAAATTCTGAATAGTCGCTATGGAATTCAGGCCCTTAAAAATGTGAATTTTGCAAACGACCTCGGATTTCGACGAAACAATTTTGTTGGATCCGGGATGTCAAGTTATTGCTAGATTCCAAATTTCATAATTTTTCAAATCAATATGTGAGCGTGGCAAAAGAAAACGCGTTTGACCAGTTTCAGTTGATTTTAATCGACTGGAAATTGGCCATTTTTCAAACGGTCTCAGAATTCGACGAAACTAGTTTTGTTAGGACCGTATCGTCAATACGAAGCTAGAAAATATTTTTTTGGAATTTTTCTAGTTAGTATGTGACCCCGATAAATTGAAATGCGCGTTCAAATTCAATATATAGTGTTATATTTTGATTTTGACGAAAACTGATCGAAATGATCGAATCAGCCGACGATACATATCCCATTATGTTTGGAATGGGGGTAAAACGCTATGGACGACAGGCGGTGGGCCTCGTTTAGAGGTCGTATGAAAAAGTCAACTTTATGGAAATTAAATTAATAAAAAAATAAAATAAAATATAAACTTCCTCTCTTCCCCTTATCTCCTCTGCCCCCCCCCCCCTTTGATTTCGAACCCGATCTATTCAGAAAAGAAAAAAAAACGCCAGGACGATTTGAAGCCGTCGCCCCTCTAGCCGACCTCGCCATCGTCGGAGCGCCGCGTCCCGGGAGCTGCCGCCCCCTTCCTCGAACCCGCGCCCCCCTGCCTCGAACCCCCCCCCCCCCCAGCCTCGCCCCGACCACCCCCTTCCCCTTGCCTCGCGTCAGTGAAAACCCCTCCCCCCTTCCTTAATCAGTAAGTTTTATTTTGATTTGTTATTTATTTTATTTTTATTTCAGTTTTATTTTAGGTTATTTAACCAATAAAAAAAATCTGTTTTTATATATATAAATATATACGCGAAGAAAATATGATTTTTATATAGTATGAAGAATAAAAATATGATTTTATATAACATAGAGTAATAAAGATGTGATCTTTATAATAGTAGCAATGTAAAGATATGATTTTCATAGTATGGAAAGTATAAAAACACGATTTTTATATTATATAGATAGTAAAAATATCATCTTTATAGATATAGCGTAACAAAAATATTTATTTTTGAAAGGGCGAAATCTTTATATTTGAAAAGGCGAAATCTTTTTATAAAGAATAGCGTGATAAAAATATGATCTTTATTCTATGAACATCGATGTAAAAATAGAATTTTTGTCTATATAGTAACGAAGTAAAAATTCGATTTTTATATATTGAATAGCGAAGTAAAAATTCAATTTTTATATATTGAATAGCGAAGTAAAAATTCGATTTTTATATATTGAATAGCAAAGTAAAAATTCGATTTTTATAAATTGAATAGCGAAGTAAAAATTCGATTTTTATATATTGAATAGCGAAGTAAAAATGAGATTTTTATATATGTAGTGAATACGGGCAACGAAAGTGAGAAAAAGGCGAGAACGACGAAGATTTCTATAAATGAAGAGTCGTGATATTGGATTAGCTATTGGTGAGAACTTCTCACTTTAAATTTCTTTTTCTAGTTATATATATATATATATACATACTAGGATGCAGACGGTGCTTAGCAGCACCCGAAACCCGTCATCCACAGACCATGGATGGCTTGTTTGTTTGATTGATGTGTTGCGAAAATTGATTGTGATGTGGAATGATTGAATAATAAAATATTCTTGTGTTGAAAGGAAATAAAATATTTATATAGTTAAAAATATTTTATCGTTAAAAATATAATTTTTAACGTGAATGTGAATAAATAAATATTTATAAACAAATCGGCCGATTTGTTTATATACACTGATTTGACTAATATTGATTGGGATGATAAATTTTACACATCGCCCAACTGCACAAATATTATTCAGTGTTTGTTGATTTGAAACCCCACACGGGTGTTGGGATGATATTTGGGTACACTAATCCCAATTATTTAATTATATGTCGATCGTTTGGTCGACAGACTATGTAAGCATCGATTATTTATATTTGATGCTTATGCAGTTGTGTGGTGCACCTTGGATGATGGTTGATTGTTTATCATTGCTATTATATACATGTGTTGTATGGAATCCATATAATTAACATTATATGGTGATTGATTGGGCCTCATTCCAATCGGGAAAATAATGAATATTATAAAAGGAAATTCATGTGTTGAATATAAAAATAGTCATGTGTTGACGATGTGCTTGTGTTGAAACTATCTATGTGTTGAGTGAAATATTTTAATAATAAAATTTACATTTTTATCATATTTAAAATTAGAACTACTTCACGGTGGAGTCTGGTTGAAAATCAAACAATAGATACCACAATTTTATAAAATATTTTACATAACAAAAATAGCCGTGTGTTGACAGTACTCATGTGTTGAGATTAGTCGTGTGTTGAAAGAAATATAGATTCATGTGTTGAATGGGATAAATATTCATTTGTTGAATAGAATAACGAATTTATTGAAATATATAAAGCCGTTTTGATTAGAGTTGCGCTATTTTGACGTGAACGATATTTATGTCGATTTTATTCATTTTATAATGAATATTGAAAAGTAATTTCAAAATTTAATATACTGAAATGAAATTCAAATTAAATTAGATTAAAATTCAAATTGAAATTTTATTGAATCAATTTGAAATGAATTCGAATCGAATAGAAAGTGAATTTGAATTTGAATTGAATAGAAATGAATTCAAATTAAATTAAATTGAAATTGAATTAAAAGCGAATTGAAATCGTTTTGAATGAAATCTAAAATGAACTGAAATTGAATTGGAATCAATTTGAAATGAATTCGAATTGAAGTAAATAGAAGGTAAATTCAAATTGAATTGAAACGAATTAGAATTTGAATTGAAACGAATTAGAATTTGAATTGAATTGAAACGAATTAGACTTTGAATTGAATTGAAACGAATTTGAATTTGAATTGAATTAAAATGAATTTGAATTCGAATTAAATAAGATTGGAATGAATTCGAATCGAATTGAAAATCAAATCGATTTGAAATTGAAGATGAAGTTGAAATTGTTTTTGAAACGAATTTAGAACTATTTATTAAATTCATTTTTAAAAAAAAGGAAATCGACGAAATATATATATAATATATATATATATTATATATATATATATATATAATGGCCTGAATAGAACGCGCCGCGCCGCGGCAGTTCGTGAATTTCGACCATTGAATTCGAATTGACATTGCGGGAGATCCGACCGTCGGATTCTCCTAAAACCAGAACCGTTGGGTTCGTATCGAAAAGAGCTTTCCAATGAATATTAGAAATTTAAAATCTAACGGTTGAATTTGGAATTATGTCCAAATCAAATTTGGAAAAGGTCGCTGTAAGTGCAGATCGATGGCCGTTGATGGAAATCGACTGTACGGGCCTTGATAAAATTATTAAAAATATTAATAATTTGTGTAAAATCATAATATGTGAATTGGAAAGAACTGGGATGAAAAACTCCATATTTGAAAGGATAAAAATAGATTTTTATGGAAATGAACTGGTTTTGAACTATAATTAAAATCAATTTATTTTTGAAATAAATAAATTGAATTTGAAAGTGATTTTAAAAATAATAAATATTCCCAATACATGAATTGGACTGGAGTTGAATCGAAATTGTCTTTGGAATATTTCGATGTTGGATTTCGTGACTATACAGATATTGTTATGGGGATTTGAAAGATATATTTTATATCGTTACTTCCAATACGATATTTGTTGGTTTCAGAATTTAATATAGAATATAAGACGATATATTTTCTACTCAGGGCCTTGTATTTAATATCAAATGTGATTTGGGTTTATCGTGGATCGTGTTTTAGATGATATTGGTTCTTTAACCCAGTTAAAGGCAGGATGTTGATTTTTGAAAAGATAAAAACTAAGTAGAGTTTTAATGAATCTTTAATTAGATTAAAATGTGAATTGATAATTTAAATTATCAAATCTGAAAGGTGATCGAGAATGGAGTGCCACCAGTTTTGCTCCAAGGCGATAGTTAAATCTTTAATTAGATTTGAACGTGAAATGGTAATTAATTTTACCGATAACACCGTGGTGTTAGGAATGGAGTATCACCAGTTTTGCTCCATGGGATATATAGGTTGGGATTGGGAAATAAAATAAATAATTACTTCGGTGTGGTTCGCTAATCCTGACTAGTTTGAAATGATATCCAAAGGAAGATTAAAGAATAAATTTAGAAGAATTTATCTTGGATAAAATTAATGGGAACCTTTCCCTAAGAATGTGATTTTGTGAATAAAAGAATATTCTGAATTGGAATGAGGCGTTTGTTGTGTTTATGTAATATTTGTTTATCATATGCGTGGGTTATTCCGAAAGGCCGGGTTTATACCCATTCAGAATAACCAATTCTACGAGATGTCGAAGATGAAGACGGTGGTTGAAGACCGGAAGTCTTCACATCGTTTGGATGATTACTGATGATCTCGATTGGGCTGTACACCCAAGATGAGGGAAACAGTTGGTGATCGTCCAGACGTACTTGGAGATGGATGGATATGCGAGGAAAGTGCATCCGGTTTCGTTCAAACCCAGAACGAACTTGTAAATGGATTGTGTGTCTGACATTGGATTTTATTCTGTGTTGATTGATCTCTATTAAATATACATCTGTTTGGCGGTGGAGAATTTATTCTCTTGCTTAACGCCCTTCTCTGAGACGTACGAGCTCAGAGGTTGTATATCGATGGACATCAGTCGCATGGAGTGAATTGCCAGTGTGGCACACGTAAGTGGCAATTGATCAGGGCTTCTGTTGAAAAGTAAAGTCTTGTGGTTGATGATCAAAGCACGGCCTGTGTGGCGTAGCTTTGTGTATAACGTGAATTCGCGAGCCTCACACCTCGGTATGAGTCAAAAACGGGATAGTGACTGCAGGGAGAGCACGACGTTTCTTTCTTGCTAAGGTGGTGTCAGTGACCTACCAGCCCTGACATTTATATACTTTTCACCTGTGTGGTTGTTGGATATGAGGCGCCTCGGATATAGGTCTGTAAGGACCGGGAAACGTGTGTTCACGAATTGCCAATCCTCAAAAGTAAGAGAGGACCGGCCCTGAAGATCCAAGGATCATAGTGGGGTCCTGAGGCATTTGCTAGAGTGTCTCGAACGCAGAGAGGAGCTTGCCCTTGCCTCGACTCATGACGGAAATCCAATTTCCAATACGTGATATTGCGGTTTTATTTGTAGAACTAGTATGGAGACATGATATATAGTACACATGTCGTCTATGATTGATATTTATGATTGAAAATGTTTTGACACTATACACCTATGATAGTATCAAATGATTTGTTTTAAACGTATCAAGCACTATTTGGCTATTATAAGGGAAAGCCCTATCCTCCGGCTTGCGTTGCATTGTGTGATGGGACCTGGTCTTATAATAGCTTCATTTTTCCAAAAAGCATTGCGTTGTTTTGTTATATGCACTAATATTCTTGGGAGGAAACCCGTTCCGTATTATACGGCGTGGTCCCTTGAATTACTATCTTTAAAGTAAAGTTTTAAATAACTGTTTTAGTTCTCACACCAGTCACATGACTGACCTGGAGTTTATTGTTTTAACCTAAACTCTGGGTGCCCTTATTTTCGACACGGGCAGCTAGTAGTTTTGGTTTTGCAGATTTATATTCACAGGATCCTGATTTATAGCTGGAACGATGCTCGGAAAGCTCTGTATCCGTGTATCACTTTCAGTTGTGTTTTGTATATTTTTCCACTGCTATGTAATTTATTGTAATCTCTGATATTTATCAAATGTAATTTATTCATTTATACTCTGTATATTCTTGTAACTGATGGAATTGTTGTAATAACAATGAAATGTTCTTCCATCTGCGTTCTGATTTGTATTGTCCTCAACGCAATCCGTGCTTTCCTACACGGGGAAGTTCGGGTCGTGTTAGTTTGGTATTAGAGCTTTGGTTTACAGAGCTCGAGAACAAGACACATTAGAACCATACAAAATAATTCATTAGATATTGGATTAGTAATATCCAATTAGAATGACTCGTTAGAGATAGGATCAGTAGTATCCTAGAACGAGTGTGAAGAGTATATTTTTCAAATGAAAACAATTTTGTTTTGAAAATTTAAATCGCTTTACACGTATTTGAATAATTTATTTATTTTGAATTTGGACAATCCAATATATAAAGATTTCGCGTATTCGCGTCATGAACGTATATTCGAAGTTTTAATATACTGGACAGAAATAGAGTCACATTCTAGACACCCAGGGATAATTCTGATGATGTGGCCACATCATCAGTATTTATGTTCTTATTTCGAAGGTGTGATATCTATATATTTCCATTAGACTGGTGTGAGAACCAAAACCAATATAGCTAGAATTATTTGTTGTGAATTGGCATCAAAAACATGATTTTTGTATATGTATCAAAATTATGAATTTGAAACTCTAATTCACTAATTGATCGATGTTTGTGTTGTTTGTTTATTTGTTTGATAATTTTGAACCATTTAGCCTAATAATTCGAATAATGAATTGTATTGAAAATTGGTCGCATTTGCTTGCATATACATGTACTTACATTGAACAGGTCATAGCAAGGAGGCTAGAGCAGAGAATAAAAATTGTTTGCCCGACAAATAGGTACATGTTTACTATAATTTACTGTTTTGTTTGGGTGATGATGATTTTATGAGCCGATTGGCTAGCCGCTTGGCTTTTTCTTTTTCTTTCTGAGATCAGAAGGCCTATATGGCAATTTCGGGATTTTCCCGTGGCTCCCGGTGCAGGGAAGGTTATGGCGAAATTTTTCGAAAATTTAGGGTGTTAGCCAAATTTTTGAAGAATTTGAAAATTCTCAGAAACTAAAAAGCTGGAGAATGGAAGCCAGATCGAACGTAGAGTTGATTAATCAAACCACTTTCGACTTTGTTCCTTTTCGGGGATGAAAAGTTTTAAGTGGGAGAGATTGTAACAACCCAAAAATCTGGGCTAGTTTAAAATTTTTATTTTGGCAATTTTGGCGAATTTTGAACATTTAAAATGAATTATTTTAAATAATATTGACGAGAAATTTATTTTGAATAGAATTCGAACGTATATATTATATACGTCGTCGTTAGAATATAAATATTTATTTTAAATTATAAATAGAATTGAAAATGGCGCGATAGTTCGATAATTCGATTTCAAACTTCAATTGAATGTACCGGGTGCAAAACAATACGGATTTTAGTGAAACAAAAAAATAATAGGATCTATTTGAGAATATCTTTCCAACAAATCCAAAAAATTGAGATTTCATAGCGGGAATCAAAAGACATGTCCAGTTGAAAATTCTGAATAGTCGCTATGGAATTCAGGTCCTTAAAAATGGGAATTTTGCAAACGACCTCGGATTTCGACGAAACCACTTTTTTGGATCTGGGATGTCAAGTTATTGCTATATTCCAAATTTCATAATTTTTCGAATCAATATGTGAGCGTGGCAAAAGAAAGCGCGTTTGACCAGTTTTAGTTGATTTTAATCGACTGGAAATTGGCTATTTTTCAAACAGTCTCAGAATTCGACGAAACTAGTTTTGTTAGGACCGTATCGTCAATACAAAGCTAGAAAATACTTTTCTGGAATTTTTCTAGTTAGTATGTGACCCCGGTAAATTGAAATGCGCGTTCAAATTCAATATATAGTGTTATATTTTGATTTTGACGAAAACTGATCGAAATGATCGAATCAGCCGACGATACATATCCCATTGTGTTCGGACTGGGGGTAAAACGCTATGGACGACAGGCGGTGGGCCTCGTTTAGAGGTCGTATGAAAAAGTCAACTTTATGGAAATTTAATTAATAAAAAAATAAAATAAAATACAAACTTCCTCTCTTCCCCTTATCTCCTCTGCCCCCCCCCCCCTTTTGATTTCGAACCCGATCCATTCAGAAAAGAAAAAAAAAGGCCAGGATGAGTTGAAGCCGCCGCCCCTCTAGCCGACCTCGCCATCGTCGGAGCGCCGCATCCAGGGAGCCGCGACCCCCTGCCTCGAACCCGCACCCCCCTTGAGCCTCGACCCGACCACCCCCTTCCCCTTGCCTTGCGTCAGTGAAAACCCCTCCCCCCTTCCTTAATCAGTAAGTTTTATTTTGATTTCTTATTTATTTTATTTTTATTTCAGTTTTATTTTAGGTTATTTAACCAATAAAAAAATCTGTTTTTATATATATAAATATATATGTGAAGAAAATATGATTTTTATATAGTATGAAGAATAAAAATATGACTTTATATAATGTAGAGTAATAAAGATGTGATCTTTATAATAGTAGCAATGTAAAGATATGATTTTTATAGTATGGAAAGTATAAAAACACGATTTTTATATTATATACATAGTAAAAATATCATCTTTATAGATATAGCGAAACAAAAATATTTATTTTTGAAAGGGCGAAATCTTTATATTTGAAAAGGCGAAATCTTTTTATAAAGAATAGCGTGATAAAAATATGATCTTTATTCTACGAACATCGATGTAAAAATTGAATTTTTGTCTATATAGTAACGAAGTAAAAATTCAATTTTTATATATTGAATAGCGAAGTAAAAATTCGATTTTTATATATTGAATAGCGAAGTAAGAAAACGATTTTTATATATTGAATAGCGAATTAAAAATTCGATTTTTATATATTGAATAGCGAAGTAAAAATTCGATTTTTATATATTGAATAGCGAAGAAAAAAATTCGATTTTTATATATTGAATAGCGAAGTAAAAATGTGATTTTTATATATGTAGTGAATACGGGCAACGAAAGTGAGAAAAAGGCGAGAACGACGAAGATTTCTATAAATGAAGAGTCGTGATATTGGATTAGCTATTGGTGAGAACTTCTCACTTTAAATTTCTTTTTCTAGTTATATATATACTAGGATGCAGACGGTGCTTAGCAGCACCCGACACCCGTCATCCACAGACCATGGATGGCTTGTTTGTTTGATTGATGTGTTGCGAAAATTGATTGTGATGTGGAATGATTGAATAATAAAATATTCTTGTGTTGAAAGGAAATAAAATATTTATATAGTTAAAAATATTTTATCGTTAAAAATAAAAATTTTAACGTGAATGTGAATAAATAAATATTAATAAACAAATCGGCCGATTTATTTATATACACTGATTTGATTGATATTGATTGGGATGATAAATTTTACACATCGCCCAACTGCACAAAAAATATTCAGTGTTTGTTGATTTGAAACCCCACACGGGTGTTGGGATGATATTTGGGTACACTAATCCCAATTATTTAATTATATGTCGATCGTTTGGTCGACAAACTGTATAAGCGTCGATTATTTATATTTGATGCTTATGCAGTTGTGTGGTGCAACTTGGATGATGGTTGATTGTTTATCATTGCTATTATATACATGTGTTGTATGGAATCCATATAATTAACATTATATGGTGATTGATTGTGCCTCATTCCAATCGGGAAAATAATGAATATTATAAAAGGAAATTCATGTGTTGAATATAAAAATAGTCATGTGTTGACGATGTGCATGTGTTGAAACTATCTATGTGTTGAGTGAAATATTTTAATAATAAAATTTACATCTTTATCATATTTAAAATTAGAATTACTTCACGGTGGAGTCTGATTGAAAATCAAACGATAGATACCGCAATTTTATAAAATATTTTATATAACAAAAATAGCCGTGTGTTGACAGTACTCATTTGTTGAGATTAGTCGTGTGTTGAAAGAAATATAGATTCATGTGTTGAATGGGATAAATATTCATTTGTTGAATAGAATAACGAATTTATTGAAATATATAAAGCCGTTTTGATTAGAGTTGCGCTATTTTGACGTGAACGATATTTATATCGATTTTATTCATTTTATAATGAATATTGAAAAGTGATTTCAAAATTTAATATTTTGAAATGAAATTCAAATTAAATTAGATTAAAATTCAAATTGAAATTTTATTGAATCAATTTGAAATGAATTCGAATCGAATAGAAAATGAATTCGATTCGAATTGAATAGAAAGTGAATTTGAATTCGAATTAAATAGAAATGAATTCAAATTGAATTAAATTGAAATTGGATTAAAAATGAATTGAAATCGTTTTGAATGAAATCAAAAACGAACTGAAATTGAATTGAAATCAATTTGAAATGAATTCGAATTGAAGTAAATAGAAGGTAAATTCAAATTGAATTGAAACGAATTAGAATTTGAATTGAAACGAATCAGAATTCGAATTGTATTGAAACGAATTAGAATTTGAATTTGAATTGAATTGAAACGATTTAGAATTTGAATTGAATTAAAATGAATTTGAATTCAAATTAAATAAGATTGGAATGGATTCGAATCGAATTGAAAATCAAATCGATTTGAAATTGAAGATGAAGTTGAAATTGTTTTTGAAACGAATTTAGAACTATTTATAAAATTCATTTTAAAACAAAAGGAAATCGATGAAATATATATAATATATATATATATATTATATATAATGTCCTGAATAGAACGCGCCGCGCCGCGGCAGTTCGTGAATTTCGACCATTGAATTCGAATTGACATTGCGGGAGATCCGACCGTCGGATTCTCCTAAAACCGGAACCGTTGGGTTCGTATCGAAAAGAGCTTTCCAATGAATATTGTAAATTTAAAATCTAACGGTTGGATTTGGAATTATGTCCAAATCAAATTTGGAAAAGGTCGCTGTAAGTGCAGTTTGATGGCCGTTGATGGAAATCGACTGTACGGGCCTTGATAAAATTATTAAAATATTAATAATTTGTGTAAAATCATAATATGTGAATTGGAAAGAACTAGGATGAAAAACTCCATATTTGAAAGAATAAAAATAGATTTTTATCGAAATGAACTGGTTTTGAACTAGAATTAAAATCAATTTATTTTTGAAATAAATAAATTGAATTTGAAAGTGATTTTAAGAATAATAAATATTCCCAATACGTGAATTGGACTGGAATTGAATCGAAATTGTCTTTGGAATATTTCGATGTTGCATTTCGTGACTATACAGATATTGTTATGGGGAATTGAAAGATATATTTTATATCATTACTTCCAATACGATATTTGTTGGTTTCAGAATTTAATATAGAATATAAGCCGATATATTTTCTATTCAGGGCCTTGTATTTAATATCAAATGTGATTTGGGTTTATCGTGGATCGTGTTTTAGATGACATTGGTTCTTTAACCCAGTTAAAGGCAGGATGTTGATTTTTGAAAAGATTAAAACTAAGTAGAGTTTTAATGAATCTTTAATTAGATTAAAATGTGAATTGATAATTTAAATTATCAAATCTGAAAGGTGATCGAGAATGGAGTGTCACCAGTTTTGCTCCAAGGCGATAATTAAATCTTTAATTAGATTTGAACGTGAAATGGTAATTAATTTTACCGATAACACCGTGGTGTTAGGAATGGAGTATCACCAGTTTTGCTCCATGGGATATATAGGTTGGGATTGGGAAATAAAATAAATAATTACTTCGGTGTGGTTCGCTAATCCCGACTATTTTGAAATGATATCCAAAGGAAGATTAAAGAATAAATTTAGAAGAATTTATCTTGGATAAAATTAATGGGAACCTTTCCCTAAGAATGTGATTTTGTGAATAAAAGAATATTCTGAATTGGAATGAGGCGTTTGTTGTGTTTGTGTAACATTTGTTTATCATATACGTGGGTTATTCAGAAAGGCCGGGTTTATACCCATTCTAAATAACCAATTCGACGAGATGTCGAAGATGAAGACGGTGGTTGAAGACCGTAAGCCTTCACATCGTTTGGATGATTACTGATTATCGATTGGGCTGTACACCCAAGATGAGGGAAATAGTTGGTGATCGTCCAGACGTACTTGGAGATGGATGGACATGCGAGGAAAGTGCCTCCGGTTTCGTTCAGACCCAGAACGAACTTGTAAATGGATTGTGTGTCTAACATTGGATTTTATTCTGTGTTGACTGATCTCTATTAAATATACATCTGTTTGGCGGCGGAGAATTTATTCTCTTGCTTAACGCCCTTCTCTGAGACGTACGAGCTCAGAGGTTGTATATCGATGGACATCAGTCGCATGGAGTGAATTTCCAGTGTGGCACGCGTAAGTGGCAATTGATCAGGGCTTCTGTTGAAAAGCAAAGTCTTGTGGTTGATGATCAAAGCACGGCCTGTGTGGCGTAGCTTTGTGTATAACGTGAATTCGCGAGCCTCACACCTCGGTATGAGTCAAAAATGGGATAGTGACTGTGTAATGGCCCGCAAATCCGAGCTATCTGAGTTGACTAAATACACCACATGTCCAACCCAAATAACACAGAAATACGACTCATTATTAGAAAGAAGTTAGAGGATGAGAAATAGAAAGAAAGAAATATTAGAATAGGAGAAAACGAAGATCACAAACTCACAGCGGAACGAATAAAATATATTATATAACATAAGCTTTGAAATACAAATCAGTAACTTTATATACATACCATTATCAGAGCACAACAGTCATTTCTGGAACAGTTATAAACTCCTGTTTCCAGATACAAACAAGGTCCACAGCGGAATATATGATAGCCTATAGCTAACCGGTGAAGCCTCCTGCTTCCAGCTTCTTCAAATGAATCTGTGAAATCCCGACTACTTGACTGCCCGTACAAATTTGGGCACCCAAGAGTTTAGGGAAAACAAAACAAAATAAACTCTAGGTCAGTCATGGGACTGGTGTGAGTAAACTCCAACCACTTGTTTAACTTTAAAAATCCTTTCAAAAGAAAAGATAATAGTAAGACCAGCCCACACATAAACACGGACGGTTTTTACCTTACTATAACCCAAAACACTTTGATATCAATCCAGTGATATTATAATAATGTCTACATCAAGTAAATAACCAAATAGCAGAACGCTTGCATCTCACGCTCCACATATATAGTATAAAATCACAAACCGCATGGCGCTTATTGGAGATTGGATTTCCAACATGACAAGGTATGGAACCACCTTCCGATGATGTATCTCTAGAGGCGAATACACCTGGGTTCAACAAGAACGTCTTGCAACCCGGCCCACACATGACCGACCACTCATTTCGCTTGAGTGTATCGAATGTATATCACCAACGGTTGGACTCAAACCACCGTTTCCCGAATGGGCAGAATCGATAGATTTAGAAACAAAAGGAATTTCTCTAGATAGGTGATTATACATCCTAATGGGTGCGACCCACATAGCCATGCTGCCTGCCCGATTTTTGTCCTTTCCCGGTTGTTGAGGTCTGAGGCTACGAATACTTACCATTCACTGATAGCACGATCACTTTGAATGCCACATTGTCAGATCCGTTAATCACTAGTTAAGTTTGCACAAATATTCTGGATATTATGCTAAGGGATAAATCCGTTGCAACCATATATATTCATACAGACCAACCCATTTGATCATTGGAAATACTCTGTCAGACATTCGTCCATTTACGTTCGTTCTGGGATTGAACGAAACCGAAGGCACTATTTCTATAAATAGAAAAGCCCTTGCACTTCACTCCGTCTTCAGTATATTCAGCATACTTGGTTCGCAAACGCTTATGCCGATACAGAGTGGTTCTTCGGATAAAAATCCAACCGGTCTCTCCATATTGACAACGATGGTCAAAAACTTCGATAGTCTGTGATTTAACTATCGAATAAAAACAAGTGTTCAATCAACATATCAAACAAATCACTGGGCCCTTTAATTAATATTTCATTAATTAAATCACTTTTCCATTTCCTTATCAATATTTGTTAACCAAATATTTTCAATAATCAATCTTGGCCCTTTACGCTATTTTTGATTTCGTTTCCTTATCGAATTCTATATATATCGATATATAGATTTCTAATTGTCAAATTTCTTAAAAATATTCTAACTCTTTAAATTTCCGGAAAATTTCGCCATAACCTCCCCTGTATCGGGAGCATCGGGAAATTTCAAATAGCTTCCCGGTATCTTCTCCAATCGAAAAGAAAAAGAAAAAGCCAAGCGGCTTGCCGATACGGCGCATAAAATCTCATATATGAATTAAAACGTACCTTTTTGTCGAGCACATAAATTTAAATCTTCATATACTTCATCTCATACTTGTCTAACACCTGTTCACCTGTTTTCAATTCAATTCAACACTATCTAATCGTTTGAATTCAGTTTCGCCATTTATTCTTTAAATCGGCCATTTTGCCTATTTTGCTTCTTTGTTGAACATAGCATTTTCAACAAAATATTTTAACTCGTTCATAACCAAATTGAATTTCAATTTCAATTCTAGTTTCCTTTTTGATTTCGAATATAAATTCTCAAATCGAATTCACTTATTCAAAGCCCAATATCCATTTGAAAGCTTCTTAACTAATTTCTATTCAATTTAGTTAATTCCATTCAATAAATCAAAATCTGGTTTCTGTTTCAAAAAAATCATATTCATTTACACAACTTGAATTCGCATATATTTTACAACTCAACTCTGAAATTTTCTAAATAGAAACTTCGGATTTTATTTGCTTAAAATCCTTTTAAAATATTAAATATACCACTATGGTCGTTAAATAGTTCTGGCGCTGTTTTTCTGAAAATTTGATTTTGACATAACTCAAAATCTATACGACGAAATTCAGATTTTTCTCTTTCATTAGAAAACTATTATCAAATCGGTCCTGACGTTTCTTGTTTCAAAGAATTTCGACTTCAATTGAGTCCTGTATATTCGATTGAAGTTCGAATCGCCAATTTACGAACTGCAGCGCTGCGGCGAGTTCGTTTTAATTATATTTATATATATAAACTTTTAAACTTCTAAACTTCTTTAAAATGAATTCAACTCCATTCTGATTTTATTTTAAATATATATCAAACATTATTTTCCAACTCAACAAATATTTCTGATCTTCTATTTCATTTATATTTGAAGTCTATATTCAAATTACAATTCGATTCTAATTCAAATTCTATATTCAAATTCTATTTCAACTATTTGAATTCAAATTCCATTTTTAATCTATTTGAACTTCAAATATTTAACCTCCATTTTTACTTGAACTTCAAATACCACATTTATATTCCTTTGAATCCAAATATCATGTTTCAAATCTCTTTGAATCCCTCTTGTTCAAATTCTTTCTAATTAAACTCCATTTGAGTTTTGTTTGAATCCTTATATTTAACACCATTTGAATTCTATTTGAATTCTTATATTTAAATCCTTTTTATTAAGACCCATTATTTAAATCCCATTTGAATTTCCCTTATTTCAAATCCATTTGAACTCCTTTAAAATTCAAATTCCATTTCAAAATTTATTTGGATTTTCTATTTTGAAATCCTATTCCACTTCTTACTTTGAAGTCCTATTTTCAAAGTTTATTTCAAATTCTAATTTGAAATTCCATATTCAAATTTCTACTTGAATTTCTGTATTCAATTCCATGTTCAAATTCAATACCCGAATTTCTATTTCAAATCTCAATTCAAATTTCATTTTTAAATTCCATTCAAATCTCTATTCAAATTTCATATTTGAATTCCAATTCAAATCTCTATTCAATTCTTCTTTGAAATTCTATTTTCAAAGTCTATTTCAAATTCTCTTTTGAAAATTCTATTTTGAAATTCTATTTCAAATTCTATTTGGAAATTCTATTTCAAATTCTCTATATTCAAACACCATTTGAAAGTTCTATATTCAAATCCACCTTGGATTTTCTATTTGAATTCTAAATTCAAATTTTCTATTTCCTTTTCTTTTTGAATTCAAATTTCCATTTCCTTTTCTATTAATCAAATTCTATATTTAAATTTCCTTTTGAATCATATTTCAAAACACTTGTATTTCTATTTCTGAATTATCAAATGGTAATTTTTTTCCACTTCATTTATAACTTCATTATAAAAGAACTATTTATAAACTTCGTTTATAAAGGAACTACTTGTTTTATTTTTCAAAACAAGTTTTATATTTTATTCCCATTCAAAATTCAAATTCTATTTAAAAATAGAATTTTTCCTTTTTAAATTTCAAATATCCTTTTAATTGGCCCAGTGATATTTAAATACCTAAACAGCCAATTTATTTATTCCAGGTATTCTAGCACATCATATATGACCATATATATGCAAACAAATAAACAAAACAGATAATATATTTTTGAGGAATCCAGTTGGATTCCTCCAACCTGTTTTCCTGCATCCACAGATGTTAGCACATAAATAATACCCATTCTGCTTCGTGGCAGAATATCGCGGTATAGAAGGTCATCCACTAATCATAGCGTGGGGCGTATAGGGTAATCATCCGCTATGAAACCGCGGGCATCCGCTAATGAGACTGCGGGAATCCAACCAATCAATCAACCCAATATATATATATATAATAGCCTAAATAACTAATATATATAAAACAAGCAGAAACATTCAAACAAGCAACAACAATTATTTTTAACGAAATAAAAATAATTATAGATAAAAGGTGAGTGAGATTTACTCACCTGGTTTTCCTTTTCTGATTATCCCATTTATTTCCATGTTGTCGTATTTATGAACCTACTCGAATTGTCTCAACCGAATCCAGTTCGCACCTATGATTTATTTAAATTTTATCCATCGATAAATCATTTATTTATTTAAATTAAATACTATAGTGAATAAATCAATTATACTATGTAAATTAAATTCGTTAAAACGATTACCTTATCGCCTCGACCAACTGAACACCCTAGCAATCGTTGACTGCAATGATCCAACCCCACTGAAATCGAACTCAAAACAGCTCCATTTCGAAACTGTGATCATCCCTTAAAAACTGCACCAACCCACTGCAGCATTTCATCGAATACCTCACTGTCAATCACCATTCCAACATAGTTAACCACATCAGCTCTCAGATGTCGACTTCCTCAATCACACAGTCCCCTTGGACCTCATCATCGCACCCACATCCAACAACAATGACCGGCTACACCCATACAGACATCGCCATTTCCGAAATCCCCAAAAGCACAGACCCGTTTGAAGACATCGCAACCTCCCTCTCCTTGAACAACAGAGCCGAATCCCCTATTTCCATCACTATCGCACTCTTCCCAGAACAGTTCGAACTCGCACCCTACGCCGTCGATTAGCTCCAGCACTAGGTCACTCCAAATCCCTAAACGGAAATCGCACCTAGCTCGAACGATTTGTGCATGGAGTAGAAGGCCATACGAGTTAAACGGATTTGATTCTGGGGCTTGCGATTTCAATAGAAGGGTGCTTTGATTTAAAGCGAGGAAAGGGACACTTCGGGTGCTTTGATTTCAACAGAAGGACGGAAAATAGAAGAGGAGCGGGTTATTGCGATGTGTATATATACGTGATAAGGGAAACAAATTGTACACAGGCATTAAATCGATGTTTCCCTTAATAGTGAAGGTAGGAGACAAAGTTTTCTGCTCGAGAAAGAACTGTTGCGTGATTTTATTTGTTTAGGGTGGCTCGATTTATTGTAGGTCGGCTGAAAGTGAGTTTGTCTGATTTAATTATATAAAATATTTCAAAATATCTCGTGGTTCCTAAATAGCAAATCCCGAACCGCTATCCAACAGTAAGGACCAATGTATGCCAGTTATATCATCATTCTGAACTTAATGAATCTGGTTCTGAGATTTTAATTTGAACGTATATTTAAAATAGCCATATTAAATCATTTTAAATTTCAAACAAAATAATTTCTTCAACAATGAATTTCTATTATCATCGTTCATATAGGATATATATTGTTCATCTGAACTGTTTTCGATTCAGTTCTACCTTAGAAATTGAATTATCTCAAACTTCTCGTATTTCGAAAATTATCAAAATAAATCGTATTTCGATTGTTTAATCGATAACCCAATAAAATACCATTTAAATTATAAATTCAATATTTAAAACTATATTAAATATTTAAAATTAATCGACGAAAAATCTGGGTCGTTACAGACTGCAGGGAGAGCACGACGTTTCTTTCTAGCTAAGGTGGTGTCAGTGACCTACCAGCCCTGACATTTATATACTTTTCATCTGTGTGGTTGTTGGATACGAGGCGCCTCGGATATAGGTCTGTAAGGACCGGGAAACGTGTGTTCCGGAATTGCCAATCCTCAAAAGTAAGAGAGGACCGGCCCTGAAGATCCAAGGATCATAGTGGGGTCCTGAGGCATTTGCTAGAGTGTCTCGAACACGGAGAGGAGCTTGCCCCTTGCCTCGACTCACGACGGAAATCCAATTTCCAATACGTGATATTGCGGTTTTAATTGTAGAACTAGTATGGCGACATGATATATGGTAACCATGTCGTCTATGATTGATATTTATGATTGAAAATGTTTTGTCACTATACACCTATGATAGTATCAAATGATTTGTTTTAAACGTATCAAGCATTATTTGGCTATTATAAGGGAAAATCCTATCCTCCGGCTTGCGTTGCATTGTATGATGGGACCTAGGTCTTATAATAGCTTCATTTTTCCAAAAAGCATTGTGTTGTTTTGTTATATGCACTAGTATTCTTGGGAGGAAACCCGTTCCGTGTTATACGGCGTGGTCCCTTGAATTACTATCTTTAAAGTAAAGTTTTAAATAACTGTTTTAGTTCTCAGACCAGTCACATGACTGACCTGGAGTTTATTGTTTTAACCTAAACTTTGGGTGCCCTTATTTTCGACACGGGCAACTAGTAGTTTTGGCTTTGCAGATTTATATTCACAGGATCCTGATTTACAGCTGGAACGATGCTCAGAAAGCTCTGTATCCATGTATCACTTTCAGTTGTGTTTTGTATATTTTTCCGCTGCTATGTAATTTATTGTAATCTCTGATATTTATCGAATGTAATTTATTCATTTATACTCTGCATATTCTTGTATCTGATGGAATTGTTGTAATAACAATGAAATGTTCTTCCGTATGCGTTCTGATTTGTCTTGTCCTCAACGCAATCCGTGCTTTCCTATATGGGGAAGTTCGGGTCGTGTCATTTATGTTTCCGTCTTTTCTGTAGGATACCAGAGCATACCAACCCAGTTTCGATAGATTGGAATTTTGAAAAAAAACTGGTCTGTTGGAATTCGGGTTGTTACATATACTCGACAACAACCTCCACATTCCACATGAACAAACTCTCCTTCCTTAATCCTTCTCGACCAACTTCTTATAAGGATCATCGATATAATCTATTAGTTGTTTCCCAAGACACTCATCCAAACCTAATATAATCTTCTTGTTTTTTCTGATAAAGAGTCTCAATATAATAATGAGCATACTTGGATAAAGCTTCAAACTCAGCCTCATACTCAAGCACGGTCTAACTGCTTGCTTAAGCTCGACAAACCTCTTAAAGAGAACTGACTTCTGGACCGTTGAAATAATCTTTGCCTCGAATCTGGTTTGGAACTGATCCCAAGAAATTTCATACCAATCCATTACTCGTCCTTGCAACTGCCTTGTTGCAAGCTTCCTCTTAGTTGCATAATTGATTCCCAAATTTTTGAAGATACGAACACATGTATCCAACCAATTCTGAATCTCAATAGTAGCTTTCGTCCCAGTAAACAGCTTGCCACCCATAGAAGTGCAATCCTTGTAGAACTTAGGGAAATCAACCACCTTAGGTACCTGCACAGGAATACCATGCTTTAATGTTGCCTCTTGAGTTGGCATCATCTTCATGACTGTTGTCATCATGGCCTCGAAAATAGTAGGATGGTCGGGATAGCAGTAGTTCCGAACTGGCTACCCTTGCCTACCCCTCCAATAGTAGGCTCTTCCCTAACAACATGTCACAAAGGTCGACCACTCATTCTTATCTGAAATGAGAATGATCAGTCCACATTAGAGAAAGGCTGCAATGGTGTTCAAGCGCTTACTAGTTTAATACTATATATAATATATATGTCAATCATCCATTGGAAATTATAGGGCTGTTACGGTAACGGTAAATTTACCATTACCATACGATTACCAGTCGATCGGTAAGCATTTTTGATTAAAATTGGTATACCAGTTAAAACGGTATGGTAACGGTAAATTTACCATTTTTAACGGTAAATTATCGGTAACGTTTCTTCAATACCAGCGGTAACGGTAATTTTACCAGTTAATTCAAAACATAAGTATACTCATCTGATATGCTTAATTACAAGCACGTATAACCAAATAAATGATTGTATTTGGTTCAATCATCAGATGAAATAATTCCAAATACACTTATTTCCTTTTTCATTTATGTTTTTTATAAACTAACACTACATATAATATAATAAAGACGCACTGTGTACAAAAAATATGTTAAGATATAAACTTTAATGGACAAACGGTAACTTACCATTACCAATGCAACGGTTACCAGATTATCGGTACACAAGTCATCGGTATACCAGTCGATCGGTAACGGTAACGGTAAGCAATTCTGGCTTACCAGTAAAAACAGTACGGTAACGGTATTTGCCAAACGGTAACGGTAACCATTACCATAACAGCCCTAGGAAATTACAACTACGTCTGACATACGTTTTTACACTCGTGAACTATGGGTGAAAACGATTAACTAAAGGTTTGATACCGAATATGACGACCTCCCCATAACTCTTGCACAAAATTAAGGAGTAATGTGTTGTATAACGTGCTAAACCGATATGGGACGATCCTCAAGGAACAATTACTCAGAACAGAATCACTTCTCAAATCAATTCAATTTTCATTTGCGATCAACTCCCACCTGAGTCCATCTATCATCGTACTGCATCTTGCATCATCCTACGACTAGTATCACGTCAATTCAACTTCGACTACTTCGTCTTGAGTTCAAAACTAAAGAATGCACCATCCGCGAGTTGTAATTCAAACATCCAAAGTCGATTAGTCACCAAACTTCACCAGCAACCTTCAAAAGGCATCACCATCAAACCATATGATGGATCGGTACCAATCCATCATGCATGGATCAGTACTGATCCAATGACTTTGCAAAATTTTGCTAAGTCTTGGTCTCCAGTCCATACATGCCTTATTTCCTATCCATTTACAGTGCATACTCCTACCTGTCCCCAAGTTCTAAGTGCTACTACGCCATGCTCCTTTATTGTCAATCCAAGATTTAAGCATCCAAGAATCAGTCCAATGACCCATCATTTTGCCTTCAAAACTTGCATGAGGCTTTGATTCAACAACACAAGGCGATGCACAAGATTTGAGGTCTACCTAAGAACTCCTGATAGATAAACGCCTATCCATTAGGTATGGATTAGTACTGATCCTCAGGGATAGCCAATTTCTCACTTAATTTTTTTGGGCAAGTTCCCGATGTCCACTAGAGCACCTCCGCCAAGTTCCATCAAAATCTGATCATGTAAACCTCTGATTTTCTTTGATCTTCATTCCTAAATTAAGATAAATAATTCTAACAAATGATTCAAGCAATGCATTCAATTCAGTCAAAATAAAAAATATCCAATATTGATCATACAAACAAGTACATACACTAAAAATATCATAAAACAATGAATCTAACATGATTTGGATCTAAATATACACAAGAACAAGATTAATCTAACATCTAGCATGTTTATATGATCAAATTTTAGAATGACTATATTTGAATCTGACTTAAACATATATTATCATATCAATGGTGAAATTACCATATAAAACATGAAATAGTCCTAATTTTACCCACATAATTTGCAGTTTCCGTGTAAGAGATATCTACCACTCACAAAATTCAAGATCCAATGCAAACCCAATGAAATCCCCAAAATCAATGTACTTCAATGTGATTTAATCTTCCCAAATACAGATTTATCCCTTAACGCGACAGACGATGAATTAGAATGAGTCGAATGGAGAAAATTATGGTTTAGATTGAATCCATAGAATCACGGACACAAGCCTAATGTTTGAATGAAGAGAGAAATCTTAATTCACTCTATAAACCCCTCTATTTATAATAGCAAGTGATCAGCCTAATGGGTTGCACTAATCAGCACATCAGCAGCTAATTGGTCTGCCTAGCAGAAAATGGAAACTTAATATAGTGGTTTGTCTCACACCGTTGGACCAAGTCTATAATGTGACCACTCATCAACCACCATTCTGATCTAATGAGGCCGGTTTCACACCTGATTCAATCTCTATCAAAAGTTTTAGCTAAAATAGTTTTCACAAGTGCAAAATTATAACAAATCTATTCAGTAAAAATCATGGACATGTGTCACATCCCCATGAACAACATATTAAATTTCGAGAATGATCCGACCACTAGGAATTAAATGTAATTATTTTACAATCCTCTGATACTTAAAATATAGGTCATTATGCCATATAACGTTATTCCTAGTACTATCCCACTGTATTACTCTGTTACACTTTTAGATTATATGGGTATAGAAGGATAGTATCATAGTGTATGTGTGTGTATGTCCAAGTTATCCATGTAGTGTACTACTATAAAGAAAACCCTATCTGCTAAATACTTTTGTATATGGAGGGAGCGGACCCAATGATTATTCCATACCTCTACTCTGAAGCAGACCCTCTGTTTAATCGCTAATTATTTGTTGTAACGTAAATGCATTTTAAAGATTTAACTAAGTGTTAAGTATATAACCATTAATAAATAAATAAATAACTAAACATTGAGGTCTTTGCTAATAACTGCGCACTCTATATTCATAGGAAGTGAACTCCGTTAAAGCATAGCCTAAGTCTCGGTTAACAATATCACATGATTATTGGGGGTCAAAGCCTGTATGCTAGCCTACTACAAAATATTGTTCCAACAACAATATTACATAGCCGAATAGTCTCCCACAACTGAACCCCACTTAGACTAACCTAATTTAAGTCAAGAAAAGTTCACTAGTTTTAGATATTTAACGTCTTTTGTTAGAAATGAAGTCGGTCCTGTTTCTCTATTAAGTATAAAGTCATTTTGTACATTATGTCTGACATGAATAACTAATATATTTTCTTATACCTATATACAATGTATATCTCTTCCCAGTTCATACAATATTTGGCGAAGTCTCATATTAGTTATGTGTATATATAATTTTTAGTGGTCTCAAGGTGAAGGGAAAACTCTGTTGTGTAACTCTACCTACCTCGCATCCAAATCCGTTTAAACCACAACAGTTATCGTGAGCAAAAATATTGAGCTAGGCTTATTAACTAATGTGTGTCCGATGTGTGTTATTGAGGCTATATAATCTTCTACTATGAAACGTATACTGCCTCCTAAGTTTATATACTAGTATAAATTTTATTCACTAAAAATTTACTCTTATGTTGCACCCTTATTGTCTATATTGTGCATTTCCAACTTGTATTTCATAAATCAATTTTCCTTAATAAATGGTCATTATTGTTCAAATAGAATGATACCTAATGAAATTAATTTATTCATCATAGTTTCAACTTATCTTGTCTGTTATAGTTTCCCATAAATGCCACAATAAATTCTTTAGTATGTCCCACCGACCACATTTATGTTCCCATTTAATTTCTATAACTCTATATTAACTACATATCTATTTCCTATTAAATTTGAAGTCCTCGTTCTAAAATTTAAAAGTTAATATATCATCTCCTTCTTAATCTTCTAGTCCTGTAATTTACTAAGCTATCAATAACTAGTCATCTTAATTATAACTAACGAGTGTATTAATGTATGTTTATTTGTTATATTATGCTTATTTTTATTCTAAATTAATCGATGTAACTATATGATCGTATGTATATATTACTGTCCCTAACTTATTAATTTATATGCTTACGAGATCTAGAATGTGCACTTGTATATACATCTGTAAATAACAATTATTTTCACATTTTAACTTATAAAAGTTATTCTTCATAAAAAAGTTTACCATTATAACTTTTCATAAATTACCTAAAAGTAAGTCCTTTGCTCTATTTGAAAATACATAAATAATCACTTCTTCTTTTTTTGAAATAGATAGTGCAAAGTATCAACACTTTACATTTGTCTTTCAATTTTAGTACATTGCTTATTATTACGAACAATGAATATTTTTGTACATAGTTGTGAAATTACATAATTTATAAAATTACATGGAAACAGATGCAACTAAATTGTAGCCATAATGCTCTCAATAAATTAAAACATAAAAATTCGCATTTAGGGCAATCTATATTAATATTAATCGTTTATAATGCTTTAAATCTTATAATTACCTAACTTATATAGCATTTAGACAATATTTATATACATTAATTCTACAACTCACTTGGCACAATAAATAAATAAAATTCAACGTTATTGATTTGAATGTCATAAATCATTCATATAATTTCTCATTTACTTTTCTAGCTTTACAAATCTTCCAAATTCATTAGTTTAACTGACTCATTTTCTATCCTGATGCAAGAAAATATATATATACCAAGATGTATGCATATTAATTGAGTTACAAATTTGAGGACAGATTGGGGGTTAAGGAGAGTATATATTTATAATTATAAAATTTACTTTTCTACAAAGATTTCAAACAAAAGCTTCCATCATAAATGGAGGATCTTGCTTATGTAACTTCCTTACGTTCTCCCATTCCTCCACGTTCCATCTCCACTAACTCCTAATCTAACCACCTGCACCATTAGCGACCTCTCACCCTCCTCCTCTCACCTCTACCTCATACGCCAGCGCCTTATGTTCGAGCCTCCCAAAGCATCAATTAATTGCAACTTGCAGTATGCTCCCCACCAACGGAGTATGTCTTCATTCCCAAGAAGTTTTTCAAAGAGTTTGAAACTGCTTGGTAATACACCATTTCTCTATACCCTATCAATTTTAGGCTCTTAATTAACAAACTTAAAGAGTATACAATGCGAGTTTGGAAGCCGTCCAGGAGTTTCCACGTTCACATCTCTCCAAACTACAACTATGTTGTCCATTTTGATCTTCCAGCAGACTTCAACAGGATCCTAGAGTGCTCCGCCTACTCTAGCTTTGGGAGACTCCTCATGGTAGAGCCATGATTCCCTGGTTATGAGTTCAGCAAAACTCCCAAATTAGATGTGCAAATCTGGGTTCGAATTCACGATCTCCCCATGGAACTTTGGACCAAACATGCAATTCAGATGATTGCCAGTTTTATATCTACCCCTTTGTTGATCGATGAAAACACAACAAAAAAATACTTCACCAAGTACGCAAGGCTTCAAATGGTTATAGGCACACAAACAGAACCTAAATCTATTATCGATGTCCTCTTACATAATGGAAATAAAATAGATATTTCCAATGAATATGAATTTGTTCCACAAAAATGTACAAAATGTAAAGAATTGGGACATAATAATAACGTACATGATGTTCCTAAAGAACCTCGGTGGATCCTTATAATAACGCAGGTTCTTTACCAACTTCTTCTAAAGAAGCTACAACTGAACCTAATTAATCCAAAGACAAGAATGCAGATGATCTAGACTTCTTAAATACAAAGCTTCCATTATATATTATTCCATATGACATCCACTATGTTGTTGAAGCTATCAACGAAAAACCTGTAGAGGAAGATATTATTGATACCTCTCACTTAATAGATACAAATACAAATTGCATGCATGGTAAAAAAAAGTTCTTTTATCTCTACCCCTACTAAAAGAAATTCAAGAAGTTTCACCCTAAATAAATGATGATAATGATGTGGGAACTCAGGGGGATGAACATGTTGACTCATATGACTGATGTGTTCAAACTCTTAAACAATCTAAACCAAATATTGTTGCTTTAGTAGAAACAAAATTATCTCCACTGAATTTAGATTTATTTAAATCTAAACTTCCATCCAACTGGAGTTCTTTAACTAACGATTCACAATAATCTGTTGGACATATTCTAATGTTTTGGGATTCATGTGTTTGTGATACTGATGTTACTACTTCTACGTTCCAATACATCTCGGTTACAGTAAGAAACAAAGGTGGATTTTGCATATCTCTTACAGTTGTCTATGCCAGCAACTTATTTTCTGATAGACAAAATATATGGACAATTCTGGCACATGAACCTAATCCTACTTCAACCCCATGGGTTTTGATAGGTGACTTTAACAATGCCCTACCCCCTTTGACAAACAAGGAAGTCTTCCTGTACATTATCAGCAACTTAGAGAATTCCAAAACGTGTTGATTGAAATGGCATTGGTTGAAATCAAACCACTGGGATTCTGATAAACTTGGTGTAGAAAAGCTATTGCAACATATATTAACAAAATCTTGGTTTCTAATTCAATTTTAGACCAGTTTTTGAATATGAAGGCCTTGTCCCTTTCACAACACTCAAGTGATCACAACCCTATCCTACTTTATCTCATTCCTACTCAACTATCAAAAGGTTTCCCTATTGAGACAAGTCCCACATTGGGGAATTTGTAAAATGATTCATATATAACTATAATGAGTTCACCCTTCACATTCCCAGTTGGTTTTGTGATAACTCGGGGTTCTCTAACATGGTATCATAGCGGGTTTAATTCGTGCACACAATGCCACACTTATCCACGTCACCCAATAAAGGTCCACGTGTTAGGCTCATGATATGCCACACGTGTGGGGGCGTGTTGAGACAAGTCCCACATTGAGGAATTTGTAAAATGAATCTTGTACAACTATAATGAGTTCACCCTTCACATTGCCAATTGGTTTTGTGTTAACTCGGGGTTCTCTAACATTCCCTTTTCGATAAAAAATAATTGGCACGAATTCAATGGATATTGGGAATGCATACAAAGTGGTTTGAGGTCCACTACATGGGGGTTTCCTCGCTACCAGTTCTTACACAAACTTCAATCGTGTAAGAGGAAATTAAAGAACTGGAATAAAACCAGTGAAAAATCAGAAGATCTCCTTAGAAATGTTAAAGAGCAACTTTTCGACCTGGAATCTAAGGTAGACATGGCTCCAGAGGATATACATACCTACAAGGATTACCTACAAACAAAGTAACATTACCAATACCGACAAAAAATTCATTTATTTGCATTGAAACAACAAACAAGACCGCATGACTGTAGCAGGGAGATACAAACTCAAAATTTTTCTATTCCGGAATGTATAACATAAGATATTTCAATCATATTGGGGCATCGATCGATCAGCCTGGTCAACTTCTTTATAAGCCTACTGAAATAGAACAAGAAGCAATAAATTACTTTTCTTTTATGCTTAATGGGCGAATGCACACTTCCTTTCTTGTTACCCAACCAATTTCCAGTATTAACTCACATGGTCAACAAGTTTTGCTGTAGGATATTACTATCAGAGAAATCAAAGAAGCATTATTCTCTGTGCATGATGAATCGATCTCCGGGCCAGAAGATATGAAATTCCAAATTTATGAAGTTGCACTAGGAAGAGATAAAGGATGACTTACTTCTGGATGTTTCAGATATATTTCACTTTGGTAAGATCCTCAAATCTATAAACCATACTTTCATCACACTTATCCCTAAACAGACAGGCCTACTAGAATATCCCACTACAATCCCACATCATGTTGTAACTTATATTACAAAATCTTTTCCAATATCTTGTTCAATAGGCTAAAGTTGGTTCTGCCTTATCTTATGTCCAAGAACCAACGTGCATTCATAAAAGTTCAGTTATAATGTTGGGAAATTGTTCTTCACTCGGTGCCTCTATTGCTAAATGTCTAAACTGCATGGTTGGATCTTTCCCCATTACTTATCTAGGTATACCCCTTCGACCTACCAAACTTCATAAATCAGATTGGATTCCTCTTATCTCAAAGATTGAATCTAGACTATCATCTTGGAAGGAAAATTCCTTGTCTTCTGCTGGTCGCCTTGTTCTTCTCAAACACGTTCTCTCCTCAATACCAACATACTGGATGTCGTTTCACAAATTACCCATCTGGGTTATCAATAAGATTGATTCTATTCGAAGTTCTTTCCTTTGGAATGGTGATAATCTCAAAAGGCTAGTCAACTGGCATACAGTATGTCTCCCTTACTCTCATGGGGGATTGAATGTCCCCCAGCTTACCTCCTTCAATCAAGCTCTCTTTACTAAATGGATTTGGCGTGCTCTTTCCCCTTCTCATTTCATCTGGAAAGATTGGATCTTACTGCGGCTTTACAATGCAAACCCAACCTTCATTCAACATTTCAGTCCTGCCTCTAATGCATCTCCGTTCTGGAAAGGAGTTTTATCCTCCCTTGCGAGAGTTAAACCGCTTTTCCATGTTAAAGTAAATAATGGTGAATCATGTTTGTTTTGGCAAGATATTTGGTTCGGAGAACTTCCTCTTTCCTCCTCCTTGCCCAACCTTGGATCTAGTAACATTTCTAATCCACAGACAATTGCTGAAGTCTTTAATTTGGGCCCATTGGGCTTGTTTCCCAGTTCACTATTTGGGCTGTCCACTCTACAGGAGTTGACTAATATCGAGATTCTCATTGATTCTTTTCAACTCTCACCTGGGCCAGACTCTTTCTATTGGGCTTTGGGCTCTTCTCGAAAATTCTCAGTCAACTTTTGTTATGATTATTTGATCCATCCTGGTCGATGTTACTCTTTCTCCAGAATTTGGAACTGTCATCTCCCCCCATGCATCATTTTCTTTCAATGGCTCTTAATCCACAATCGCATCAATTCAAAAGACAGACTCTGCCGCTTTGGGATCGATGTCAACCCTATTTGCGTTCTTTGCAACCTGAGTAATGAATCTCTTACCCATCTTTTCTTTGATTGTGATTTTTCCTTTGCGGTTTGGGCCGCTGTTAGCTCATTCATTCTTGATTTCATCCCTTCTTTTCGCTCTTTCTTCGATCACTGGCAGCATAGCCCCCCTGATCCATTGTTTGACTCTCTGGTAGCGATCTTCTCCTGGTGTATCTGGTTAGAACGAAATGCATATGTATTCGGAAGACCCAAAAAGTTATTCTGGGGAACTTGTTTTCATATCCTGCATCTCTTCGAATTATGGACAGGCTCGGCCAGGCACGTTCGCTTCAGACTTTCCCTCCCCCAGCCTCGCTCGTTTGGATCTCAAGAAAGCAGCTCATTATTTCCTCTGTGATCAAGTATAAGTTTGTAGTTTTATTTTGGTAGTGTATTTATCACTCAGCTATGATGTGGTTGCTATATGTACATCTTATTAGTACTCCTCAGACTGTATTATATATGACCATCTTGGTCTATTCTTAGTTTGCTACTGGTTGGGCCTGTCAACCAGATATTATTACTAGCTTTTATGCATCTACGCGTAACCGGCTGTGTAGTGCCCGCTACACACCCGTTTTCCTCAAAAAAACATATTACTGACTCATGAATTATTGAGGGATTTCAAGAAAGAAAGATTGGCTAGATTTTGAGCTAAAGTAGATTTGCAAAAAGCATATGATATGGTCAATAGGGATTCATTTGCCACATTATTTCATTATTGAATTTGCTTCTCCACTTTGTTAATCTCATCTACGAATGTATGTCCACCGCAACATTTTCCATTCTCAGTCAAGGTGTACCCAAGGGCTTTATTACCTCCTCCTGAGGAACTCATCAAGGAGATCAAATATCGCTATATTTGTTTACTATTGCTATGAAATACTTTGCATACTTGATGGATGAAGCTACATACCTTAAATTCTTTCTGTGATGACCCAAATTTCCGGTACCTTTTAAGCTGACCAAACAACACCAATCCAACTCAAATTGTATTGGAAACCCAGATGCCAATAGAAAGAATTTAGAGGATGAGAAGAGGATAAGAAGGAAAAAATAGAATAGAAGAAAATAAGAAGAAAACACAACTGAATCAGAATCTCACATCGCAGCGGAACAAAATATAATATATAAATAAATCTTTATTGAGAGCTTGAAATAAAAACTTACAATCATCAGAGTACATCACACATCTGGACAGTTATAATAATCTGTCCTCATATACAACATACAGTAGGACAAATACTAACACGTCTGAACTTATTCAACACATCTTCTGAACCTCGTAGTATCCAATAAGTTGGACATGTACAATCCGTTCTAACCCGAGCATTACAAATACCAGATCAGTCTGGTGAACCAGAGTGAGAAAATTCGCAAAGTTTTAAGGGGAATCATCCAACTTGATTTTAAAGTTCAAAAATATTTCAAAAGAAAATGCTAATCGTAAGACCAAATCCACACAAAAATATGGACGGTTTTTACCTTACGATAACCCAAAACATTTTGAAATCATTTACATCTTCTGATATTATAATACTGCCTAAATACAAATAAATAACAATCTAGCGGAATGCTTGCATCTCATGCTCCACATATATAGTATACAATCAAAACCACGGGTGCTTATGCCGACTACGACTAGAAATGGAACCGCCTGCCGATAGTGTATCTGTAGAGGCGAATACACTAGGTTCAACAAGAACGTCTTGCAACCTGGCCCACACATGACCAACCACTCATTTCGCTTGAGCGTATCGAATGTATATCACCAACGGTTGGGATCAGTATCTGTTTCCCGAAAGGGACAACATCGATAGATTAAAGAAGCAAAAGAAATTTCTTTAGATAGGTGATTATACACCCTAATGGGTGCGACCCACATAGCCATGCTACATGCCCGATTTTTGTCTTTTCCTGGTTGATGAGGTTTGAGGCTAGAATTCACCTTTAGAACATCTGGCTATCATTTACTTTGAATGCCACATCATCAGATCCGCAAGATATCACTAATTGATGTCCACAAAAATACTCTAGCTGATAAGAGAACCATCGTCCTCCGCCACAACTATGGTACGTTTGAAGAAATCAACGTACGTGATTCCTTTGGAAATACTCTATCATACACTCGTCCATACAAGTCATCCATAAACAGGATGAACCGAAGGCACTCTCTTATCACATCCTAGGAATCACCCTAAAGATTGATAACGAGTAGTCCTTGCAGATTCGCAGATTTCAACCATGATAGAGTCACAGTTTACCTCTGGCTGTTAAACCATAGATTATAAGTAATCCTACCATTTTCATGAAGATCCACAGTCTTCAATTTCTCCATCTCGATCAGTGTCATATATCTTCAATATTTACGTACTCATTGGTCGAAATGGTTTTTGAATATAAATTCTATCCCGGTCTTTCCGTACCAAAAATCGCATTGGCCAAATTTGATAGTCGGTTATTTAACTATCAAATAAACTACCATACAACCATAAAATAAAAATGATTTTTACTGGTTAAGTATTCGGCATCACTTGGCCCTTTTTAATTTTAAAAATTTAATAAACAGTTATTTTGAACTTCTAAAACATTCTATATTTTAAAACATGGTATTCGATTCTCATTTCAATATTTAATCTTCTCGAAACCATTTTAATCTAATATTTAGAAAAATATTAAATAACAATATCCAATTTATATTTTCTATTATTTCAAAACATTAATTAAAACATAATTTATTATTTATCATCGATTCAACTTTTCATGCGTAAAACATTCGTTACGACATATCTTTTAATTTTGTTATTTGAACACTATATTTGTCACTTACCTTTTTAGAATAACTAATTTTAAATTTCATCATCCTACTTCATAATCTCCTTTATTTCCTTTTCTATGGGAATACCATTTCATATTCTCAAACCTGTTTTAATTTCCTTTTACTTTGAAATCCATTATATATATTTCCACATAACGTTACATTATTATTTCCCAAAATAAATTCCCTTTATTATCTTCCCCATTACAACTAATATCATCCCTAGATAATCCTGAAGTCATTCCGACCTTGATCAACAACGTTTTGATCTTACGATAGGTACCAGTTGTAATACCAAAACTCAAATTCATCCTCAATATCAAACCAAATTCTATTTTGGTTATAACTGATGAAACTTCATCTCTTATTAAATATAGCGATTTTAAATCGCTTCTTATATTTCCAAAATTAAGTAACGTTAATTTAATCTTAATGTTTAGCCTCGCACTCCTTTTATAAACATCGTTTATAACTCTCATGTTAAATATAAAACCCTATTTACCTCGATTCCTTCTTACTTAATTTAGTACTAAGTAAACACTTATTTAAGCTATCGCATTGGCTTAAAATCCCTTTCAATACTTAGTTTATAAAACTCGGTTTTATACTAAATTCTGTTTATAAACTTCTTTCCCAATTCAATCCGATTTCAAAATGAAATTTGATTACATAATTAAATGAATTCCATTTAAGCATTAACATCTTAAATTATTAATTAAAATAATTATTTCCACATTAATGACCATGGTTAAATTCTTTATTAACTAAATTAATAGTAAACCTCTTTCCAAAATCTAAGTAGGTTAAAAAAATATTCATTATTCTATTTAATTAGATTAATTTGAACCAAATCAATCAAATAACCAATTCCAATTAAATTAGTTGACTTCGTCAACTTAAAACATAGTCATCTCGTTAATCAACTCCAATCAACCCTTCTTTTAAATTAATTAATAACATAATTAATTTAAATAATCCCATTTAATCGTCTCTTGAGAAATGATTAATACCAGACTTAACCGTTATGTTAATTTCACTTTGTCTACTTATAAATCTTATTAACAAAAGAATCAAATTATAAAAATATTTAATAATTACTTAGAAACTTTAAATAATAAATAATACATAATATTTCCTTTTATAAAAACCCTTATTCAAAATAATAGTTTTCCAAAATTTATCTTCATTTAAATAAATTTTGTAACTTTATTACCATTAATTCATCTAACGGTAATAAAATGATATATTTTTGGGCCAACTACTACCCACTACTAAACCAATACCGTTTATTGGTTAAACGGAACAAACGTTGAATTTAGATTCAACAATCAATGATCCAATCCATCAATCAATCATATGGGTTAAACAGTTCATATAATTGTAACAAAGAAATAAACAATAAATTTGAGGGATCCAGTCGGGTCCCTCCAACCTGTTTTCCGTACATCCAAATACGTTATCTCAACAATATCATTCAATAAACAAGTATAATATTTAACAAGCATCAAACATTCATCTATAAATTTAACACGTTTATATTATTATAAACGTGACTAATGAGGTAAGTTACCTCCATCGGTTACAATCATTAAAAATAACAATTGATTAAAATTAAATTAAACGAACGTTTAATTTAATCGGTTCAGTCACCGCATATATATTTAGCATCCATCAACCAAATAACAATCATAGCACGCAAACATTTAAACCCGACTTATATAAATATAAGTGGGATAAAAACTGAGCGAATTGAACTCACCTAGATTTTGTTCGTTCTAGGAGCAGTTCGCTTATAGTTAAGTTAACCAGATGTTCAATTTAACTATAACTTCAGTTGCTTCTCACTCTGTTCAAATCCATTCCATACTGTTGCATTTGTCACCCCGGCTCTAACGTAACTTGTCTCGTTCCATTCTGATCACAGGTTATACCGATATAAATATATACAATTTTAAATAAAGTATTAATTCCCTAATTAAAACGTTACTTACTATATGTATATTTTATTTATAAACCGTTGATTATATCTCATCCGTTGGTTTCCTAACAACATGCCTGACTTTACACTGTTCTCATTCCAAAATGCCATTTGTTTTCTTGGTTTAAGAATGTACTAGCCAACACTTCTAAATTTAAAATTTAACGAGCCCGATTTTCTCAAATTCCTTTTAGATCCGACTATTATAATTTATCTCAGTTTCAATACACGGGATATTTTGTACTCCTTTTATTTTAAATTTTGAAAACCCAGTCACACACTGAAATATGGTTGAGCACATGTTAATTGATACATATTTTAAATATTAGTTAGGTTAGTTATAAACTTCACCTGGCACCTTAATCAATTATTTGGCACAATTATACATACCTAGGCATCTTATAAAATAACATATAACTATATTATTAATATAATCAGCCTATTTAAATTTCTGATTAGGCATTTACTAAATTATCGATTGGGTATGCAATATATACCGACCACGTTACACACTGTAATTAAATTAAGGAAAACTTAGACTTTGGGTTAGGCACTTAAACATGTGAATGACATGGCCATGTTATTACTGGCATACCAATTATTTGGTTAAATAACTACTTTTAGTAATAAAGCTTTATTAAGCAATATAATCATGTTTAGGCAAAACACACATTTCAGGCTTACTGTTGGTTTATACGTTAGTTATAATATTTAAACAACATACTTACCTTGATTATAACGCACGGTTGGGCTCATTTATTTTCACTTTTCATCTCCTTCCTATCCCACTGCTGATTTCTTCTCCAAAGTTCACCTTCTCACGCCATTTCATGGACACACAGCAACTGCTTGCGTGAACCCCTGCACAACACAAACCTCCACACTCGCCTGACCACCCGAGCTCCGGCCACTGCCACCCTGCAACCGTCTAATCCTCTGCCACTGTTCAGCTCCACACCATCAACTATAGCGCAGAAGCACCCATCAATACCGTTCTCCCCTTCCCTATTTTTCTTACGTCCACATTATTTTCTTCCCAACTCCCCTTTTTTGTCTTCTTCGTGTATTTTCCTTTTTTGAAAATAATATGTCCACTGCTTCACCGTTCACGCCCCCATCTTCTCTGTTATGTGCTATTCATTCGCCAATTCCTACCCGCTTCAGCTTGCGCCACCCCATCCGTACACTGCCACCTTGCCAGCGATTCCTTAGAAACGCTACAGGTTGGTTTATATTCCCATTTGCCGCAACTTCTTCTCGGTCCTCCCAACTCTTCTCTTTGCCTGCTAACACCTCCTTATAATTTCCTTCCCCCATGCATTAAACCTGCTCCGTTACTTCTCTTCGAAATATGTTATTATCCTACACATTGCCGAACTACTTTCTGTTAGCACACATGCTCATTCCTACCACATTATAGTGTACCATCATGTTACCATGCAACAACAAACAGTCATTAACCCAGCTCCACTATCCCTATGCTTCACATGCTCTTACCCTTCTCCCCATGCACTGTCGCCTTCATCTATGCTGACTTCACATTCCCATTCATCTACAAACCCGGTGCTCCAAACTACTGCACCGTGTAATCGAACCCATCAGCTCGCCTTTCATTTCCACCTGCACCTTGTTTTGCTTGCTTTCCTTTCAACTACTTCGTTACTCCCTCTTCTTCTCTTTTTTTATTTTATTTAATTTTATTTTATTTGTCTCTCATTTTCTGCTTGGGAAAAAGAACGAAATGGCCACGAATATATATACGCAGAAGAAGGAAATGATAGACTCGAAGTTACATCAGTTGGTACGAGAGGCACTAACGTAGGTGCTTCATAAAATAGTTGTGCTTTTTACAGCGTATGCTTAGCTTAGAGATGAAGAAATGGGGGATTAGATAGCCTACAGCTCGAGTTTTTATTTCTTAAAGATATAACATGTGCTGTTGTTCTTGGATGGGAATCACGAAGGCTTGGTCAGCATGGTTTGTATATACTGATGGGAAAATATACAAGATAGGTGGTACTCTACATAGTTGTGCATTTTATTTACTATGCATACAAAGTGATTGAGATGATATCTTGTCTGCGTGAACACTAAACGATTGGGAAGGTGATACCTTGCATGTATGAACAAATAGAAAGGTAGAAATATAGGTAGAGCAGTGAATTTCCAAACATAGGCATATGCCTTTTCTTTAGTATGTACATCATAGGTTCCATTGTGTATTCATTTCAAAGTCTGTTGGTTTTGTACACACAGTAGCTTGTACTAGGACACATAGGTGCAGGTGGGTGTATTCTCTTCCTAAGTTATTCTTTTCTTTTCGAATAGGTTGTACATAACATGGATCTCCATTGCTTAAACATTAAGGTTGAGCTGCATTCGTAGTACATGACTATGGTTAGGTTAGTAAGATAGGCAAGGGGTGCAGTTCAGTTTCTTAGAGGTTAAGTGTATAATTTATATTAATATGGTATTGAATTCTACCACTTACTATTGTTTACTGCGGTAACCGTTATATGAGTACCGTCATACGTGAACCCAGAACATAATGAAAATGGACACACCGTTACATCTTGACGTTTCGGTCCCAATGAAATTCGTTTCGTTGAAAATCGATTCTGTTTACACAACGATGTTATTTTAATTTATCGGTTCACCTTTAAATTTCGTGCACCGATAAAACAACTCCGATTGGCTCAAAACTGAAAATCTAGCAATAATTAGCTATACGTATTCAAATAAAATTTTCTTCGTTGAAAATGGAAATCGTCTGAAAAGAAAACATTTTTAATGCCTATATAATATATCAAACAATTTCCCATGTGCGAAGCATGTGCCTCATTATAAGGTAAGCAACGTATTGTTTTGAATGTTATATTTCGTATGATTATTAAATTTCATCATCAATTGTCGTTGAGCTTTTTATATTTGTAATGATATACATGAAATTTCAAATCGTAACTACGAAATACCACGACGTTTACGAGTCCGATTATAATTTAAATATAATTATACGTTCAACTTCGTTGTATAAACGAAATATATTATAAATCCATTTATAATTCCAGTTCAACGTCTAATATAATAAAATATATTGAATATTTGACTACTAAAAATGCGGTATGTTACATTCCTTCCCCCTTAAAAAAATTTCGTCCTCGAAATTGCTAAGGTAGGAAAAATGCTATAAATCTTTTCTAAAATCTGATTCATTATAAATCGAAAACTAATCCTATTTAACCATTGATGAATTTATATTTAATCAACCTATAACCATACACAATTAACTTAACCAAACCAATTGATTTTATTCAATTTCCAAATTCTAAATCGATTTTATCTAACTTTATCCACTTAACCAAGTTAAATTCCAATTACATACTTAATTAATTCATTTTTGAACTAGTTCACTTTTATTTAAAATCCAAATTCTGATTTTATTTCAAAAACCATCCATCATATTCTTGTTTAACTTGGCTATAAGTTATATTCTAAATCAGTTAATCTCAATTACTAGTATGAGAAATCTTCTTTGGTTACATTAAATCATTCAAAAATTTAAATCAAATTCAAACAAACCCATATCCAATAATTTGAAAAAATTATTTATTTTCTTCACAAAAATATATTCAGGGTAAAATTATTTCATTTACCCTCTTTACAGAACAGTATTGTGTCAGTTGCTAGTTCAAAATTGAACCAATCAAATAACACAATATAAAACATTGTTATAAAATCTACAAATACGCTCTCTCAAATATATACACTCAAACTCAGTCTATGGTATTACTAACCCCATCTCTATTGAGTTATGCCATAGAGCTAAGGTTATTTCTAAAACTTGTGCTCTGATAGCAAATGTGACGACCCAAATTTCCGGTACCTTTTAAGCTGACCAAACAACACCAGTCCAACCCAAATTGTACTGGAAACCCAGATGCCAATAGAAAGAATTTATAGGATGGGAGGAAGATAAGAAAGAAATATTAGAATAGAAGAAAAGAAGAAAACACAACGGAATCAGAATCTCACATCGCAGCGGAACAAAATATAATATATAAAAAAAATCTTTAATAAGAGCTTGGAATAAAAACTTACAATCATCAGAGTACATCACACATCTGGACAGCTATAATAATCTGTCCTCGTACACAACATATAGAAAGATAAATAATAACACGTCTGAACTTCTCCAGCATGTCTTCTGAACCTCGTAGTATCCAATAAGCTGGACCTGTACAACCCAGTTTAAACCAAGCATTACAAGCACCGGGTCAATCTGGTGAACTAGAGTGAGAAAACTCGCAAAGTTTTAAGGGGAATCATCCAACTTGATTTTAAAGTTCAAAAATATTTCGAAAGAAAATGATAATCGTAAGACCGAATCCACACATAAATATGGACGGTTTTTACCTTACGATAACCCAAAACATTTTGAAATCATATACATCTCTGATATTATAATAGTGTCTAAATATAAATAAATAACAATCTAGCGGAATGCTAGCATCTCACGCACCACATATATAGTATACAATCATAACCGCGGGGGCTTATTGGAGATTGGATTCCGACTATAACAAGGTATGGAACAACCTGCCGATAGTGTATCTCTAAAGGTGAATACACTGGGTTCAACAAGAATGTCCTACGACCCGGCCCACACATGACCGACCACTCATTTCGCTTAAGTGTATCGAATGTAAATCACCAACGGTTGGGATCAGTAACCATTTACCGAAAGGGACAGCATTGATAGATTAAAGAAGAAAAAGGAATTTCTCTAGATAGGTGATTAGACGACCTAGCTGCCTGCTCGATTTTTGTCATTTCCCGGTTGATGAGGTTTGAGGTTAGAATTCACCTTTAGGACATCTGGCCATCATTCACTTTGAATGCCACATCGTCAGATCCGCAAGATATCACTAATTGACGTCCACAAAAATACTCTTGCTGATAAGAGAACCATCATCCTCTGCCAAAACTATGGTACTTTTGAAGAAATCAATGTATGAGATTCCTTTGGAAATACTTTGTCGGACACTCGTCCGTACAAGTAATCCAGGAACACGATGAACTGAAGGCACTCTCTTATCACATCCTAGGAATCACCCTATAGATTGATAACGAGTAGTCCTTGTAGATTTGCAGATTTCAACCACGACAAAGTCACAGTATACCATTTCATGAAGATCCACAGTCTTCAGTTTCTCCATCTCGATCAGTAGTAGATATCTTGAACATTTACGTATTCATTGGTCAGAATGGTTTTCGAATATAAATTCGATTCCGATCTTTCCGTACCAACAATCGTATTGGCCAAATTTGATAGTCGGTTATTTAACTATCAAATAAACAACCATACAACCATAAAATAAAAACGATTTTTACTGGTTAATTATTCGGCATCACTTGGCCCTTTTTAATTATAAATATTTATAAACAGTTATTTTAAACTTCTAAAACATTCTATATTTTAAAACATGGTATTTGATTCTCATTTCAATATATTAATCTTCTCGAACCCATTTTAATCTAATATTTAGAAAAATATTTAATAACAATATCCAATTTCTATTTTCTATTATTTCAAAACATTAATTACAACATAATTTATTATTTATCATCGATTCAACTTTTCATGGGTAAAACAATCGTTACGACATATCTTTTGATTTCATTATTTGAACACTACAATTGTCACTTACCTTTTTAGAATAACTCATTTTAAATTTCAGCATCTTACTTATCGTTATATTTTCATAATCTCCTTTATTTCCTTTTCTATCGGAATATCGTTTCATATTCTCAAACCCGTTTTAATTTCTTTTACTTTGAAATCCATTATATCTATTTCCACATAACGTTACATTATTATTTCCTAAAATAAATTCCTTTTATCGTCTTCCCCATTACAACTAATATCATCCTTCGATAATCCTGAAGTTGTTCAAGTTGGGGTATTTTAAATTATCTCTCAGACCTTGATCAACAACGTTCTTATTTTAAGATAGGTATTAGTTGAAATACCAAAACTCATATTCATCCCATATATCAAACCAAATCCTATTTTGTTTATAACTCATGAAAATTCATCTCTTATTAAACATAGTGAATTTAAATTGCATCTTATACTTCCAAAATTAAGTAACATTAATTTAATCTTAACGTTTATCCTTACACTCCTTTATAAACATTGTTTATAACTCTCATGTTAATTATAAAACCCTATTTACCTTGATTCCTTCTTACTTAATTTAGTACTAAGCAAACACTTATTTAAGCTATTGCATTGGCTTAAAATCCCTGTCAATACTTAGTTTATAAAACTCGGATTTATACTAAATTCTGTTTATAAACTTCTTTCCCAATTCCATCCGGTTTCAAAATGAAGTTTGATTACTTAATTAAATGAATTCCATTTGAGCATCAACATATTAAATTATTAATTAAAATAATTATTTCCTCGTTAACGACCATGGTTAAATTCTTTATTAACTAAATAAATAGTAAACCTCTTTCCAAAATCTTAATAGGTTAAAACAAATTTTCATTAATCTATTTAATTAGATTAATTTGAACCAAATCAATCAAATAACCAATTCCAATTAAATTAGTTGACTTCGTCAACTTAAAACATAGTCATCTCGTTAATCAACTCTAATCAGCCCTTCTTTTAAATTAATTAATAACATAATTAATTTAAATAATCCCGTTTAATCGTCTCTTGAGAAATGATTAATACCAGACTTAACCGTTATGTTAATTTCACTTTGTCTGCTTATAAATCTTATTAACAAAAGAATCAAATTATAAAAATATTTAATAATTACTAAGAAACTTTAAATAATAAATAATACATAACATTTCCTTTTATAAAAACCCTTATTCAAAATAATAGTTTTCCAAAATTTATCTTCATTTAAATAAATTTTGTAACTTTATTACCATTAATTCATCTAACGGTAATAAAACGATATATTTTTGGGCCAACTACTACCAACTACTCAACCAATACCGTTTATTGGTTAAAATAGAACAAACGTTGAATTTAGATTCAACAATCAATGATCCAATCCGTCAATCAATCATATGGGTTAAACAATTCATATAATTGTAACAAAGAAATAAATAATAAATTTGACGGATCCAGTTGGGTCCTTCAAACCTGTTTTCCGTACATCCAAATACGTTATCTCAACAATATCATTCAATAAACAAGTATATTATTTAACAAGCAATCAAACATTCATCTATAAATTTAACACGTTTATATTATTATAAACGTGACCAATAAGGTAAGTTACCTCCATCGATTACAACCGTTAAAAATAACGATTGATTAAAATTAAATTAAACAAACGTTTAATTTAATCGGTTCAGTCATCGCATATATATTCAGCATCCATCAATCAAGTCACAATATTAGCACACAAACATTTAAACCCGACTTACATAAATATAAGTAGGATAAAAACTGAGTGAGTTGAACTCACCTTGATTTTGTTCGTTCAGAAGCGGTTCGGCTATAGTTAAGTTAAACAGATGTTCAACTTAACTATAATTTTAGTTTCTTCTCACTCTGTTCAAATCTGTTCCATACTGTTGCATTTGCCACCCTGGCTCTAACGTAACTTGTCTCATTCCATTTTGATCATAGGTTATACATGTATAAGTATATACAATTTTAAATAAATTATTAATTCCCTAACAAAAACGTTCCTTACTATATGTAATTTTATTTATAAACAACAAATTATATCTCAGCCGTTGGTTTCCTAACAACATGCCTAACTTTACACTATTCTCATTCCAAAATGCCATTTGTTTTCTTGGTTTAAGAATGTACTAGCAAACACTTCAGAATTTAAAATTTAACGAGCCTGACTTTCTCAAATTCCTTTTAGATCCGACTATTATATTTATCTCAGTTTCAATACATGGGATATTGTTTATTCCTTTTATTTTAAATTTTGAAAACCCAGTCACACACTGAAAGATGGTTGAGCACATGTTACTTGATACATATTTTAAATATTAGTTAGGTTAGTTATAAACTTCACCTGGCACCCTAATCAATTATTTGGCACAATTATACATACCCAAGCACCTTATAAAATAACGTATAACTATATTATTAATATAAGCAGCCTGTTTAAATTTTCGATTAGGCACTTACTAAATTATCGGTTAGGTATGCAATATATACCGACCACGTTACACACTGTAATTAATAATAGGAAAACTTAGAGTTTGGGTTAGGCACTTAAACATGTGAATGACGTGGCCATGTTATTACTGGCATACCCATTATTTGGTTAAACAACTACTTTAAGTAATAAAGCTTTATTAAGCAATATAATCATGTTTAGGCAAAATGTACATTTCAGGCTTACTGTTGGTTTATATGTTAGTTATGATATTTAAACAACATACTTACCTTGATTATAATGCACGGTTGGGCTCATTTATTTTCACATTTCATCTCCTTCCCATCCCACTGCTATTTTCTTCTCCAAAGTTCACCTTCTCATGCCATTTCATGGACACACAACAACTGCTTGCGTGAACCCCTGCACAACACAAACCTCCACATTCGCCTGACCACCTGAGCTCCAGCCACTGCCACCCTACAACCGTCTAATCCTATGCCACTGTTCAGCTCCGCACCATCAACTATAGCGCAGAAGCACCCATCAACACCGTTCTCCCCTTCCTAGTTTTTCTTATGTCCACATTATTTTCTTCCCAACTCCCCTTTTTTGTCTTCTTCGTGTGTTTTCCTTTTTCGAAAATAATATGTCCACTGCTTCACCATTCACGCCCCCATCTTCTCTATTGTGTGTTATTCATTCGCCAATTCCTACCGCTTCAGCTTGCGCCACCCCATCCATACACTGCCACCTTGCCAGCGATTCCTTAGAAACGCTACAGGTTGGTTTATATTCCCATTTGCCGCAACTTCTTCTCGGTCCTCCCATCTCTTCTCTTTGCCCGCTAATACCTCTTTATAATTTCTTTCATGCATTAAACCTGCTCCATTACTTCTCTTTAAGATTGGCTATTATGCTACACACTGCCGAACTACTTCCTGTTAGCACACATGCCTCATTCCAACCATTCCTACCACACTATAGTGTACCATCATGTTACCATGCAACAACAAATAGTCATTAACCCAGCTCCACTATCCCCATGCTTCACATGCTCTTCCACTTCACTCCATGCACTGTTGCCTTCATATATGCTGACTTCACATTACCATTCATCTACAAACCCGCTGCCCCAAACTATTGCACCGTGTAATCGAACCCATCAGCTCGCCTTTCATTTCCACCTGCACCTTGTTTTGCTTGCTTTCCTTTCAAATACTTCGTTACTCCCTCTTCTTCTCTTTTTTTATTTTATTTAAATAGATTTTGGTTTTATTCCAAAATAAGATTTTGGTTTTAAATAGAATATTCCAAAATAAGATTTTGGTTTTAAATAGATTTCGAAGTGGAACTTGTTGGAATTTATAAAACAAGTAAATTTATAAACAATGTTTATAAATATAGTGAATTAACTATCCAGAGATATTCTATAACTTTAAATTCAAGTATGAATTTAAAATATAATTTGAAATCATTTCGAAAAAAAGAAACGACAGTTTTATTCCAGGATTCGGAATATAAAATGAATTGGGTTTCAGGTAGATTAGAAATGGAACTTGTTTTAATATATATAAAACAAGTTAATTTATATGTGATGTTTATAAATGCTGTGAATTTGTTATCAAGAGATAATTTGTATTTTTAAATTCAAGTATGAATTTAAAATTTGAAATTGAAATCATTTTGAGAAAGGAATGACGGATTTTATTCTCGGAATTCAGAATATAAACTGAATTGAAATAAATTTAAAGAATTTATAATTGAAATTCGATTTATATCGAATTTATAAAGTAATTTATTACAAAGGTAATTGGGATGCAGTATAGAAGATTAAAGTATAAATAAATTTATAACTGAATTATGAAATAACCGACTATTAAGGAAAATCAGAAGTATTAAGTTGAATTAGGAAAATTGGTTCAATATATTAAAATATATTAGAATGGAGTTAAAATTTATTTATAAACGAAGTTTAAACGTTTATATAATTAAAACAAACACGCCGCAGCGCGGTAGTTCGTAAATTCGTGTTTCAAACTTCAATTGAGTATATAGAACTCAATTTAAGTCGGAATTCTTTGAAACAAGAATCGTCAGGACCGATTTGATAATAGTTTTCTAAATGAAGAGAAAAATCTGGATTTCGTCATATAGATTTTGAGTTATGTCAAAATTAAATTTTCAGCAAAACAGCGCTATAACCATTATGAAACCATAACGGTTTATTTAAATTAATAAAAGGATTTTTACAAATAAAATCTGAATTTCCAATAGAAAATTCCAGATTTGAGTTACAAAATATATCTGAACTCAAGTGGAGTAATGAATTGATTTTTCAAACAATAATTAAATTTTTAATTGTTGAATAGAATTAACTAATTTAAAGAATAATTAGTCAATGAAATTTTGAATCGAAATTGGACATTGGATAAGAAAAAGGGGTTTGTAATTTATATTTGAAATCAAATATATAACTTGAGTTGAAAAAGGGAATTGGATTAGTTTATAAGTAATTAAAATATATTTGAACGTGATATGTTCAAATAAAAAGTGGAATAGGCAAAAGAGCTACTTAACGAATAAATTAGCAGATTGAGTTAAAATGACCAGATGAAGTTGGAATAAATTAGAAATGAATGCATATGTTTTAAACATATATGGAATGAAGAGAATGAAGTTTATAAATTTGGTGCCGGACAAAAAGGTACATGTTTAAATTCCATATGAGGTTTTATGTGCCGAATCAACAAGCCGCTTGGCTTTTTGATTTTCTTTTTGAATGGAAAGGGCCCAGAGAGGCATTTTGTAGTTGTACCGAGTGACCCGTACAAAGGAGGTTATGAAAAAAAAATTGGAAATTTAAGAAGTTAGAATATTTTTAAGAAAATAGGATAACTAGAAAATCAGTATATCAACGTATATTGAATTCGATAAGGAAACGAATTTTAAAATAGAATATTGTAAACAAAAAGAAAATCAATAACAAAATCTGGTAAAAATAAAAAGAGAAACATATACACATGTTAAAAATGAATAATTGGATTTTACTGTGTAGATTATTCGAAGCCACTGGTCTTTTACATTTTGAAGTTAAGATGTTATTCAATCAAGGTCTGAGAGGTAATTATACCCCAACTTAATTGATTTCATTTTTAACCGATAAATAACAAGATTCAGCCTCGAAGATAAATGTTTGAATAAGATTTAGTTGAGTGCAGTGATTTGGGTTGTTGTAACGATGTTTTACACAAAATTTGTTTTAACCCAAATAAGTGGAATTTTGGAAATATAATAATAAATATTTCCTGAGGATAGAAATGAATGGTCGTGAAAGGAAAGATTAATTGGAAAGAAATTCCAAATATAAATAGAAGTTATTTTCTAAGTATAGAAAATAAAATGAAACAATATATGAGAAATGCTTGCCCAATAGCGTAAGATGGCAGAATAATTATTAAAAATATTGTGTTAACGAATATCGATAAGTAAAAAGATAAGGAATTTTGTTAATATTAAGGGGCCCAGTGAATGTTTGGTATTATGAATGAATGTTTGTTTGTTTTCCTCGATAGTTAAATAACCGACTATCAAAGTATTGGCCTATATCGTTGTCAATATGGACAGACAGGGTGGATTTTTATCCGAGAACCACTCCATATTGACAGTAGCGTTACAAACCAGATTATATAAAGACAATCGAAGATGGAGTGAAGTGCAAGGGCTCTGTTTGTTAATATTAGGTAGAAATTGCCTAAAATGGATTAATGGAATTGTGTCTTCGGTTTTGTTCAGTCCCAGAACGAACGGATATGGACGAATGTCTAACAGAGTATTTCCAATGATCGCATATGTTGGTCTGTGCAAATATACATCTGGTGGCGAATAATTTATTCTCTTAGCATAATATCCATAATATATTTATGCAAATCAATTAATGATTAACGGATTTGACGATATGGAATTCAAAGGAAATGAATATGTGGCATGTCAAAAGATAACGTGGCCTCAAGCCTCAAAACCAGGAAATGGTGTAAAATCGGGTAGGTCGCATGGCTAAGTGGTTAGCTGCCAAGTAGAATGTATTGTCACCCGATCTAGATAAAATCCTTTTTCTTCTTTATTCTATCATTGTTGTTTCTTCGAAACGGTTGTTGATCCCAACCGTTGATGACAATACATTCGGTACTCTCAAGCGAAGTGAGGGGCCGGTCATATTTAGCCTGGGTTGCAAAATGTTCTCGTTGAACCCAGTGCATTCCTCTCTAGATATACAATGTTGGAAGGTGGTCTCATACCTTACCAGTTGGAATTCATTATCCAATAAGTGCTCACAGTTTTGATTGTATACTATATATGTAGAGCGTGAGAAGCAAGCATTCTACTAGATTGATATTTATTTGTTTTAGACACTATTATAATATCAGAATAATATTGATTTCAAAATGTTTTGGGTTATCGTAAGGTAAAAATCATCCATATTTATGTGTGGATCGGTCTTACGATTATCTTTTCTTTCGAAAAGAATTTTTAAAAAGTTAAACATATGATTGGATTTTACTCACACCAGTCCCGTAAATGACCCAGAGTTTATTTTGTTTTGTTTTATCCTAAACTCTTGGGTGCCCAAATTTGTACAGGCAATCAAGTAGTTCATGTATTTTTATATATTCTTGGAGGAGCTTGGAGCAGGAGGCTTCAACGGTATAGATATATATAGAGTTTATTCCGCTGTTTTGTATATGTGATCAACAAATGTTGTACTCTGATAATGTTATGTATATACAACAAAAATTGTATTTCAGAAGTTGTTATATATTATATTTTATTCCGCTGCGATGTGAGGTTCTATGTTGTTATTTTTATTTCTGTTCTTCTTCTATTCTAATATTTCTTTCTTTCTATTTCTCATCCTCTAACTTCTCTCTATTAATGATTCGTATTTATATGCAATTTGGGTTGGACGTGTGGTGTATTTAGCCAACTAAGAAGTATGGAAATCCAGGCCATTATAGTTGGTATCAGAGCTTAGGTTGAGCGAATACCTAGGCTTTGGTGGGCATTACTCATTAGAGATAGGGTCAGCAGTACCCCAGAATGAATTGAGAGTATTTATACGAGAGCGTGTGTTTGTTAAGTGAGATAAAAACTAATTTATGTTACGTTGGCTAGTCTGTTGAGTGGTTTATGAATGCTGATCAAATCGTGGGACGCCACGGAGTCGATTGGGGTTTCTAAATACTTGAACAGGGAATTCAACATAATAATGTTTTAAGTGGGTAAATGAAATAATTTTACATAAAAATCTATTTTGATATAGAAGTAATAATTTTCTGAAATTATTATGATATATGGATGTGTTGGTTATTATTAGTACAATCAAATGAGATTATAAAAATTGGAATGGTTATATATAACCAAATGGTGGAATTTGTATACAAATGAAATAGACAAATAAGATGAATTGAAATGAAATTCAAACCAGAATTTGGAATTTAAATCCTGGGAAGTTGAAAAATATTTTCTAAAGTATATTAAAATAATATAGCTTTGTTGGAAGGATTTTTGAAAAAAAATCATTTTAGATGGATTTGAAAGTGATAAAGCACTGAACTCACTTCTATAGCTAGGAAATAATTATGATAATAACTGCAGCAGCATCAGTGTTCATTTTCGAGTTCTAAGTGATGGACTGCTACCTTAGAAAAGTTTTTGATGAAAATTTGTTTGAAAGAAACAAATTGGTTTAAATATTCAAATGTTATGAATTTGAGATGGTTATAAATATATGTATATATTAATGTGATTTCAAAAAGGATTGAAATGAAAACCCGAGGATTTGGATTCTGGAATTTAAATTTAATTTAAGAAAGTTAAATGGATTGAAGAGAATAAATTGATTAGACTCAATTTGAATCTATTTGAATGAATATAAATTAGATAGTGTGAATATATGGATTATAGATCATTTGAACTAAAATTATAGAAATATGAAATGCTGAGCTTCAGTATAAGTGAATTTTTGAAAAGTTAATGGGTTTATAGCTTTTTTCCTACCTTAGTAATTTCGGGGACGAAATTCTTTTAAGGGGGAAAGAATGTAACAACCCGGATTTTCAAACAGTTTATTTTAAATATTTAATATGGTTTTAAATATTGAGTTGATAATATAAATCAATTTTTATAGCGATTTATCGATTTAATAATCAAAAAAACGATTTATTTCGATAAATAATCCAATTCAAAATTTAAAACTGAATCAAAAGATTTCAGAAGATCAACATAAATTCTGTTTGAATAGAAATGATAATAATAATAGTAATATTATCAAAGAGTTAATTGTTTTGAATTTATGACATCGATTTAATATGGTATTTAAAAATAATAAATTTACAAACAACCTCAATTTTTGATGAAATTAATTTCTTCGGATTCTGAATGTCAAACCATAGCAGTGTCACAATTTTCATCGCGATCAAAGCTCATCTGTGATAGTTTTAGTGTATTACTTCATACATAATTTTCGTAAATTAAATGAATAATAAACTATTTAGCTTATGAGGCACACTAACCATTAGCTTACATAACACACCAACTCCTATTATAAATTAACGCAATCAGTTCCCTTTCTTATCTTTGTTCTTCCTTTTATTTTTCTGAATCAAAATCAAACCCACTTTTTTTCATTTTTAATCATTCAAATTTTATATAGCTGGAATGCAAGACCAACTCAGTAAAAATCAAAACGATTTCCTTTCCTCTTTGTTTATTCTTTTTGAACAAATGAAATCGAAGTCTCTCTACTCTGATTCTGCACTAAATAATCGATTTTCTGCTCTCTTTTATTTGTACGTTCTTTTAATTCCTCTGTTCATTATTTTCACTATTCCAAATGAAAGCCGAGCTTCCCTTTTTATTTTCGAATTCTGCATCAAATCGAACCATCATCTCAGTAAATAAATAAAAATAAATTGAAATCGCAAATCAATTGAAGACTGGACATCAAGTCGATCGCGTGCAAGGAAGAGGGAGTGATGAAGTTGGGGGTCTCGACAGGCAACATCAGAGGTTAGGGCTTCTGATTCTTGGGGATTACGGTCGACATTAGGCAAATGAAGTGTCGAGTTAAGGTTGGGGGAAATCGAATAATTCCTGGTGTCGAGTTCAATCTGTAGGTGTGGGTGACAATATTAAAGGAACTGCAAATTTTGTTGATGGTGTTTGTGAGGAGCCGGGGAGGATTCAATGAACAAGCGCAGGTCTGTAGAAAGAGCTGAGCGATAAAATCTCTTGGTGAGGTGCAGGTTGGTTATTGTGTTGGTCATGGTGCGCGGATTGGAATTTATAGGCTAGGGAAGAAGGTTAAGGCACTAGTTTAGGAAAGTGATTAAGGTATACATAATTATTTAATATACCGTTTAATCCATTTAAAATTTGTAACATGAATATATATATATATAACTTAAAACTAGAAAGACGGAAAAACTTCATTTAGTAAATCAGTATATGAATTGTAAATTAGACTAGTGAAAACTTTAAACTTGAAAGTTGAAACCATAAGCTTTTCAAAACCAGGAAGTTTAGAAAATTTAATTGTAGTATATATTAGCACAAAACCTTGCTAAGGAAATTCAGTAACTAATTTATAAAATTCGGATTTTCTTAGGCAACGATAAATCGAATGAAATTATCCGTGTGGAGTTTGAAGACTCGGGAGTCGATGAAAAGAAATTGAAATTGGTACTAGTGCAAAATAAAAATCACGGTGAGTAAACTCACTATATGAATTTCATTTAAATAATTTATATATGCTATTTGTTGGTTGTTTGGATGCGTTTAAATATTTTTATGGCTATTCTATATATATTAGTTATTTAGGCTTGATGTTTGTGGTTATTATATATATATATATATATATATATATATATATATATATATATATTGGTGGTTCGATATTTCCTGCAGTACCATTAGCGGATGCCCGCAGTATCGTTAGCAGACGACCCTATGCGCCCCCACGCTATGATAGTGGATGACCTTCTATACTGCGATATCCTGCTTTGAAGCAGGATGGGTATTATTTATATTGGCTAACGTCTGTGGATGCAGGATAAACAAGTTGGAGGGGTCCAACTGGATTCCTCAAAAATATTATTATTTGTTTGTTTTCATATATATTTCATATATGATGTGTTAGCAAACCTGTGATTGATAATTGGGTGTTTTGAATGTTTGAAATATCACTGGGCCTAAAATATTGGTACATAAAAATATTGTGGAAAGGATATTTCGAGATTTAAAAGAGGAATTCTATTTTTAAAAATAGAATTTGAATTTCGAATGGACTATAAAGATATTAACTTGTTTTGAATAAATAAAACAAGTATTGAATTTATAAACGATGTTTATAAATTAAATAATACATGAAATTGAAGTAAATTTATAAATGATGTTTATAAATTTAATAATACCGGAAATTGAAGTAAATTTATAAATGATGTTTATAAATTAAATAATATAGGAAATTGAAGTAAATTTATAAACGGTGTTTATAAGTAACATGGAATGATTTTTATTGGATAATCAGGAAATTGAAATGAATTTATAAACGGTGTTTATAAATGAATTGGAAAAATTATCATTTGATAATTTGAATTCAAACGTGAATTAAAAAAAGAAATGGGGAATCGTTTTAAAGAAGTAAACGATGTTTATGCTTATGTTTAGAATGTAAATTGAACTAAAAATAAATCCGTAAGGATTTATGATTTGAATTCGATTAGTTTGAATTTATTTAAATAAAATATGATTAGAAAAAATATTATGATTGTATTAAATAGAATTTTAAATTTAAATGTGAAAATAGATTCTATATTTACATAGATAAGTTATAACAAATAGAATATTCCAAAATAAGATTTTGGTTTTAAATAGATTTCGAAGTGGAACTTGTTGGAATTTATAAAACAAGTAAATTTATAAATAAGGTTTATAAATATAGTGAATTAGTTATCTGGAGATATTCTGTAATTTTAAATTCAAGTACGAATTTAAAATATAATTTGAAATCATTTCGAAAAAAAGAAATGACAATTTTATTCTAGGATTCAGAATATAAAATGAATTGGGTTTTAGGTAGATTTGAAATGGAACTTGTTTGAATATATATAAAACAAGTTAATTTATAAATGATGTTTATAAATGCAGTGAATTTGTTATTAAGAGATAATTTGTATTTTTAAATTCAAGTATGAATTTAAAATTAGAAATTGAAATAATTTTGAAAAGGAAATGATGGTTTTTATTTTCGGAATTCCGAATATAAACTGAATTGAAATAAATTTAAAGAATTTATAATTGAAATTCGATTTGTATCGAATTTATAAAGTAATTATTATAAACGTAATTGGGGAATAGTATAGAATATCGAAGTATAAATAAATTTATAACTGAATTATGAAATAACCGGCGATTAAGGAAAATCAGAAATATTAAGTTGAATTGGGAAAATTGGTATAATATATTAAAAATATTAGAATGGAGTTGAAATTTATTTATAAACGAAATTTAAACGTTTATATAACTAAAACAAACTCGTCGCAGCGCGGTAGTTCGTAAATTGGTGTTTCGAACTTCAATTGAGTATATAGAACTCAATTTAAGTCGGAATTCTTTGGAACAAGAACCGTCAGGACCGATCTGATAATAGTTTTCTAATGGAAGAGAAAAGTCTAGAATTCATCGTATAGATTTTGAGTTATGTCAAAACTAAATTTTCAGGAAAACAGCGCCATAACCATTATAAAACCATAATGGTATATTTAAATTAATAAAAGGATTTATACAAATAAAATCCAAAATTCTAATAGAAAAAATCCAGATTTGAGTTACAAAATATATTTGAACTCAAGAGAAGTAATGAATTGATTTTTTTTGAAACAAATCTCAGATTTTAATTGTTGAATAGAATTAACTAATTTGAAGAATAATTAGTTAATGGAATTTTGAATCGAAATTGGACTTTGGATTAGAAAAAGGGTTTTGGAATTTATATTTGAAATCAAACATATAACCTGAGTTGAAAATGGGAATTTGATTAGTTTATAAGTAATTAAAATATATTTGAACGTGATATGTTCAAATAAAAAGTGGAATAGTGAAAAGAGCTACTTAATGAATAAATTAGCAAATTAAGTTGAAATGGCCAGATTAAGTTGGAATAAATTAGAAATGAATGCATATGTGTTAAACAGGCATGGAATGAAGAGAATGAAGTTTATAAATTTAGTGCTCGATAAAAAGGTACATGTTTAAATTCCATATGAGGTTTTATGTGCCAAATCGGCAAGCAACTTGGCTTTTTGATTTTCTTTTTGAATGGAAGGGCCCAGAGAGGCATTTTGTAGTTGTACCGAGTGTCTTGTACAAAGGAGGTTATGGCGAAATTTTCCGAAAATTTATGGAGTTAGAATATTTTTAAGAAAATTGGATAACTAGAAAATCAATATTATATCAACGTATATTGAATTCGATAAGGAAACAAATTTAAAATAGAATATTGTAAACAAAAAGAAAATCTGTAATTAAATCTGGTAAAAATAAAAAGAGAAACATATACACATGTTAAAAATTAATAATTGGATTTTATGGTGTTGATTATTCGAGGCAACTGGTCTTGTACGTTTTGAAGTTAAGATGTTATTCAATCAAGGTCTGAGAGGTATTATACCCCAACTTGATTGATTTCATTTTTAACCGATAAAATAACAATATTCAGCCTCGAAGATCAATGTTTGAATAAGATTTAGTTGAGTGAAGTGATTTAGGTTGTTGTAACGATATTTTACACAACATTCGTATTAACCCAAATACGTGGAATTTTGGAAATATAATAATAAATATTTCCTTAGGATAGAAATGAATGGTCGTGAAATAAAGGAGTAATTAGAAAGGAATTCCAAATATAAGTAGAAGTTATTTTCTAAGTATAGAAAATAAAATAAAACGATATATGAGAAATGCTTGCCCAATAGTGAAAGAGGGCAGAATAATTTTTGAAAATATAGTGTTAAAAAATATCGATAAGGAAATAGATAAGGAATTTAGTTAATAATTAAGGGGCCCAGTGAATGTTTGATATTATGGATGAATGTTTGTTTGTTTTCTTCGATCGTTAAATAACCGACTATCGAAGTATTGGCCAATATCGTTGTCAATATGGAGAGACCGAACGGATGTTTATCCGAAAACCACTCCATATTGGCAGTAGCGCTACAAATCAGATTATATAAGGACAATCGAAGACGGAGTGAAGTGCAAGTGCTTTTTCTAATAATCCTAAGTAGAAATTGCCTAAAATGGATTAATGGAAATTTTGTCTTCGGTTTCGTTCAGTCCCAGAACGAATGGGTATGGGCGAATGTCTAACAGAGTATTTCCAATGATTGCATATGTTGGTCTGTGCAAATATACATCTGGTGGCGGAGAATTTATTCTCTTAGCATAATATCCAAAATATATTTGTGCAAATCAATTAATGATTAACGTATTTGACGATGTGGCATTCAAAGGAAATGAAGATGTGGCATGTCAAAAGATAACGTGGCCTCAAGCCTCACAACCGGTAAACGGTATAAAATCGGGTCAGTCGCATGGCTAAGTGGTTAGCTGCCAAGTAGGGTGTATAGTCACATGATCTAGAGAAAATCCTTTTGATTCTTTATTCTTTTGCTGCTGTTGCTTCGGAACGGTTGCTGATCCCAACCGTTGGTAACAATACATTTGGTACTCTCAAGCAAAGTGAGGGGTCGGTCATGTTTAGCCTGGGTTGCAAGATGTTCTTGTTGAACCCGGTGTATTCCTCTCTAGAGATACACTATCGGTAGGTGGTCCCATACCTTGCCAGTTGGAATCCATATCTAATAAGTGCTCGTGGTTTTGATTGTATACTATATATGTAGAGCATGAGATGCAAGCGTTCTGCAAGATTAATATTTATTTGTTTTAGACACTATTATAATAACAGAATAATACTGATTTCAAAATGTTTTGGGTTATCGTAAGGTAAAAACCATCCATGTTTATGTGTGGATCGGCCTTACAATTATCTTTTCTTTCGAAAAGAACTTTTAAAAAGTTAAACCAATGATTGGAGTTTACTCACACCAGTCCCATGACTGACCCAGAGTTTATTTTGTTTTGTTTTATCCTAAACTCTTGAGTGCCCAAATTTGTACGGGCAGTCAAGTAGTTCAGATATTCTTGGAGGAGCTTGGAGCAGGAGGCTTCAATGGTATAGATATATATAGAGTTTATTCCATTGTATTGTATATGTGATCAACAAATGTTGTACTCTGATAATGTTATGTATATACATCAAAAATTTGTATTTCAAAAGCTGTTATATATTATATTTTATTCCGCTGCGATGTGAGATTCTGTGTTGTTATTTTTGTTTTTGTTCTTCTTCTATTCTAATATTTCTTTCTTTCTATTTCTCATCCTCTGACTTCTCTCTATTAATGATTCGTAATTTTGTGCAATTTGGGTTGGACGCGTGGTGTATTTAGTCAACTCATATAGTATGGAAATTCGGGCCATTACATAAAGCCCCGTAAAATCCTCGCTATAGCACGTAGCGCCCTCCAGATGCTATGCTATTTCAATTTAGCACTGATAAATAGTAGTTCCGCTCTAAGCCGCACTATTTTCCGTTGCACTCTTTAAATCAATGCTATTTAGCATCCACTTTAGCAATATTAATATATAAAGGATGAATTGACCAGTTCTCTTTTAATATAAATAAAAAAACATGATGTAAAGAGTAATTTTAAACCATAAGTGCCTTATATAAGATAGGAATTAATAATAATCCTCGAATCTATTGTGCACAACAATGATATTCTTTGATCTGGTTTATAGCATTAGTTAATATTCTTTTCTTCTACACAAATGATGCGAGAATGATAATTAATTAATTTTTATTATGTTGTTTTACATCTAGTTAACATTTTTGCATATCTGTTATATCCCTATTATTTCCCGGCTTTTTCCCCACTAAGCTTTTAAACCTCTACCGCTATAGAACCGATAAGCGCTTTAACTACACATGATCATATATATGTATATAATATTTTATAATTAATAGAATCAAAAATGGGAAAATGTTAAAGTTTCGCTACTTTGATCAAAAAATATAAGAAGAAAAGTGAGGGGTTATGTCTATGTCTATAGATCCTCGAATCAATCATATATATTAGAATGAGAATAATAAAATATAGACCGTTTGTGTAACGACCCGTGTTTTTCGACCATTTGAATATGAATATTTAAAATTAGTTTTAAATATTATATTGGGAATATTAATGGAATTTAATATTTAATTCGTTATTAAAAACGAAGTTGAACGTTATAATTTATATATAATATAAATTCGAGCTTGAAAATGGCGTGCAGTTCGTAAATTGGAGTTTTGAACTTCAACTGAGAATACAGGATTCGATATAAGTCGGATTTCTGTGAAACAAGACACGTTGGAACCGTATTGACGATAATTTTCATATGAAAGAGAAAAATCCAGATTTCGTGTTATAGTTTGGTAGTTATGGTCAAATCAAATTTTGAAATAGTCGCTATGGAAAACCGTTATTTAATTATAGGCCTTTAAAATAGCCGTTTTGCAAACGGACTCTGTTTTCGACGAAACCAGTTCCGTTGAGTTTGTATCGTCGATTAGAGTCAGGATATGTATATAGTTTGTTATTTTTAGAGATCGAGAAATTTGGCGTTAAAAAGGGTAGGGCGGTTCGAGGTAAAAATAGCCTACCGGGGCAACAGTCTCAGAATGCGACGAAATTAGTGCCATTGGGTTCGTATCGAAAAGTTATTGTCGATGTTCGTAGTTTCAAGTGGATTTGATTTATCTGGTGACCGTGGAAAAATTAAACGTGTGTTCATTTCTGGTTTCATAAGGGAAATTTTTCCATACGACCTCGGATTTCGATGAAACTTGTCCCATTGAATCCAGAATACCTTTTTACATCAAGATTAGCTTTTATATCAGTTAACAAAAGTCGAATGTGGTCAGTTTTACTTGTGACTTAGCGACAAAGTTTCATTTGAATTAAATATATAAAACATACACCCTATATTTTCACTGCGAGCTACCTAATCTATACGCAGACCTCAAACTGAAAGTGACACCCTATTTTGTACCCCACTGCCAATTGATGACCTAAATCCTGAAGCGTGCCGACCAAGCATTTATAAACGGAAATGACATTTCATATCCTTGCCGACCAAGTTCTGAGCCAAACACAGCTAAGTAGATAGCACTGCACCCCTATGAGCCTTCTTACCTTGGATGCCAAAGAATTCTCGGGTATAAATAGGACTCGAAACTCCATTCCTTTCTCCACCTTTTTATCTGCGCCTCCACTTACAGTATTCAACTCAAACCGTATCCTCAAAAAAAAAAAAAATAATAAACCGAAGAGAAGAAAGGGATGTGAGCAGCAGGGGGACGGGGTTCAAATGCTGGCGCTAGTGTTGGGATGAGGCCTACATATGAGGGAGTGGTAGGGCAGTGAGAAGTGGTGCGCGGTGGAAAGTGGTATGGGGAGTGATGCATGAATAGTAACATGGCGGAGGAACCGAACTTGTGGGAGCATGTGGGTTTTGGCGTCGGTTGTTTAAACGTGAAAGTGTTGGGATGGAGGGGTGGGCACGGTGGGTTGTTGAAGAACAGGATGTGAGCGTTGAAGGTGCGGAAGGCAAAGCCCTTGGGTTTCGAATGGCTACAGATCGTGAGGAAGGAGTACTGACAATGGACGATGGGTCTCTGATGGACGGAAACATGTGCGGTGGTGGACTTTGTTTTGGTCGAGCGTGGGTTCCAGGGATGAATACATGAAATGGTTTGAGCCTTGTTCAAACGAAGGGCAGACAAAAGTAACCATCCCAGTTTTTGTATTAAAACGTTTAAAGAGAAGGGTCTGCAGCCAAATCTGGTGTACAGAAGAAAGTAATCAGCCTGGTAAAAAGTAATACACATAATTTAGTGCGTTATTATCATGCTAATAGACTGATTAGGGATAAATTATTAAAAATTTAATGGTATGCAGACAACCAAGGGACTGTGAGCAAATCAGCTTGGCCAAGAATCTTTATTTGGGAACGTAATTAAGTTAGTTAAGTTAGTTAATTAAATTAAAACCTTATTAGCTCAAAATGATTCACAACATGATCAGGTGTTATCAAGAATTAGTTCGGCCCGTGGTACTGATTAACACCGAAATCAAGTTAGAAGAATCATAAGATATTAATTAGTTTATAATGTAAGTAGGTTAATAAACTTGATTGGAAGAAAAAATATAATTTAATTAAGAAATTAATTATTTAATTCGGTTGTATATGTTTATAATAGTGTATGTCTCACATTGGTAATCAGAATTGAACGGGAAACAAAAGAGAGATATTGGGACCATGTGCTCGGATTCTACAGTCTGGGACAGAACTGGACGGAGCTGGAAACAACTGAGTTTTCAGTAAATTAAACATTCGTTTAATTTAACTGAAACAAGCTGGTTAAACAACTGATGAAATCAAGGTGAGTTAAAACTCACTCAGTTTTCCCATTTATATTTTATATAAATTGGGTTTTTATTTTATGTGCTCTGCTTGCTGATGGTTGCCTGTTTGCTAGTTATACATTTGTTTGTTGATTTAACTGATGAAATTAAACTGTGTTTAATTTCAGTGAAATATCAAATCGTTATTTTTAACGATTGGTTCCAATAAAGGTGACTCACCTTGGTTGGTCACGTTTATTTATAAACGTGTTTAAATGGTTGAATTGGTTGAATTGCTTATGGTTGATGGTAAATGGTCGTTATTTAATTTATCAGTTAAACAAAACTGAACCGTCTGATTTGAGATAACCATTTGAGTACAGGGAAGAACAGGTTGGAGGGATCCAACCGGATTCCTCAAATGTATTATTTATTTTCATATGCTCATATATGAACTGATCTGTTTGATTATTGATTGAATATTCAACATCTGTTTGGTTTGAACCAATAGGTGATATTGGTTAAGTGTTTGGCAGAGTATGGCCTTTAAAACCAATCGAGTTATAAATATTTATTCACCGACAGGTGAATCGATAGAGTTGAGGTTATAAAATTTATTTTATAACCAGAGTTAGATTTGAATTATATCATTTGAATAAAAGTTATAAAAAGAAATTTAATAAATATTTTATTTATTTAAAACTATGATTTGTTATGAATTTATTTATAAAACAAATGTTGATGCAAATCAGATTTATGAGTAAGAGGATAAGAATATAGTTTGAATGGAAATTTTGGATAATTGTTTTGTAAAGGAAACAATTAAATGGAAAATTATTTAAATTAATTATATTAATTTAAAGTGAGGATTTACTGGAATCGATTAATGATATAATCGAATTTTGAATAAATTAAATCGACCAGTTTGAATGGGAATTGATTATCAAATTTATGTGTTTTGATTAAAATAGTTTAAAGAATATTGATTTAAAGGATTTACTATTTATTTTAGTAATTAAAGAAATTAACTACTGAAGTAGTTAATGATTGAAGGAATTTATTGTTTTGATTAATAAGAATTTAGAAAATGTCTTTTTTTTAAGAGAAATTGAAGTTGAAATGAAAGCCAATCAATTTGGTGAAAGAAGTTTACGAATGGGTTTTATATTTAAAACCTGAATTTTTATAATGAAGTTATAAAAGGAATTCCAAGCGAATAGGATAGCCTGATATAAATATACTTAATTATTCAAATTAAGTAAAAAGAAATTGGGATCAAAAGGTTTATAATAAACCAGGTATATAAATGAGATTTTTGGTGGAAAAGTGTTAACATTTGAAATTAACGTTATTTGAGAATGAAATCAAGTAAAAAGAGGGAATTGAAATAAGATTTCCAAACATGGAATGGTCGAATAGATTTGGAAAGAAATTGGAAAAAAGAGAATTTTGGTAAAGAACTGGGTTATATAACCAAAGCCAAATTTAAATGAATCTGTTTTAACAGAGTTAGAAGTTTTTATTAAACCAGAAGTGAACTAGTTTATTTTAAAGGCCAGTAATGCTGAATACTGAACCAGTGAACTCATTGGAGTGTCATGGTTGAAACACTATTTATTTTGATAGTTAAAACACCGACTATCAAATCTGTCCAATGCGATTGTTGGTATGGAAAGACCGGGATCGAATTTATTCGAAAACCATTCCGACCAACAAATACGTGAAGATACCAGAAGATGGTCGAGATGGAGCATTGAAGACCGTGGGTTTTCATAAACGGAAGAACCACTAATATTCTCTGCCTGGCAAGCAGAGGAAAGATGTGATTCTGTCGTGGTTGGAATCTACGGGTTGCAAGGACTTCTCGCTACTGATCCATGGGGTGATTCCTATATGGATGCGGTAGGAGAGTGCCTTCGGTTCATCCTGTTCCTGGATGACTTGTATGGACGGATGTCTGACAGAGTAATTCCAAAGGGTCACGTACGTTGATTTCTTCAAACGTACGATAGTTGTTGGCAGGGAATTGCCATTCTCTAGCTTTCAGCTAGAGTATTTTTGTGGACGTCAATTAGTGATATCTGGCGGATCTGGCGATGTGGCATTCAAAGTGAATGACGACCAGATGATCAAGAGTAATCTAGACCTCAAGCCTCATCAACCGGGGAATGACAAAAAATCGGGCAGGCAGCATGGCTATGTGGGTCGCTCCCATTAGGGTGTAGAATCACCTATCTAGAGAAAATCCTATTGCTTCTTAAATCTATGTTTCGATGCTGTCCCTTGTCGGGAGACGGTTGCTGATCCCAACCGTCGGTGATATACATTCGATACGCTCAAGCGAAATGAGTGGTCGGTCATGTGAGGGCCGGGTGGCAAGAAGTTCTTGTTGAACCCCGTGTATTCGTCTCTAGAGATACACGATCGGAAGGTGGACCCATACCTTGTCAAGTTGGAATCAAATCTCCAGTAAGCGCCTGCGGGTTTTGATTGTATACTATATATGTGGAGCGTGAGATGCAAGCGTTCCACTAGATTGTTATTTACTTGTGTTTAGACATTACTATAATATCAGACAAGATATTGGTTTCAAAACTGTTTTGGGTTATCGTAAGGTAAAAACCGTCCGTGTTTATGTGTGGATTTGGTCTTACGATTATCCTTTTCTTTTGAAAAGATTTTTGAACTTTAAAATCATGATTGGATGATTCACCCTTATTACTGTGCGAGTTTATCTCACTCTGGTTCACCAGACTGACCCGGTGTTTTGTAAATGCTCGGGTTAGACCGGGTTGTACAGGTTCAGGTTATCGACTGCTGTGAAGAGACGAGCTGGAAGAGTCCAGACGTATGATATTATTATTCCGCTGTGTGTTATATGAGGACAGATTAGTATCACTGTCCAGATGTGTACTCTGATATTGTAAGTATTTCAAAAGCTTTCAATAAAGGTTATTTCTGTATTATATTTTGTTCCGCTGCGATGTGAGACTGTGTTGTGGTGTTTCTTCTTCTTCTTCTATTCTAATATTTCTATCTTATCTATTCTCACCCTCTAACTTCTTTCTATTAATGATCTGGAATGTTCGATGTCTGAATGGTCAACATGATAGTTTGATGTTGATTTTCGGAGTCGAAAATCCCGGTTCGTTACAGTGGTATCAGAGCCGAAGGTTAAGTAATTACCTTGGCTCTGTGGCGTGACTCAGTAGAGATGGGGTTAGTAATACCCTAGATTGAGTTTGAGTGTATATATATGAGCGCGTATTTGTAAATTGATATAAAAACTGTTATATTGTGTTGATTGGTTTGTCGAGTAGTTTATGAATTCTGGTCGATACAGTAACGCAAACTGTGTCGATAAGTGTTTCTAAACTCTTGAACAGAATAATTCGACACAGTATGTTTTTGAAAGAGGGTAAATGAAATAATTTTACCCAAATGGTATTTGAATATAAAAGAATGATTAACATTTGAAATATTATAGTATATTGGATGTGTCGCTTGGTTATAATTGGAATGGTTATATAAATAACCAATTAGAATTCGTGTAATATGAAAACAGATGAATTAAATCTGGAATTAAAATCAGAATTGGAATTAAAATTCCCAAAAGTGGGAAAGGTGACTGCAAATGAATTTGAATTGAATATATGAGAATTTTATAAATCCTGGGAGGTTTTAAATTGGTTTACAAGTAGTGTGTTTGGTACTTTGAAATAGATTTCAAAATAGAGGTGTTTGAATATGGTTTTGATAAGTGATATAGTGTTGAACTCACTTCGATGGCTGGGAAATAACTCTGAGGATGATAGCCACATCATCAGTGTTCATTTCCGAGTTCTAAGTGACGGATTACTACCAAAGGTTTTGTTTTGAATTGCTTTGAGAAAGACAAGTTGTTTGAATCCTGAAAAAGATTATTTGATTTTTGAAAGAGCTGAACTGTTTGAAAACTCCCAGGGAAATTGTTTAAAAGTTTGTGAAAGCAAATATGGATTGAATTGAAACCGATTAACTGAAAATTGAATCGGGAGATAATATATCGAGTAGAATCATATTTTGAAATTTGTGAGACAAGAATCTGAAATAGTGTTGGTTGGAATTGATGATGGATGATGATTGAGTTAAGGATGGAATTTGGCTTGGACGCGTGAAGGATTTGGTTTGAAGATAAAATTGGAATTTTGTTTGGGAATGCATTTGTGTATGCTGGCAGGGCAGCAGATGGAAATGATATAATGATATGCCCAACAAAAAGGTACACGTTTATTTTTATATGGGTTGGGAGATTTATGAGCCTATTTGGCAAGCCACTTGGCTATTTTATTTTCTTTTGAATTGGAGAAGGCCCAGAGAGGCGAGTTGTGGTTGTACCGATTGAGCCGTACAGAGGTGGTGCTGGCAAAAAATTTCGGAAATTTAAAGTGTTAGAAAATTTTCAATATTTTTGAAAATATCTATATAACAGTATTGAATTGGTTTCTAATTTAAAAATAAATTGGATTTGAAAGTTGGTGAGTTTATAACATTCTTTCTTATCTTAGCAATTTCGAGGACGAAATTATTTTAAGGGGGGAAGAATGTAACGACCCGTGTTTTTCGACCATTTGAATATGAATATTTAAAATTAGTTTTAAATATTATATTGGGAATATTAATGGAATTTAATATTTAATTCGTTATTAAAAACGAAGTTGAACGTTATAATTTATATATAATATAAATTCGAGCTTGAAAATGGCGTGCAGTTCGTAAATTGGAGTTTTGAACTTCAACTGAGAATACAGGATTCGATATAAGTCGGATTTCTGTGAAACAAGACACGTTGGAACCGTATTGACGATAATTTTCATATGAAAGAGAAAAATCCAGATTTCGTGTTATAGTTTGGTAGTTATGGTCAAATCAAATTTTGAAATAGTCGCTATGGAAAACCGTTATTTAATTATAGGCCTTTAAAATAGCCGTTTTGCAAACGGACTCTGTTTTCGACGAAACCAGTTCCGTTGAGTTCGTATCGTCGATTAGAGTCAGGATATGTATATAGTTTGTTATTTTTAGAGATCGAGAAATTTGGCGTTAAAAAGGGTAGGGCGGTTCGAGGTAAAAATAGCCTACCGGGGCAACAGTCTCAGAATGCGACGAAATTAGTGCCATTGGGTTCGTATCGAAAAGTTATTGTCGATGTTCGCAGTTTCAAGTGGATTTGATTTATCTGGTGACCGTGGAAAAATTAAACGTGTGTTCATTTCTGGTTTCATAAGGGAAATTTTTCCATACGACCTCGGATTTCGATGAAACTTGTCCCATTGAATCCGGAATACCTTTTTACATCAAGATTAGCTTTTATATCAGTTAACAAAAGTCGAATGTGGTCAGTTTTACTTGTGACTTAGCGACAAAGTTTCATTTGAATTAAATATATAAAACATACACCCTATATTTTCACTGCGAGCTACCTAATCTATACGCAGACCTCAAACTGAAAGTGACACCCTATTTTGTACCCCACTGCCAATTGATGACCTAAATCCTGAAGCGTGCCGACCAAGCATTTATAAACGGAAATGACATTTCATATCCTTGCCGACCAAGTTCTGAGCCAAACACAGCTAAGTAGATAGCACTGCACCCCTATGAGCCTTCTTACCTTGGATGCCAAAGAATTCTCGGGTATAAATAGGACTCGAAACTCCATTCCTTTCTCCACCTTTTTATCTGCGCCTCCACTTACAGTATTCAACTCAAACCGTATCCTCAAAAAAAAAAAAAAAAAAACCGAAGAGAAGAAAGGGATGTGAGCAGCAGGGGGGCGGGGTTCAAATGCTGGCGCTAGTGTTGGGATGAGGCCTACATATGAGGGAGTGGTAGGGCAGTGAGAAGTGGTGCGCGGTGGAAAGTGGTATGGGGAGTGATGCATGAACAGTAACATGGCGGAGGAACCGAACTTGTGGGAGCATGTGGGTTTTGGCGTCGGTTGTTTAAACGTGAAAGTGTTGGGATGGAGGGGTGGGCACGGTGGGTTGTTGAAGAACAGGATGCGAGCGTTGAAGGTGCGGAAGGCAAAGCCCTTGGGTTTCGAATGGCTACAGATCGTGAGGAAGGAGTACTGACAATGGACGATGGGTCTCTGATGGACGGAAACATGTGCGGTGGTGGACTTTGTTTTGGTCGAGCGTGGGTTCCAGGGATGAATACATGAAATGGTTTGAGCCTTGTTCAAACGAAGGGCAGACAAAAGTAACCATCCCAGTTTTTGTATTAAAACGTTTAAAGAGAAGGGTCTGCAGCCAAATCTGGTGTACAGAAGAAAGTAATCAGCCTGGTAAAAAGTAATACACATAATTTAGTGCGTTATTATCATGCTAATAGACTGATTAGGGATAAATTATTAAAAATTTAATGGTATGCAGACAACCAAGGGACTGTGAGCAAATCAGCTTGGCCAAGAATCTTTATTTGGGAACGTAATTAAGTTAGTTAAGTTAGTTAATTAAATTAAAACCTTATTAGCTCAAAATGATTCACAACATGATCAGGTGTTATCAAGAATTAGTTCGGCCCGTGGTACTGATTAACACCGAAATCAAGTTAGAAGAATCATAAGATATTAATTAGTTTATAATGTAAGTAGGTTAATAAACTTGATTGGAAGAAAAAATATAATTTAATTAAGAAATTAATTATTTAATTCGGTTGTATATGTTTATAATAGTGTATGTCTCACATTGGTAATCAGAATTGAACGGGAAACAAAAGAGAGATATTGGGACCATGTGCTCGGATTCTACAGTCTGGGACAGAACTGGACGGAGCTGGAAACAACTGAGTTTTCAGTAAATTAAACATTCGTTTAATTTAACTGAAACAAGCTGGTTAAACAACTGATGAAATCAAGGTGAGTTAAAACTCACTCAGTTTTCCCATTTATATTTTATATAAATTGGGTTTTTATTTTATGTGCTCTGCTTGCTGATGGTTGCCTGTTTGCTAGTTATACATTTGTTTGTTGATTTAACTGATGAAATTAAACTGTGTTTAATTTCAGTGAAATATCAAATCGTTATTTTTAACGATTGGTTCCAATAAAGGTGACTCACCTTGGTTGGTCACGTTTATTTATAAACGTGTTTAAATGGTTGAATTGGTTGAATTGCTTATGGTTGATGGTAAATGGTCGTTATTTAATTTATCAGTTAAACAAAACTGAACCGTCTGATTTGAGATAACCATTTGAGTACAGGGAAGAACAGGTTGGAGGGATCCAACCGGATTCCTCAAATGTATTATTTATTTTCATATGCTCATATATGAACTGATCTGTTTGATTATTGATTGAATATTCAACATCTGTTTGGTTTGAACCAATAGGTGATATTGGTTAAGTGTTTGGCAGAGTATGGCCTTTAAAACCAATCGAGTTATAAATATTTATTCACCGACAGGTGAATCGATAGAGTTGAGGTTATAAAATTTATTTTATAACCAGAGTTAGATTTGAATTATATCATTTGAATAAAAGTTATAAAAAGAAATTTAATAAATATTTTATTTATTTAAAACTATGATTTGTTATGAATTTATTTATAAAACAAATGTTGATGCAAATCAGATTTATGAGTAAGAGGATAAGAATATAGTTTGAATGGAAATTTTGGATAATTGTTTTGTAAAGGAAACAATTAAATGGAAAATTATTTAAATTAATTATATTAATTTAAAGTGAGGATTTACTGGAATCGATTAATGATATAATCGAATTTTGAATAAATTAAATCGACCAGTTTGAATGGGAATTGATTATCAAATTTATGTGTTTTGATTAAAATAGTTTAAAGAATATTGATTTAAAGGATTTACTATTTATTTTAGTAATTAAAGAAATTAACTACTGAAGTAGTTAATGATTGAAGGAATTTATTGTTTTGATTAATAAGAATTTAGAAAATGTCTTTTTTTTAAGAGAAATTGAAGTTGAAATGAAAGCCAATCAATTTGGTGAAAGAAGTTTACGAATGGGTTTTATATTTAAAACCTGAATTTTTATAATGAAGTTATAAAAGGAATTCCAAGCGAATAGGATAGCCTGATATAAATATACTTAATTATTCAAATTAAGTAAAAAGAAATTGGGATCAAAAGGTTTATAATAAACCAGGTATATAAATGAGATTTTTGGTGGAAAAGTGTTAACATTTGAAATTAACGTTATTTGAGAATGAAATCAAGTAAAAAGAGGGAATTGAAATAAGATTTCCAAACATGGAATGGTCGAATAGATTTGGAAAGAAATTGGAAAAAAGAGAATTTTGGTAAAGAACTGGGTTATATAACCAAAGCCAAATTTAAATGAATCTGTTTTAACAGAGTTAGAAGTTTTTATTAAACCAGAAGTGAACTAGTTTATTTTAAAGGCCAGTAATGCTGAATACTGAACCAGTGAACTCATTGGAGTGTCATGGTTGAAACACTATTTATTTTGATAGTTAAAACACCGACTATCAAATCTGTCCAATGCGATTGTTGGTATGGAAAGACCGGGATCGAATTTATTCGAAAACCATTCCGACCAACAAATACGTGAAGATACCAGAAGATGGTCGAGATGGAGCATTGAAGACCGTGGGTTTTCATAAACGGAAGAACCACTAATATTCTCTGCCTGGCAAGCAGAGGAAAGATGTGATTCTGTCGTGGTTGGAATCTACGGGTTGCAAGGACTTCTCGCTACTGATCCATGGGGTGATTCCTATATGGATGCGGTAGGAGAGTGCCTTCGGTTCATCCTGTTCCTGGATGACTTGTATGGACGGATGTCTGACAGAGTATTTCCAAAGGGTCACGTACGTTGATTTCTTCAAACGTACGATAGTTGTTGGCAGGGAATTGCCATTCTCTAGCTTTCAGCTAGAGTATTTTTGTGGACGTCAATTAGTGATATCTGGCGGATCTGGCGATGTGGCATTCAAAGTGAATGACGACCAGATGATCAAGAGTAATCTAGACCTCAAGCCTCATCAACCGGGGAATGACAAAAAATCGGGCAGGCAGCATGGCTATGTGGGTCGCTCCCATTAGGGTGTAGAATCACCTATCTAGAGAAAATCCTATTGCTTCTTAAATCTATGTTTCGATGCTGTCCCTTGTCGGGAGACGGTTGCTGATCCCAACCGTCGGTGATATACATTCGATACGCTCAAGCGAAATGAGTGGTCGGTCATGTGAGGGCCGGGTGGCAAGAAGTTCTTGTTGAACCCCGTGTATTCGTCTCTAGAGATACACGATCGGAAGGTGGACCCATACCTTGTCAAGTTGGAATCAAATCTCCAGTAAGCGCCTGCGGGTTTTGATTGTATACTATATATGTGGAGCGTGAGATGCAAGCGTTCCACTAGATTGTTATTTACTTGTTTTTAGACATTACTATAATATCAGACAAGATATTGGTTTCAAAACTGTTTTGGGTTATCGTAAGGTAAAAACCGTCCGTGTTTATGTGTGGATTTGGTCTTACGATTATCCTTTTCTTTTGAAAAGATTTTTGAACTTTAAAATCATGATTGGATGATTCACCCTTATTACTGTGCGAGTTTATCTCACTCTGGTTCACCAGACTGACCCGGTGTTTTGTAAATGCTCGGGTTAGACCGGGTTGTACAGGTTCAGGTTATCGACTGCTGTGAAGAGACGAGCTGGAAGAGTCCAGACGTATGATATTATTATTCCGCTGTGTGTTATATGAGGACAGATTAGTATCACTGTCCAGATGTGTACTCTGATATTGTAAGTATTTCAAAAGCTTTCAATAAAGGTTATTTCTGTATTATATTTTGTTCCGCTGCGATGTGAGACTGTGTTGTGGTGTTTCTTCTTCTTCTTCTATTCTAATATTTCTATCTTATCTATTCTCACCCTCTAACTTCTTTCTATTAATGATCTGGAATGTTCGATGTCTGAATGGTCAACATGATAGTTTGATGTTGATTTTCGGAGTCGAAAATCCCGGTTCGTTACAGTTTGGCCAGGCTTCAACACTAACCATCACGCTCCAACCGATCAACAACTTATATAAGCGGTCGATCACCCAAGTTGGTGGCTAATTAGTAGGATGCACATATTGGAATAATTCGACAATTGGGTCACATATGTAAAATAAAATGTGTTGCGCTATTTTGGTGTTAAGCCAAACTAAAGTGATCTAATTTTAAATTAGATTTAAGTGGCTTAGAACGTATATTATCAAGGGGCTAATGTGTAGATACCAGGCGTTTTAATTTGTTGAATGGTTTAATTACAAAACACCAACTTTATAAATAAAAGGTTATGATCCCCTAATTACATAAGCCTTAACAACTCTCTTACCCTCTTCAATGGAGATCTAATTTCATATCTAAGGTTTGTGTTAGTATGGAAGACCAAACCAAAATTATCTTCTTGGCAAAATCAACCATGGATTCAGGTACTACAATAATTAACTACAGACTCATGTACTCTTCCATTTGATCTCAATTAAATCAGTGTGAGTTCCATATTTATATCTAGGGTTTTATGACTGATTGTTGATAATATATTTTGAAATCCTAACAAGTGGTATCGGAGCGACCCGTAGTTGATTTTATTGAGAATTATTTTGAGGAATTTGAGTAGGTGATTCTAAGGTTTGCAATTTGTATTAATCGGTTAATTCATTTGAATCCAAAATGATTATTTCGTTCTAATATTTAAAGATATTCATAAGATTTTTTCCTATGAACCGACAGTTGCAAACCATCTCCTAAAATTATTATTTTTAAGTGGTGTATTTTTTGTATACGAACAAAAACAAAATATTATATGATAAGATATAATTAGTACTACAATCATAGTCTCCAGATTCATAGGGTTGTTTCGAATGTTGTTCCATCTAGCTTCGAAAGATTCAAGTACAAAAGGATAACCTGCATTTATGAATTAATCAAAATAATTTAATATGGATGAAGCTTTATATTACTTTAATCCTATATGAAATCATATTTTATGTGTGGATCTTAACTGTACCACAAACCATACACATATCTGTCATTTTTTTTCTTTCCTAAATAGAACTCATCATTATTTTTACATAGTTAGTCAAATCTGTATGTTATCATTTTATTATTTAGGAATAGATCATGTATGGAAATGATGTTGATTTCAAGTACATTATGTTGTTGCCTTTTCCCTTACTTTCGACATGGTATGATATTACTCATATACGTAATATAATAATGTTACCTTTGATCTGTACAAGATAGTGGATACTTTAATATAAATAACATAGCATACACGAAGTTGACGTTTAAACTATTAGCATGTCAACGTGCTAGAAATTTTGCGATATTATACACTGCAAAGCGTGCACTTTATTACATTTGATGATGGTATATGGATTCCTTTTGTGTTATGAAACCATTATCAGTGTAACACCCCACACTTTACTGAGCTCAAATTTCGACAAAAATCGAAACTCGAACACATCCAAGCATCAATTGTGTAAATTTGGTACTTGCAAAAAATTGAGCATGAGAAAAATCAGAGTACGATAAAGAAACTCACAACAGAAACAAAATAGGATAGACTAATATTAACTCAAGTACAACACCTGTGAGAACCCGACCTTCTCTAAAAAACTTAGGAGGTTGTAATGAGGAGGGGGTCCAAACAACAAGATTTTGGTGAACAGGAAATGTACAACACAGATTATAATACACATATGTATCCTATTTGGTTCAACCTAAGATGTATGCCTACCAAGGTTAGTGATTACAGCCTAATCTTGTAAATATTTATCATGACTCTAACTGCCCTTCCTAAGGTAGTATACCCAAAATATGGTACCGAGATAACCCGTTTACGCATATATTTGTGAAGCCTTTATACCATAACATGGTTGGTTATTTAATCGAGAGTGGATCCCTAATAACGGAGTCTCTTTATATATATTCACATGTAAATCCTTCGTTATTTAGTGCCTCACTATTAATTGATAGATATGGTGGATTCTCCAGATCACTTAAGACCCTAGGCGGACCTGTTGGTCTCTTAATATTTCTCGATGATTTATTCCACGTTAGAATAAACTAGAGGGAACTAGCTACGGGGGCCTACTAGTTAAGGATTTTTTCATTCACGCATATAACCCATACCCCGTGTAAGATGAGAGACGGTGTTTCGCTTTACCATCTAGCTGACCTTTTTGGATAATCTCCTTAGTTGCTTACTACTTCCCATAGGATAGGTAGTCCTATGGAATGACCATACCGGACATTTTAATTTACCTGGTTTGGATAGGCTTCACACATGCACACACTATTTAAGACCTCTCTATTGTAAAACCTACTCTAAGGTGGACTCCTTGACCCAAGCCACTTAAGACCCAAGGAAGCGGACGATACGGGAAGATTATTGAGTTCGTACCCAATTAGCCATCAATGCACTTCCCTATTGGGATAAAGCGGGCTACATTATTGAGTTATTCCTATTTAGTTTCATTTTAAAAAAATACCATACGCACACGGTTAATAATCGGCATGGGTCCCAAGGGTTAATGATATGTATCGGTAACCTATCAAGTCCAATTCTAACTTTATATTATAAGTTATATATTGACTAGTATAAATTAGGCAATCTATATCCTTCTTAACCTAGGATATTTATTTGATTAATTTCCCTAATTGGACTCAGTGTTTAAAACAACAACTAATACCCATTAATCCTCTATTTATTTCATTACTCCTTTTTAATAGGGTTATTGCCATTTATGACCGTAACGGTCATAATTTCTTAAGGCAACAATCTATCTTTAATTATTATTTATTTCCATTGATTATAATTAATGTCATTTATGGGCCTAATGGTTATAATTTTCCTAAGACATTAATTAGCAATGGAATATCCTTAATTTATTAGTCTCGAAATATCTACTTGTTGAAATGACCCAAATTTCCCCTTTCGGGAAAGTCCGGATTGAGTTGAGAACACGACGCATCAGAACACAAACAATTCATTGTTATTACAATAATTTACATCAGAGTACAAGAATATTCCAGAGTATGAATAATTGTTACACATTTGAAATACAATATCAGAGATTTAAAATTACATAGCAGCGGAAAATAATATGTAAGTATAATGCGCAGCGGAAAATAATAACTGACACAACTGAAAGAGATATGCGGATACAAAGCTTTCCGAATATAGCTCCAGCTATAATCCAGGATCCTGTGAAAAGAAATATCTGCGAAAACCAAAACTACTAGTTGCCCATGTGGAAAATATAGGCACCCAAAGTTTATGTAGAAACAATAAACTCCGAGTCAGTCATGGGACTGGTGTGAGAACTAAAACAGTTATTAATCTTTAATTTAAAAGTCGGAAAATCATGGGACCACGCTGTATAACACGGAATGGGTTTACTCCACATGAATCTTAGTCTAAAATAAAACAACGCAATGCTTTTTGGAAAAATAACGCTATTATAAGACTCAGGTCCTATCACACGATGCAAGTCAAACATGCTTGGTACGTATAAAACAAAATTATTATGATATTACTATAAGTGCATAGTGTCGAAACAATTTCATTATAAACGTATCAATCATAGACGGCATGGGTACCATATACTGTGTCGCCATACTAGTTCTACAATCAAAACCACACGATGTCGTATTGGAAGTTGGACTTCCATCTATGAGTCGAGGCAAGGGATCGTCCTCACCGAATTCGAAACACTCTAACCCATGCCTCAGAATACAGCCGCAACCGCACCTGGATCTTCAGGGCCGGTCCACACATACTTTAGTGGATTAGTAATTCCTGAACAATACGTTTCCCTGCACTATGGGGCATAAAATCTGAGCCACTAGGGACTCAATATCTGAGGCGCCTCGCAGTCCATCATCCACATAAGTAAAAATGTCTGTGCTCCATACCATGACACCACTTCTAGCTAGAAAGAAACGCATGCACTCCCTGCAGTCACTATCCCGTTTTTGACTCATACCGAGGTGTGAGGCTCGCGAATTAACACTATACACAAAGCTATGTGTAATGGCCCGCAAATCCATGCTATCTGAGTTGACTAAATACACCACACGTCCAACCCAAATAACATAGAGATACGACTCATTATTAGAAAGAAGTTAGAGGGTGAGAATAGATAAGATAGAAAACTTAGAATAGAAGAAAAAACGAAGATTACAAACTCACAGCGGAACGAATAAAATATATTCTATAACATAACTTTTGAAATACAAATCTGTTTTGTACATATATACATACCATCATCAGAGTACACATAACATTTGATTCAGCGGAAGTAACTCTAAATAACTAACGTTGAAGCCTCCAGCTTCAAGCTCCTCCAAGTGTATCTGTAAAAGCCTGAAACACTTGACTGCCCGTACAAATTTGGGCACCCAAGAGTTTAGGATAAACAAAACAAAATAAACTCTGGGTCAGTCATGGGACTGGTGTGAGTAAACTCCAACCACTTGTTTAACTTTCAAAACTCTTTTCAAAAGAAAAGATAATAGTAAGACCAGCCCACACATAAACATGGACGGTTTTTACCTTACTATAACCCAAAACACTTTGATACGAAAATCCAGTGATATTATATTAATGTCTACATCAAGTAAATAACCAAATAGCAGAACGCTTGCATCTCACGCTCCACATATATAGTATAAAATCAAAAACCGCATGGCGCTTATTGGAGATTGGATTTCCAACATGACAAGGTATGGGACCACCTTCCGATGATGTATCTCTAGAGGCGAATACACCTGGGTTCAACAAGAACATCTTGCAACCCGGCCCACACATGACCGACCACTCATTTCGCTTGAGTGTATCGAATGTATATCACCAACGGTTGGACTCAAACCACCGTTTCCCGAATGGGCAGAATCGATAGATTTAGAAACAAAAGGAATTTCTCTAGATAGGTGATTATACACCCTAATGGGTGCGACCCACATAGCAATGCTGCCTGCCCGATTTTTGTCCTTTCCCGGTTGTTGAGGCCTGAGGCTACGCATACTTACCATTCATTGATAACACCATCACTTTGAATGCCACATTGTCAGATCCGTTAATCACTAGTTGAGTTTGCACAAATATTCTGGATATTATGCTAAGGGATAAATCCGTTGCAACCATATATATTCATACAGACCAACCCATTTGATCATTGGAAATACTCTGTCAGACATTCGTCCATATACGTTCGTTCTGGGACTGAACGAAACCGAAGGCACTATTTCTATAAATAGAAAAGCCCTTGCACTTCACTCCGTCTTCAATATATTCAGCATACTTGGTTCGCAACGCTTATGCCGATACGGAGTGGTTCTTCGGATAATAATCCAACCGGTCTCTCCATATTGCCAACGATGGTCAAAACTTCGATAGTCTGTGATTTAACTATCGAATAAAAACAAGTGTTCATCCAACATATCAAACAAATCACTGGGCCCTTTAATTAATATTTATTAATTAAATCTCTTTTCCATTTCCTTAACAATATTTGTTACCCAAATATTTCAATAATCAATCTTGGCCCTTTATGCCATTTGGAAAACGTTTTCAAATATTAACTTCTTTTATTTTCTATATATTAGAAAAATCTCTATTTGCAATTGGAAACAATTCCAATCACTTATCTTTATCCCTTTTTGTTTACAACATTCGATTTTTATATTCACTTTACTATCGAATTCAATACGTCGATATAATGATCTCTAATTATCAAAATATCTTAAAAATATTCTAACTCCTTAAATTTCCGGAAAATTTCGCCATAACCTCCCCTGTATCGGGAGCATCGGGAAATTTCAAATAGCTTCCCGGTATCTTCCTCAATCAAAAAGAAAAAGGAAAAGCCAAGCGGCTTGCCGATACGGCGCATAAAACCTCATATATGGATTAAACATGTACCTTTTTGTCGGGCACATAAATTAAATCCTCATATACTCCATCCCATATCTGTTTAACACCTGTTCACCTGTTTCTAATTCAATTCAACTCAATCTATTTGTTTGAATTCAAATTTGAATCGTTTGAATTCAGTTTCGCTCAATTATTCTTTAATTAGCCTTTTTGTCTATTTCACTTCTTTGTTGAACATAACATGTTCGAATAAATGTTTAACTTGCTCACGACCAAATTGAATTTCAAAATTTCAATTCCAGTTCTCTTTTCTATTTCGAATATAAATTTTCAAATCGAATTTACTTATTTAAAGCTCAATATTCATTTGAAATCTCATTAACTAATTTCTATTCAATTTAGTTAATTCTATTCAATAAATCAAAAATCTGATTTCTATTTCAAAAATCATATTCATTTACACAACTTGAATTCGCATATATTTTACAACTCAACTCTGAAATTTTCTAAATAGAAACTTCGGATTTTATTTGCTTAAAAATCCTTTTATAAAATTAAATAAACCATTATGGTTTTAAAACGATTCTGGCGCTGCTTTTCTGAAAATTTGATTTTGACATATCTCAAAATCTATACGACGAAATTCAGATTTTTCTCCTTCATTAGAAAACTACTATCAAACCGGTCCTGACGTTTCTTGTTTCAAAGAATTTCGACTTCAATTGAGTCCTGTATATTCGATTGAAGTTCGAATCGCTATTTTACGAACTGCAGCGCTGCGGCGAGTTCGTTTTAATTATATTTATATATATATAAACCTTTAAACTTCTTAAAAATGAATTCAACTTTATTTAACTCTGCTTGATTCAAATCTCACTTTTATTTGAATTCTAAATTCAAATTCCAATTCCTTTTCTATTTGATATTCAAATTTAATATTTGAATTTCTATTTGAATTCCCTATATTCAAATTCGATGTTTGAATTCATTTGAATTCTCTTATTCAAACTCTATATTTAAATTTCCATTTGAACTTCTATATTTCCATTTCTATATTTGAATTCTATTGAAATTCAATATTCAAACTCCTTTTTAAATTCTATATTCAAAATTCCATAGTTTAAAACCCATTTGAATTTCATATTCAAACCCCATAGATCAAATCCTATTTAAATTCAATTTGAATCTCTTATATTCAAATTTCATTTTCCATTTGAATTCTAATATTCAAATTCGTTTCCAGCCCCATTTGAATTCTAATATTCAAACTTATTTTTAACACCATTTGAGTTTCTTCACCCAAATCCATTTGAATTCCCTTGAATTCAAATTCCATTTCAAAACCATTTGGATTTCCTATTTTGAAATCCTATTTGAAATTCTATTTCCAATTCTACTTTGAAATCCTATTTCAAAGTTTATTTCAAATTCTATTTTGAAATTCTACATTCAAATCTCTATTCAAATTTCATATTTAAATTCCATTCAAATCTCTATTCAAATTTCACATTTGAATTCTTCCTTGAAATACTATATTTCAAACTCTATTCAATTCCTCTTTGAAATTCTATATTTCAAATTCTATTTTGAAATTCTACATTCAAATCTCTATTTGAATTTCTTTATTCAAATTCCTTTGAATTCAAATTTTAATTTAATTCCTTGAATTCAAATTCTACTTTTCATTCTAATCTCGTCTATTCAAATCTTATTTGAACTTCTTATTTGAATTTCTAATATTCAATCTCCTTCAAAAATTCAAATATTCCCTTTAAAATTCTACTATTCAAATGTTATACTCAAATTTCATTTGAGTTATATATTTAAAAATTTCCTTTCACATCCTATTTGAAATCTCATTTCACATTCCAATTTCACGCTTATATTTCTATTTCTGAATTATCAAATGATAATTCCTTTTTCCCACTTCATTTATAACTTCGTTATAAAGAACTATTTATAAACTTCGTTTATAAATAACTACTCGTTTTATTTTTCAAAAACAAGTTTTATCTTATTCCATTTAAAATTCAAATTCTATTTAAAAATAGAATTTTCCCTTTTTAAATCTCCAATATCCTTTCACGATATTTTTAAATATCATTACTTAAGCCCAGTGATATTTAAACACACAAAGCAACGAATTATTTATTTTTCTAACACATCATATATAACAATATATATGCAAACAAATAAACAAACAGATAATATATTTTTGAGGAATCCAGTTGGATTCCTCCAACCTGTTTTCCTGCATCCACAGATGTTAGCACATAAATAATACCCATTCTGCTTCGTGGCAGAATATCGCGGTATAGAAGGTCATCCACTAATCATAGCGTGGGGCGTATAGGGTAATCATCCGCTATGAAACTGCGGGCATCCGCTAATGAGACTGCGGGAATCCAACCAATCAATCAACCCAATATATATATATATATAGCCTAAATAACTAATATATATAAAACAAGCATAAAACATTCACACAAGCAACAGACAATTATTTTTAACGAAATAAAAATAATTCTAAAATAAAAGGTGAGTGAGATTTACTCACCAGGATTTTATATCTGCCGAATATCCTGTTTAGTTCAACAAATGTCGCGACTATGAATCCTCTTGAACGAATTTATCTAGCACGGTAGCACCTTAATCCATTTTTTTTCCAGCTTTGAAACCCTCGCTATATTTCCTTTTTCTACAGCCATACATTCTTCCATCTACCAACAGTATTTCTCCCATTTCAATTCATGCTCCCTTCAGTACGTCGCACCCACTCATTCACCGCCATCCACTGTCGAACATCCCTTCTTCACTCCAGTCATCACCCAAACCAGCGTCTTCCCTATCCCAAAAATCACAGAGAACGCCTTCATGCCATTTCCACAACCCTCAGTCACCTCAGAAAGATCGAACTTCGGTTTACCCAAAAAAAAAAAAAAAAAAGAAACCGACCCTTTCCATTTTTCACTGTCGAACCCATCATAACCCTAATCGCGACATCCACCTGAAGCCCTAAACCGAAATCCCTAATTGACGATGTTCCTCTGTGAACGCTCCTCCAGACATCGCGATAACCTCACCTCGTTCGAACACCCGAATCCATCGCGATTTTCCTTTTCGATCTGTGCTTAGTAACCAACGGAGGAGAGGAGGGTAGCGGCTTTTGAAACAAAGGGTTTTTGATTTACTTATTCGGTTGAAATGAAAATGAGGAAGAGGGAAAAGGAAATCGCAGTTTTAAAGAAAGGGGATGGCCATTTGATTTCTGAAGCCTTGGGTCTTCATTTTCGTTTGTGAAGAATTTCAGAGGGACGTCGCGATTTTATAATTGAAGAGGGGACAGCTATTTTGGCTCGATGGAAGAAATAAGTCTGCGCCATTAATTCTTGTCTTCCTTGATTGTGAAGAGAACGGACATAAGGTACAAGAAAATCAAATAAGGCAGAAGGTAGGTCTGCGTTAGATAGGTCGGCTCTGTTTTTATTTTTTTTTATTTTTTTTATTTTTGATTTTTATTTTAAATAGATAAAATATCTTGCGACCCCCGAACCATCATAGTAAACTTAACGACTGACGTTACCAGATTATAGCGTTGTTCTGGACTAAATGAAGCCGATCCTAAATTTTAATTCGACTGTATAGAAGAGAGAACTATTTTAAATTAACGAATTATATTAAATACGATTTAAAATATAACTTGATTTTAAACATCAATTTCATCGATAAAAATCTATTATTATCGTTCTATTCGATATTAAATCATATAATGATTTTTAAACTGATAAATTCCATAATAAAAATCCATTTATTTTTGAATCAATATTTAAAACTATATTAAATATTTAAAATTAACCAACGAAAAATCTGGGTCGTTACATTCTTTCCCCCTTAAAATAATTTCGTCCTCGAAATTGCTAAGGTAGGAAAAAGGGTACAAATCCATTATTTTTCAACATCTCACTTATGTTGAAACTCAACTCCTCATATTTCTATGACTTTATCTCCAACCAAAACTTTTGGTCTTCCTCCTTTCATATGCCTTCACATTCAATTCATATTTATTTCAATTTATTTCAATAAATCTATTTAAATTGATTCTAACCAATTCATTCACTTCGACCCATTTAACTTGTTTAAGTTAAATTTAAATTCCAGAATTCAAATCCCTGGTTTTCTATTCCAAATCCTTTTGAAATCACACAAAAATATACATATACTTATTCCCATCTCAAATTCAAAACATTTGAATATTCAAACCAATTTGTTTTCTTTCAAACAAATTTCCATCAAAACTTTTTCTAAGGTAGCAACCTATCACTTAGAACTCGGAAATGAACACTGATGATGTTGCAATCATCATCAGAATAATTTCCCAGCGACTGAAGTGAGTTCAGTGCCTTATTATTTCAAAATCCATGATTTTCTTTCAAATCCTTCTAAAACAAAGCTATATTACTTTAATAAAAATATTTTCAACTTCCCAGGATTTTGAATTCTTAATTCTGGTTTGAATTAAATTCTAATTCACCTCATTTGTATATTTAATTCCTATACAAATTCTATTTTGGTTATAATTAACCATTCTGATTTTATAATCTCATTTGATTATAATCCTATCAATCAACACATCCATATAATATAATAATTTCACAAAATTATTCCTTCTATATCAAAATATAAATTTTGGGTAAAATTATTTCATTTACCCCCTTTAAAACAATACTGTGTTCAATCTTCTGTTCAAGTGTTTAGAAATTCCTATCGACTTTGTGGCGTCCCACTATTCGATCAGAATTCATAAACCACTCAACAGACTAGCCAACACAATACAAAACAGTTTTTATATCAACATACAAATACGCTCTCTCATATATATACACTCAACTCATTCTAGGGTACTGCTGACCCTATCTCTAATGAGCACATGCCACACAAGCCTAGGTGTTCGCTCAACCTAAGCTCTGATACCACTGTAATGGCCCGCAAATCCATGCTATCTGAGTTGACTAAATACACCACACGTCCAACCCAAATAACATAGAGATACGACTCATTATTAGAAAGAAGTTAGAGGGTGAGAATAGATAAGATAGAAAACTTAGAATAGAAGAAAAAACGAAGATTACAAACTCACAGCGGAACGAATAAAATATATTCTATAACATAACTTTTGAAATACAAATCTGTTTTGTACATATATACATACCATCATCAGAGTACACATAACATTTGATTCAGCGGAAGTAACTCTAAATAACTAACGTTGAAGCCTCCAGCTTCAAGCTCCTCCAAGTGTATCTGTAAAAGCCTGAAACACTTGACTGCCCGTACAAATTTGGGCACCCAAGAGTTTAGGATAAACAAAACAAAATAAACTCTGGGTCAGTCATGGGACTGGTGTGAGTAAACTCCAACCACTTGTTTAACTTTCAAAACTCTTTTCAAAAGAAAAGATAATAGTAAGACCAGCCCACACATAAACATGGACGGTTTTTACCTTACTATAACCCAAAACACTTTGATACGAAAATCCAGTGATATTATATTAATGTCTACATCAAGTAAATAACCAAATAGCAGAACGCTTGCATCTCACGCTCCACATATATAGTATAAAATCAAAAACCGCATGGCGCTTATTGGAGATTGGATTTCCAACATGACAAGGTATGGGACCACCTTCCGATGATGTATCTCTAGAGGCGAATACACCTGGGTTCAACAAGAACATCTTGCAACCCGGCCCACACATGACCGACCACTCATTTCGCTAGAGTGTATCGAATGTATATCACCAACGGTTGGACTCAAACCACCGTTTCCCGAATGGGCAGAATCGATAGATTTAGAAACAAAAGGAATTTCTCTAGATAGGTGATTATACACCCTAATGGGTGCGACCCACATAGCCATGCTGCCTGCCCGATTTTTGTCCTTTCCCGGTTGTTGAGGCCTGAGGCTACGCATACTTACCATTCATTGATAACACCATCACTTTGAATGCCACATTGTCAGATCCGTTAATCACTAGTTGAGTTTGCACAAATATTCTGGATATTATGCTAAGGGATAAATCCGTTGCAACCATATATATTCATACAGACCAACCCATTTGATCATTGGAAATACTCTGTCAGACATTCGTCCATATACGTTCGTTCTGGGACTGAACGAAACCGAAGGCACTATTTCTATAAATAGAAAAGCCCTTGCACTTCACTCCGTCTTCAATATATTCAGCATACTTGGTTCGCAACGCTTATGCCGATACGGAGTGGTTCTTCGGATAATAATCCAACCGGTCTCTCCATATTGCCAACGATGGTCAAAACTTCGATAGTCTGTGATTTAACTATCGAATAAAAACAAGTGTTCATCCAACATATCAAACAAATCACTGGGCCCTTTAATTAATATTTATTAATTAAATCTCTTTTCCATTTCCTTAACAATATTTGTTACCCAAATATTTCAATAATCAATCTTGGCCCTTTATGCCATTTGGAAAACGTTTTCAAATATTAACTTCTTTTATTTTCTATATATTAGAAAAATCTCTATTTGCAATTGGAAACAATTCCAATCACTTATCTTTATCCCTTTTTGTTTACAACATTCGATTTTTATATTCACTTTACTATCGAATTCAATACGTCGATATAATGATCTCTAATTATCAAAATATCTTAAAAATATTCTAACTCCTTAAATTTCCGGAAAATTTCGCCATAACCTCCCCTGTATCGGGAGCATCGGGAAATTTCAAATAGCTTCCCGGTATCTTCCTCAATCAAAAAGAAAAAGGAAAAGCCAAGCGGCTTGCCGATACGGCGCATAAAACCTCATATATGGATTAAACATGTACCTTTTTGTCGGGCACATAAATTAAATCCTCATATACTCCATCCCATATCTGTTTAACACCTGTTCACCTGTTTCTAATTCAATTCAACTCAATCTATTTGTTTGAATTCAAATTTGAATCGTTTGAATTCAGTTTCGCTCAATTATTCTTTAATTAGCCTTTTTGTCTATTTCACTTCTTTGTTGAACATAACATGTTCGAATAAATGTTTAACTTGCTCACGACCAAATTGAATTTCAAAATTTCAATTCCAGTTCTCTTTTCTATTTCGAATATAAATTTTCAAATCGAATTTACTTATTTAAAGCTCAATATTCATTTGAAATCTCATTAACTAATTTCTATTCAATTTAGTTAATTCTATTCAATAAATCAAAAATCTGATTTCTATTTCAAAAATCATATTCATTTACACAACTTGAATTCGCATATATTTTACAACTCAACTCTGAAATTTTCTAAATAGAAACTTCGGATTTTATTTGCTTAAAAATCCTTTTATAAAATTAAATAAACCATTATGGTTTTAAAACGATTCTGGCGCTGCTTTTCTGAAAATTTGATTTTGACATATCTCAAAATCTATACGACGAAATTCAGATTTTTCTCCTTCATTAGAAAACTACTATCAAACCGGTCCTGACGTTTCTTGTTTCAAAGAATTTCGACTTCAATTGAGTCCTGTATATTCGATTGAAGTTCGAATCGCTATTTTACGAACTGCAGCGCTGCGGCGAGTTCGTTTTAATTATATTTATATATATAAAAACCTTTAAACTTCTTAAAAATGAATTCAACTTTATTTAACTCTGCTTGATTCAAATCTCACTTTTATTTGAATTCTAAATTCAAATTCCAATTCCTTTTCTATTTGATATTCAAATTTAATATTTGAATTTCTATTTGAATTCCCTATATTCAAATTCGATGTTTGAATTCATTTGAATTCTCTTATTCAAACTCTATATTTAAATTTCCATTTGAACTTCTATATTTCCATTTCTATATTTGAATTCTATTGAAATTCAATATTCAAACTCCTTTTTAAATTCTATATTCAAAATTCCATAGTTTAAAACCCATTTGAATTTCATATTCAAACCCCATAGATCAAATCCTATTTAAATTCAATTTGAATCTCTTATATTCAAATTTCATTTTCCATTTGAATTCTAATATTCAAATTCGTTTCCAGCCCCATTTGAATTCTAATATTCAAACTTATTTTTAACACCATTTGAGTTTCTTCACCCAAATCCATTTGAATTCCCTTGAATTCAAATTCCATTTCAAAACCATTTGGATTTCCTATTTTGAAATCCTATTTGAAATTCTATTTCCAATTCTACTTTGAAATCCTATTTCAAAGTTTATTTCAAATTCTATTTTGAAATTCTACATTCAAATCTCTATTCAAATTTCATATTTAAATTCCATTCAAATCTCTATTCAAATTTCACATTTGAATTCTTCCTTGAAATACTATATTTCAAACTCTATTCAATTCCTCTTTGAAATTCTATATTTCAAATTCTATTTTGAAATTCTACATTCAAATCTCTATTTGAATTTCTTTATTCAAATTCCTTTGAATTCAAATTTTAATTTAATTCCTTGAATTCAAATTCTACTTTTCATTCTAATCTCGTCTATTCAAATCTTATTTGAACTTCTTATTTGAATTTCTAATATTCAATCTCCTTCAAAAATTCAAATATTCCCTTTAAAATTCTACTATTCAAATGTTATACTCAAATTTCATTTGAGTTATATATTTAAAAATTTCCTTTCACATCCTATTTGAAATCTCATTTCACATTCCAATTTCACGCTTATATTTCTATTTCTGAATTATCAAATGATAATTCCTTTTTCCCACTTCATTTATAACTTCGTTATAAAGAACTATTTATAAACTTCGTTTATAAATAACTACTCGTTTTATTTTTCAAAAACAAGTTTTATCTTATTCCATTTAAAATTCAAATTCTATTTAAAAATAGAATTTTCCCTTTTTAAATCTCCAATATCCTTTCACGATATTTTTAAATATCATTACTTAAGCCCAGTGATATTTAAACACACAAAGCAACGAATTATTTATTTTTCTAACACATCATATATAACAATATATATGCAAACAAATAAACAAACAGATAATATATTTTTGAGGAATCCAGTTGGATTCCTCCAACCTGTTTTCCTGCATCCACAGATGTTAGCACATAAATAATACCCATTCTGCTTCGTGGCAGAATATCGCGGTATAGAAGGTCATCCACTAATCATAGCGTGGGGCGTATAGGGTAATCATCCGCTATGAAACTGCGGGCATCCGCTAATGAGACTGCGGGAATCCAACCAATCAATCAACCCAATATATATATATATATATAGCCTAAATAACTAATATATATAAAACAAGCATAAAACATTCACACAAGCAACAGACAATTATTTTTAACGAAATAAAAATAATTCTAAAATAAAAGGTGAGAGAGATTTACTCACCAGGATTTTATATCTGCCGAATATCCTGTTTAGTTCAACAAATGTCGCGACTATGAATCCTCTTGAACGAATTTATCTAGCACGGTAGCACCTTAATCCATTTTTTTTCCAGCTTTGAAACCCTCGCTATATTTCCTTTTTCTACAGCCATACATTCTTCCATCTACCAACAGTATTTCTCCCATTTCAATTCATGCTCCCTTCAGTACGTCGCACCCACTCATTCACCGCCATCCACTGTCGAACATCCCTTCTTCACTCCAGTCATCACCCAAACCAGCGTCTTCCCTATCCCAAAAATCACAGAGAACGCCTTCATGCCATTTCCACAACCCTCAGTCACCTCAGAAAGATCGAACTTCGGTTTACCCAAAAAAAAAAAAAAAAAGAAACCGACCCTTTCCATTTTTCACTGTCGAACCCATCATAACCCTAATCGCGACATCCACCTGAAGCCCTAAACCGAAATCCCTAATTGACGATGTTCCTCTGTGAACGCTCCTCCAGACATCGCGATAACCTCACCTCGTTCGAACACCCGAATCCATCGCGATTTTCCTTTTCGATCTGTGCTTAGTAACCAACGGAGGAGAGGAGGGTAGCGGCTTTTGAAACAAAGGGTTTTTGATTTACTTATTCGGTTGAAATGAAAATGAGGAAGAGGGAAAAGGAAATCGCAGTTTTAAAGAAAGGGGATGGCCATTTGATTTCTGAAGCCTTGGGTCTTCATTTTCGTTTGTGAAGAATTTCAGAGGGACGTCGCGATTTTATAATTGAAGAGGGGACAGCTATTTTGGCTCGATGGAAGAAATAAGTCTGCGCCATTAATTCTTGTCTTCCTTGATTGTGAAGAGAACGGACATAAGGTACAAGAAAATCAAATAAGGCAGAAGGTAGGTCTGCGTTAGATAGGTCGGCTCTGTTTTTATTTTTTTTTATTTTTTTTATTTTTGATTTTTATTTTAAATAGATAAAATATCTTGCGACCCCCGAACCATCATAGTAAACTTAACGACTGACGTTACCAGATTATAGCGTTGTTCTGGACTAAATGAAGCCGATCCTAAATTTTAATTCGACTGTATAGAAGAGAGAACTATTTTAAATTAACGAATTATATTAAATACGATTTAAAATATAACTTGATTTTAAACATCAATTTCATCGATAAAAATCTATTATTATCGTTCTATTCGATATTAAATCATATAATGATTTTTAAACTGATAAATTCCATAATAAAAATCCATTTATTTTTGAATCAATATTTAAAACTATATTAAATATTTAAAATTAACCAACGAAAAATCTGGGTCGTTACACTATGCTAATTAAAGTTGTGCTTTGATCATCAACCACAAGACTTTGCTTTTCAACAAAAGCCTTGATCATTTGCATCTTAGCATGCCACGCTGACAATTCACGCCATGTAACGGATGTCTATCAATATATAACCTCTAAGCTCGTACGTCTCAGAGAAGGGTGTTAAGCAGGAGAATAAATTCTCCGCCACCAAACATATATACATTTAATAGAAATCAATTAGCACAGAATGAATTCCAATGTCAGACACACATCCATTTACAAGTCCGTTCTGGGTCTCAACGAAACCGGAGGCACCATATTCCTCGTCCCATATGTCCAATATAGGAGAGAGGTCCTCGCATATCCGGTCGATCTCCAAGTTTGTCTGGATGATCACCACTTATTACCTTGTCTTGGGTGTACAGCCAAATCAAGACATCAGTAATCATCCAAACGATGTGAAGAACTCCGATCTTCAACCACCGTCTTCATCGTTGATTTTTAGTTGTCGTATTAATTATTCAAAATGGGTTAAACACGGTCTTTTCGAATAACTCGCGTATTTTATAATAAATAATTAAGTGCAATAAAAACACATCATACGCCTCGTTCCAATTCAGAATATTCTTTTATTCCAATATTCACATTTTTAGGGAAAGTTCCCATTGTTTTTATCAAAGATAAATTCTTTTAAATTTATTCTTAAATCTTTCTTTGGATATCCATTTTAACAGATTTTATTAACTAGTCGGGATTATCGAACCTTACTACAATAATCATTTATTATTTTCCAATCCCAACCTATTCATCCCATGGAGCAAAACTGGTAGTACTCCATATCTAACCCCCACTGTGCTATCGGTAAATTTCATTACCATTTCACATTCAAAACTAATTAAAGGTTTAACTATCGCTTGGAGTAAAACTGGTGGTACTCCATTCTCGATCATTTCATAAATTCGATAAATTTAATCCTCTCATTCACATTTTAATCTAATTAAAGATTCATTAAAACCCTAGTTCGGTTTTAATCTAAAAAATCATTACTTAATGATTGTTCAATTTTTTGTAAACTAATCCTGTCTTTAACTGGGTTAAAGAACCAATGTCATTTAAAACACAGTTCACGATAAACGCAAATCATCTTCCATTAACTATGGAATCTTCACTAAAAACGGTTCAATATATAACCGATATAAATTCCCGTATCAGACCAATACTATAAATGGAATAGCGGCAAGGCCTTATAAATTTTATAAATAGTAATGGTCTTCATTCACATAAGCTCGTCTCGATTATTAAATCGAATCCCATTCAATTCCAATTCAATACATTAAATTGGAAAAAACTTTATTTTGGAAAATTTCCATTAAATCTAAAAAAAAGATTTACAAATTCCAAATCATAACTTCACTATTAATTGGGTTAGAGAACAAATGTTATTTAAAACATTGTTCACGATAAACCCAAAACTCCAATTTTAATTCATTACAATTAAATATTAATTAATTGGTAAACTTTTCTAAATCTTAATTAAAAGATTTATTCTTTTCGCAACTGGGCTTGAGAATAGTGCTATTGAAGGCACCATTCACGAAAAACCCAAAATCCCATTTATTTATTAAAAAACATTAGATTTTTTATTCTAGTTATTAACTAGTTCATTTCGATAAAAATATATCTTCATCTTTTCAAATATAGATTTTTCATCCGAAATATTTCCAACTCACTTATTATGATTTTAAATAATTTTTCCATATTTTTAATAATTTTATTAAGGCTTTTACAATCGGTTTCCAATAACGGTCACCGACCTGCATCCACAGCGACCTTTTCTGTAATAACCCGGAAAATCTGAGCTAATTTAATTTTTTTTATTTTGGTAATTTTAATGAATTTTGAATATTTAAATGATTTATTTTAAATAATAATGACGAGAAATTTATTTTGAATAGAACTGGAACATATATATTTATTTGAATCGACGTTAGAATATAAATATTTATTTTAAATTATAAAAGGAATTGAAAATGGCGCGGTAGTTTGAAAATTTGATTACAAATTTCAAATGAATGTACATGATTCAAAATAAATCGGATTTTAGCGAAGCCAAAAATATTTGAATCTATTTGAGAATATTTTCCAACAAATCCGAAAAATCCAAATTTCGTAGCGGGAATAAAAAGTTATGCCTAGTTGAAAATTCAGAATAGTCACTATGGAATTTTGGCCCATAAAATGGAAATTTTGCAAATGACCTCCGTTTTCGACGAAACCACTTTTGTTGGATCCTGGATGTCAAGTTATTGCTAGATTCCAATGTTCATTATTTTTGGAATTAATATGTGAGCGTGGCGAAGTAAAACGTATTTTGACAGTTTTAGTCAATTTGGATCGACCAGAAAATGGACATTTTTAAAACGGTCTTCAAATTTGTCGAAATTAGTATTGTTAGGACTGTATCATCAATACGAAGCTAGAAATAATTTTTCTGTAATTTTTGGGGTCCGTATGTGACCCTAGTAAATTGAAATGTACGTTTAAAATTAATGTAATGATTTATATTTTAATCTCAACAAAAACTGATCGAAACAGCCGAATTGGCTTACGAAACAGATCACATTGTGTTCGAAATGGGGGCAATTAGCTATGGATGACAGTCGATGAGTTCGATTTGGAGTTCAAATAAAAAGGTAACTTTTTTTTTTGGAAATATAATATATTTATATAATTATATATAATCCTTTATTCTCTCTTTCTTCACAAACACGGTCAAAATTCGTTTTCTCCTTTCAAAGAAAAACCACACCCCCTCCTTTTGAAACCCTTCGTCGTTGTTCCCCTTCCCCTCCACCACCGATGCGCCGCCATGCCCCTTCTCCGCCTCACCCCTCCGACCCCCCTCCTTCTTCCTCCTCTCTCCATTCTCGCTCTCCCTCCTCCTCTAATCAAAATCAGATGCAACTGCAAAACCCTAGGGCACCGCCCCTCCTTAGGCCCTCCACCGTCAGAACGTGCCCTTCGTCGAACCCCACCCCCCTCCCCCCACACCGCCCACCTAACGCCGCCAGCGAGCAGCCACCCCCCACCCCCAATTTTTTCGTCGATGGCGGTGGATCAGACACCCTCTGGTGAGAGTAACAGCGAAAAAGATAATTTAAATTTATTTATAAAGTAGCATTGTAAAGATTCGGTTTTTAACTTTAAAAAGATTTGATTTTTAACATTGAAAATAATAGATTTTTAATTATATATGAAGAGAAGTAAAAATTTAATTTTTATTAATTTGAATGGCATGAAGAAGATAGGATTTTTATTTAAATAAAGTTAGGATTTTTACTTAGTTAAAGTTAAGATTTTTATATAATAGAGAATATAAAAATATGATTTTACTTATGTAGCGAAATAAAAAACTATTTTTTTTATATATGTAGTGAAGTAAAAATGTGATTTTTATATAGAGAATGGCGAGCGAAAATTTTGATTTTTATATATGTTGTAGCGAAATAAAAATTCGATCTTTGTATAAGAAGTAGAAATATATAAATATAATTTTTATATAGAAAGAAGCATTGTAAAAATACATGAAGTAAAAATATGATTTTTATTTATTGGAATGAAGCAATAAAAATATGATTTTTTATATATGAATAGCGTGAAAAGGATGCGTTGGAATTTCGAACAAATACAAACCGTTCAGAAATAGAGAATCGGGTAGTGGATCCCAAAGGTGAGAACTTTTCACTTTTAATTTATTTTCTAGTTGAAATATATATTATGATGCAGACGGTGCTTAGCAGCACCTGACACCCGTCGTCCACAGACCATGGACGACTTGATTGTTTGTTTGATTGTGTTGTGAAAGTTGATTATGTGATGTGGAATGGAATAAAATATTTTATAGTCAAAAATATAATTTTCAACTTATATATGAATAAAATAAAGATTCATAAACAAATTGGATGATTTGTGTATATACACACATTTAACGGATATTGATTGGGACGATAAATTTTACTTATCGCCCAACTGCACAAATAAAACCTGTGTTTGATTGTTTAAAACCCCACACGGGTATTGGGATGATATTGGATATACACTTATCCCGATATTTAGTTGTATGTCAATCGATTGGTTGACAAGCTGTGTAAGCGTTAAATATTTATATTTGATGCTTATACAGTGTAGAATGCACTCTTGATGATGGTTGACTGTGTTTGATTGTTGTTGTATACATGTTGTATGAAATCCATATAATCACATTATATGGTAATTGACTGTGTCAGATTCCAGTTCAAAAAGAATGAATATTTTAAAATAATGAATATTTAAAAATAATATTCAGTAATGATCAATATCTGATTTTGATGTCCGATTTGGGATGGACATGAAAATTTTTAAATATATAAAGCCATGTTGATTAGATTAACGCCATTTTGACGTGAATGATATTTATATCGATTTTATTCATTTTTATAATGAATATCGAAAAGGAATTGATTTCAAAATCTAATATTTTGAAAATATTATCATTTATATATCGATGATATGGAATAATCAATTTTGATTTGAAATTGAATATGAAGTTGAAATCTTTTGAAAACGAATTTAAAACAATTTATAAAATACATTTTAAATGGAAATCGATGAAATATAATATATATATATATTATATATATAATGGCCTGAATAGAACGCGCTGCGCCGTGGTAGTTCGTGAATTTCGACCATTGACTTCAAATGGACATTAGGGGAGATCCGACCGTCGGATTTTCCTAAAACTGAAACCGTTGGGTTCGTATCGAAAAGAGCTTTCTAACTAATACAAGAAATTAGAAATCTAATGGTTGAATTTGGAATTATGTCCAAATCAAATTTGGAAAAGGTCGCTGTAAGTGCAGTTCGATGGTCATTTATGGAAATCGACTGTATGGGTCTTGATAAAATTATTAAAAATATCAATAATTAGTGTAAAATCATAAGAAATGATTTGGAAAGAATTAGGATGAAAAACTCTATATTTGAAAAGATAAAAATATATTTTTGTCGAAATGAACCAGTTTGGAACTAGAATTATAATCCAATATTTTTAAATAAATAACTTGGATTCAAAATGTTTTTAAAAATAACCAAGATTTCCAATTTAGAATTGAACTTGTCTTCAGGATATTTCGATATTGGATTCCGTGATTATACGAATATTGTGGAGGAATTTGGAAGATATAGATATATCGTTATTCCAATACGATATTTGTTGATTTCAGAATTTGATGTTGAATATAAGCCAATATATTCTCTATACAGAGCCTTGTATTTAATATCAAATTAGATTTTGAGTTTGTCGTGAATGGTATCTTTAATAATACTGTTCTTCGACCCAACGGAGTTAAGAAAATCAGAAAGTACCTGGAGATTAGTTAAGTTGAATGGTTTCCTAGGTATTGATCTGATGTTGGTTTCGGCCTTCGGGGTCAATACTTAGGGGATTGTTCACTTGCTAATTTACGGTTAGAGACTGATGGAATGTGATTTGGGTTTGTTGTGAACTGTGTTTTAGCGACATTCTTTCTTTAACCCAATTTACCATGAGATGGGATTTGGAATTTATAAATCCTTTGTTAAGATTTAAAGGAGATTTTCCAAAGTAATGTTTTCCAATTTAACATATTAAATTGGAATTGAATGGAATTCAATTTGGTAATAATCAAAGTAAGCTTCTGTAGAGGAAGATGGTTAATATGTATGGAATTTAAAAGGCCTTATCGCTATTCCATTTATATTATCGGTTGGATATGGAAGTTTATATCGATTTGTTTTCCATGAAGATTCCATTGTTAATGGAATGTTATTTTGGGTTGTCGTGAATTGTATCTTTAATAATACTATTCTTAGATCTAAAGGAGTTAAAAAAAATCAGACCTAACAGGGGATTAGTTAAGGTGAATGGTTTCCTGGGTATTGATCTGATGTTGGTTTCGGCCTTCGGGGTTAATACTTAGGGAATTGTTCACTTGCTAATTTATTGTCAAAGGCTGATGGAATGGAATGTGATTTTGGGTGTATCGTTAACTGTGTTTTAAATGACATTGGTTCTTTAACCCAATTAAAGACAGGATATGATTTCCCAAGTTAAACAATCGTTAATATTGATTTTTGGGAAGATTAAAACCAAGTGGAGTTTTAATGCATCTTTAATTAGATTGAATTGATATCCAAAGGAAGATTAAAGAATAAATTTAAAGAATTTATCTTTGATAAAATTAATGGGAACCATCCCCAAAATATATAAATATTTGGATAAAGAAATATTCTGGATTGGAATGAGGCGTATGTTGTGTTTTTATAGCACTTGTTTATTATATACGTGAGTTATTCAGAAAGACCGGGTTTATCCCATTCTGAATAACTTATTCGACGATATGTCGAGGATGAAGTAGGTGGTCGAAGACCGGAGGTCTTCACATCCTTTGGATGATTACTGATGTCTTGATTGGGCTATACACCCAAGATAAGGAAATAAATGGTGATCGTCCAGACATACTTGGAGATCGACCGGATATGCGAGGACCTCCTGTATTGGACATATGGGGGAGGAAAAAGGTGCCTCTGGTTTCGTTCAGTCTCAGAACGAACTTGTAAATGGATGTGTGTCTGACATTGGATTTCATTCTGTGTGATTGATATACATCGGTTGCATAACGTAAATTGCCTGTGTGGCATGCTGAGATGCAAATAATCAAGGCTTATGTTAAAAAGCAGAGTATTGTGGTTGATGATAAAAGCACAACCTTTATGGAATAGCTTTGTGTAGCGTTAATTCGCGAGCCTCACACCCCGGTGTGAATCATTAACAGGAGAGGACTTCAGGGAGGACATGAGTTTCCTTCTAGCTAGGAGTGGTGTCGGTGTTTTACTAGCCCTGACATTTTACTTATGTGGATGATGGATAGCGAGGCGCCTCGGTTACATCGGTCGTTTCGGGGCCGATATTTTGGTCGGGATATGACCAGTTACGCCCCACAGGGCGGGAAAACGTAGTGTTCAGGCATTTTAATCCACATCGAGTGGACCGACCCTAATGATCCAAAGGCTTGGTAGAGTACTTGCCTGAGACACGGGCTAGAGCGTCTCGAAGCGGTAAGGACGATCCCTTGCCTAGGTTCACAGATGGAAATCCAACTTCCAACACGACATTTTGTGGTTTTGACTGTAGAGCCTAGTATGGAGACATAGTGGTATGGGGCACTTATGCCGTCTATGATTGATACTTATGTTTGAAATTATTTTGACACTATACACTTATAGTAATAATAAAAGATGAAATTTCACGTACCAAGCACTTTTGGCTATTATAAGGTAAAACCTCCATCCTCCGGCTTACGTTGCATTGTATGATAGGACCTGAGTCTTATAATAGCTTCAATGTCCTTTATTTAGCGTTGCGCTGTTTGTTTTATGCACTAGTTTTCTTGGGGGTAAAACCGTTCCGTGTTATACGGCGTGGTCCCTTGATTTACCTAATTTTAAAATCAAATTAATAACTGTTTTAGTTCTCACACCAGTCACATGACTGACCTGGATTTTATTGTTTTAACCTAAACTTTGGGTGCCCCTATTTTCCTCACGGGCAGCTAGTAGTTTTGGTTTTGCAGATTTATATTCACAGGATCCTGGTTTACAGCTGGAATGATATTCGAAAAGCTATGTATCCATATATTCCTTTCAGTTGGGTTTTGTATTATTTTCCGTTGCATTGTAATTTGTAAATCTCTGATATTTAGTAAATGTGTAATGTATATCCATACTTTGTATATTCCTGTATTCTGATGTAAATTATTGTAATAAGCAATGAAATGTTCTTCTGTTTGTGTTCCGATCTTTCTTATCCTCAAGGAAATCCGTTCTTCCTCTTCTCCTCAGAGACCGGGGAAGTTACGGGTTCTTACGGTGGTATTAGGTCTTTGGTTTACAGAGCTCGGAGAACAAGACACGTTAGAACCAAACGAAAGAATTCATCAGAGATTGGACTAGTAATATCCAATGAGAATGACTCGGTAGAGATAGGATCAGTGGTATCCTAGAATGAGTGGGAAGAGTGATATTTTTAAAATAAAATTGAAAACAAATTTGGTTTTGAAAATTTAAACCTTATTCAACGCATTTGAATACTTATTTGTATTGAATTTGGACAATCCACTATATAGAGATTTTCATATACGTCTGATCCACGTGTATTGAAGTCTCAAATATACTGGATAGATATAGAATCACGCTCTAGTCACCCGGACATGATTCTGGTGATGCCCGGGTATCATCGATAATTGTGTTCGAGTTTCAAAAGTGGGATTTCTATATGATTCCAATTGACTGTTGTGAGAACCAAAAACTAGATAGGGCTTATTGTTGCGATTTGACACCAAAAATATGTATTTTTGACTATATATCAAAGTTATGAATTTGAAATGCTAATCAACTAAATGATTGATGATTGGGTTATGTGATTATTCATTTAAACCAACATATGTAAGAAAAGTAAATTTAGGCCAAATTGAACCAAATATTGAACTGTATTGAAAATTGTTTGAAATTGCATACATGTACATGTATATACATTGAACAGATCATAGCAGGGAAGCTAAGCAAAGGAATAAAATTGTTTGCCCGACAAATAGGTACATATTTATTGTATTTCTTGGGGGTTTTGATGATTTTATGAGCCGATTGGCTAGCTGCTTAGTTGTTTCTTTTTCTTTTTGGATTGGAGAGGCCTGTATGGCGATTTTGGGATGTTCTCGGTGCTCCCGGGCAGGGGAGGTTATGGCGAATTTTTTCGAAAATTTAGGGTGTTAGCCAAATTTTTGAAGAATTGGAAAGTTCTTAGAAACTGAAAAGTTGAAGAACTTAAGCCGTAATGAAAATAACGAAAGTTGATGTAACGACCCGTATTCTACGCATCATAGGACCGCAGAATATTTATTTCATTCACATATGAAGTCGTATGGTCATGTAACTTTGGGAGACTACTATTGGGGTCATTTCCCATGTTCATGATTTTTCCCGATTTTTAAATGGCCAATTTACCCCTAGTTGGTACTGTTTTGGCCATAACTTTTGACTGGAAAGGAATTTTGACCTGAAACCACTTCCACTGGCTCCGGATGATGGTTTACAATTCCGTAGAGTGGTCACATTAGCCAAACGAACTCACCGTTTGGGAGATATGGCTGAAACAAGTTTCAGATGGTGAAAAACAGCTTAATTGGGCTTAACCGGGTGATTAACAGCTAGGCCCAATGGGGGATTTCGGGATTAGGGTAAGGAGGAGGCTGAAATCAGTTAGAGAATGATTTTATCCTCATTTCCCAGCCGCCACTTTCTTTCTTGCAACCCTAGCAATGGCCTCCAACACCCAAATCACCTTCTAATCACTTTCTAATCAAGTTTTGGCTTAATCTACATCAAATTAAGGAGAGGAAACACGAAAGCAAGGCTAGAGCTGCTGTTAGACATCAGTATTCGCCCAAATCAGCAAGGTTTCAGTTCTGAGAATTTCGTTTGTGGCCAAGGTGAGTGATTTGCATCGTTTTGACACTAATTACAGTTAATTAAGGGTAATTAGTGAAGATTAGCGAATTTATACACTAATCAATTCTGGAAAAATGTTTAGAAATTCTTAAATAATATTTTATGCCTCTGTTAGTAATTTGGTTCGATTTGGTTAAGTTTTGTTAACTCTATGATTAGTTTTACTTAAACATGCTTAAGGGAAAAAAATGAGATTTTGGGTATATTTGATCCATTTTGACATGTAAATTCATTGTTTTGGTGTTTGTGGTTAGTTGGTTATGTTGCTATGACTGTTTGGGATGATTTTTGATTGATTAGTATAGTTAGATTTGTCGAAAACTTCGTCGAATGGCGTAAACAAGTTGCTGGAAAAAGTTGGAGAAAGTTGTGCAGGGTTTCAGATCGGATCGGATATGAGCTCGGATCGGATTGGAGATCTGGGTAAGGAACCCGACCCGAACTGGAGTCTGGCACAAAAGAGCCTTGGCAAAAAGGAAGGCCATGTTGGTAGTGCTGGGGATCGGATCGACTTAGGGACGAAGGGCTTGGATCGGAACTTGACACTTGGGAGAACTGGCAAGAAGGAAGGTCACGCTAATTGAACTGGGATCGGATGAAGAAGGAGGGATCGGATCGGAGCACGTGAAGAATGAGGGAGCGGATCGGAGCGGAAGCACGAATTGGAAGGGAGATGGCACCCGACCCGACCCGAGGTGGGACACCCGACCCGGAGGAGGACACCCGACCCGAGCCGACGCGATGGAGTGGACCCGAACCGAACCGCTATCAGAGGAAGACCATGCACCAACACAACGCAGTGGACCCGACCCGAACCGATGGCTTGAAAGGAACCCAACCCGACCCAGTATTGACCAATAACCCGAGATGCAAAGGTAGTCCAATATGGGAAGTTAGAGCTCAGGATCCAGTTGGGAACCCGATGAGTTCACTTCATGATTGGGTTTTGCTGCGGGACGTGTGCCAAGGGGCAGTCGATGTTTATGACTTTGGATCACTATGTATGGGAAGTACGTGAACGGATTCAGGGCTGCAATGGCCTAGGTACGACTAAAGGGCTATAAACCAATGAAGTGGGGTCATTTGTAAAGATTTGGTCATGACTCCATGTCGTAAGCTTGGTTGTAGCAGTAGTTGTACAAGTTGAACTCCGTCACTACTTCGATGGGTCTAGTGATTGATAGTGGTGGACATCGTATGCTTTACGCACTGAGTGAGAGATGTGATGATGGTTTCTATGGATGATTTGTTTGCTATCATTATGACATGCACACCCCACCCCGTGTTCTTTACACTACTTATTATGGCACCTTAGAGTACTGTACGGTATGTAGTACTAACTCTTTGGTTGCAGGTCCAGGTTTAGGTAAGGTTTAGTATACCTGTTATTGTTCTGTTTAGATGCTTATCGCTCATACCAGGCTTTATGTCTGACCCAGAGTTTTATGTCTCCTCTTATTACTCTGGGTGCTCACACGAGCAGACTAGAGACAGGTTAGCTGGTGATGCACGGGTAGATGATCCGGAGACGAACAGGAGGCTTCCACGTAATATATAAAGTATTCTCCCTGTGTTGTTGAAGATCACTGCTTAGGCATTGGTGGTGCATCTTCTACTTTAGCTTTCTTTTGTTTAGAGACAGTAAATTTGAAAAGTTGTAATAAGCTGTATTTGGATTTCCACTGCTCTGATGTTGATGTTGGTTTAGTTATCATCTTATACAATGTCTCACCTGTTTTATGTCAAGTATGTTATTATTATTATATTTTACTCCATGCACTATGAGACATTCTATAGGTTTCTTGTTAGTTAATTCTCTTCTTTCCTTTCTTCTGACGACCGTCCCGTGCTAGTTGGGCATGTGTACAGCGCACTTTCGGAGGAAATGCGGGCTGGTGCGGGGCGGGCCGTCACACTTGGTATCAGAGCTCTAGGTTGCGTAGTTAACCTAGGGAAGTTATCAAGGAGAGATAATATACGTATACGAGAGAGCGTATTTGTGATTATTTTGGTTTTTAAAAGCTATATATATACTATTAGTAGTATAAGAATGAAGTCGTGCTGCACTAGCACCACTATGGGGTCGTTAATCGTTTCCCTTTATAGATTGACGATGAGCCGATATGTTAGAGGTACCGGTAGAGGGGCCAATAATGGGAATGCTGCTGACATGAGGACGATGTTTACTGACCTCATGAGGGAGATGCTTAGGGATGTGCAGAGGGCAGCCCCCAATGGTGGAAAAGGTGGTGGTCCAATAGTGCAGGCGCCGAGAGTCGACTTCGCCAAGCTGAATAAGGATTATACTAGCCTTGGTGGGAAGCCGTTCCACGGAACGGAGTCGGCCACAGATGTTCGGGATTGGTTGGATAGTTGCGAACGTATCTTCGAGGATTTGGGCATCGAGGATGCGATGAAGAGAAAGCTAGCGTCCCGTCAGCTGCAAGGGCGGGCAATGAATCGGTGGAATGCTATAAAGGCAGCTACTCCGGAAGATCAGATTACTTGGGAGCAGTTTAAGGCTCGCTTTAGCGAGAAGTTCATTCCAGCTGCTCAGAAGTCAGTGCTGTTTAAGAAATTCTTGGACCTCAAGCAGAATGGCAGAGCTGTCTCGGAGTATATTGCTGAATTCGATACTCTGTCGAAATATGGGTTATCTCTTATTGATACTGCCGAGAAGAAGAATGAGAAATTCATAACTGGTTTGGATCAGTACTTGGGGGAAAGGCTTATTAACCACATCGATGAGACGTTTGAATCGATTGTGGGGAAAGCATTGAGATCAGAAAGTCTCTACCCTAAGCTGAAGACTGAGGTTGCATCCGCAGATGAGCCAATGCCACAAGCAAGCTATTCCTTCTTCGTCGAATGCCCCAACAGCGGCGGAGAAGGGAAAGAATGTCGTCATTTAAGGTATGCTTTCTGTTTATGATGTTCCTGTTAGAGTTTTGTTTGATACCAGAGCTTCCAGTTCTTTCATATCTAGTGACCTGGTAGATAGGTTGGGATTGGAGCCCGAGATTGTCGATAGACCTTTAGTAGTGACGAACCCGATTGGTGGTTCGACTAGCCTTAGCATGATTTGTCGTAATGTGGTCTTATCGAGTCATGGATGCATGTTTGTTTGTGATTGCTTTGTTTTGGGCTTTACCGGGTTTTGCATTATTTTGGGAGTAGATTGGCTCCGAAGATACGGGGTGGTGGTAGACTATGAGGGCTTTTTGGTGACAGCTAGAGCGGATGATGGGCGGAGGATAGTGTTTGGTGGTCTACCCAGTGAGGGGGTATTGGCTAGTTTTCTAAACTCCCTCGACATTCCGCATAGTGAGTTGTCAGGTTTTCCCGTGGTTGGCCAGTATCCGGATGTTTTCGAAGAAGTGACCGGGCTTCCACCACACCGAGAGATTGAGTTCCGTATTGATTTGGTAAAAGATGCCAGACCTATAGTGATGCCACTTCGTCGTATGGCACCAAGGGAGCAGCGAGAGCTCAAGGTGCAAGTCAGCGATCTTTTGAAGAAGGGATTTATCAGAAGTAGTGTTTCTGAATGGGGAGCACCAGTTGTGTTTGCTACCAAGGCGGATGGTTCCCTTCGTTTGTATGTAGACTACCGCGAGTTGAATAAAGTGATGAGGAAGAACAAGTATCCTCTACCGCGGATAGATGATTTGTTCGATCAGTTGAGTGGCGCGAGAGTATTTTCTCAGTTGGATCTCGCGACAGGTTTTCATCGGCTTAGAGTGGAAGCTGAGAGTATAGCTAAAACGGTATTTCGGACGCCGTCTGGATTTTATGAGTGGTTGGTCATGCCATTCGGGCTGACCAATGCCCCAGCATATTTGGTGGATCTTATGAATAGGGTATTCAGAGATCAGTTGAATAAATTTGTCCTTGTGTTCGTTGATGATATTTTGGTCTACTTGAGGACATAGGAAGAACACAAGGAACATTTAAGAATAGTGATGGAGGTGTTGAGAAAACACCAATTGAAAGCCAAGTTTTCTAAGTGTCACTTCTGGAGGAGGGAAGTGAGGTTCTTGGCCATGTTGTATCAGAGAATGGTATTGCCGTGGACCCAGCAAAGGTGGCTACGGTACAGGATTGGCCTACACCCAAGAATGCAACAGATGTAAGAAGTTTCTTGGGGTTAGCTGGATATTATCGTAAGTTTATCCATGGTTTCTCCAAGATAGCAGCACCATTGACCCAGTTGACCAAGAAGAATCAAGCTTTTGTCTGGGATGAAAGGTGCGAGAATGCATTCAAGAGTCTAAAGGACAAGTTAACATGCGCACCAGTGTTAGTCATTCCTAAGGGGAACGAAGAGATGACGGTATACACGGATGCCTGTGGTACCGGACTGGGTGCTGTATTGATGCAAGGCGGTAGGGTGGTAGCCTATGCAAGTCGGCAATTGAAACCGCACGAGAGAAGATACCCTACCCATGATTTAGAATTGGTAGCGATCGTGTTCGCATTAAAGATGTGGAGACACTATCTCTTGGGAGAAAGATTTGAGCTGTTTACAGATCATAAGTCGTTAAAGTATCTCTTCTCTCAGAAAGATCTGAATCTCCGTCAGCAGAGATGGTTAGAGTTCTAAGCTTCCTATGATTTCGACATCGCATATACACCGGGAAAGGGCAATGCGGTGGCTGATGCATTGAGTAGGAGACATGCCAGCTTAGGGGATATGTTTCTAGAATGGAAGCAACTGGAATACATCACTAGGTTTGATTTCAGACCAAAGTGCGAATTGGATCCAGAAATGTTAGCAAGTTTGACGATCAGACCCACTTTGATTGAGCGGATCGGCTCTAGTCAGAGGGACGATCCTAACCTATTGGAAATCATCTCCAAGTTAGAGATGGGTATTGATGAGGAGATGAACAAGTATGGGCTTGATCGAGATGGATGGCTTAGAAAGAATGGAAAGCTTATTGTACCCAATGTCTATGGATTGAGGGATGAAGTGCTTAGAGAGTGTCATCACTCAAAACTGACTATACACCCCGATGGTAACAAGATGTATCGAGACATGAAGCAGACCTACTACTGGGAAGGGATGAAAAGAGACATAGGGAGGTTTATATCCAAATGCATGAATTGCCAGCTAGTTAAAGTTGAGCAAAAGAAGCCTAGTGGGTTGTTACAGCCATTAGAAATTCCCGAATGGAAATGGGAGCAAGTCTCGATGGATTTCATCGATGGTTTACCAAGGACTAGATCGGGACATGATAGCATTTGGGTGATTGTGGACCGATTGACTAAGAGTGTAAGATTCATACCAGTCAAATCGACCAATACGGCAGCTAAGTTAGCAGAATTGTATATGAAGTGGGTAGTGAGATTTCATGGGGTACCTAAAAGCATTGTGAGTGACCGAGACCCGTTGTTCACTAGTGGGTTTTGGAAGAGCTTACAAGAGGCTCTAGGGTCAAGGTTACATCTCAGTACCGCATATCATCCTCAGACCGACGGTCAGACGGAGAGGGTGAATCGTATTTTGGAAGATCTCTTGAGAGCTTGTGTATTGGATTTTGCTGGATCATGGGATGACCATTTGCATCTAGTAGAATTTGCATATAATAATAGCTACCAATCCAGTATCGGTATGGCTCCGTTTGAAGCTCTGTACAGAAGACCGTGCAACTCACCATCATGTTGGATAGAGACTGACGAGAAGTTTATGCTTGGACCAGATGTGGTGAGGGAAACTTCAGATAAGATTAAGATCATTCAAAAACGAATGAAGGCTGCCCAAGATAGGCAGAAGAGTTATGCTGATAAGAGGAGAAGAGACTTAAAATTCTCCGTTGGTGACTTGGTGTTTGTCAAGATTTTTCCGTTGAAGAGCGTAATACGATTTGGCAGGAGAGGCAAGTTGGCACCAAGATTTGTTGGCCCATTCCTTGTTCTTGAACTAGTCGGGAATTTGGCATACAAAATTGACTTACCAGAGAAGATGGCGGGAGTTCACAACATATTTCAAGTTTCCCAACTAAGGAAGTTCGTTCATGACCCAGATATGACTATTTCACCTGATCAGTTAGAGGACTTCGAAGTAGAACCCGAGGCGGTTGGGAACTGCAAGCCGGCCCGTATTGTCGAGCACGACATGAAGCAACTTCGAAGGAAGGTGGTGAAGCTAGTCAAAGTTCAGTGGAGCGAGGACGAGAATGATTGTACTTGGGAGACAGAGGAGAACATTAGGAAGACATACCCAGAACTCTTTGCCTGGTAAGATTTTAACCTCGTTTAGTTTTCCGCATGCTAGGATAGGTTTGTTTGTTTGTTTTGCATGTTTGATTGTTGTATGTGGTTGTTAGGCATGCGGGATCCTTTGTATGTTTTGGGTTAAGGAATTTCGGAGACGAAATTTCTTAAGGGGGGGAGAGTGTAACGACCCGTAATCTACGCATCATAGGACCGTAGAATATTTCTTTCTTTTACATATGAAGTCGTATGGTCATGTAACTTTGGGAGACTACTATTGGGGTCATTTCCCATGTTCATGATTTTTCCCGATTTTTAAATGGCCATTTTACCCCTAGTTGGTACTGTTTTGGCCATAACTTTTGACTGGAAATGAATTTTGACCTGAAACCACTTCCATTGGCTCCGGATGATGGTTTACAATTCCGTAGAGTGGTCACATTAGCCAAATGGATTCACCGTTTGGGAGATATGGCTGAAACAAGTTTCAAATGGTGAATAATTGGGCTTATCCAGGTGATTAATAGCTAGGCCCAATGGGGGATTTCGGGATTAGGGTAAGGAGGAGGCTGAAATCAGTTAGAGAACGATTTTATCCTCATTTTCTAGCCGCCACTTTCTTTCTTGCAACCCTAGCAATGACCTCCAACACCCAAATCACCTTCTAGTCACTTTCTAATCAAGTTTTGGCTTAATCTACATCAAATTAAGGAGAGGAAACACGAAAGCAAGGCTAGAGCTACTGTTTTACATCAGTATTCGCCCAAATCAGCAAGGTTTCAGTCCTGAGAATTTCGTTTGTGGCCAAGGTGAGTGATTAGCATTGTTTTGACACTAATTACAGTTAATTAAGGGTAATTAGTGAAGATTAACGAATTTATACACTAATAAGTTCTGGAAAAATGTTTAGAAATTCTTAAATAATATTTTATGCCTCTGTTAGAAATTTGGTTCGATTTGGTTAAGTTGTGTTAACTCTATGATTAGTTTTACTTAAACATGCTTAAGGGAAAAATGAGATTTTGGGTATATTTGATCCATTTTGACATGTAAATTCATTGTTTTGGTGTTTGTGGTTAGTTGGTTATGTTGCTATGACTGTTTGGGATGATTTGTGATTGATTAGTATAGTTAGATTTGTCGAAAACATCGTCGAATGGCGTAAACAAGTTGCTAGAAAAAGTTGTAGAAAGTTGTGCAGAGTTTCGGATCGGATATAGGCTCGGATCGGATTGGAGATCTGGGTAAGGAACCCGACCCGAACTGGAGTCTGACACAAAAGAGGCTTGGCAAAAAGGAAGGCCATGTTGTTGAGATGGGGATCAGATCGACTTAGGGACGAAGGGCTCGGATCGGAACTTGACACTTGGGAGAACTGGCAAGAAGGAAGGTCACGCTAATTGAACTGGGATCGGATCGGATGAAGAAGGAGGGATCGGATCGGAGCATGTGAAGAACGAGGGAGTGGATCGGAGCGGAAGCACGAACTGGAAGGGAGATGGCACCCGACCCGACCCGAGGTGGGACACCCGACCCGGAGGAGGACACCCGACCCGAACCGACGTGATGGAGTGGACCCGAACCGAACCGCTATCAGAGGAAGACCATGCACCAACGCAACGCAGTGGACCCGACCCGAACCGATGGCTTGAAAGGAACCCGACCCGACCTAGTATTGACCAATAACCCGAGATGCAAAGGTAGTCCAATATGGGAAGTTAGAGCTCAGGATCCAGTTGGGAACCGATGAGTTCACTTCATGATTGGGCTTTGCTGCGAGACGTGTGCCAAGGGGCAGTTGATGTTTATGACTTTGGATCACTATGTATGGGAAGTACGTGAACGGATTCAGGGCTGCAATGGCCTAGGTATGACTAAAGGGCTATAAACCAATGAAATGAGGTCATTTGTAAAGATTTGGTCATGACTCCATGTGGTAAGCTTGGTAGTAGCAGTAGTTGTACAAGTTGAACTCCGTCACTACTTCGATGGGTCTAGTGATTGATAGTGGTGGACATCGTATGCTTTACGCACTGAGTGAGAGATGTGAGGATGGTTGCTATGGATGATTTGTTTGCTATCATTATGACATGCACACCCCACCCCGTATTCTTTACACTACTTATTATGGCACCTTAGAGTACTGTATGGTATGTGGTACTAACTCTTTGGTTGCAGGTTCAGGTATGGTTTAGTATACCTGTTATTGTTCTGTTTAGATGCTTATCGCTCATACCAGGCTTTATGTCTGACCCAGAGTTTTATGTCTCCTCTTATTACTCTGGGTGCTCACACGAGCAGACTAGAGACAGGTTAGCTGGTGATGCACGGTAGATGATCCAGAGACGAGCAGGAGGCTTCCACGTAATTTATATAATATTCTCCCTGTGTTGTTGAAGATCACTGCTTGGGCATTGGTGGTGCATCTTCTACTTTAGCTTTCTTTTTTTTAGAGACAGTAAATTTGAAAAGTTGTAATAAGCTGTATTTGGATTTTCGCTGCTCTAATGTTGATGTTGGTTTAGTTATCAGCTTATACACTGTCTCACCTGTTTTATGTCAAGTATGTTATTATTATTATATTTTGCCCCATGCGCTGTGAGACATTCTACAGGTTTCTTGTTAGTTAATTCTCTTCTTTCCTTTCTTCTGACGACCGTCCCGTGCTAGTTGGGCATGTGTACAGCGCACTTTCGGAGGAAATGTAGGCTGGTGCCGGGCGGGCCGTCCACAGTTGAGTTGGTTTGTAAAACAACTTTCAGCTCTATTCATTTTTTAGGACGAAAAGATTTTAAGTGGGGGAGATTATAACGATCCGGAAAATCTGAACCAATTTAAATTTTTTTTATTTTGGCAATTTTAATGAATTTTGAATATTTAAAATGATTTATTTTAAATAATAATGACAAGAAATTTATTTTGAATAGAATTGGAACGTATATATTTATTTGAATCGATATTAGAATATAAATATTTATTATAAATTATAAAAGGAATTGGAAATGGTGCGGTAGTTTGAAAATTCGATTTCAAATTTCAAATGAATGTACAGGATTCAAAATAAACCAGATTTGAGCGAAACCAAAAATATTTCAATCTATTTGAGAATATCTTTCCAATGAATTCAAAAAATCCAAATTTCATAGCGAGACTAAAAAATTATTCCCAATTAAAAATTCAAAATAGTCGCTCTAGAATTTTGGCCCTTAAAAATGGAAATTTTGCAAACGACCTCCGTTTTCGACAAAACCACTTTTGTTGGATCCGGGATGTCAAGTTATTACTAGATTCCAATTTTCATAATTTTTGGAATCAATATGTGAGCGTGGCGAAGTAAAACGTGTTTTGACAGTTTTAATCAATTTGGATCGACTAGAAAATGGCCATTTTTCAAACGGTCTTCAAATTTGACGAAATTAGTTTTGTTAGGACTGTATCGTCAATACGAAGCTTGAAATAATTTTTCTGGAATTTTTAGGGTCTGTATGTGACCCCAATAAATTGAAATGTACGTTTAAAATTCAATGTAATGATTTATATTTTAATCTCAACAAAAACTGATCGAAACGGTCGAATTGGCTTACTAAACAGATCCCATTGTGTTCGGAATGAGGTTAATTAGCTATGGACGACAGTCGGTGAGTTCGATTTGGAGTTCAAATAAAAAGGTAACTTTTTTTTGAAATGTAATATAATTATATAATTATATATAATCCTTTATACTCTCTTTCTTCACAAACACGGTCAAAATTCGTTTTCCCCTTTCAAAGAAAAACTGCACCCCCTCCTTCTGAAACCCGTCGTCGTCATTCCCCTTCCCCTCCACCACCGACGCGCCGCCATGCCCTCTCTCCGCGTCACCCCTCTAATCCCCCTCCTTCTTCCTCCTCTCTCCATTCTAGCTCTCCCTCCTCCTCTAATCGAAATCAGACGCAGCCGCAAAACCCTAGGGCACCGCCCCTCCTTATCTCCTCCACCGTCAGACTGTGCCCTTTGCCAACCCCCCCTCGCCACCTAATGCCGCCAGCGAGCACCTCCCACCCCCGCCACCTAATTTTGCCAGCGAGCAGCCCCCTCCCCCCAATTTTTCGTCGGCGACAGTGAACCAGACCCCCTCCGGCGATAGTAACAACGAAGAAGGTAATTTGAATTTATTTATAAAGTAGTGTTATAAAGATTCGATTTTTAATTTTGAAAAGATTCGTATTTTCACTTTTAAAAGAATATATTTTTAATTTTAAAAGGATTAGATTTTTAATTATATATGAAGAGAAGTAAAAATTTGATTTTTATTAATTTGAATGGCATGAAGAAGATGGGATTTTTTTAAATAAAGTTATGATTTTTAGTTAGTTAAAGTTGAGATTTTTGTATAATAGAGAATGTAAAAATATGATTTTATTTATGTAGCGAAATAAAAATCTGATTTTTATTACATATATATAGTGAAGTAAAAATGTGATTTTTATATAGAGAATGGCAAGAGAAAATATGATTTTTATATATGTTGTAGCAAAATAAAAATTCGATCTTTGTATAAGAAGAAGAAATATAAAAAAAATTATATAGAAAGAAGCGTTGTAAAAATATATGAAGTAAAAATATGATTTTTATTTATTGGAATAAAGCGATAAAAATATGATTTTTATATATGAACAACATGAAAAGGATGCGTTGGAATTTTAAATAAATCCAAACCGTTCAGAAATAGAGAATGGAGTAATGGATCCCAAAGGTGAGAACTTCTCACGTTAAATTTATTTTCTAGTTGAAATATATACTAGGATGCAGACGGTGCTTAGCAGCACCTGACACCCATCGTCCACAGGCCATGGACGGGTTGTTTGTTTGTTTGATTGTGTTGTGAAAGTTGATTGTGTGATGTGGAATGGAATAAAATATTTTATAGTTAAAAATATAATTTTTAACGTGTATACGAATAAAATAAAGATTCATAAACAAATCGGATGATTTGTTTATGTACTCACATTTGACGGACGTTGATTGAGACGATAAATTTTACACATCGCCCAACTGCATAAGTAAAACTTGTGTTTGATTGTTTAAAACCCCACACGGGTATTGGGATGATATTGGACATACACTAATCCCGATATTTAGTTGTATGTCAATCGAATGGTTGACAAGCTGTGTAAGCGTTAAATATTTATATTTGATGCTTATACAGTGTAGAATGCACTCTAGATGATGGTTGATTGTGTTTGATTGTTGTTGTATACATGTTGTATGATATCCATATAATCACATTATATGTTAATTGACTGTGTTTGATTCCAGTTTAGAAAGAATGTATATTTTAAATTAACGAATTTTAAAATAATGAATATTTTAAAATAATATTCAGTAATGGATCAAAATCTGATTTTGATGTCCGATTTGGGATGGACACGAAAATATTTAAATATATAAAGCCGTGTTGTTTAGATTAATTTTAAGAGATGATTAAATCTGTTAAATTGCCTAATCTGCTGAAACTGAATACGGTAATTTGTGGTATGAAAACCTGTAGGCTCGATCTAAAATTGAGCAAAACATGTTAATAGAACTTTGGATAATCTATTGTAACTTGTAAAGAAGTTAATTTGTTGAATTGGCACAATTAGTCTGATATTGGCATAATATGTGAATAAATACTTTAGCTAAAATAAGAATGCTGAGACATGAGGTTAGGCTCTGTTTGCGGTAGTAGCAAGCCCGGACCCAACCGGCTTAACCAGCAACCGCAAACTGTCAGTCTAATGTGAGAGGTCGTAGGCATAAAGATGCTTAGACACGAGGTTAGGTATGGCTTGTGGCAGAAGTCTGCCCGGAACCGCCCGGCACATCCAGCGACCACAAGCTACTGACCTAATGTGGGAGGTATGTGCATTAATATTTAATTAATGCAAATCTAAGATAAATATGATGCCTAAAACATATTGGGTAGATAAGGTTAAATCAACTGGACTGATGAATCTAATAAACCCGTTTGAAAATCTGTAGATCTAATACAAGGTTAGGTGAAACATTCTGTAAGTCTGTTAATCTGTAATCTGATCCGTTAAGTCAGAAAACTTATTAATCTGTATAACTGATCTGTTAGTCTGAAAACTTGTTAACTTGTATGTATAATCTGAGAACTAGTTAAATCTGAACTTTGTACACCGGAAATCTGTAAGCGAGTTAATCTGAAATTTGTTAGTCTGGGGACACAAGGTTAGGAGAGGTAATTACTAGTGTCATCTGTTGTTTGGGACCCATATTAGTCAGTAACCCTTTATGGTATCAAAATTATGACCCAACACTAGGTAGGAGTCCAGGGCACGCTTACTGAACTAATTGTAAGAGGTTCACTCTGATAATGGCGAGGGGTGTTGATGGCGCATTCCAACCGGGTCATGTGCGTGCATGGATCTGGACTGCTCTGAGGATGTAAGACACCATGACATCTGTAAATAGGTCTGTGTCTATAGGTTGCCACTTTAGGGTGTGTTACACCCTTCTGTGGGGCCGGCACAGGGTATTCATGTATTAGGGAGTCGATCGCTTGGGGTAGAATTTCGGGTACACTTAGTTCTGTCTGTTTCTGTTGGGGTACCGTCTGTTTCTGTTGGGGTGGTAACACCTGTCTGTTTCTGTGTGGTACCTTCTGTTGGGGTGGTAAAGGCCCATTAATAGTGTACACCTAATTCTAATATTCTGTTTCCGTAGGGGTTATTCTGTTTTTGTCTCTGTTCGGGTAGTAAAGGCCCATTACTAGTATTCTGTTTCTGAACGTCTGTCTCTGTTAGGGTGATAAAGGCCCATTTCTAGCATCGTGTTTTGAAGAGATCATTCTATTTTCTGTTTAGACATTAGGACAACACCTAATTCTGTCATACTACTATTAGTGCAGAGAAGTGAAAACCTAGTAAGAAGCTTAGTTTAACCTATATCATTCTGTCTCTTTTGTTAACATGTTACTCCTATTATGGTTATCTCTCATCCAGTTTTATTTACATGTCGTGATACTATTATCTGTTTATATGCTGAAAGTCACTGGACTGTTTCGCCTCTTTTCTTCCGTTCCTCCCCCCCCCCCTCCCCAGGTTCTCAGGGTGGAAACATAGGAGCTTGATTCAGGTTCCATCTGCTTGAAGTGTTAGAAGTGCTTGAAATATTTCTTGGATTTGATTCTATATATTTATGGAATTCTCTGTTGGGGATTATGGCTTTAAAATTATGCATTCTGAAGGATTTTGTATAAGACTGATATTTGTGTACTTGGTTTTGGTATTATGATGTAACCAAACTTATTTCTGTTTCTGTTGTAATAAAGTTATAAATTTTCAAGTACTACTTTACGTATTTGTCTTGTAAATTTCTGTTCTGTTTACTTACAACGTTCCACCGAAGTTAAGGCATTCCCTTTGTGAGTGACCTTAACGGAAGTGGGGTGTCACACTTGGTATCAGAGCTGAAGGTTACCAGATTAGATAAGAGTTTTTGAAAACTATTTTCAAAAAGTTTTTAGAAAGGAAGTATTTTCAAAGGGAAAGTTTATTTTGAAAAACATAATCCCCAAAAGCCATATATCTGTCTTTCGAATTCTCCATTTTGAATCTCTTCATTTTCTTTTCAGCGTGTCTGGGTTACCCGAGATACCCGAAGGCATACCAATACCAACTTGGTTCAGAAGGTATCCGGAGGCTAGGGCCACCGCCGCAGGCCCAGCAGACGTCCCTCCTCCTCCTCCTCCACCCTCTCCTCGTGTTGATACTTTTTCGAAGATATGCAAAGACTTTCGGGCAATGGGCGGGAAACCTTTTCACAGATCAGAGACGTTTGTTGAAGCTCGAAATTGGCTTAAGGAGGTGGAAGATTTGTTTGGTATCTTTGAGATAGGAGATGGAAGGAAGGTCCAATTAGCTGCTTGGTTAATGAAGGACGAAGCCTCGTTTTGGTGGGAGGTCACGAATGGAGAGCATCTGGTAGAGACATGGATGGATTTCAGGCGTAGGTTTGAGATGAAATTCCTCTCACAAGCGGAGGAGAATCTATACATGGAGAGGTTCTTAGCAGCGAAGCAAGGGAATTCATCAGTGAAGGAGTATGTCAACAAGTTCAATCAGTAGGCGAGATTCGACATAGACTTGGTGAACACACCTGAGAAGAAGGCCCTGAAATTCGTCAAAGGTTTGAATGAGCCGCTACATGGGTTGGCTATGACCCACATTCCTATGGGGGCTACCTTCGAGAAATTGGTTGAATGGCATTAATGCATAAAGAGGAAGCCAAAAGTGAAAAGAAAGAAGAAAAGCTCGAGGGATCACAAAACAAGAAAGAGTGGCCCAAAAAGGAAACATAAAAGAAGAATGAAAAGTCTGAAGATAAGAAGGAGAAAAATTGCTTTACTTTGGAAGCTTGACTCATCTGAATAAGGATTGTAGAAAGAGGAAGGGCGCTTGCTTCAACTGTGGAGAAATGGGATACTTCACTAGGGGCTGCCCGAAGAAACGTGGGCAAGGGCAGAGGGCCGAACCTACTTCTGGAGGGAAGGCGAATGCTCACGTGACTGGTAGATAGGGTAGAGATAGGAAACTTTCTATAGAAAGTTTAATTTCCTTGTCTGGTTATTGGGATAAAACTCTTTTTGATTCTGGCATTTTGATTCTGTAATTGAGACTCTGCACTTTAATACTAGTCTTGTTTCTGATCCCGCTATGGTCTCAAACCCCATAAGGGTTACGACTCATCTGTTTGTGATAAGTTGGGGTTTGAGGGTATTTGTGTTAAGCATTAAGTTGACCATGACGCGTACATTTTGGTTTTGTAAAATATGGTGGGGTTTTATGATGCTTAGTTTCCTAAGAATCATTTGATAATCTGATCTGCACTAGTAGTATGTAAGTATCTGAATATTTCTGAAAAGGATAGGGGTTTTCACTCGAAGTGTGAAGTAGATTTCCAATTTTGACATTGTCTAATGGGAGTAATTCTCTGAGTGTCAATCTGATGTTGATTTCGGTCTTCGGGGTTGATACTTAGGGATTTATTCTCTTAACCGATGTCTAATGGGAACATAACTTTTGTACTTGCTTCTTTCACTCGGTTGTATCCTATCGATCGATTCTTCGACCTTTAGGTAGAAACTAATGGGTGTAAACATGTGTTTGAGACATGTTATGTTTGATGGTTGCAAGTGGGTGCAAGTGGTTTCTAGTGGTTGCTCGTGGATGCATATACACACACTAGGCACTAGATCGGCTCAAAAACACTCTCATACTGCATATGGATGTGTGTGCATTTTCAATTTTTTATGGATTCAAAATGGTTGACTCATCACAAGGATGTTGCATTTGGATGAATGGTTGTGCACTCATATAGAAATGATATGTATCAAATAGGATTGTTTGCATACATGATTGGACTTATGGCACTTACATAATTCGCATTAAGGAGGTCAACTGAATCATTAGACAGCCTGATCTTTTGCATTCGATAGGGGACATGTGCACACACTTTTGCATACGTTCATGTGGCATTAGAAAACTTTTAAGGACAATGAATGCTTGTGGATGATGGATGAGTAGATGGATGATGGATGGTAGGATACATTCTTCTAAACTTAGAGATTTCGGGGACGAAATCCTTTTAGGAGGGGAGAATGTAACACCCTGTATTTTCTAAGAATATTAAAATAACAAATTAAAGAATAATTAATTTGTAAAAGAAAAATTAGGTGAAACGGGTTACGCCATTACGTTCCTCTTAGAATTCTGCTTGAGATAGAGTCTGAGTTTGCGTAAAACGGATATTGTATGAAGAAGTTACGGATGATAGAAGTTGGCAGAACGATCAGAAAATGGACCAGAATGCACCGGCGCACTTGGGAAATGTGCTAGAACAAAATTGCACTGGCGCACTTGGGAAGTGCGCCCATGCAAAGATGCACTGGCGCACTTGGGAAGTGCGCCCATGCCGAGCCAGAAACCTTCATAGGATTCTGGAGAGTTCTGATGACGTGTCCATCTCTGATTTGTTGGGTGACGTGTCTTTTAGCTGTATGGTTCTGATGGTTTCTAAGTTAATCTAAAGGCTTAAATTCTCCCTATACTCCTATATAAACACCCCTAAGCCTATTGTTTTCTACACACAAATCAATGGTGTCCATATGTTGCTGAAACCTAAAATAGAACTAGTGCTTCTTCTTCTTCAAGTCAAAATAAGATTAAAAGAGAATGGATCTACAACTGCAACACCTATTTCTTTTAGATCCAACCAAGGTGAGTACAGTTATTTTCAGGTATGAAATTTAATTCTGATCTTAACATGGTTATAAATCTGAATTGGAGATTATGTATATTCTTGTTTATCAGATCTGTTTTCCTATGTAGATCTATCTTATTTCTGTTTATCAGATCTGTTTTTCTGTGCAGATCTATCTTTTTAATTATAACTATTCTGTATCTCTTCCTTCCTTCTGTTCTATAGGCAGGCTACCATGATCCTGAGCCAAATCTCATAAGAGATTGACGCACGAACGCTAAATTTGGGGAAAATAATGAATGATGCATAATTGGACATGACTGATTTGTGACTGATTTAAGAAAAGGGCATATGTTGTAATTTAAGATCTAGATCTAGGCATACTATATAAGACAGTTTATGATTTGGAAGAAGGAGAATTATTGTATGACAACATATGACTTGTAATTTGGGAATATAATGCATGTTATAATTCAAGATCTGATTTTGAGGACACAATATATGTTGTAATTTAAGATCTAGATTTGGGGGTATATTTTATATGACGATCTATGACTTAGAAGAAAAAAGAATATATGATTTAGGCGTAAAAGATCTATATTAAAATAGGATAACTATTAATTGTGAATACGCCTAAATGGGGATTTTGGATATTTGACATACGCTGAAATCAAAGGTTATAATTTGGCATAATTCATATTGTATATCATGATTTGGGGTTTTTGGAGAATATTCTGTATTATGTAAATTTAACTAGAAATTTGGGGCATATGTTATATTGTGAATTATGACCATAATTTGAGCATGTAAAATTAGGCTTAATTTTATGATTAAGCGAGGTATGTCACAGTAATTTTAAGGGATGATTAAATCTGTTAAATTACCTAATCTGCTGAAACCGAATACGGTAATTTGGGGTATGAAAATTTATAGGCTCGATCTAAAATTGAGCAAAACATGTTAATAGAACTTTGGATAATCTACTGTAACTTGTAAAGAAGTTAATTTGTTGAATTGGCATAATTAGTCTGATATTGGCATAATCTGTAAATAAATACTTTAGCTAAAATAAGAATGCTGAGACACGTGGTTAGACTCTGTTTCCGGTAAAAGCCTGCCCAGTTCCAACCGGCTTAACCAGCAACTGCAAACTGTCAGTCTAATGTGAGAGGTCGTAGGCATAAAGATGCTTAGACACGAGGTTAGGTCTGGCTTATGGCAGAAGTCTGCCCGGAACCGCCCGGCACATCCAGCGGCCACAAGCTACCGACCCAATGTGAGAGGTCTGTGCATTAATATTTAATTAATGCAAATCTAACATAAATATGATGCCTAAAACATATTGGGTAGATAAGGTTAAATAAACTGGACGAATGAATCTAATAAACCCGTTTGAAAATCTGTAGACCCAATACAAGGTTGGTGAAATAATCTGTAAGTATGTTAATCTGTAATCTGATCCATTAAGTCTGAAAACTTGTTAATCTGTATATCTGATCTGTTAATTTAAAAACTTGTTAACTTGTATGTTTGATCTGAGAACTAGTTAAATCTGAACTTTGTACACCTGAAATTTGTAAGAAAGTTAATCCGAAATCTGTTAGTCTAGGGACACAAGGTTATGGGGGGTAATTACTTGTGTCATCTGTTGTTTGGGACCCATATTAGTCAGTAAACCTTTCTGGTATCAAAATTATGACCCAACACTAGGTAAGGGTCTAGGGCACGCTTACTGAACTACTTGTAAGTGGTTCACTCTAATAATGGCATGGAGTGTTGATGGTGCATTCCAACCGGGTCATGTGCGTGCATGGATCCGGTCTGCTCGGAGGATGTAAGACACTGTGACATCTGTAAACAGGTCTGTGTCTACAGGTTGCCACTTTAGCGAGTGATACACCTTCTATGGGGCCGGCACAGGGTATTTATGTATTAAGGAGTCGATCGCTTGGGGTAGAATTTCGGGTACACTTAGTTCTGTCTGTTTCTGTTGGGGTACCGTCTGTTTCTGTTGGGGTGGTAACACCTGTCTGTTTCTGTGTGGTACCTTCTGTTGGGGTGGTAAAGGCCCATTACTAGTGTACACCTAATTCTAATATTCTGTTTCCATAGGGGTTATTCTGTTTTTGTCTCTGTTCGGGTAGCAAAGGCCCATTACTAGTATTCTGTTTCTGAACGTCTATCTCTGTTAGGGTGATAAAGGCCAATTTCTAGCATCCTGTTTCTGAAGAGATCATTCTGTTTTCTGTTTAGACATCAGGACAACACCTAATTCTGTCATACTAGTATTAGTGCAGAAAAGTGAAAACTAAGTAAGAAGCTTAGTTTAACCTATATCATTCTGTCTTTTATGTTAACCTGCTACTCCTGTTATGGTTATCTCTCATCCAGTTTTATTTACATGTCATGATACTGTTATCTGTTTATATTCTGAAAGTCATTGGACTCACCAGACTTATGTCTGACCTAGTTTGTTTCACCTCTTTTCTTCCCTTCCCCCTCCCCCTCCCCCAAGTTCTCAGGTTGGAAACATAGGAGCTTGATTTAGGTTCCATCTGCATGAAGTGCTAGAAGTGCTTGAAATATTTCTTGGCTTTGATTCTATATATTTATGGAATTCCTTGTTGGGGATTATAGCTTTAAAATTATGCATTCTGAAGGATTTTTTAACACCCTAAATTTTTGAATAATAGAATCAACTAAATTAAAGAATAATTAATCTCAGATGTGAGAATTAAGGGAAACGGGTTGCGGCGTTGTGTTCGTCTCAGAATTCTGGTTGAAAGAGTCCGAGTTTGCGTAAATTGGATTCCCTATGAAAAAGATATCTTTAAATTAAATATTGCAGCAAAACATGAAAAAAAAAGAATGAGAAAAGAATAAATGTTTAGCATTGTTCTAAGGTTTGTAAGAAAAAGACTTAGTAGCTCATTTGGTTAGTACACGTGACTTGCATACAAGGGGTACAGAGTTCGATCCCCGCTAGCACCATATTTTTGTTTTAGGGGAGCGGCTTAAAATGGCTTAGTGTGAACACAGTTCAAAAAGTGGTTTAGTGTGAAAATGGGTAATTGTGAAGATAGATAAAAAGAAAAAATATATATAGAAAATACACACACACACACACACACACACACACACATATATATATATATATATATATATATATATATGACATGTACGCATCATGTGGCGTACGTGGCGCATTTTTTGGTTGTCAATGATTTTTTTTTTATGTGGCCTTCTTTGATTGGCTTTTATGACAAATTAAAGTTAAGAAAGATTTATGCATGTATAAATGGATATTTGTATATGGGTAATTAACGTATACGGTAAAAGGGAGAATATATAATTAACAATAATAGATTTATAATTTACATATAAATATGAAGGATAAACATGAAAATTACATGGCATAGATTGGTTCATGAAATGGTATATTTAGTATACCATTAATTGTGAGAATAATTAAAAATATAGTTATGGCATAATTAAAATGGGAATAATTTACATATGGAATTTGTCATAAATAAGAAATATGTAAATTATAGAAAAAATGAACATTTAATACACTGTGCTGAGTCATTAGGGCTGAGGTGTCACCCTATCTTGTTTGGATCATTCAGGTTGCTTCTAGGTTGATCGGATGGCCTAAATTAATCCTAAACTCTATAAAAACACCTCTAGACTCAAACCCTAAAATCTAAAACAAAATTAGGTTCATGGCCTCCATGCCGTCACCTAGAAACTCAGCATAGCCGCCACCAATTAGAGAGGAAGAAAGCTAGTCTAAATCAATCCTTTTCAACTTTAACAACGAATCTTCTTCAAGGGAAAGCTATTACAACTTCAGAACTCAGAATTCAGAATTCAAGACCTTCTCTGAATTGTGAGTTCGATAATTTTAATAAAATAATTAGCAAATTAATTGGATTGAGTTATGATGTGGACTATTTGGATATGATGTGAATTATTGACCACATGTTATTATTCATGTAGAAAAATTGTGATGTTTATGTTGTAAATTCTATGATGCTATCTTGCAAAATTGTGATCATCTATGTTGTAATTTTATGATTGGCTTATGTATAATCGAATCACCATGTTGTTCATATGCTAGTTTGGGTATGTTGATTCATACGATAAATCATAAGTATGTATGCAAGTTTAGATTTTTATTAAGACATGAATCATATGCAAGTTGAGGAAAATTATACGTATAACCTTATATGCTTCATGACACCTATTTTAGATCTGAAGTTAGGCTATGACATGTGTGAGTTATATGCCAAATTCAACATGCTGGTTTACATGTTTAGATGTAAGTTTATACTATTGTTATGTTGCATAAATCACATATGCAAGTTTATATGAATACATGTGTTTGAATATGAATCATGTTATGCAAGTTTGTGGTTACTACCTATGCAAGATTACACCTTTAGATGTAGATCTATGACATACATGATTTATGCAAGTTTGTGACCATTATCCCAACAAGTTTACACCTTTAGATTTGGGTCTACGACATATGTAGTTTTATGCAAGTTGTAACTTTGGCCTATGCAAGTTTTATATGTAGAACATCATTCACACATGCAAGTTCACCCCTATGTTTAGATCTAGTTTTAATTATATGTATGTTGTGATGTTTTCTCTTTATTTCATCAGTTAGACTATTCGAGTCTAACGTATATTTTACGTTAAACGAACGAACGTACAACGTGGGGTAAATGGGATAATATTAAAAGACTTAATTGGCATAAACGCCGTAAAAGACATAAAATAAATTTGTGATGAAAATTGGTATGATTTTACATACCATAAATAGATGGACATAATTGAGTCAATTATGGACATCGTTAAATTTGGAATTGATTGATAATTTGAATAGGGAAAGTAATTCAAATTGGGGAATGATTAATTAGGAGTAATTAATCGTCTAAGACACGAGGTTAGGCTCTTTTGTGGTGTAAGACTGCCCGGACCCGCCCGGCAAATTCAGCTGCCACAAATGCCAGTCTAATGTGAGAAGTCTTAGGCATAAATTAAATACGTAACAATTGTAAAAACACGAGATTAGGCTCATTTGTGGTGTAAGACTGTCCGGACCCGCCGGCAAATCCAACTGCCACAAATGCCAGTCTAATGTGAGAGGTCTTTATGAGGTTACGGTCTTAATGAATTAAGAACTAGATAAACATGTAGTGGGATATGAGGGAGGTTAAGTGGGTGGCTTGGGTGGCATGTGGAATCTAGTGGGTGCCTTGGGTGGCATTTGAAATACAATTAGAAATACTTAACCAAAATTGAAACATGAATAAGAAGTGGGTTAAGTGGGAAATAATAGGGAGGACCAAGCTTAGGTGGATAGCTTGTGTCAAGTCATGGGGGCCCATTTCAACCAGTAACCCATACGTATCTTTGTGGGCTCGACCCAAGTCAAGAACGGGACACGCATACTGGGCTTGATTGTAAGAGGCCAAACTGGGTTAGCGGTGGCATCGCAAGTCCAACGGGTTCATATGTGTGTGTGGACCCGGGCTGGTAGGTAAGACGTTATTGCATTGTGTAGGTATAAGTCGTGCGCTATTTGTGGTATCGGGTTGCCACTTTGGAGAGTGATACACCCCACTGTGGGGCCAGCACGGGTATCTACGAATTAGGGAGCCAATCGCTTGGGGTAGTGGGTACACCTAGTGGAGATAAGGGAAGGCGGCACCTATGAAGGCAGCTAGGGGTGCACGAAACAACCAATATCATTATTAAGTTTGTAGGCGGGATCAACCTTAGGATGACTAGTGGTGGTGCAGTATAGCAATCACCTTATAGTGGTGGTGCAGTATAGTAACTACCTTATAGTGGATTAGGTGCGCTTTAACGATATCGTTGTTCATCTTGTTTCCTTGTTTACTTTGCCATACTCAATGGTTCATGGTCATTTCCTTGTTTTCCAACTTATGCCTTAGCCTAGTTACTTTGGTAATTATATTGTTAAAGTTATCGCACTCGCCAAACTTTATGTCTGACCCCCCCCCCTTTTGTTTCCTCCTCTTTTCTTCCTCCCCCCCCCCCCCCACCAAGGTGCTCAGGTTGGAACTAGCACTAGTGGAGCTTGATTTTGGACAACTGTGCTTCTTGCTTTTAGAAGATTGCTTGGATCGCTGAAGTAAAGTTCAGCCTCTCTTTTATTTTTAGCTATTTTGTATTGGGGATTATGTCTTTCAATTTATGTACTTTGATTTAGTCAAGATGGATATTATGTACTTGGCTCTGGTTTTGATGATGTAATCAAACATATGTATTTTCCGCTGCAATGAAATAAAGTTTTCAATTTTTCAAGTACTGTTTATATCTGTCTTATTGTTGTGTTTCTGTTCTATACTCACTTAAAACGCTGCATAGAAGTTAATGCATTCCCTTTGCTAAAGGTTACCAGAACAGATATGAATTTTGAAAAAGTTGTTTTTCAAAACCATTTTATAAAGAAGTACCTTCAAAAGTATGTTTAAGGAAAGTATTTCCAAAAGAAAAGCTTATTTTAGAAAGCATAACCTCGAGAGCCATATATCTTTCCCTTGGTTCTTTTATAGATACCAGAGGGTGTTCATGTACCCGGTTGGTTTCGTCAATATCTCGAGGCTAGGGCCGCCACCATAGGTCCAGCAAATGCTCCTCCTCCTCCTCCTCGCGTCGATACTTTTGCTAAAATATGTAAGGACTTTCGGGCAATGGGTGGAAAACCTTTTTACGGGACGGAGACATTTGTTGAAGCTCGTAATTGGCTAAAGGAAGTGGAAGAATTGTTTGGAATCTTTGAAGTGGATGATGGAAGAAAGGTCTAGTTAGCTGCCTGGCTAATGAAGGATGAGGCCTCATTTTGGTGGGAGGTCACTAATGGAGAACGTCCAGTCGATACATGGCAAGATTTTAGGCGAAGGTTTGAGGCGAAGTTTCTCTCACGGGCTGAAGAAAATTTATATATGGAAAGATTTTTGGCATTGAAGCAAGGGAATCTGTCGATGAAAGAATACGTCAACAAGTTCAACCAGTTGGCAAGATTTGGCTTGGACTTGGTGAATACTCCAGAAAAGAAGGCCCTGAGATTTGTTAAGGGTTTGAACGAACCGCTTCATGGGTTAGCTATGACCCACATTCCCATGGGAGCTCCCTTTGAGAGACTAGTTGACATGGCGCTTATGCATGAAGAGGAGAACGGCGCTGAAACGCTGCACCTCCGTTAAGATCACTCACAAAGGGAATGCCTTAACTTTGGTGGAGGTTTATAAGTAAAAGTCACAAATAAACACAAGACAGATATAAATACACATATTTTAAACAGCGGAAAACAAACAGGCTTTTATTTCATCATTACGGGTTCATACAAAACATTTCCATAATTGTCTCAAAATACTTCCAACATTACAGCCTCATTACTGTCTTGATTATTAAAGAAGCATAAAACATAAATAAAGTAACAAAAATCCCCATAGTGATATCCAAAGCCATAATCCGAGCAAAAGAGATCCAAACCATACATCTACGGTCTTGAAGCTTGCAAAGAGTCTGACTAAGCTGGGTTGTTTCCTCCCTGTGGACCTGGGGGGAACGAAAGAAAAGAAGACGAAAAGAAAATAGAGTCAGACATAAAGCTTGAGTAAATCTAGCGACTCTTCAGTATGTGAATAAGAAAAAGGGCATGATAGATATAATCAGAAAATAGGAAAGTATCATAAACTAGGATAAAGCAGTTTGAATCGAGTATCCTATCGCACCCCACACTATATCTCTACACCTACTTGTATTTATTCCGACTGGCACCCTATACTGAGGGTGAAGTGATCCTGTTTCTAAAGATGCACCCTATGCTGAGGGTGAAGTGAACCCCTTATTTTAAAGATCGGCTCCTACTCGCATAATCATCTATGTCTTACGCCCCCAGAAATTGTAGATACCTATGCTGGCCCCACCATGGGGTGTATTAAGACCCATGGTGGCGACCCGACACAAACCTTAGAATGCATAGGTTATACTATTGGTGCCCTCAGTGCCCTGTTTGTCTGCTCCGAAGTGTGTGCACGCCCGCACTCCGTTAGAACCCACACTGTTGCACCCACCGCTGTCGCTTTGACCGCTTACAATCAGCCCAGTAATCATGCCCCACCCTGCCTAGTTTCAGGGTACCATGATACTTAATTGGGTTACTGCTGAAATGGGTCCCCGTTACTAGGGTTTTCTAGTCAAACATGCTAAGTGGTTAAGTGTCTGTATTTACCTAACCCTACCCATCAATTTCATTAACATGTTGAATTGGTTAAGTGTTTTAGTTAACCCTACCATCTGTCCTTAGCCTTTTAAAGCACCGACCACTCACATTAGATAGTTATTGCTACGGTTACTGGATGTGTCGGTCGGTTTCGGGCAGGTTTACACCGTAGCTCAGTCTAACCTCGGGTCCTTATTGGGCTCAATGCTTAACCACCCACATTGGATAGGTATTGTTGTGACTACTGGACAGCCGGGCGGGTCTGGGAAGGTTTACATCACAACTCAATCCAACCTCGGGTTAAGCATACCGTGTTATCTAAATTTACATATTTTATCACTTCTCAATTTTATATGTAAATGTCATGTCCTTTATTCTTGGGTATAACAATTCATACCGCTTAAATGTCGTTGTCGTTGGCATGTGCCAAACATGCCAACATATATTTTTCATGTTTTACACCCAACATTATTACCCTCGTTTGTTCGTTCGCAACATTATAACAAATGTTGGGCTCGACACAATTCAGCCCAACTTTATAAACATGAGAAAAGGGGAAATCAAGAACATGTAATATTTTACAATACATAAAGGTGTGTGGCGCATGAACTTGCAATTTAGCGATTCAACTAACAAAAATTATGGGTCATGTGAACTTGCATTCAAATCAGAGTATAACTAAGTAGGTGTCATATGAAATGGCATAGTTTAGGCTTATATAAACTTGGGTTTAAACATGTTTAACTTGGCATAATGTCAACCACAAAACTAACATGTTGTATATTCACCAAAATATCCAATTTTAACATCTAATCATATAGCCTATTTCAACATGAAACTTGCATAGTTTATGTAACCCAAACGGTACTTAACATAGATCCAATTATACTTGCAAATAAACATAAGAAAGGTTTTGAGTCATGTAGGCATAAAAGGTCTCAAATCTAGAACATGTTTACATAAGCTTTAACTTAGACTTAGGGAATGTATATAGTCCATGCCATCGACATAAACATAAAGGGATCAATTACTAGTTTTTGCCACAACTTGCAAGTGCTATTATTTTCATATACAATTGTCCAATAGGCTTGCATCAATCAATTTAGGCCACAAATATCAATGCACAAGTCATGACAGAATCATTACAATACACAGAATTTATATTATTATTATTATACAATAACACAATTCTATTTTCATTTACATCGAATCACGTCATAGTTTTATTCATATTATGAAAGATCACTATACTTACAACGAATGCAGAATCTTGAATTCTGGATTCTGAGTTCTGAAATTGAGATGCGTTCCTTTGGGTAGATTAACGTTGCGTTGAATAATTTGATTAAGCTTTAGTTCTCTTCTTAATTTGATTCGTCTCTAAGCTCCTCTCTCTTGACGGCTGCGCTCAATTCCTTCCTGGCAGCATGACGACTCCAATCTTATTTTTTTTTGTGAATTTTAGTTGAGACTTAGGGTGTATATATAGATTTTTAGATTGTTTTGAGCCGTCAGATGAAGACAGGAGGAATTTAGACCATACAAAGTCCAAAGAGCCAATCAAGAGGTGACATATCAGCCCTAATGACACATTGAGCCACAAAAATTCGAGCCAGAGCCAGACCCAGCCAGGTCGACCAAGTAGGTCGACTGACAGGTCGACACTATGGTCGACCTGGGGGTGACCAGGTCGACACCATGGTCGACCCTATGGTCGACCTGGTCCCTGGGCGGGAATTTTCCCGTCCAGCCCGGTTTGAGCTTATTTTTCAAATTTTGAACTTGTAACCGAGCTGTTTGAATTTTAAATTTTATTCTGAAACTTTCGAAGGTCATAACTCCTTCATACGGAGTCCAATTCACACAAACTCGGACTCTATCTCAAGTAGAATTCCGAGACGAACTCAATGGCGTAACCCATTTCCCTTAATTCTTTCATTTAGAATTAATTATACTTTAATTTGTGAAGCTTAATGTTATAGAATTCACGGGGTGTTACAGGCGCCAGTGCTGATAAACACCCGAGAAGAAAGGGGATCAAAAGAAACCGCAACAGCAACAATAGAACAAGAAAGGTGGAAAAGGCAACAATGGTAAGGGAAAGAAGAGATGCTTTAACTGTGGGATACCAGGCCATCTAAGCAAAGATTGTAGGAAGAAAAAAAGACTGGTTGTTTCCACTGTGGCGAAGCGGGACATCTAATTGAGGACTGCCCAAAGAAAGGGCAAAGGGCAGGGTCTACCTCGGGAGGACAGGTGCAGGCTCTCGTGGCACCAGGGCATGCAAGGGGACAAGTTTAGGCTCTCTTGGTCCCACCGCTGCAAGAAAGAGGTAGAGCAATTTCCGTTGAAAGTTTAGTTTTCCTGCTTGATCATCATGTCCGTACTTTATTCAATTCTGGCGCATCACATTCGTTTATCTCTACATCATTAGTTGAAACAGTGCACCTAGATATTAGTCTTGTTACTGATCCCTTAGTAGTCTCAAATCCTATTGGTGGTTCGTCTCATCTTTCTATGATTTGTCGGGATTTGAGAGTGTTTATCTTGGGCGTTGAGTTTGAATGCAATGCCTTTGTTCTTGGCTTCATGGGCTACGGGTTAATTCTAGGTATGGATTGGCCAACTAGATATGGGGCCATCCTAGATTGTGAAAGAAGGGTAGTTAGATTGTTGACTCGTTTTGGAAAGACCCTTGATATTTTTTGTGACCCTAGAGGTCCAGTAATGCTTAGCTACCTAGAATCCCTTGACGCATCCGATGATGATTTACATTTTGTTCCCATAGTCCGTGAATATGTTAATGTCTTCGAGGAGGTGAGGGATTTACCCTCAAAACGTGAGATGGACTTTCGAATATATCTAGTAGATAAAGCAAAGCTAGTTGCATTACCAGTGCGCCACATGGCTCCAAGAGAGAGAACAGAACTCAGTAAGCAAGTGAAGGAATTGCTTGAGAAGCGGTTCATCAGACGTAGTATATCGTAGTGGGGTGCTCCAGTAGTATTTGCCATGAAGGCAGATGGGTCCCTTAGACTTTGTGTGGACTATAGAGATAGCATATACCCCTGGCAAGGGTAACATGGTGGCAGAAGCCTTAAGTAGAAAAAGGTTGTCCTTGAGTCCGTTGTTTGTTGAGTAGCAAAGCTTAGAGTTCATCTCTACGTTTGACTTTAAACCTTCCGTTGACTTTGTACCCGATTTGCTAGCATCCTTGGAGGTCGGACCTACGCTTTTGGGACGGATTGGTTAGGCACAACGAGATGACCTACAATTGGTTGAGTTAGTAGAGAAGCTCAAAAGAGGGGAGTCGTCGAGCCATCTCCGTAGGTGTACCCTAGATGATAAGGGTTGGTTACGTAGGGACGGTAGGCTTTGTGTACCAAAAGACGAGGACCTAAGGAAGACCATTCTTGATGATGCACATCGTTCGAAGATGACCATCCATCCCGGCGGGGACAAGATGTACATGGACATGAGACGAGTTTACTTTTGGGCCGGCATGAAGAAGGACGTGGCAGAGTTTGTCGCTAGATACTTGGTGTGCCAACAAGTAAAAGTAGAGCAAAAGAAGCCCAGTGGATTACTACACGCATTGGAGGTCCCACAATGGAAGTGGGAAAGCGTCTCGATGGATTTTGTTGATGGATTACCGAGATCGAGGAAGGGTAACACAGGGATTTGGGTCGTGGTAGACAGACTAACTAAGAGCGCCCATTTCATCCCCGTGAAGAGTAAGAGGGCTGCTCCATGGTTAGCCTCCATATACATTTGAGAAATAATTCGTTTGCACGGTGTTCCTTTTAGCATAGTGAGCAACCGCGATCCTATCTTTACTAGCGAATTTCGGAAGAGCTTACAAGAGGCAGTAGGGACTCAGTTATGTTTGAGCACCGCATATCATCCTCAGACGGACGGCCAGACCAAGAGGGTGAATCGTATTCTAAAGGACCTATTGAGGTTGTGTGTCCTAGATTTCGGAGGTACATGGGAGGAACATCTTCCGTTGAGGGAGTTCGCATATAATAACAGCCTTCAGTCTAACATTGGCATGGCATCGTTCGAGGCTCTTTATGGACGGCCATGTCATTCGCCTACATGTTGGTTGGAGTCTACAAATAAGATCTTACTTGGGCCCGATATGATTAGAGAGACTTCGGAAAAGATCGATTTAATTTGAAGAAGGATGAAGACGGCGCAAGATAGGCAGAAATTTTATGCGGACAAGAGGAGGACAGATCTTGAGTTTGATATTGAGGACATGGTCTTTGTCAAGGTGTCTCCATTAAGGAACGTCGTTCGCTTTGGGTCCGTTGGGAAGTTAGCACCAAGGTTCGTAGGGTCGTTTCCTATTAAGGAGAGGATTGGGCAGATGGCGTATAGAGTGGAGTTGCCCGAGAGACTTAGTGGCGTACACGATGTATTCCATGTGTCACATTTGAGGAAGTGCTTGCATGAGACCGCGGAAGTGGTAGAGCCGAGCTTGCTTAGAGAGGTGGAGATAGAGCGTGATGCGACGATTTAGCGAGCTCCTACGTGCATTCTTGGGTCGGAGGTTAAGAAGTTGAGGAATCGAGAGGTCAAGCTAGTCAAAGTGCAATGGGGAGATGATGAGAGCAACGTTACTTGGGAGACGGAAGAGAAGATGCGTTCATTATACCCTTTTCTTTTCGAGGGTATGACTTTTAGTTTCTCCTTTATTGCTTACCTTACACTTATCTTATCTTTAGTATGCCCTCTCGTTAGTACCTTTGACCTTTAGATAGGGTAGTCCTATGGTTGAAACATGTGTTTGAGACATGTTATGTATGATGGATTCATGTGGATGCAAGTGTTTGGTAGTGGTTGCTCGTGGATGCATATACACACACTTTAGGCACTAGATCGGCTCAGTCACCTCATATTGCATATTGCATATAAATGTGTGTACATATTTAAGCTAATGGATGTATAATGGTTGTGATCTCATATGGATGCGGCATTTTGTTGAATGGTTGTGCACGCATGTAGAGATAATATGTATCGATAGGATTCTTTCTCATACATAATGGACGCATGGCACTATCATGGTTTGCATTAAGGAGGTCAACTGAATCAGTAGACCGCCTGATTTTGCATTAGATAAGGAACATATACAAACACTTCTTGCATATGTTCATACAGCATTAGAAAATTTTAAGTACAATGGATGCCCGTGTTTGATGGTTGTTTGGATGGTAGGATACGTTCTTCTTGACTTAGAGATTTCGAGGACGAAATCCTCTAAGTAGGGGAGAATGTAATACCCTGAATTTTTGAATAATCGAATCAACTAAGTTAAAGAGTAATTAATCTCAGATGTGAGAATTAAGGGAAACGGTTGCGCCATTGTGTTCGTCTCGGAATTCTGGTTGAGATAGAGTCCGAGTTTGCGTAAATTGGATTCCGTATGAAAAGGATATCTTTAAATTAAATATTGCGGCAAAACACGAAAAAAAAAGAATGAGAAAAGAATAAATGTTTAGCATTGTTCTAAGGTTTGTAATCAAAAGACTTAGTAGCTCATTTGGTTGGAACACGTGACTTGCATACAAGGGGTACAGAGTTCGATCCCCGCTAGCGCCATATTTTTGTTTTAGGGGAATGGCTTAAAATGGCTTAGTGTGAACACAGTTCAAAAAGTGGTTTAGTGTGAAAATGGGTAATTGGGAAGATAGATAAAAAGAAAATATATATATAGAAAATATATATATACACACATACATATATATATATATATATATATGACGTGTATGCATCATGTGGCGTACGTGGCGCATTTTCTGGTTGTCAATGATTGTTTTTTTATGTGGCCTTCATTGATTGGCTTTTATGACAAATTAAAGTTAAGAAAGATTTATGCATGTATAAATGGACATTTGTATATGGGTAATTAATGTATACGGTAAAAGGGAGAATATATAATTAACAATAATAGATTTATAATTTATATATAAATATGAAGGATAAACATGAAAATTACATGACATAGATTGGTTCATGAAATGGTATATTTAGTATACCATTAATTGTGAGAATAATTAAAAATATAGTTATGGCATAATTAAAATGGGAATAATTTACATATGGAATTTGTCATAAATAAGAAATATGTAAATTATAGAAAAAATGAACATTGAATACAATGTGCTGAGTCATTAGGGCTGAGGTGTCACCCTATCTTGTTTGGATGGTTCAGGTTGCTTCTAGGTTGATCGGATGGCCTAAATTAATCCTAAACTCTATAAAAACATCTCTAGACTCAAACCCTAAAATCAAAACAAAATTAGGTTCAAGGCCCCCATGCCGTCACCTAGCAACACAGCATAGCCGCCACCAATGAGAGTGGAAGAAAGCTAGTCTAAATCAATCCTTTTCAACTTTAACAATGAATCTTCTTCAAGGGAAAGCTATTACAACTTCAGAACTCAGAATTCAAAATTCAAGACCTTCTCTGTATTGTGAGTTCGATAATTTTAATAAAATAATTAGCAAATTAATTGGATTGAGTTATGATGTGGACTATTTGGATATGATGTGAATTATTGACCGCATGTTATTATTCATGTAGTAAAATTGTGATGTTTATGTTGTAAATTCTATGATGCTATCTTGCAAAGTTGTGATCATCTATGTTGTAATGTTATGATTGGCTTATGTATAATTGAATCACCATGTTGTTCATATGCTAGTTTGGGTATGTTGATTCATATGATAAATCATAAGCATGTATGCAAGTTTAGATTTTTATTAAGACATGAATCATATGCAAGTTGGGGAAAATTATATGCATAACCTTATATGCTTCATGACACCTATTTTAGATCTAAAGTTAGGCTATGACATGTGTGAGTTATATGCCAAATTCTACATGCTGGTTTACATGTTTAGATGTAAGTTTATACTATTGTTATGTTGCATAAATCACATATGCAAGTTTATATGAATACATGTGTTTGAATATGAATCATGTTATGCAAGTTTGTGGTTACTGCCTATGCAAGATTACACCTTTAGATGTAGATCTATGACATACATGATTTATGCAAGTTTGTGACCATTATCCCAACAAGTTCACATCTTTAGATTTGGGTCTATGACATATGTAGTTTTATGCAAGTTGTAACTTTGGCCTATGCAAGTTTTAGATGTAGAACATCATTCACACATGCAAGTTCACCCCTATGCTTAGATCTAGTTTTAATTATATGTATGTTGTGATGTTTTCTCTTTATTCCATCAGTTAGACTATTCGAGTCTAACGTATATTTTACGTTAAATGAACGAATGTACAACGTGGGGTAAAGGGGATAATATTAAAAGATTTAATTGGCATAAACGCCTTAAAAGACATAAAATAAATTTGTGATGAAAATTGGTATGATTTTACATATCATAAATGGATGGACATAATTGAGTCAATTATGGACATCGTTAAATTTGGAATCGATTGATATTTTGAATAGGGAAAGTAATTCAAATTGGGGAATGATTAATTAGGAGTAATTAATCGTCTAAGACACGAGGTTAGGCTCTTTTGTGGTGTAAGACTGCCCGGACCCGCCCGGCAAATCCAGCTGCCACAAATGCCAGTCTAATGTGAGAAGTCTTAGGCATAAATTAAATACGTAATAATTATAAAGACACGAGGTTAGGCTCATTTGTGGTGTAAGACTGCCTGGACCCGCCCGGCAAATCCAACTGCCACAAATGCCAGTCTAATGTGAGAGATCTTTATGAGGTTGCGGTCTTAATGAATTAAGAACTAGATAAACATGTAGTGGGACATGAGGGGGTTAAGTGGGTGGCTTGGGTGGCATGTGGAATCTAGTGGGTGCCTTGGGTGGCATTTGAAATACAATTAGAAATACTTAACCAAAATTGAAACATGAATAAGAAGTGGGTTAAGTGGGAAATAATAGGGAGGACCAAGCTTAGGTGGATAGCTTGTGTCAAGTCATGGGGGCCCATTTCAACCAGTAACGCATACGTATCTTTATGGGCTCGACCCAAGTCGAGGATGGGACACGCATACTGGGCTTTAATGTAAGAGGCCAAACCGAGTTAGCGGTGGCAACGCAAGTCCAATGGGTTCATATGTGTGTGTGGACCCGGGTTGGTAGGTAAGACGTTGTTGCATCGTGTAGGTATAAGCCGTGCATTATTTGTGGTGTTGGGTTGCCACTTTGGGGAGTGATACACCCCACTGTGGGGCCAGCCCGGGTATCAACGAGTTAGGGAGCCGATCACTTGGGGGTAGTGGGTACACCTAATGGAGATAGGGGCAGGCGGCACCTATGAAGGCAGCTAGGGGTGCACGAAACTACCAATATCAATATTAAGTTTGTAGGCGGGGTCAACCTTAGGATGACTAGTCGTGGTGTAGTATAGCAATTACCTTATAGTGGTGGTGCAGTATAGTAATTATCTTATAGTGGGTTAGGTGCGCTTTAATGATATCGTTGTTCATATTATTTCCTTGTTTACTCTGCCATACTCAATGGTTCATGGTCATTTCCTTATTTTCCAACTTATGCCTTAGCCTAGTTACTTTGGTAATTATATTGTTAAAGTTATCGCACTCGCCAGACTTTATGTCTGACCCCCCTTTGGTTTCCTCCTCTTTTCTTTCTCCCCCCCCCCCCTCCCGCCCTAGGTGCTCAGGTTGGAACTAGCACCAGTGGAGCTTGATTTTGGACAACTGTGCTTCTTTCTTTTAGAAGATTGCTTGGATTGCTGAAGTAAAGTTCGGCCTCTCTTTTATTTTTGGCTATTTTGTATTGGGGATTATGTCTTTCAGTTTATGTACTTTGATTTAGTCAAGATGGATATTATGTACTTGGCTCTGGTTTTGATGATGTAATCAAACATATGTATTTTCCGCTGCAATGAAATAAAGTTTTAAAATTTTCAAGTACTGTTTATATCTGTCTTGTTGTTAAGTTTCTGTTCTATACTCACTTAAAACGCTCCATAGAAGTTAATGCATTCCCTTTGTGAGTGATATTAATGGACGTGGGGTGTTACAGATTTTGTATAAGACTGATATTTGTGTACTTGGGTTTTGGTATTGTGATGTAACCAAACTTATTTCTGTTTCTGTTGTAATAAAGTTATAATATTTTCAAGTACTACTTTACATATCTGTCTTGTAAATTTCTGTTCTGTTTACTTACAACGTTCCACCGAAGTTAAGGCATTCCCTTTGTGAGTGACCTTAACGGAAGTGGGGTGTCACAAGGCGCATTCTATTCAAGCTATTATATATATATGTATGTATATATATATAATATCGTCGATTTCCATTTAAAATGTATTTTATAAAATATTTATAAATTTGTTTTAAAACGATTTCAACTCCGTTTTCAATTTTAAATAAAAATTGAATATTCTATATCTTTATCATATTAGAATGATAATAGTTTCAAAACAATTGATTTTGAAATCACTTCTTTTCGATACTCATAAAATAAATAAATTTGATCGATAAACCTGTTCGGATTAAAATAGCGTTTTAACTACATAACTATTTTTATTGTTCAAACATTTTATTCAATACATGGATATTTTATATAGTTTATACATTCAATATAAATAATATTTTTATTGTTCAAACATTTTATTCAACACATGAATATTTTATATAGTTTATACATTCAATAAAAATGATATTTTTATTGTTCAAACATTTTATTCAACACATGAATATTTTATATAGTTTATACATTCAATAAAAATGATATTTTTATTGTTCAAACATTTTATTCAATACTATAATATTTTATATGAAATATTCATTATTTTAAAATGTTCTTTTTTTTCTGAATCGGAATGCGATTCAATCAATTACCATATAATTCCAGTTATATGGATTTCATACATCGCATGTATTCAAATGATAAATAATCATTACACATTCAAGCATCATCCAAAGTGCAATTTACAACTGTATAAGCGTTAAAATAAATAACGCTCATCGCAGCCTGTTAACCCATCGATTGACATACAACTAAATATTGGGATTAGTGTATGTCAAATATCATCCTAATACCCGTGTGGGGTTTTCAAACAACAAATACTGTTTGTTATTTTTGCTATTGAGCAATGTGTAAAATTTATCGTCCCAATCAATATCAGATAAATAGGTGTACATAAACAAGCCATCCGACTTGTAAACGAATATTTATTCCAATTTTACTATTTTAAATGGATATTTATAATTTTAAATTTCCATAATAATATTAACATTATTTTAATATGTTGATCATCACAATCACAAAACACAATTCACCAAATCATCCATTGTTTGCAATAAATAGTGTCAGGAGCTACTAAGTCTCGTCTACAACCTATAGTATAATTACATAACAAAAATAGTTGAGTGAGAAAGAGTTCTCACCTTTGCTTTCCACTTCGCCAAATCTTTATGCAAAGAAATGTGACCTTTTCGGCCCTAGAGTCCACATATGACATCCAAATCACTCCAAATTAGATTTATTACGAAGCTCTCGTCGAAACGGTTCCAACGCATCTAGTTTCGCTAAATTCCGAGTTTGTATGGAAAAGTTATGCTTTTTACAAGTTTCATGTACATATAAGTCATTAACAATTAAAATAAGTAATTAATTAACCTTAATTTCTTGCTAATCACTCCTCTAATCTTCTTCCTCCCCCAAAAACTTCCTCCTTCCATATCTCCTTTTTTTCTAAATGCTTTTGCAAACCGTATTCACTAACATTCATCTCTGCGCAACCTCTGCATCTTCAACACCATCAATCCAAACTCAAACACTCTCCCAAAATCGCATTAACAGCCAAATACCCGCTGCCCCTACCAAGTTGCGCAAATTTTTGTCACCAAACTCCACCAAACATTGCATACAAGCTTCATTTCTTGCCACAAACTCACTACATACTTCATTTCATGCATCGAGGCACCAAAATCACAAAAACTCGAGACCTAGCCCGCATAAACCGACGCTGGAAAAATAGGCAATGGCAAAAATTGATTTGAACACCTGGAATTTGGTATGAGGTTGAAGAGGAGCTCGCTACGAACTTAAATATATTTATTCCATGATTTTTAAGATTTGATTTAATTCGATTTTGATTTTTGAAAGGGGGAGACTCACGTTGGAATGAAAAGAGGGGAGGCAACATGATTTTCAGAAGTGGGATTAGGTTAAAGAAGTGAAAATGATATTATATAGTGGAGGAAATTATTAATTTTATATTTTTTATACTTAAATATCACTCATTTTCATCATTTTAAAATACGTATGGTTACCTACGGATCCCGTTTTCAATGAAAATTGACATGCGACTACTCTTTGACATTACGGATCCAAAGAAATTGGTTTCATCAAATTCTAAGTCTGTATGAACAAACAAAGAATTTTTAAAGCCGAAATATTGATTATTTTTCACTTTAAAAATCACGCTCGGTCATATATTGATTTTAAAAATCATGAAACTGGAATCTTACCATTATTCAATGTTACAGATTCAATAAAAAAAGTTTCATTGAATTCCAAGGTCGTCTCAATAATGTTCCTTTGTAAAATTGCTCAAATTAGCTTTATAAATGCGATTTTAGCATACCTTTTCTTTTTGTAAGCCCAAACGCTAACTTCAAAAATTATGCCCTTTTGGATTTAACTATTATTTGACGATACGAATCCAGAAAAAAAAGTGGAATCAAATTCCGAGATCGTATCAATAATGTTCCTTTGTAAAATGACTACTTCTTTGAACAAATGGTTTTGCTTTGGACGGCCACATACTGACTCCGTTTGATGCGCATTTTGGAACTCAACTATGATTTGTCATTAAAAATTCAAAAAAAGTTTTATTCCATTGAATTCGGGGCTTCCTAGCAAAATTTCACTTTTTAAGGGCTATCCGTTGATTTTCAAAATCTAGTTTTAAAAATAAATCTTATAAATCAATTTAATAATTTTACTGAGTTTATTTTAAGTCAAATAAAATATAAAAATTAATTTTAAAATTGTTCTCAAATTTTATTCAGTAAACTAACCATTTTCTATTCGCATATTCATTAAAATAGCTTAAATCAAAATTTTAAACTGGTTCAGAAATTCCGAGTTGTTACATTTGTTGTACCCAGCAGACATTTCTAATTGTTTGATTATATATTTATTTTACGTTGTATATATACACATATTTATGCACAAGACCTCTCACATTAAACTGACCACTTGTGAATGCTGGATTTGTCAAGCGGTTCCGGGCAGACTTCTACCACAAGTTAAATTTAACCTCGTGTCTTAGTATAATTATTTTACGCACTAAACCCCTCACATTAAGCTGACCACTTGTGAATGCTGGATTTGCCGGGGGATTCTGCGCAGACTTATATCACAAGTTGAACTTAACCTCGTGGTTTAATGCAGTTATAATTCAAAATTCCTAATTGGGGTTTACAACATTTATCCTAACCAATTTTAGAAATTGTAACCATTAGGTTTAATTACCTAATTAAATTTGTTTTCCCCCAATCAATGTCGGTTACAATTGCTATTTATTTGTGGCCCTAATTATAGCAATCAATTACACTAATTGCTCCAACGATCACCACAAATATGTTCATTTAATATGGATTACCATTTCATGTATAAATCCATAAAAATGAAAGTCATTTAAACATTCAAACATTCATTATTGTGTGTGTGTGTGTGTGTGTGTATATATATATATATATTGTCATTTACGTAAATTCAGACAGATAATGTATATATATTTATGTTTATGTTTTTGCGCAGTTAACGTAGTTATCTTCTTTTACTATTATTATCATTAATTTCAATATTTTGGTTAATCAATAACCAAGCATTCCATTTTGTATTCAATCTTGCTAGAAGGTTCCAAATCTTACAAAAGACCTTAGCTATAGTTATATTAAATTATGCCTGATTATTGGAATAGACATATTTTCAAATCACAAGAAATATACTTTATGTACATTTTGGAATAGTTGATGAAAACAATGCACAAATATGTATATTTATATTTATACATAAATCTACACAACTTTTCCTTTTTTCAGTCTTCTATCATACCGTTAGGGTTAAGAATCAAGGATCTTATGGAAAAACAAACACTAGAGGGGGTTAATATTGTTTTAAAGAATTTATATAAACCTTAACCAATTATCAATTACTCGAACTACTATATGAATCATAGAATGAATACTATAACAAAAATGATCACAGATGCAAATATAAACAAAAGTAAAGTGCAGAAAAGGAAAGAACATACCAGATTTTATATTGGTTCGGATTGCTCCTACGTCCAGTCCCGCACAACGTTGGATTGTGCAGAGATTTATTAATATCAATATCCAACTACAACACCCTTGATTTCACGGGCTACAAAATTAAAACCCCTCCTTTCCTTGATTAAACGGGCTACAAGGAACACACCCTTGCCTTTCCTTGATTTCAGGGCTATAAGGACACACCCGCACCTTTCCACACTCTTTCTGATTACAATTGCCTTAGAACTCTTGAGTAGCACTTCCAAATAGAGAATATTTGATAGTGAATGAAAATAGAAGAAGAATGATATATTTTTTCTTGAAATCGGCGGAGTATAAGTGTATAAACTTGGAATTTTGAGAACAATAATGGTGGTATGTTAAGGGAGGAAGAAGATGATGATAAGTTATTATAGAATTTGATTTTGAGACCTTTCTATAGTGTTCCAAAGGGTGTAACTGTTTCTGAAACATTTTAAAATGGAAGGACACAACTTTTTAAATTTAAAAAATATTACTGTTATGTGTCGACATGCATATTTGTGTATTTCGACATACAACTTGTGTTTTTGAATTTTAATTCATTTTTAAAGTATTTAAACTAATATATGTGCTCTGGAAATTCCTTAAATAAAACTAGTTGTCAAAATATTGTTTTTCAAGTATAAAAACATAATAAAATATTATATAAACATATGATTAAAAACTATATATATATAAGTAATATAAAAACTATATAATATAACTATGGACACACACACATATATATAGGAATTTGTAAAGATATATATATATATATATATATATAAACTATATATAAGAAACTTGTAAATCAAGAAATATATATTTGAAATCTTAAGTTTGAAATCCTTGGATGAAAAAATCATTTTGAGAGGAGTTTGAAATCAATTTGAAAATGTTTAAAAGCAATTTGAAAAGAGATAGTTTGAAAACAAAGTTTGAGTGCTATACAGAGTTTCACATAATATCTAGACTCTATTACACTGGTAGTCTTAGATTCTTGTACTATTGATACCTTGATACTCCTGAGTCTTAATTCACCTTTGAAATCTTAAATCTCTTAACTGTACAGTCTTCAATATCTATTACCTACATATAAATCCTATATATATATATATATATATTCTGGATAAAAATGTTAGCGTATATTTTATAATCAATAATGACAATGATTGAACTAAGGTTGTTGTCATCAAAACATCATCAACATTTTATTCTCCAACAATCTCTCCCTTTTTGATGATGACATGGTTTATAAAATATTTATACCTGATATTACCCGTTAATCTAATTCTTCAGTTACTCCCCCTTTCACCATGACTTCCTTCTAACTCCCGTTTAAACTATACCTATTTTTTAATTTCTCCCCCTTTGTCATCAACAAAAAGTATATCTATCTAAATTCAGAATAATCCTAGAGACTAATTATATATATAACTCCCTCTAAATCTATAATTCTCTTATAACTCCCCTTAAATCTATGGTTTTCTTATAACTCTCACTAAATTTATGGCTATACTATTGTGATTCTATTAAATAAACTATAAAAGAGTATAATCAATACAATTATTATATATATTTTAAACCAAACAATCAATCCAAACAAATTTTCAACTTCAAATTCAAAATCACACCATACAAAGCATACCACACAAATCAAACCAAACAAACTATTCATTCATACATTCTCGGAACTTCCACCCATCCATCTCCACCGAAGATTGGATTCGCTTTTATGACTTCCAAATCTTCATTGTCTTTGGTGAGAGGCGTTCCAGTGATGTTGTTATCTTCATCTCTGGAAAGAGAAGAGATCATCCAACGGATAACATCAAAATGTTTATCTTGTTGTTTAATCATTTGTAAATGGCTTAATTCCAAATGATGTCAATTGCATAAGATGATAGATAGGATATTCTTGAAAGACTTGAGGGTCTCTTCTAGATTTTCACTTAGATTATGAATAGGAGTAGCCATTAATTAGATTATATATAGAGAGAGTGGTTTGAGACGAAATAGGGAAGTAAAGCTGAGATTTTCTGGAAGATGTACAATGATATATACATATATATATTTATATATGTTTTTGTGTGTGTGGTTTGGAATTCATTAAAAACTGAATAGACAAAAGGTATTTATAAAAAAATAAAATTTGATTGAATTCAAATTTTTTGGCAGTTATATGTTGACATACATGAACTTGTATATCGACATACTCACATAGTATTCAGGTTTTTTGGTTTTTTTACACTATTTTGAATTAGTTCTTATTATTGTATTATATTAATTTGTTTAATTCTAATGCATTTTTACAGATGTTTAAAGATTGATTTGCCATGAACATTCATTACTACTAATAAGAGAATACATTCAAACGATACATATTATGAAATATGAGATACGAAATACGAAAAGGAAATACAAGTTAATATGATAAGATAACACAAGCTAATACACTTATAACTCAGCATATGAAGATGAGGAAGATGATAATCCAAGTTTTCTTCCAACTTTTCTAAAAAACATTTTCTTTTTGGACGACATTTGATTGAGAGTCTTGTTGATTTTCATTTGATTTTTGGCTAGTTTGAACTTGATTTTGAAGTATGGCTTCTTTAGATATGGCCCAAGTTGAAGTAGGAAATTCTATACTTTCCATGGAGTATTCATTTTCATCGATATCCATTTGATTTCCTTCTTGTTCCATTCTAGCTTGTTTTCGGGCATATGTCTCATGAGGTTTGAAAAAGGGTGGAATTTGCATAAGTAATATATTTACTGAATTAAAAACCTTTCTAGAAACAAATTCCTCTCCTTTGAAATCTACCCCAAAATACTTAAAAACCTGGAAAAGGTAAATTCCATGTTAGATAGTGTTTTCTTTTGGTGACATCTCTTTGTATTGGAATTCTCTTAAGATCACTTCGGCCCAATTTATATCATAAGTGCCAAATATGGAAAAAAGAGCTTTTTGGACCTTCATATTAGGGTTATTAAAATTTCTGGAACGAGGAGTAAGAGTGTGTTGAAGAAGAAGGTTGACAATTCTTACTTTGGGCGAAAAAAGTGATTTTTGAATTCCATATGTTCATCGCTTACAAAAATATGATGAAAAGTTTTCAAATCATATTCATCAATTTAAAAATCCGAAAAATCCACACATGTTTTTCTTACAATTCAAAATAGGTCACAAAACATCACAATCTAAAATAATTTGAGTGCCTTTGACGCTACTCCAAACTTGGTTTTCATTCCCTTCGTAAAACCCTTGATTTAAATTTGCATACAATTTTTTGAAAAGATTCAGCTAGCCTACTTCATCATTATCCCGAGAATCAACCAAACTTAAATCTTCATATTGGTTGAAAAGAGTCGAAGATCATAAGATGCAAAATCTTCAAAAATAGCAAATGTTCTCATATTTACTTTTCCTTTTGTAACATAGTCGATGTACGCTTGGATAGCTTCCGGGTTGTTATAGAGTTGACCTTTGAGAGTCTTGGTTAGTCTCATGGTATTTGGAGTACTTGAGGAAGCCATTAAAGAATATTTTTGAATAGTATAGGATGAAGAAGATAGTTTTGGATTTTGAATGAGAGGAAGAAAGAGTAGTATTGAATAGGTAATTACATAGAGCTCAAAAGGACACATCTTTTCTGAATAGAAGGTCACTTCTTCATTTCTTGGGAGTCAGTGAAAAGGCGGCGGGAAGTTTGAAAGTTTAAATATTTTTAGTTCAAAATTTGAATTTCAAAAACTGGTGCATATGTCGACATGAACATTTATGTATGTCGACATGTATGTGCAATTTCAAAATTCAAGATGCTTCTTGACTTTTTTATATTATTTTAATATTTTATATTCTTTGTTTAGTCATTTCCTGAGATGATATTAATTTTAAAAACGTTTTAAAATTAATTATTATTATATTATTATTTTGAATTTCAGATTTCAAATTTGAATTTTAGAATTTAATTTTTCAAACAAGACAAGCAAAAAGGCATCCATTCAATCATTTCAACCAAAAATTATTAATTAAGGTGTACCTGGTTTTTAGATCCATTCCTTCGATATTTTTCGATTCTTGAATTGCTGTGAAGCACATATTTGAATTTCCAATTTCTAGCTCTTCGTCAATGGATAACGAATCTAAATCATCTAAAGTTGCTGCATATGCTATTTTCCTCTTCTTTGATGAATTGTTGTTCCAGGATATGGATAGAACCTTTTTATATGGCCTAGTTTTTTATAGTTGTAGCATCTGTCATCCTTAGTATTTTTCTCCAAACTACCTTGATTATTTTTCCTAAAATTATTTCTCCTTTTATATCCCAATTTTTTTTCTGAAATTCCTTGTAATTAAGGCAATTTCTTCATCATCCTCATTGCTTGAATTAGAACCATCAATTGTCACTTAGAACATTATAGATTTCTTTTCTAACGACTTATTATCTTTCCTTTTTTGTAACTGTACTTCAAATGACATCAAATTCCCTAATAACTCCTCAATCTTCATTTCACGGTATCATTAGCCTCTTCAATTGCCAGAGTTTTTTGATCCCAGTTGTGAGTTAAAGAACTAAGGATTTTTCTTACTTGATCCTCTTTTGAATAAGTTTTTCCCAAAGCCATTAATGATTGTACGATTTCCTGGAACATGCAATACATATCAGAGACAGATTCATTCTGATTCATTTCAGATAACTCAAATTGATTAGCTAACATAGATATCTTTGTTTGTTTAACTTTATTTCTTCCCTCATGAGCAAGGTTTTAAATCTCGGATATCGGTCACGTTTCGTTTTGGGGATTTTAGAGACTTGATCTCGTATCGGGGAGAACTCGGATGAGATGAGTCTAACTCGGGGGTTCATCTCGGATTTCCATCTCGGATTTGAAAGTTCATATCGGAACAATTTCGGGGTGCATTATATGTTAAAACTGATATTATTACAAAATGATTTTTATGAATGTATTAAAACATGTAACCAAAACTTGAATTACAAAACCACTTTGTTATTCTTAATTTACGAACGATCATCATACTCCAAATCGCCATATGCTTAAAACAGAAATAACACAATGAAAATAGATTAGTGCTTACAACATATGATCCATAAACATGAATTATTGTTAGGCATAAAACATAAAAATGTCCAAAACATGAAAAAGTTCAGTGTAAGTATAACACAAAATACATAATTTCATAGGTAACATGTATGTAAATAGGATGAATATGAAAATCATAAGCATTGTATAACATATATGAACATACAATATGGTCATTTAACATGCAAAACAGCAGGAGATTGTCGTGCTTGGATTTGGATTTATTTAATTATTGGTCTAGTTCTGGCACAGATTTAAATTTAAACAAAAAACTACATCTCGGACGATATTCTAGTATCTCGTCTCGATTGATATATCGTTCGATATCGCAATATCTCGGGCGATATATTCAAAAGGAGATTTACAATGATATTTGTTATTTCGTTTTGGAAGGAGCCAAAAATGAGATCTCGGAGGAGATATCGGGCGATATTTTCGAGATTTGAATAAGTGCTCATGAGTAACTTGCAAGGTTTTCCATATATCATTAGTAGATTTACAAACTAATACAATTATATAATGAACAAAACAAAATATTCATAGCCTTAGAATTATTTTTTGTAGAGGTCTTCTGTTCATTAGTCCATTGTGCATAATTACTAGTAGGTTCAATGTAACAACCCAGAAAATCAGAACAAATTAAAAAAAATTATTTTATTGATTTTAATGGACTTTGAATATTTAAAATGAATTATTTTAAATAATAACGACGGAAAGTTTATTTTCGACGAAGTTATAACGAATTAATTTATTTTAATTATAAAACGAGCCAGAAATGGCGCGGCAGCTTGAAAATTCGATTTCTAATTTCAATTAAATATACAGAATTCAATATAAGTCAGAATTGGACGAAACAAGAAATATTTGAATCTGATTAACTATATCTTTCTAAAGAATGTAAGAAACTGAAATTTCATTTAACAAGTTGAAAGATATGTCCAGTTTAAATTCAGAAAAGTCGCTGTGGAATTTATATATATTTTAATATATATATATATAAAGGCCTTAAAAATAGCCACATTGCAAACGACCTTCATTTTTGATGAAACCACTTTTGTTGGATCCGTAATGTCAAGTTATTGCTAGATTCCAATTTTCATAATTTTTGGAATCAATATGTGAGCGTGGTGAAGTTAATCGTGTTTTGACAGTTTTAGTCAAATTGGATCGACCAGAAAATGGCCATTTTCCAAACTGTCTCCAAATTCGACAAAAGCAGCTTTATTGGGACCATATTGTCCAACCATAGCTAGATTTATTTTTATAGAATTTTTGAAGTTAGTATGTGGCCCTGGTAAATTAAAATGTACGCTTAAATTAAATATATAATTTTTTATATTTTAATTTTGATGGGAACTGATCGAAACAATTGAATTGACATACCGGACATATCCCATTTTGTTCGGATATTTAGCTAGGGTCGACAGTCGTTGGGTTTGATTTGGAGTTCGTATGGATAGACGGGTATTTTTGGAATTAATTAATAATTAAAATATATATAAATAGAAAAATTGAAACCCTAGGTCCATTATCTCTTCAGGGTCGCCGCGTTTTCTTCTGAACGAATGGCGATTACGTTCAATTACTTCTCCTTTATTTTCTTTCAATCTATACAATAAAAATCAAAACTTTCTGAAGCAAACGCAAGAGGTCTTCGTGAGCTTCACATTTGTATGGCGATGATCGACCTTCGTGATGGGAGGAGGGAGAATCGTGAGCTTGAACTCAGTAGCTTCGCGGCGGTTTAGGAGCAGGTGGGGCCTTCGAATGGGTGGCGGTTCATGGAGGAGGGAGGTGGTGCTGCGCCGCATCATGGGGGGTGCTCCGATCCTACTCCGACCAACCGAGGAAGCGGCAGCGACGCCTTGTTTCCGACGAGGGCTTACAATGAAACTGAATGTTTAACAGTGAGCAGTTTTTTTAAACCAAATTGTTTCATTTTCAGATTCTTATATAAAAATCAAATTGTTTTAAAAATCTAAAAAATATATATATATTATTTAAATCGGAAATTTATATATATATTATCGTTTTAAAAATCTGAAATTTTTATATATAATAGCATTTTAAAAATCTAATTTTCATAAATATATAACATTGTAATAAAAATGTAATTTTTATATGTATCGAGTTGAAATAAGATTAACATTATTTTTTAAAATAAAATTGCCTTGTTTTTAAAAATATATGTAGCACTGTTTTTATAAAAATAAAAATAGCTTTGTTTTTTTTTTTTTGAAAATAAAAATAGCATGATTTTAAAAGAATAAAAATATGATTTTTTTTATATATAACACCAATTTAAAAATGTGATTTTTTAAATATATGAAGCATGATTAAAAATGTGTTTTTTAATCTAAACTGCGTGAAACAGATTGCGATGGAACTAACTGGAAAACAAATCCAAATCTGAACTGTCCGATAAAGACTGACGGAGTGGAAATTCAAGGTGAGAACTTCTCACTATAATTTCTTATACAGTTATTTATTTTATAACTGCATATATGAACTGCTCCCCGTTGTCCACAGACCATGGACAACTTGTTTGATTGTATTGTATTGTGGATGTTGGTTGTGAATTCATGTGTTGAATAAAATACGTGAATAATAAAAATATCATTTTTATTGTACAAATGGACTGAATAAAATATTCATGTGTTGGAATAAAATATTCTATAGTTAAAAATATAATTTTTAACGTGTATATGGATAAAATAAATATTCATTTACAAATCAGACGATTTGCTTATGTACACCCATTTGACTGATATTGATTGGGACGATAAATTTTACATATTGCCCAATTGCACAAATAATATTTAGTGTTTGTTGATTGAAACCCACATGGGTATTGGGATGATATTTGACGTACACTAATCCCAATTGCTTAGTTGTATGTCAATCGATTGGTTGACAAACTGTTGTAAGTGCTAAATATTTATATTTAATGCTTATGTAGTGTAGAATGCACTCTAGATAATGGTTGATTGTTTATCGTTGTTGTTGTATACATGTGTTGTATGAAAATCCATATAAATAATATTATATGGTAATTGATTGTGTCTGATTCCAATTCAAAAAGAATGAAGTTTTTAAAATAACTTTTAAAATAAGGTATATTTTAAAATAATATTCAGTAAAAGATCAAAATATGATTTTGATGTCCGATTTCGGATGGACACGAAAATATTTAAATATATGAAGCCGTGTTGATTTGATATGCGGCAGTTTGACGCGAATGATATTTATATCGATTTTATACATTTTTATAATGAATATCGAAAAGGAAAGGATTTCAAATCTGATATTTTGAAAATATTATCATTTATATACTAATGATATAGAATATTCAATTTTGATTTAAAACTGAAAATGAAGTTGGAATCGTTTTTCAAACAAATTTACAACGATTTATAAAATAAGTTTTAAATTAAAATCGACGAAATATATATAATATATATTTAATGGCCTGAATAGAATGCGCCGCGCCGCTACCGTTCGCGAATTTCGACCATTGACTTAGAATTGACGTTACGGGAGATCCAACCGTCGGATTCTCCTAAAACAGAAACCGTTGGGTTCGTATCGAAAAGAGCTTTCCAATTTATATAAGAGATTTGAAATCTAATGGTTGGATTTGGAATTATATCCAAATAAAATTTGGAAAAGGTCGCTGTAAGTGCAGTTCGACGACCGTTTATGGAAATTGACTGTATGGGCCTTGATAAAATTATTAAAAATATTAATAATTTATGTAAATTCACAATAAATGATTTGGAAAGAATTGGGATGAAAAATTCCATATTTGAAAAGATAAAAATATATTTTTATCGAAATGAACTAGTTATTGACTACAATTATAATCCAATTATTTTTTAAATAAATAAATTGAATTGAGAATGGGTTTTGATATAACCAGAATTTCCAAGATACGAATTGGAGTGGATTTGAATGGAAATCATCTTCAGAATATTCCGATATTGGATTTCGTGATTATACGGATATTGTTATGGAAATTTGGAAGATATATTTTATATCGTTATTTCCAATACGATATTTATTGGTTTTAGAATTTGATATTGAATATAAACCGATATATTTTCTATTCAGAGCCTTGTATTTAATATCAAATGGGATTTTGGGTTTGTTGTGAATGGTGTCTTAAATAACACTATTTTTAAACCCAGTTAAGAAAAGAATAAATCATTTTATTAAGATTTAATGAAATTTCTCAATTAATTAATATCTAATTGGAATTGAATATAAGAATTGGATTTTGGGTTTTTCGTGAATGGTGTCTTCATTAACACTGTTCTTAAACCCAATGTGAAAAGAATAAATATTTTAATTAAGATTATTGGAGTTTCTAGTTATATTTAGTAACTGGAATAAAAATGGAATGTGAATTGGGTTATTGTGAACTGTGTTTTTAATGACATTCGTTCTTTAACCCGACTAACAGTGAAATGTGATTTGGAATTTATAAATCTTTTAATTAAGATTTAATGGAATTTTCCAAAGTAAAGTTTTCCAATTTAACAAAATAAATTTGAATGGAATGGAATTCGATTTGGTAATAATCGAAGTGAACTTCTATGGAAGAAGACTACTATATATGGAATTTAAGAGGCTTTGCTGTTATTTCATTTATATTATCGGTTGGATATGGAAGTTTATATTGATTATATATATATTGATCTATTTTCCGTGAGGATTCCATTGTTAATGGAATGTGATTTTGGGTTTATCGTGAGCTGTGTTTTAAATGACATTAGTTCTTTAACCCAGTTAAAGATAAGATTAATTTCTTAACTTTGAATAATCATTAAGAAATGATTTTTGGAGATTAAACTGAATTAAAGTTTTAATGAATCTTTAATTAGATTGAAATGTGAATGTGATAATTTAAATTATCAAATTCGGGAAATGATCGAGAATGGAGTACCACCAGTTTTACTCCAAGCGATAGTTAAATCTTTAATTAGATTTGAACGTGAAATGGTAATTAATTTTACCGATAACACTGTGGTGTTAGATATGCAGTATTTTACCACTTTTGCTTCATGAGGTGAATAGGTTGGGATTGGGTAATAAAACAAATGATTACTTCGGTAAGGTTCGTTAATCCCGACTAGTTTGGATAAACCTTAATATGGTTTAAAATTGTGAAAAGAATATTTGAATAAAATGATATTCTGGACTGGAATGAGGCGTATGTTGTGTTTGTGTGGCACTTGTTTATAAAATACGCGAGTTATTCGGAATGACCGAGTTTATCCCATTCTGAATAACTGATACAACGATTAGTCGAAGATGACAACGGTGGTTGAAGACCAGGGGTCTTCACATCGTTTGGATGATCACTGATGTCTTGATTGGGCTGTACACCCAAGACGAAGTAATAAATGGTGATCGTCCAGACGTACTTGGAGATCGATGGATATGCAAGGGCCTCTCTCCTGTATTGGACATATGGGACGAGGAATAAGGTGCCTATGGTTTCGTTCAAACCCGGAACGAACTTGTAAATGGACTGTGTGTCTGACACCGGATTTTATTCTGTGTTGATTGATCTCTATTAAATATATATCAGTTTGGTAGCGGAAAATTTATTCTCTTGCTTAATACCCTTCTCTGAGACGTACGAGCTCAGAGGATATATATCGATAGACATCAGTCGCATGGCGTGAATTGCCTGTGTGGCATGCCTGAGTGGCAAATGATCAAGGCTTCTGTTGAAAAGCAGAGTCTTGTGGTTGATGATCAAAGCATAGCTTTAGTATAGCGTCGCTTTGTATATAGCGTTAATTCGCGAGCTTCACACCCCGGTGTGAACCAGAAACGGGTGAAGGATCCAGGGAAATGGACATATGCTGGTTTTTAGCTTGGAGTGGTGTCAGCATTTTGCAAGCCCTGACATTTAACTCATGTGGATGTTGCTTATTATTGCTTGATGGATAGAGTGGCGCCTCGGATATATCGGTCACTGCGATGCCGATGGATGTTGAGTCATCTGGCTCATTTATGCCCTATAGGGCAGACTAGCATATAGTTTATGGTATTATTAATCCGCTAAGTGCGGACCGGCCCTGTGGCTCCTAAAGGCTTGACAGAGCACTTGTCCTGAGGCATGGGCTAGAGTGTCTCGAATTCGGTTAGGACAATCCCTTGCCTTAATTCATGATGGAAATTCAATTTCTAGTACGACATATGCGATTTTGATTGTAGAGCCTAGTATGGCGACATAGTGGGATGGGGCACTTATGCCGCCTATGATTGATATTTCTTCACTTATAGTGATAATAAAAATATAAAATTTCACGTACCAAGCATTTTTGGCTATTATAAGGTAAAACTCAATCCTCCGGCTTGCGTTGCATTGTGTGATGGGACCTGGGTCTTATAATAGCTTCATGTTCTTTATTTAGCATTGCGGTGTTTGTTTTATGCACTGGTATTCTTGGGGGTAAACCCATTTCGTGTTATTACGGCGTGGTCCCTTGATTTACCTAACTTTAAAATAAGGATTAATAACTGTTTTAGTTCTCACACCAGTCACATGACTAAACTGGAGTTTATTGTTTTAACCTAAACTCTGGGTGCCCGTATTTTACACATGGGCAGCTAGTAGTTGGGTTTTGCAGATTTATTCTTACAGGATCCTAGTTTAGAGCTGAAGGGATATTCGGAAAGCTCTGTATCCGTGTATTTCTTTCAGCTGTGTTATGTATTATTTTTCCGTTGCAGTATAATTTAAATCTTTGATATTTATCAAATGTGTATTATTTATGCATACTCTGTTATATTCTTATACTCTGGTGTAATTGTTGTAATGAGCAATGAAATGTTATTCTGTCTGTGTTCTGATTGTCACGTTCTCAACTCAATCCGGGCTTTCCTTTATAGGGAAGTTCGGGTCGTTTCAGTTGGTATCAGAGCTTTGGTTATAGAGATCGAGAACAAGGCACATTAGAATCAAACGAAAAAATTCATCAGAGATTGGATTAGTAATATCCAATGAGAATGACTCGTTAGAGATGGGATCAGTAGTATCCTAGAACAAGTCGAAAGAGTGTTATTTCTTAAATAAAATGAAAACAAACTTTGTTTTGAAAATTTAAACCTTATCATACGTATTTGAATATTCTATTTGATATTTATTTGAACAATTTAGTATATAAAGATGTTAATATACGTCTAATCCACGTGTATTTGAAGTCTCGAATATACTGGGTAGATATAGAATTACACTCTAGGCGCCCGGGAATAATTCAGGTGATGCCGCGGCATCATCGGTATTTTTCAAGTTTTGAAAGTGGAATATCTATATATTTCCAATTGACTGGTGTGAGAACCAAAACTAGATAGGGTTTATTGTTGTGAATTAGCATCAAAAACATGATTTTCTGTATATATACTAAAATTATGAATTTGACATGTTAATCAACGAATTGATTGCTGGTTGTGTTGTGTGATTATTATTTGATTAATCAAAATATTAGAATGATAATTAATCTAACCAATAAGGGAATAAAAGGGTAAACTTATGCAAGTTGAATCAAATATGGTACTGAGTTGGAAATTGTTTAGAAATGCATACATGTATATATATATACTTTATTGAATAGGTCATGGATAACCTACTATGAAGAGAAACAAAATTTTATGCCCGACCAATAGGTACGTGTTTACTAGTTTTCCTTTTCTTTTAAAGATATTATGAGCCTAAGGTCGCTTGGCAATTTCTTTTTCTTTTAAAATATTATGAGCCTAAGGTTGGCCGCTTGGCATTTTCTTTTTCTTTTAAAGATATTATAAGCCTAAGGCTGGCCGCTTGGCATTTTCCTTTTCTTTTAAAGATTTTATGAGCCTAAGGCTGGCCTCTTGGCATTCTCTTTTTCTTTTGGACTGATAAGGACCTTGCATGGCTAGTTGCGGTTTTAAATGTCTCCCCGTACAAAGGATGTGGCGAAATTTTTCAAAAATTTATGGTGTTAGCCAAATTTTTGAAGAATTGGGAAATTCCTTGAAATTGAAATGTTGAAGAATGAAAGCCAGAATGAAAGCCAGAATGAAAGTTGAGTTGTTTGGTTAAACAACTTTCAGCTCCATTCCTTTTCGAGGACGAAAAGATTTTAAGTGGGGGAGATTGTAATAACCCGGAAAACCAGAACCAATTTAAAATTTTTATTTTAGCGACTTTAATGGATGTTGAATATTTAAAATGAATTATTTTAAATAATAACGACAAAAAAATTATTTTCGACGAAGTTAGAACGAATAAATTTATTTTAATTATAAAACGAGCTTGAAATGGCGCGGCAGTTTGAAAATTCGATTTCTAATTTCAACTGAATATACAGAATTCAATATAAGTCAGAATTGGATGAAACAAGAAATATTTGAATCTGATTAGCTATATCTTTCTAATGAATTAAGAAACTGAAATTTCGTTTTGTAAGTTGAAAGATATGTCCAGTTTAAAATTCAGAAAAGTCGTTGTGGAATTTATATATATTTTAATATATATAAATGCCTTAAAAATAGCCATTTTGCAAACGACCTTCGTTTTCGACGAAACCACTTTTGTTGGACCTGAAATGTCAAGTTATTGCTAGATTCCAATTTTCATAATTTTTGCAATCAATATGTGAGCATGGCGAAATTAAACGTGTTTTGACAGTTTAAGTCAAATTGGATCGACCAGAAAATGACTATTTTTCAAACGGTCTCCAAATTCGATGAAATTAGCTTTGTTGGGACTGTATCATCCAAACATAGCTAGATTTATTTTCTAGAATTTTTGGAGTCAGTATGTGGCCCCGGTAATTAAAATGTACGTTTAAATTAAATATATATTGATTTATATTTTAATTTTGATGGAAACTGATCGAAACAATTGAAATGGCTTACCAGACATATCCTATTATGTTCGGAATGGGGGTATTTAGCTAGAGGCGACAGTCGCTCGGTTTGATTTGGAGTTCGTATGGATAAATGGGTATTTTTGGAATTAATAATTAAAATATATATAAATAGAAAAATTGAAACCTAGGTCCATTATCTCTTTAGAGCCGCCACATTTTTCTTCTGAACGAACGACGATTACGTTCGATTTCTTCTCCTATATTTTCTTTCAATCCACACAATAAAAATCAAAACTTTCTGAAGCAAATGCAAGAGCTCTTCGTGAGCTTCACATCCGTATGGCGATGATCGACCTTCGTGAAGGGAGGAGTGAGAATCGTGAGCTCGAACTCAGCAACTTCGTGGTGATTTTGGGAGCAGGTGGGGTCTTCAAATGGGTGGCGTTTCATGGAGGAGGGAGGTGGTGTTGCGGCGCATCATGGGGGGTGCTCCGATCCACCTCCGGCCGACCAAGGAAGCGGCGGCGACACCTTGTTTCCGGCGAGGCCTTATAGTGAAACCGAGTGTTAACAGTGAGCAGTTTTTTTTAAATCAAATTGTTTCATTTTCAGATTCTTATATAAAAATCAAATTGTTTTAAAAATCTGAAATATATATATATATATATTATTGTTTAAATCATAAATTTATATATATATTATTGCTTTAAAAATCTAAAATTTTTATATGTATCGAGTTGGATTAAAATTAACATTATTTTTGAAAATAAAATTGCCTTGTTTTTAAAAATATATGTAGTACTGTTTTTATGAAAATAAAAATAGCTTTTTTTCTGAAAATAAAAATAGCATGATTTTAAAAGAATTAAAATATGATTTTTTTAATATATAACACCAATTTAAAAATGTGATTTTTTAAATATATGAAGCATGATTAAAAATGTGATGAAACTGCGTGAAACAGATTGCGATGGAACCAACTGGAAAACAAATCCAAATCCAAACTGTCAAATAAAGACTAACGGAGTGGAAACCCAAGGTAAGAACTTCTCACTATAATTTCTTGTACAGTTATTTATTTTATAACTGCATATATGAACTGCTCGCCGTCGTCCACAGACCTTGGACGAATTGTTTGATTGTATTGTATTGTGGATGTTGGTTGTGAATTCATGTGTTGAATAAAATATGTGAATAATAAAAATATCATTTTTATTGTACAAATGGACTGAATAAAATATTCATGTGTTGAAATAAAATATTCTATAGTTAAAAATATAATTTTTAATGTGTATATGAATAAAATAAATATTCATTTACAAGTCAAACGATTTGTTTTTGTACACCCATTTGACTGATATTGATTGGGACGATAAATTTTACACATCGCCCAATTGCACAAATAATATTCAGTGTTTGTTGATTGAAAACCCACACGGGTATTGGGATGATATTTGACGTACACTAATCCCAATTGGTTAGTTGTATGTCAACTGATTGGTTGACAGACTGTTGTAAGTGCTAAATATTTATATTTAATGCTTATGCAGTGTAGAATGCACTCTAGATGATGGTTGATTGTTTATCATTGTTGTGGTATACATGTCTTGTATGAAAATCCATATAAATAATATTATATGGTAATTGATTGTGTCTGATTCCAGTTCAGAAAGACTGAATATTTTAAAATAACGAATATTTTAAAATAAGGTATATTTTAAAATAATATTCAGTAAAAGATCAAAATATGATTTTGATGTCCGATTTCGGATGGACACGAAAATATTTAAATATATGAAGCCGTGTTGATTTGATATGCGGCATTTTGACGTGAGGATATTTATATCGATTTTGTTCATTTTTATAATGAATATCTAAAAGGAAAGGATTTTAAATTTGATATTTTGAAAATATTATCATTTATATACTAATGATATAGAATATTCAGTTTTGATTTAAAATTGAAAATGAAGTTGGAATCGTTTTTAAAGTGAATTTAAAACGATTTATAAAATATGTTTTGAATTAAAATCGATGAAATATATATATAATACATATATTATATATATTTAATGGCTTAAATAGAACGTGCCACGCCGCGATTGTTCGCAAATTTCGACCATTGACTTCGAATTGACGTTATGGGAGATCCGACCGTCAGATTCTCCTAAAATCGGAACCGTTGGGTTCGTATCGAAAAGAGCATTCCAATGTATATAAGAGATTTGAAATATAACGGTTGGATTTGGAATTATGTCCAAATCAAATTTGGAAAAGGTCGCTGTAAATGCAGTTCGATGACCGTTTATGGAAATCGACTGTTCGGGCCTTGATAAAATTAATAAAAATACTAAAAATTTGTGTAAATTCATAATAAATGATTTGGAAAGAATTGGGATAAAAAATTCCATATTTGAAAAGACAAAAATACATTTTTGTCGAAATGAACTAGTTATTAACTAGAATTATAATCCAATTATTTTTAAAATAAATAAATTGAATTGAGAATGGGTTTTGATATAACCAGAATTTCCAATATATGAATTAGAGTGGATTTGAATGGAAATCATCTTCGAAATATTTCAATATTGGATTTCGTGATTATACGGATATTGTTATGGAAATTTGGAAGATATATTTTATATCCTTATTTCCAATACAATATTTGTTGGTTTCAGAATTTGATATTGAATATAAGCCGATATATTTTCTATTCAGAGTCTTGTATTTAATATAAAATTGGATTTTGGGTTTGTCGTGAACGGCGTCTTAAATAACATTGTTCTTAAACCCAGTTGAGAAAAGAATAAATCTTTTTTTAAGATTTATTGAAATTTTCCAATTAATTAATATCTAACTAGAATTGAATAAAAGAATTGGATTTTGGGTTTGACATGAATGGTGTCTTCATTAACACTGTTCTTAAACCCCGTGTGAAAAGAATAAATCTTTTAATTAAGATTATTGGAGTTTCCAGTTATATTTAGTAACTGGAATAAAAATGGAATGTGAATTGGGTTTATTCTGAACTGTGTTTTTAATGACATTCATTCTTTAACCCATTTAATAGTAAAATGTGATTTGGAATTTATAAATCTTTTAATTAAAATTTAATGGAATTTTCCAAAGTAAAATTTCCAATTTAACAAAATAAATTGGAATGGAATGGAATTCAATTTGGTAATAATCGAAGTAAACTTCTATGGAGGAAGACTGTTACTATATATGGAATTTAAGAGGCTTTGCCATTATTCCATTTATATTATCGGTTGGATATGGAAGTTTATATCGATTATACATTGATCTGTTTTCCATGAGGATTCCATTGTTAATGGAATGTGATTTTGGGTTTATCGTGAGCTGTGTTTTAAATTACACTAGTTCTTTAACCCAAATAATGATAAGATTAATTTCTTAAATGTGAATAATCATTAAGTAATGATTTTTGGAGATTAAACTGAATTAGAGTTTTAATGAATCTTTAATTAGATTGAAACGTGAATGTGATAATTTAAATTATCAAATTCGGGAAATGATCGAGAATAGAGTACCACCAGTTTTACTCCAGGCGATAGTTAAATCTTTATTTAGATTTGAACGTGAAATGGTAATTAATTTTACCGATAACACCATGGTGTTAGATATGCAGTATTACCACTTTTTCTTCATGCGGTGAATAGGTTGGGATTGGGTAATAAAACAAATGATTACTTCGGTAAGGTTCGCTAATCCCGACTAGTTTAGCTACACCTTAATATGGTTTAAAATTGTGAAAAGAATATTTGAATAAAATGATATTCTGGATTGGAATGAGGCGTATGTTGTGTTTGTGTGGCACTTGTTTATAAAATACGCGAGTTATTCAGAAAGACCGAGTTTATCCCATTCTGAATAACTGATACAACGATTAGTCGAAGATGAAGACGGTGGTTGAAGACCGGAGATCTTCACATCGTTTGGATGATTACTGATGTTTTGATTGGGCTGTACACCCAAGACGAGGTAATAAATGGTGATCGTCCAGACGTGCCTTGAGATCGATGGATATGCGAGGGCTTCTCTCTTGTATTGGACATATGGGACGAGGAATAAGGTGCCTCCGGTTTCGTTCAAACCCAGAACGAACTTGTAAATGGACTGTGTGTCTGACACCGGATTTTATTCTGTGTTGATTGATTTCTATTAAATATATATATTTATTTGGTAGCGGAGAATTTATTCTCTTGCTTAATACCCTTCTCTGAGACGTACGAGCTCAGAGGTTATATATCGATAGACATCAATCGCATGGCGTGAATTGCCTGTGTGGCATGCCTGAGTGGCAAATGATCAAGGCTTCTGTTGAAAAGCAGAGTTGTGGTTGATTATCAAAGCATAGCTTTAATATAGTGCCGCTTTGTATATAGCGTTAATTTGTGAGCTTCACACCCCGGTGTGAACCAGAAACAGGTGAAGGATCTAGGGAAATGGACATATGCTGGTTTTTAGCTTGGAGTGGTGTCAGCATTTTGCAAGCCCTGACATTTAACTCATGTGGATGTTGCTTATTATTACTTGATGGATAGAGAGGTGCCTCGGATATATCGGTCACTGCGGTGCCGATGGATGTTGAGTCATCTGGCTCATTTATGCCCCATAGGGCAGACTAGCATATAGTTTATGGTATTATTAATCCGCTAAGTGCAGACCGGCCCTGTGGCTCCTAAGGGCTTGACAGAGCACTTGTCCTGAGGCATGGCCTAGAGTGTCTTGAAGTCGGTAAGGATAATCCCTTGCCTTAATTCATGATGGAAATCCAATTTCTAGTATGACATATGCGATTTTGATTGTAGAGCCTAGTATGGCGACATAGTTGGATGGGGCACTTACGCCGCCTATGATTGATACATTTATATTTGAAGTTAATTTCTTCACTTATAGTAATAATAAAAATATGAAATTTCACGTACCAAGCATTTTTGGCTATTATAAGGTAAAACACTATCCTCCGACTTGCGTTGCATTGTGTGATGGGACCTGGGTCTTATAATAGTTTCATTGTTCTTTATTTAGCATTGCTCTGTTTGTTTTATGCACTGGTATTCTTTGGGGTAAACCCGTTCCGTGTTATATGGCGTGGTCCCTTGATTTACCTAACTTTAAAATAAAGATTAATAACTGTTTTAGTTCTCACACCAGTCACATGACTGACCTGGACTTTATTGTTTTAACCTAAACCCTGGGTGCCCTTATTTTCCACACGGGCATCTAGTAGTTAGGTTTTGTAGATTTATTCTTACAGGATCTTGGTTTATAGCTGAAGTGATATTCGGAAAGCTCTGTATCTGTGTATTTCTTTCAAATGTGTTATGCATTATTTTTCCGCTGCAGTATAATTTAAATTTCTGATATTTATCAAATGTATATTATTTATGCATACTCTGTTATATTCTTATACTCTGGTGTAATTGTTGTAATAAGCAATGAAATGTTCTTCTGTCTGTGTTCTGATTGTCGTGTTCTCAAATCAATCAGGGCTTTCCTTTATGGGGAAGTTCAGGTCGTTTCATTCAACATATTCAGTTTGTGCGACATTCCAAGTGTCTAATCCTATATATTGTAAATATATTTTCATTCTACATGCCCAATAAGAATAATTACTGCCATTAAATAGTGGTGGTCTAATGGTGGAATGACCCTCTATAAAAGAACTATTACTATTAGGAATTCCATTGTTGGTTGCCATTTAATAACATCAGATGGTGAAATTTTTGAAAACCAATGCTCTAATACCAATTGTTAGGGTTGAAAATTGAGGATCTTACGGCAAAACAAACAATAAAGGGAGGGTGAATAGTTTTTTAAAGAATTTATAAAAATCTTAACCAATTACCGATTACTCAAACTGCTATATGAATCACAGATTGAATACTATAACAAAAATGATCATAGATGCAAACATAAACAAAAGTAAAGTGCAGAAAAGGAAAGAACATACCGGATTTTATGCTGGTTCGGATTGCTCTTACGTCCAGTTCTGCACAACGTTAGATTGTGCAGAGTTTTATTAATATCACTATACAATTACAACACCCTGCAGAAAAGGAAATAACACACTGGATTTTATACTGGTTTGGATTGCTCTTACGTCCAGTTCCGCACAACGTTGGATTGTGCAGAGTTTTATTAATATCACTATTCAATTACAACACCCTTGATTTCACAGGCTACAAGGTTAACATCCCTCCTATCCTTAATTTCATGGGCTATAAGGAACACACCTCTGCATTTGCTTGATTTCAAGGATACAAGGAACACATCCACACATTTCCACACTCTTTATTATTACAATTGCACTAGAACTCTTAAGTAGCACTTCCAAATAGAGAGTATTTGATAGAGAATGAACATAGAAGAAGAATGATATATTTTTTCTTGAAATTGGCAGAGAGGATAAGTGTATAAACTTGGAATTTTGAGAATAATAATGGGGGTATGTTAAGGGAGGACGAAGACAATGATAAGTTATTAACAATTCAATTTTGAGCCCATTTAATAGTGTTCCAAATGGTGTAACCGTTTTTGAAACATTTTAAAATGAAAAGACACAACTTTTTGAATTTAAAAATATTACTGTTATGCGTCAACATACATGTTTGTGTATGTCGACATACACCTTGTATTATTGAATTTTAAATCATTTTTAAAGTATTTAAACAAATATATGCAATCTGGAAATTCCTGAAATAAAACTAGTTGTTAAAATATTGTTTTTCAAGTATAAAAACATAATAGAATATTATATAAACATATGATTAAAAACTATAAATATAAGTAATATAAAAACTATATAATATAATTATAAACACACACAAATATATATATATATATATCGGAATTTATAAAGAGATACATATATATATAAGAAACTTATAAATTAGAAAATATATATTTGAAATCTTAAGTTTGAAATCCTTGGATTAAAAAAATATTTTGAGAAGAGTTTGAAATCAATTTGAAAATAGTTTAATATCAATTTGAAAAGAGTTTGAGCGTTATTCAGAGTTTTACATAATATCTAGACTGTAGTAACCCGCATTTTAGCTGTCGAATAATTAATTTATTTAATTATTAAATATTGATTTATCGATACCGAGAACGTGAATTAATTAATATTGAATATTTAATTAATAATTATAATATAATAAAAATCGAGCTTGAAACGACGCGGCAGTTCGCTAATTGGCAATTCAAACTTCAACTGAATGTACAGGATTCGTTTTAAGCTGGATTTCAGTGAAACAAGAAACGCGTGGAGCTGGTGGAGTATATTTTTCTAATGGAAGAGAAAAATATGGATTTCGTCGTGTAGATTTTGAGATATGTCCAAATCAAATTTTGAAATAGTCGCTATAGAATCGTTTATCGACCGTATCGGTTTATTCGATATAACTAGAGATCGGGTTTGAATTTAGACAAGGTCCTTTTGGGAAATAGCGATAATTTAATTTTTAGAATTTTATGGTAATTTTTAGTTAATTTAATAAGCAGCTTTTTATTTGGAGTATTTGGCACCCTGTATCGACATTTCGGGGTTTCACAATATGAGTCCATCTACCAGTATTATTACATTTTTTGGGACCAGAGCACGTCACTCATTTCAATGGTATTTTTGTTTCTGTCCATAACTGACCCTACGTAAACAGAATATTTCATGGTGGGGTACGCTATGTTTTTAACTTAAAACAAACTAAACGGAATGGTTAACTGGTCAAACGAACTCGAAATTCAACGAAACAAGTTTCATACGAAACCTTAGGAAGAGGTCTAGTGAAACGTCAAGACCTCATATTTTTAGGATTTTTTCTGTAATTTTAAGGAATTAATGCTCGGTGCTTTTCATCGATATTTTCTAAAGGGTTTTCGCAAACGGTGTCGGAATTTGACGAAACCTGTCCCATTGGATCCGGAATATTTTTCTATGCTAGCATTGACTTAGTTTGTCAAGAATAGGTATCGTATGAGTTGGTTTTAAGGAGTATTCCATCGTTAAGTTTTAATATATTAAAATAATAAAACAAAATATCTCCTTAACCCTATATAATAACTTCAACTCAACTAAAACCTAACATCTCATTCCTACTGTTATCCGCCGCTTCTTTCTTGAGCTCTGGAAAACGAAATCGAAACCTTCAAAATCCCTAATTCCCTAAAATAAAATTCTATAATTCCTGGAAAAATCATATATAAGATGCTGAGATACTTCTCCTCAAATTGATATCAATTTTATAAAGCTCGAATTTGATTTCTCCGTCGAAACCTTTTTCAACCGCCACCGTGAGATGGAGCTCCAAGTCGAGGTGCCGAATATTTGTGCGAGTTGAATGACGAGGTGGTCGTGGCGACCGGGTGTTTGAGGAGACAACGGAGTGTGGACGGGTGGAGGTAGCTGCGGCGGGTTGAACTAGGGGAGTATGGTCGAAGTTGTCTGAGAGGATGTACTGAGTTGTGTTTAAAAACGTGAAGTAGCAGTAGGAGGTTACGGTTTTGATTTGATGGAGAAGGACTGGGCTTGCTTGCAGGAGGAGGTTGAACGAGAAGGTGGTGAGGAAGTGTGGACATAGGGGATTGTTGTTTGAAGTAGCGAAATGCAACAGGAAAGGAGGAGGCATGAAAACGAGTTGCAGAAGTCGAGCAGATGAAAAAGGGTTTGCAGTGGGATCCTTGAAGTTGAGGTCAAGCTTGGGATTTACGGGAATGGAGACAACGTCGGTCTGATGTTCAAGTAAGGACGGTGTAGATCTGACAATATAAACCAAAGTAAAGATCACCGTTAATTTGTGTATAAGTATAATTAGTTTAAAACTAAGCCTTAATTAAGATCTGAACGAAGATTTATACAATGTTCCAACTGATGATAAGATGTTAATCAAGCTTTTTAGGACATAGGAAACATTTAAAAGATCAATTTAGCATTTCTTAGGTTATTAATTAAAAGAGTGATCAAACATTAATTATTATAATTAAGGGACAAGTTTAAATAAATTAAATATCGTATACATTGAAACGTATATAACTATTTGTTATGTTATTAGAATCCGACCAAATGGGTTGCAATGGGATCTTGGTAACAAATACAACAACACGGATCTAGTCCGGAATGATGTGGAGCTTGTCTAGATCTTTGATGAAATTAAACGTCAGTTCTGAATCAACGACGGTTATCGTCATTCAACGATAAACCGACAATGTGAGTGAATCTCACTAACTCTGAACAGTTTATATTTTCATGTTGTATTTTTAGAACTGTTAAATATAGACTGTTTGACTGTGTGTTGACCGTTTGATTGAACTGCTAGTCAGTTAGTTAGATTTCTATATTGATTCCGTTTAACAGAATATATCATATGGAACTGAAAGTGATGTTATCTATATTGTCTAACATATGTGATGCAGGGGAACAGGTTGGAGGAATCCGACTGGATTCCTCAACAGTTATTTTATTGTTTTTTTCATATATTTTGATAAATGATGTGAATTATAACCTGTTGTTGATTGTGTGTGTATGGACGATATTGAACATCGTGATTTGATATGATTGAATGCCATAACATACGGGATGTTGATAAGGAGATTTTCAAAGTGATATTGAAAACAAAATATTTATAAACTGGAATATTTATAAATAAGCGATATTTATAAGTGGGAATATAAAGAAATAGGAGATATTTGAAAAGGAAATAAATTCAAAACATTTCTTTTTGAATGGAAAGGCCTGTGTGGTGAGTTTGGGGATTTTCCCAATGCTCCCGATACAAAGGAGGTTATGGCGAAATTTCCCGGGAATTTAAGGAGTTAGAATATTTCAAGAATAAATTTGAAAAGGAAATATTTGTAAACCATTTACAAATAGAATTGAAGGGAAACGTTATAAAAAGGAAATCATTTTTTTAAAGTGTAGAACCGTTATTTAAAAGTAAATCTTTTCAAATGAATAAAACATTATTAAAAAGGAAATCTTTATAAAGCGAATAAAGTAAATCGAATATGGTATTCGAAGTTCGTTAATTGAATATGGTATTCGAAAGTTAATTAATCGAATATGTTATTCGAAAGGGGTTAGTCGAGTCGAGTTAGTCAGATAGAGTTAACCAGTTAGAGTTAACCAGTTAGAGATAACTAGTGGAGTTAATTAGTTAGAGTTAATCGATTAGAGTTAAAATGAACTAGAGTTAATCAAATATAGTTATTTGAGACAGAGTTAGTCAAACATAGTATTCATGGTAAGTTGCCATCTTGTACGACTGCTAGCGAAATTCGCAGGGCTGTAAATAGCCTACGGCGGTCGGATGTTTCCTGAGGGAATCAGGCGTAACCATTGTGATCGCTGCAATCTAGAGTCAAGCGAATGGAGTTTAATCGAATATTAGTTATTCGATAGGAGTTAATCGAGTTGATCGAGTTGAGAAATAAGTTAAGTTAAATAAGTTGAGTTGATCGGGTGGTTCGACCAAGTTAGTCGAGCCTAGTTAATCGAATCGAATTGGTCGAACCAAGTAAGTAGAGTTAGTCGAGTCAAGCTAAGTTAGTCGAGTAAAGTTCGTCGAGTTAAATAAATCGATGTTGGTTTCATCGAAAGGAGTTATCGATGTTAGTTTCATTGAAAGGAGTTATCGATGTTAGTTTCATCGAAAGGAGTTATCGATTATAGTTTAATCGAAGTGAGATTTTCAAATATGAGATATTTGAAAGGAAGATTTATCGAATATTAGTTATTCGAAGAGAGATTATCGAATATCGTTTATTCGAGAAGGAGTAATCGAATATAGGTTATTCGAAGAAGAGTTAATCAAATAGAGATTTCTCGAAGAGAGTTGATCGGCAAATTCGATTATATCGAATTCGGGAAAGTACTTATACTTTCCAGTGTCTAAAATAGAGATTTATTTATTTATAAATAAATAAGTGTTAGGTTAATTATTCACTAATAAGAATAGAAGTTATAATTAAAGTTAGATAATTCGAAAGTAGGGATTATAACGTTATCGTTATAACCAATGTTTTAAATATAGAAGTGGACTAGTAAAATTGAATCCGAGAAAGGCGTAAAGAAGTTGTTAAAGATTAAAAGATAAACTTTGACCATTTCGAAGTTATAACGTTGTTCAGTTAAGGTCTGAGAGGTAATTATACCCCAACTTGAGTGACTTCCTTCTTAACTAAGAAATAGTAAGGTTTGATCGTAAAGGAGTTTTGGAAATGTTTTCCAAACGAGAATCAGAAATGTTTTCTGATAAAAGAAAATAAGAATTTAGAATATAGGGAAACAGGAGATGAGTAAATAAATGAACTAAAGAGATTAATGTTAAATGATGTTTATTCGATATAATTTCCATCTGGGAATAATATCGTTGTTTGCACACTTGTTTTTCTTTGATGGTTAAATCACAGACTATCGAAGTTTTGACCATTTTAACGTTGTTAATATGGAGAGACCGGTTGGATTTTTATCCAAAGAACCACTCTGTATTGGCATAAGCGTCGCGAATCATATATGCCAAAGATAATTGAAGACGGAGTAAAAATGCAAGGGCTATCCTGTTTACAGAATAGTGCCTTCGGTTTGTCCAGTCCCAGGACAACTTGTATGGACGAAGGTCTGACAGAGTATATCCAATGGATCGCGTAAGTTGATCTGTTCAAACGTATTCACGTTTGGTGGCGGAGGAATTCGTTTCTCTTAGCTGTATACCCGTGTTATTTTTGGATAAGTCAATTTGTGATTTGGCGGGTATGACGATGTGACATTTTAAGTAAATGAAGATGGATGTCTGACAGAGTATTTCCATAAAGGTCACGTACATTGATTTCTTCAACCGTATCAAGAGTGGAAGCGGAGAAGGAAACTTCTTTTAGCTGACACGTAATGTATTGTTGTAGACGTCAATTAGTGATTTTCGATGGATCTGAAAATGTGGCATTCGAAGTGAATCTATTATGATGATAAAGCGTAGCTTCTAGCCTCACATCCGGTAAATGACAGAAATCGGGCAGGCAGCATGGCGAAGTCGGTCGCACCGAAGTAGGGTGTATAATCACCTATCTAGTGAATATTCATTTGTTTCTTAAATCTATCAATGATGTCCCATATATATATACGGGAACGGTTGCTGATCCCAACCGTTGGTGATGTACATTCGATACACTCAAGCGAAATGAGTGGTCGGTCATGTGTGGCTGAGTTGCAAGATGTTCTTGTTGAACTCCAGTGTATCGTTCCTAGAGTACACTGATTGGAAGGTGGTTCCATACCTTGTCATAGTTGGGAATCCAATCATCCAATACGAGCTTGCGATTTTGATTGTATACTATATATGTAGTAACGTGAGATGCAAGCGTTTCTGCTAGATTGATATTTATTTGTACTTAGACATTATTATAATATCAGAATGATATTGCTTTGAAAAGTTATTTGGATTCTCATAAGGGAAAAACCCGTTCCGTATTCACGGCGTGGTCTTATGAGATATCATATACCTGTTTAAATGATTTGAGTTTATTCACACCAGTCCCATGACTGACCCAGAGTTTATTTTGTTGTTTTCCCTAAACTCTTGGGTGCCTAAATTTGTACGGGCAGTCAAGTAGTCGGGATTTTACAGATACACTTGGAGAGCTTGGAGCAGGAGGCTTCAGGATTCTATAGCTATTATTATTTCCACTGTTGTTGTAAGTGTTGTACTCTGATAAGTGTTATTGTATACATAGACTGATGTTATTGCAAAGATATGTTATGTTATATTTTATTCGTTCCGCTGTGAGATTCGTGTTTACTCTGATGATGATGTTCTTCTTCTTCTTCTATTCTATAAGTTCTATCTTATTTATTCTCACCTTCTAATTTCTTTCATTAATTACCGGGATTTTTCGATGTTTTGGTTATCGACGTCGAGCTTACGTCGATAACCAAAGTCGCCAAAAATCCGGGTCACTACATAGACTCTATTAGTAACAACCAGGAATTTCTGAACCAAGTTAAAATTATAGTTTTAGTTATTTTAATCGATTTTAAGAATTTGAAAGGATTTATTTTGAGAATAAAAGAATTAAAATTTATTTAAATCGAAGTTAGAACGTAAGAATTTAAAATTTAATTATAACGAGCTTGAAATGACGTGGTAGTTTGAAAATTCGATATTTATTTTCAAATGTATGTATAGAATTCAATATAAATCGAATTCAGTAAAATAAGAAACGTTGGAATATTTTGAATTGTAATTTTCTAAAGAATGTAAGAAACTGAGATTTCACCTTATAAATTATAAGTTATGTCCAGTTTAAAATTTAGAATAGTCACTATGGAATTTATATATATTTTAAATTATATATAGCCCTTAAAAATAGTCATTTTGCAAACAACCTCCGTTCTCGACGAAACTAGTTTTGTTGGATCCAGAATGTCAAATGTAGTTAGGTCTAAAATTTCATAATTTTTGGAATTAGTATGTGAGCATAGTAAATTTAAACGCGTTTTCAATTTCAGTATGAATTTAATAAACCAGTTAAAATGGCCATATTTCAAACGGTCACCAAATTTGACAAAAATTAATTTTGTTAAGACCATATCGTCGAAACATAGCCAGATTTCTATTTTCATAATTTTTGGAGTCAGCATGTGGCATCAGTTAATTAAAATGTATGTTGGAATTCTGTGTTGACCGTTATATTAATTTATATTTTAATTTTGATAAAAACTAATCAGTCAAATTGGCTTACGAAACATATTCTGTTGTATCCGGAATGGGGGTATTCGGCTAGGGACGACAATCGTTGGGTTTGATTTGGAGTTTGGAGCGATAAACAAGAAATATTGGAATTAAAATATTATTAAATAATATAAAAAGGGTATTAAATATTAAACCCTAAACCTAACTTTCTGGACACAATGCTTTTGAGGGCTGAGATGGCTCAATTTTATTATCCAAATATCTCCCAAATTACACCAAATTAAAACATGAGTTCTGCGCGAAGATTAAAAAAATTTCGTGCTCTTTAATTGTATATGGGTATGATCTATTATCGTCAAGCGTGAAGCTCGATTTTCATGCTCAAACTCAGCCGGTTCATGTTTGATTTGGGGAGACTAGGGGGTGCGAGTTGCCTAAGACTCGACGCGTGGGGAGGGGCTTCGACGTCGGTCGTCATGGCAAGTTCTAATGGAGGTCTGGCTGCATGGATGGTGGTGCGGCGTGGAATTTTTGAGTCAACGATGGGTATATATGCTCCAGAAAATGTGAACGTGCAGGAAGAGGGATTGTAATGTAATTAGTGATAAAAAAATATATTTAATTAACTTATTAACGTAATTAATCTTTAAATCATCATCACTCTTTCAAACAATTACAGAATTGAGTGAAATCAGGTGTGTTTGAGTCGTAAAAGCGAGATCCTCGTGATGGAACTGACCAGAACGAAAACAGAAGTTGTTGCAGTTGTTGACAAAATTAAACATCCAGTTTAATTTTGTTAAAGATAAAATCCTTCAATTAAATAATGATAAAGTGGAAACCAAAGTGAGAATTCTCTCACGAAAATATTTGTACAGTTTTTTATTTTATAACTGAGAATATATAGATTGCCAGTGTTAATTTTTATTAGTTTTAATTATCATATACTGTTATATGGTGCCTGTTAGCTCACTTCACTGTTGTTTGGAACCATGGATGGTTTGATTGACTGTATAGTGTTGTGATTGTGATGTTTAACACATTAAAAATAATGTTAACATTAATGTGGTAGTTGAAATCAAATTATAAATATTCATTTATAATTTTAACAGTGAAAATTGGTTAAGTAGAAAAATAATTCGAATCTAATTAGAATTGGTTAAATTTATTAACCAGTGATTAATTTGAACCAACTATTATGGTTTGGAAACCCCATACATGTATTGGGATGATATTTGACATACACTAATACCAATATTTAGTTGTATGTCAATCGATTGATTGACAGAGTGTGGTGAGCATTATTTATTTATTTTAATGCTTATACAGTTGTGGAATGCACTCTGGATAATGTTTGAATGTTTAATGATTATTTATCATTATTGTTGAATACATGCAATGTATGAAATCCATATAACTGAAATTATATGATAATTGATTGAGTCGCATTCCGATTCAGAATATGAGCGAATATTTGAAAATAATATTTAGGGAAGAATTAAATTATGATTTTGATGTCCGATTTTGGACTAACATGAAAATATTCATAGCTGAAATGAATATGAAGCCGAGTTAAGTAGATATACGCCATTTTAACTGGAATGGAATTTTCTCTCGATTTTATTCATTTTATAATGAATATCAAAAAGAATTTATTTCAAAACCTGATATTTTGAAAATATTATCATTTTAATATTAGAATGATATAGAATTTTCAATTTTGATTTAAAATTAAGTTGAAATCATTTTAAAATGAATTTATAAACGATTTATAAAATAAGTTTTGAATGGAAATCGACGATATATATTTTATATAAATTTAATAGCTTGAATAGAACGCACCACGCAGCGACCGTTAGCGGATTTCAACCATTGTCTTCAAATTGATGTAATGAGAGATCCAACCGTTGGATTCTCTTAAAACCGAGTTCGTATTGAAAAGAGCTTTCAAATGGTTATAAGAGATTTGAAATCTAATGGGTAGATTTTAAGATATCCCCAAATCAGTTTTGGAAATGGTCGCTATGGATGTAGTTTGGTGACCAATATTGGAAACCAACTGTAAGGGCCTTAATAATATTATTAAAAATTTGGAAAAATTATGTAAAATCATATTAAAATATTTTGGATTAAATATTCCAAATTTTGAAAAAGTTAAAAGATATTTATTTGAATGAACTAGTTAACAACTAGAATGGAGAACAGAAAGGAATTATAATGGTTTTAATATAACCAAAATTTTCCAACGTATGAATTGGAATGGATTTAAATGGAAATAATCTTTGGAATATTTCATTATTGGATTCCGTGATTATACGGATATTGTTGAGGAATTGGGAAGATATAGATATCATTATTCCGATTACGATACCTGTTGGTTTCAGAATTTGATGTTGAATATAAGCCGATATTATTTCTATTCAGAGCCTTATATTTAATATCAAATTGGATTTTGGGTTTATCGTGAACAATGCTTTAAATAACATTTGTTCTTTAACCCAATGGACAGTGAAGTTATGATTTGGAATTTATAATCTTTTGATTAAGATTAATGGAATTTTCCAAAGTAAAGTTTTCTAATTTAATATATTAAATTGGAACTGGACGGAATTCGATTTGGTAATAATCGAGATGAGCTTATATAAAGGAAGACCGTTACTATATATGGAATTTAAAAGGCTTTGCTATTATTCCACTTATAGTATTAGTTTGATACGGAAATTTATATCGATTACGACCTATCGAATTTCCATGAAGGTTTCATATTAAATGGAAGATGATTTTGGGTTTATCGTGAATGTTGTTTTAAATGACATTGGTTCTTTGACCCAGTAAAAGGCAGGATTAGTTTCCTAAAAAATTGAATAATAATTAAGTAATGATTTGTGAAATTTAAACTAAACTAAATTTTTAATAAATCTTTAATTAGATTTGAATGAATGAATGGTAATTAAAATTACCAAAACATGAGGTGTGGTATAAACCAAATATACCTAGTTATTGATATTGATTGTGATTCATTGATTGATTTTTTTGATTGTGCTCGACCAGTTTATGAGCAAAATATGCTATTACATTTAGCATTGGGTTGGGTAGAAATATTAGTATGCTAACATTTTGTGAAACACTTCACAATTTGACTATGAGATGTTTAGCGATGTTGTGGAGTTCATTTCAAATGTAATGAATGATTTTGAAATGATATTTTTCTTAAGTGAAAAGAAATGTATTCCCGATTTTGGATAGAGAATGTTCTATAAACATGCTTTATAAAACAGAAGGGATTTCGAGGCCTAAGCCCAATGTTGTCGAAATGATTTAGAAATGTATTATGTGTTTGACATTGTAGTTCATCACATAACCAATTAGTTGCTATTGATGATTTATCTGTTTGGTAGCAGAGAATTTATTCGCTTGCTTAACACCCTTCTTTGAGATGTACGAGTTCAAAGGTTATGTGATTAATAGTGACTGATCATATGTGTGAATTGCTAATGTGAAGTACTATAGTTTGAAAGTACTTGTGATTATTATGTTCTGAAATGATTTTCCCTACTTCGGGATATGAAATGATTTAGTATGTGGCTAAAGATTTAAGTAACCCGAACGCCTAAAAGTTTATGGGCATTGTACGGTGTAGTCTGCTCCATGTGTGGGAGGTGCACGTATATATATCGAGTTGGTAAGGTGCGAACCCGTCGCCTTGTCTAAGGGCTGAATAACTCCCGATATTTGGTTGCATATTATTTGTATGCATTTGTTTTGGAATTCGTATTTCCAAATGATTTTGGTTTGAGATCCCGAAGTGAAATCTACTTTGATATGAAAAATAGATATGTATTTCAAATGATTTGAAATAAGAAATCGAGAAATAAAGTCCAAAGGAAAAATTTCTGTAAGGAATTGGATTTCGAAAATCTATGTTCGGTGTTAAGCCTAAATGGGTAGATTGGAAAATTGCATGTTGTATGATGCATTGTTGATCCATATATCTATTATTGGTTATTGTTTAGGCATTGGTATTCATCGGAGGAAACTCATCCCGTGTTATACGGCGTGGTCCCTTGATTTACCCAACTTTAAAATAAAATTTTAAAACTATTTTAGTTCTCACACCAGTCTCATGACTAACATGGAGTTTATTGTTTCTACCTAAACTCTGGGTGCCCATATTTTCAACACGGGAAGCTAGTAGTTTTGGTTTTGCATATTTCAATTTAACAGGATCCTGGATTATAGCTGGAGCTGTATTCGGAAAGCTTTGTATCCATGTATTTCTTTCAGTTGTGGTAGTTGATGTTTTCCACTGCACATTATATTTATGTATATATATTTTCCACTGTTTTGTAATTTAAATATCTGATATTTTTCTGCTATATATTAGTTGAACTCTGATATATCTTGTACTCTGATGTAAATTATTGTAATATTAATGAAATGTTCTGTTGTTTGTGTTTCGATGAGTCGTGTTCTCAAAGCAATCCGAGCTCCTCCATCTCGTCGGGGATCAGGGAAGTTTGGGTCATTTCAGATTGGTATCATAGCTTTGGTTTACAAAGCTCGGAGAACGTGACGCATTAGAACTTAACGAAAGAATTCATCAGAGATAGGATTAGTAATATCCTATAAGAATGACTCATTAGAGATAGGGTTAGTAATACCCTAGAATGAGTTTGAAGAGTATTATTTATAAAAATGAATTTACTTTTGAAAAAAAAAATCTTATTATACATATTTGAGTATTTTATTTTATATTGATTTGGACTATCAAGTATGGAAAATTTTTGAATATACGTCTGATCCATGTATATCCGAAGTCAGAATCACATTTTAGTCACCCAGGGATGATTCTGTTGATGACTGTACAGCATCAGTAGTTCATTTTTGAGTTTCGAAAGTGGAATATCTTATGATTCCAATTGATTGGTGTGAGAACCAAACCTTAGTTAGAGTTTGTTGTTGTGATTTGGCATTAAAAATATGATTTTTAGGTATATAAAAATTATATATATTTGAAAAGTTAATCAATTAATTAATTGTTGGTTGTGATGTGTGATTATTAGTTTGATTAATAAACATATTGGAACAATAAAACCAATATGAAAATGAAAGGTAAAATTTAGCCAAATTGAATCGAATATTGAATTAAATTGAAAATGGGTTGGAATTGCATACATAGACATGTGTGTGTGTGTATATATACATATACACACATATGTTGAGCAGGTTAATGGCTTCGCGTTGAGTAGAGAAATATATTGCGTACCTGACAAACAGGTGCACCTTAATGAGTTGGTTGCGCAATTTTATTATTATATAAACTACTGTGACTGAATTTGGATGCGTTGTGATGGTTGTTCTGTATGAGATTTAAAATATACAACGTAGGATAACAACAAATAAATTATGAACTACACCACATGGCATACTATATGAAGACAGCATATCATATCATATTCCATATAAGCATTTGACGCTTATATGACGAGGTTTGGATTTCCATACGGGCGAGATGCTTGTATAGCGAGGACTGAATTACGGGTTGAACAGAAGACTGATTATGGACTTAATAAACATATAGAGGTACTCAGGGCAGGATTTAATAAAAACCATACACATGTCTGGAGATGAAAAAAATTCACGTCTCTCTTGTTTTAATTTAAGGCATATGGATTATTATTTTATTTCCAACACTGGGGCAAGGTATGAGATTTCGATTTTTACACGTTGGCTAGAGCGAGGCCTAATTGAAAATGAATTGAATTGTTGATTGTATCAGTCCCAGTGTGGATGATCATCCTCTCGGACCAGCTACTGATCATCGCCTTGGTAAGCTATTGCCTCACCAACTAGCTAATCAGACGCGAGCCCCTCCTCGGGCGGATTCCTCCTTTTGTTCCTTAGCCTATGGGGCATTAGCAACTGTTTCCAGTTGTTGTTCCCCACCCAAGGGCAGGTTCTTACGCGTTAGTCACCCGTCCGCCACTGGAAACACCACTTCCCGTCCGACTTGCATGTGTTAAGCATGCCGCTAGCGTTCATCCTTGGGCATAGATAGGTCACAAAAATTGTGTATGCTTTTTATTGATTTATTGGGTGCCTAATACGGCCCAATAATTTTTTCAAACCCTCCCGGTACAAAGGAGGTTATGGCGAAATTTTTCGAAAATTTAGGGTGTTATCCAAATTTTTGAGAAATCTGAAAGTTCTTAGAAACTGAAAGGTTGAAGAAAGAAAGCCGGAATGAAAGTTGAGTTAGTTAGTTAAACTTTCAACTCCGTTATTTTTCGAGGACGAAAAAATTTTAAATGGGGGATATTGTAACAACCCAAATTTCTGAACCAATTTAAAATTTTAATTTTAGCTATTTATTGGATTTTAAGAATTTAAAAGGATTTATTTTGAGAATAAACAATTTAAAGTTTATTTAAATTGAAGTTAGAACATAAGAAATTAAAATTTAATTATAACAAGCTTGAAATGGCGTGGTAGTTTGAAAATTCGTTTTTTAATTTCAAATGAATGTACAGAATTCTATATAAATCGGATTTCAGTAAAATAAGGAACGTTAGAATATTTTGAATTGTAATTTTATAACGAATGTAAGAAACTGAGATTTCACCTTATAAATTATAAGTTATGTCCAGCTTAAAATTTAGAATAATCGTAGAATTTATATATATTTTAAATTATATATAGCCCTTAAAAAAATCATTTTGTAAACGACCTCCATTTTCGATGAAACCACTTTTGTTTGATCCGGAATGTCAAATTATAGTTAGATTTAAAATTTCATAATTTTTGGAACGTAGTAAATTTAAGGATTAATTGACATAAATAATCCAAAGTTTAACATTTCCGCCCATATTAATCTCAAGTTTGCGTTATTTATAAATAATCCCAAGTTTGGGGGGTCCCTTCCCATATTGATCATGTTGACCTTTTAACCTCTTATAGCCAGTTTATCTCTTCTCTCTCACGATTTAATGGCCTTGTACCTCTGTTACCTCGTTCGCTTCTAAAAATAAACCCAACACCTTCGTAATTCCTTTCTCCATTCTAAAACCTGAAAGCAATTTAAGCCATTTCCTCTTCGTTCTTTTTCCCAGTCAAACCAAAATCTCCAATTATAAAACAAAAAAAGGAAATCGAAATTGGGGATCTCAATCGAATCTGCGAAGTCCCCTGAAGCTAGATGTTGGCAGGTTGAGGCGCATGCAAATTAGGAAATAGGGGTTCGACGATGGGTTCAGACGGGTTCTGTCGTTGCCGGGGGTTGTGGGTATTCCGACCTTGATAAGTGTGCAATGGGTTGGTAAGGTGTTGCGATTTGGAAGAGATGGATGCAGGTTTTGTTGACAACTGAGGGGGGTTCGAATAGGATCTATGTTCTAAGTGGTGCGAAGGTACCGATGGGTGGACTGGGGTGTTCGCTTTGGTAGTGGAAGATAAGAATTCGATCTTTGATTTTTTTTTTTTTGGAGGAAGCAGGCGTGACAGCAATGGACCGTCAATTGGAGAGCTTGTCTGAACTGTGAGGACAACGTGGTTTGAGGCTTTTGCAGTGATTACTGTATTGAGGCTGAAATGTTTGAGGCATTCAAGGGATGATCAGTTTGCAGGTTGTTGTTTGATGGTGATTGTCGTATTGACTTGGACTAGGTTAGGCGGTGATGTTGGTGGTGTAACGGTAGGTTATGAATGTTATGAGAGTTATGAATGTTATTTTAGTAATTCACAGTTTTGGTTATTAATGTTGCTGTTATGAATGTTATGAATTTCATTAATGTTGCTGTGGGAGTTTGATGGAGTTCAATTGCTTGGTGAAAGTGAGGAGAAGAATTCGGTGATGGAGGTAGCAGCTCTGGTCAGTAGGCAAATGGTTTATACTAGGAGGAAGAAGATTGTGTAAGGGATTAAGTTAACAAAGGTTACTAATTAGTGTTGAATGACTAAAACGGGTTTAATAAGTTAACAAAGATTATTAATTAGCAAACCAACTTGAAACCTGCTATAGCAGGTCATCGGGGAAATGGGATCAATTTGGGAAGGTACCCCCAAACTTTGGATTATTTTTAAATAACGCAAACTTGGGATTAATATGGGCAGGGACGTTAAACTTCGGATTATTTATGTCAATTAATCCTAAATTTAAACGCGTTTTCAATTTCAGTTTGAATTTAATAAACTAGTTAAAAAGTCCAATTTTCAAACAGTCTCCAAATTTGACGAAAAATAATTTTGTTAGGACTGTATTGTCAAAACATAGCTAGATTTCAATTTTCATAACTTTTGGAGTTATGTGACCCCGCTAAATTAAAATGAGCATTGGAATTCAATGTTGATCGTTATATTAATTTATATTTTGATTTTGATAAAAACAGTCAAATTGGCTTACGGAACATATTTCATTGTGTCCGAAATGGGGGTATTTGGCTAGGAACGGCAGTCGTTGGGTTTGATTTAGAGTTCGGAGCGATAAACAAGAAATATTGGAATTCAAATATTATTAAATAATATATAAAAAGGTATAAATATTAAACCCTAAACCTAACTTTCTGGAGCCACCTTCACAATGCTTTTGAGGGTTGAGATGGTTCGATTTTAGTGTCCAAATTTCTCCTAAATTACACCAAATTAAAACATGAGTTTTGCACGAAGATTAAAGAGATTTTCGTGCTCTTCAATTGTATACGGGTATGATCTATTATCGTCAAGCATGGAGCTCGATTTTCATGCTCAAACTCAGTCAGTTCGTGTTCGATTTGGGGAGACTAGGGGTGCGAGTTGCCTGCGAAATTGGTAGATGCTACGGACTTGATTGGATTGAGTCTTAGTATGGAAACCTGCTAAGTGAAAACTTCCAAATTCAGAGAGACCCTGAACTGGTAAAGATAGATTAAAGAGAACCTGCTAACCCCAAGCTCAGCAACTACACCAGAAATATCTCGGTTTGACCCAAGGAATACACATACGGGTTAGTCTAGTTAACAAATCAGTATAAGAAATAGATAAGCACACGGTATACAACTCTTTACCCTAAGAGTTGTGAATATGAAGTAAAGGGATTAACTAGTTTCATTCACTTGAGCTTATGTAGTCGAGATTGAATAGTAGGGCTTTCTATTATTTCATTGTTGTATCATATTGTAAGCGAGAGAAATAGGACTTGGCGCATGGGGAGGGGCTTCGACGCCGATCATCATGGCGAGTTCTGATGGAGATCCGGCTGTGTAGATGGTGGTGCGGCGTGGAATTTTTGAGTCGACGATGGGTTTACATGCTCCAGAAAATATGAACGAGGAGGAAGAGGGATTGTAAGGTAATTAGTGATTAATAATATATTTAATTAACTTATTAATGTAATTAATCTTTAAATCATAATAACTCTTTCAAACGATTACAGAATTGAGTGAAATCAGGTGCGTTTGAATCGTAAAAGCGAGATCTTCGGGATGGAAATGACTAGAACGGAAATGGAAGTTGTTGCAGTTTTTGATAAAATTAAACGTCCGGTTTAATTTTGCTAAAAATAAAATCCTTCAATTAAAGAATGACGGAGTGGAAACCAAAGTGAAAATTCTCTCACTAAAATATTTTATAGTTATTTATTTTATAAATGAGAATATATAGATTGCCAGTGTTTATTTCTATCGGTTTTAATTATCATAAACTGTTATACAGTGCCTGTTAGCTCACTTCACTGTTGTTTGAAACCGTGGATGATTTGGTTGACTGTGTTGTGATTGTTATGTTTAACATAATAAAAATAATGTTAACATTAATGTGGTAGTTGAAATTAAATTATAAATATCCATTTATAATTTTAACAGTAAAAATTGGTTAAGTAGAAAAATAATTCGAATCGAATTAGAATTGGTTAAATTTATTAACCAGTGATTAATTTGAATCGACTTTTATTGTTTGAAAACCCCACACAAGTATTGGGATGATATTTGACATACACTAATCCCAATATTTAGTTATATGTCAATCGATTGATTGACAGAGCGCGGTGAGCATTATTTATTTATTTTAATGCTTATACAATTGTGGAATGCACTCTGGATGATGTTTGAATGTTTAATGATTATTTATCATTATTGTTGAATACATGCGATGTATTACAACCATATAACTGAAATTATATGGTAATTGATTGAGTCGCATTCTGATTCAGAATATGAACGAATATTTAAAATAATATTCAGGGAAGTATTAAATTATGATTTTGATGTCCGATTTTGGATGGACACGAAAATTTGGAAATATTCATAACTAAAACGAATATGAAGCCGAGTTGAGTAGATATATGCCATTTTAACTCGAACGAAATTTTCTATCGATTTTATTCATTTTATAATGAATATCGAAAAGAATTGATTTCAAAACCAGATATTTTGAAAATATTATCATTTTAATATTAGAATGATATAGAATATTCAATTTTGATTAAAAATTGAAAATTGAAAACGAAGTTGAAATGATTTTATGAATTTATAAACGATTTATAAAATACGTTTTGAATGGAAATCGACTTTATACATATTTAATGGCTTGAATAGAACACGTTCGCGAATTTCAACCATTATCTTCAAATTGATGTAACGGAAGATCCTACTGTCGGATTCTCCTAAAACCGGAACCTTTGGGTTCGTATCGAAAAGAGATTTCAAATGATAATTAGAGATTTGAAATCTAACGGTTATATTTTACGATATGCCCAAATCAGTTTTGGAAAAGGTCGCTATGGATGCAATTCGGTGACCAATATTGGAAACCGACTGCGAGGGCCTTAATAAAATTATTAAAAATATGGAATTTTTTTGTAAAATCATATTTAACTGATTTAAAAAGATTTTGCATTAAATATTCCAAATTTTGATAAAGATGAAAGATATTTATCTGAATGAACTATTTAACAAATAGAATGGAGATTAGAAAGGAATTATAATGATTTTAGTATAACCAAAAATTTCCAACGTATGAATTGAAAACGATTTAAATGGAAATAATCTTCGGAATATTTCGATATTGCATTCCGTTATTATATGGATATTGTTGAGGAATTTGGAAGATATAGATATCGTTATTCCCAATACGATAACTGTTGGTTTCAGAATTTGGTGTTGAATATAAGCCGATATTATTTATATTTAGAGCCTTATATTTAATATCAAATTGGATTTTGGGTTTATCGTGAACAATGTTTCAAATAAAATTTGCTCTTTAACCCAATGGATAGTGAAGTTATGATTTGGAATTTATAATCTTTTAATTAAGATTAATGGAATTTTCCAAAGTAAAGTTTTTTAATTTAATATATTAAATTGGAATTGAATGGAATCCGATTTGGTAATAATCGAGATAAGCTTCTATAAAGGAAGACCATTACTATATATGGAATTTAAAAGGCTTTGCTATCATTCCACTTATGGTATTAGTTTAATACGGAAATTTATATCGATTACGACTGATCGGATTTCCGTGAAGGTTCCATATTAAAAGGAAAATGGTTTTGGGTTTATTATGAACGTTGTTTTAAATGACATTGGTTCTTTGACTGTAACGACCCGAAAATCCCCGCCCTTTGAATCAACCATAAACCACACAGGTCTGATCCAAAAGTTGGAAATTCTTGAATGCACTAACTCTAGGCATACAACACATCAGAATAGATAACCGAAGACTTTTATAAACATTATAATAATGTTACATCAGAGTACAGAATATCCGAGTACATCGATATAATAACACAACAGTGGAAGATAATTTATAATAAACTTAATACAATGCAGTGGAAGACTATCAATGCTCTGGACACAACATTATGCTTCGATCCAGAATCCGGCTCAAAATATCTGCAAAATAAGCTACTCGACTGCCCATGTGGAAAAGAGGGTACCCGAGTTTGCAAAGTGAAACAAACTACGAGTTAGTCATAGGACTGGTATGAGAAATCTTTCCTAACTTATCTAATAGTATAGCTAATCACAGGACCACGCTGCTAACGCGGAACGGGTTTACTCCATTGGATTGTCAGTGCAAAAATTAAATAAGTTTTTATTCAAAACAACGCAATGCTTTTTAGAAAAATGAAATCATTATAAGAATCAAGTCCCATCACACAATGCAACGCAAACCGGAGGATAGAGTTTTACCTTATAATGATCAAACATGCTTGATACATAAAAAATAATATTTTAATATTATTATTAGTGTCTAATCAGTTTTAAAATACTTCAAAGTAAATTTATCAATCCTAGACAGCATAGTACCCCATCCTACTATGTCGCCATATATAGGTTTACAATCAAAACTGTAATGTCGTATTGGAAATTGGGTTTCCATCATGAGTCAAGGCTAGGGATGATCTCCTTACCGATTCGAGACACTCTAGAAAATGTCTCAGGATCACACCTACGGGTGACCCTTGGATCCTCCAAGGCCGGTCCACAAACACTTTAGTGGATTAGTTATGCCTAAACTCACGTTTCCCGGTCCTATTGAACCTATAATTTGGTCACTATCGACCAATATAACCGAGGTGCCTCATTCCATCATTCACATAAGTAAAATGTCACGCTTGCAAAACCCTGATACCACTTCTAGCTATAAAGAAACGCATGCACTCCTTAGGTTCCTTGTCCCGTTTCTGACTCTTACCGGGGTGTGAGGCTCGCGATGTAACACTATACACAACGCTACACCTAAACAGGCCATACTTTGATCATCAACCACAAGGCTCTTCTTTTCAACAAAAGCCTCGATAATTTGCATCTTGGCATGGCACATTGACAATTCACGCCATGCGATCAATAACTACCAATATATAACCTCTAAGCTCATGCGTCTCAAAGAAGTGTGTTAAGCAAGAGAATGAATCCTCTGCCACCAAACCGATATATATTAAATAGAAATCAATTTACATGAAATGAAATCCAATGTCAGACACACATCCATTTACAAGTCCGTTCTGGGTCTGAACGAAACCGGAAACACCTTATTCCTCGTCCCGTATGTCCAATATGGAAGAGAGGTTCTTGCATATCTGGACAATCAACAAGTACGTTCAGACAACTACCACTTTAACCTTTTCCTAGGAGCGACTCAGTTCAGGGCATCAGTAGTCGCCCATTCGATGTGAAAATTGCCGGTCTTCAATCACCGTCTTCAATGTCTTTGACTTTAATCGTTGTAGTAATTATTCAGAATGGGTTAAACCCGGTCTTTCCGAATAACTGGCGTATTTTATAATAAAAAATCAAGTGATATAAATACACATCATATGCCTCATTCCAATTCAGAATATTCTTAAAATATTCATATTATTAGGGAAAGGTTCTCGTTAATTTTATCAAAGATAAATTCTTTTAAATTTATTCTTTAATCTTTTTTTTTCAAAGATTCATTAAAACTCAAATTTGATTTTAATATCAAAAATCATTGCTTTATGATTATTCAACTTTTAAGAAATTAATCTTGTCTTTAACTGGGTTAAAGAACCAATGTCATTTAAAACACAGTTCACGATAAACCCAAAATCAACTTCCATTAAATATGTAGTTTTCACACAAATCAAATCAATATGTAATCGATATAAATTTTCCGTATCAAACTAATAATATAAATGGAATAACAGCAAAGCCTTTTAAATTCCATATACAGTAACGGTCTTCGTTTACGGAAGCCTGTCTCGAATATTATCAAATCGAATTTCCACTCAATTCCAATTTAATATATTAAATTGGAAAACTTGGCTTTGGAAAATTTCTTTTTAAATCTTAATAAAAATATTTATAAATTCTAAATCGTATTTTTTCTGTTAATTGGGCTAAAGAACAAATGTCGTTTAAAACCCAGTTCACAATAAGCCTAGTTCACATATCATTTTATTCATATCATTAAATATAATTTGAAACTCTAATAATCTTAATTAAAAGATTTATTCTTTTCATGCGGGGTTTAATAGCAATGTTATTTAAGACACCATCCATGACAACCCAAAATCTAATTCTTTTATTTAATTCTAATTAGATATTAATTAATTTGAAGGCTTCATTAAATCTTAATTTAAAAGATTTATTCTAGTTAATAACTAGTTCATTTTGATAAAAATATATTTTTATCTTTTGTGTCCGTCCAAAAATGGACATAGAAATCATCATTTTATTCTTCATTGAATATTATTTTAAAATATTCGTTATTTAAAAATATTCTTTATATAAAAAAAATTCTTTATGTAAAAATATTCTTAATATTACAATATTCTTTATTTTAAAATATTCATTATATTACAATGTTCTTTATTTTAAAATATTCTTTATTTAAAAGATATTCTGAATCGGAATGCGACACGATCAGTTACCATATAATTTCGGTTATATGGATTTCATACATCGCATGTACACGACAACAATGATAAATAATCATTAAACAATCCATTCACATCCAGAGTGGAATTTATAACTGTATGAGCATTAAAATGAATAAATAACGCTCATCGTAGCTTGTCGATCCATCGATTAACATATAACTAAATATTGAGACTGGTGTATGTCAAATATCATCCCAATACCCGTGTGGGGTTTTCAGCCAAAAACGTAAAATTCATCTAAATAAATAAATGGTTAATGAATTTAACCAATTTTAATTCTGCTAACATGTTGATGATAAATAACAAACATGTTATTATATTCCTAATGCCAAATGAAAATGTAGTTTACTCGCAAAATTTCCCTACATGTATCTAATGTATAATTTGACAATACAAACGTCACTTTGATTTGCATACAAATTCTATAGTATAATTTAACAATAAAATGTCACTTTAATTTACATACAAATTCTAATGTACGTTTTGACAAATAAAATGATTCTTATATTTGCATATAAATTCTAATGTATTGCATATGAATTTTATGGTATGTTTTGTAAATAAAAATTATTCTTATATTTGCATATGAATTCTATTGTATGTTTTGCAAATAAAAATGATTCTTATATATTCATATAAGTTATATTCTGTGTTTTGCAAATAAAAATAATTCTTATATTTGTATATAAATTCTGTTGTATGTTTTGCAAATAAAAATGATTCTTATATTTGCATATAAATTCTACTGTATTTTTTGCAAATAAAAATGATTCTTATATTTGCATATAAATTCTAATGTATGTTTTGCAAATAAAAATGATTCTTATATTTACATATAAATTCTAATATATGTTTTGCAGATAAATATGATTCTTATATTTGCATATGAATTCTAATGTATGTTTTGCAAATAAAAATGATGCTTATATTTGCATATAAATTCTAATGTAAGTTTTGCAAATAAAAATGATTCTTATATTTGCATGTAAATTATAATGTATGTTTTGCAAATAAAAATGATTCTTATATTTGCATATAAATTCTAATGTATGTTCTGCAAATAAAAATGATTCTTATAATTGCGTATAAATTTTATTTCAACAAAATGCATAAAAAGTAATACATCCATTTTGTTGACAATTCTATTTCAACAAAATGATTAAAATGATATTTTCTTTTTTTTTCGTTGACGATTCTTTTTCAACAAAATTAGTATAAGTGATGATTGCACTTATGTTGACAATTCTAGCTTGACAAAATGATTAAAAGGGATAATTTCATATTTTTTTTAACAATTTTAGTTTAATAAAATGAATAAAAAGTGATGATTTCATTTTGTTAACAATTCTAGTTTAACAAAATGAATATAAGTGAAGGTGGCATTAATGTTGACAATTCTAACATGACATTTTTAACTAAAATGATATTTTAATTCTAACATGACATTTTTACTAAAATGATATTTTAATTCTAACTTGACATTTTTACTAAAATTCAATCTTTAAGAAACTAAACTACATTTAAAATGTAATTTTTTTAATGTTCAATCTTTTTATTGAAAACTAAACTACGTTAAAAATGTAATTTTTAATGTGCAATCTTTTTATTGAAAACAATGAACAATAAAAATGATATTATTCATGTTCCATCCTTTTAATGAAATCTAAACTCCATTAAAATGTAACTTTTAATGTGAAATCTTTTTATTGAAAACAATGAACAATAAAAATGATATTTTTCATTGTTTTCAATCTTTTTAATGAAATAAAGTAACGATAAAAATAAAAATAAATGATCTTTAATAACTAATCTTTTATTGCGCCAAAATGGCAATAAAAATATGTTATTTTATTTCAACTCATTTTATTGTAACAAATTGACAATAAAAATATATCTTTTAATTCTACTCTTTTTATTCTTTTCTTTATATTGCAACCAAATGAAAATAAAAATAAAAAAATTGTGAACTTTTTAATTTAATCTTTTTGATTGAAACAAGGTGACAAATAAAAAAAATGTTCTTCTTTCTAATCTACTGAAACATGTTAAGTGACAAGTTGATGGATTCAATAAAAAGGATATTTTTATTGTAAAAAAATTCTAACGTATTCCATGTTCATAGATTCAATAAAAATGATATTTTATTGTTAAACAAAATCTAAACAAATACCATGTTCATAGTTTCAGTAAAAAGTATTTTTTTAATTATTTCAAAACCCAAATCAAAGTTCATGGGTTCGATAAAGATGAGATTTTTATTTCAAAAACCAAATCAAAATTCATGGATTCAAATAAAAGGAAAATCTTTATTATAAAATCAGATCTACAGACATGAATATCAAATTCGAACCCATTCATACATCGCAATCAAAATTAACCAATTCTAATTCCATACATCACGTATATGTTTCATAATGACATACATACATGGATTTTATATAATGATAAATAATTCAATTTTAATTTTAAAATCAGATATCTCACCTTGGTCGGTTTCAGAAATCGTTTGCGTTTATTTTCTGAATTTCTATTTGCGTTCAAATTTATCTGATATCCTGATTTGCTCTATTTTGGTTCTGGTTGGTTCCATGTGGTAGTGCTCGACAAGAGGAATCCAACGCATTTTATTTCATCGAATTCTAATAATCTATGAGTACGTTATTGAATTTATAAGCTTACACCAATTAATTAAACAATTATTTATAAATTAAAAATTAATTAATTACTTTGGTCAAGAAAGAAAATGGGTCCTCCATCGTTATCTTCTTCTTCGTCGCTTCCCTGTAGCCGTGAAACCCAAAACCGATCCTCCACTTTAAAAAACGTAGCACACATGACACCTCCTGGCGACGATCAAACACCACCATATCGAAGACCCTTGAACCCCCTTCCCACGCCTGAAGTATGGCTCAGCTCGCAACCTCCTATGCTCCGCAATCTGCTAGTAATTGCGCTGGCTTTGAGTAGAAAAATCGAGCGAATTATCATACGAATTTTAATCATCACCGTATGGATAGAAAGATGATGATATTCTCTACAATATTCGCTTTGATATGTATTGAATATTTATTCTTGGATTTTGAGAGATTAAGGAGAGAATTTGGGATAAATTCGACCATAGGTTTAAAGCATGGCGGCGACTCTGTAATATTAGAATTAGGGTTTTCTATATCTTAGGGTATATATATGTTAATACTATTTAATTCGTTTATTCCAAAAAGGCCCATTTATCCACATTTTGTATGTTATACATTTACCAAGAAAATGAATTGCCGACTAAGGCTAAGGTGGCATATTTACTTCTCATTTAGGTTTCCTTAAATCCCCTTCGATTACATGCTATAATGACACATCTATCTTTTTTTAAATTCAAATTTCAAAAGTAGATAACAATGAAAGAGAGAAAGAGAACGAAATGGAAAGAATGAATGCTAAATTAATGCTTTTTGTCAGAAATTAGAACTAACACTATAGTATTAAATATTATTGTTAGAAATGAAAGTTTGCAAAATTGAATAATTAATGAAAGTTTTGAACATGTAATCTACGTTTTGAATTCCTAAAAGTTACATTTTGAATTGACCGGGGAAATATTTAAGAGGACAGCCAAAGATATACACACACACGCACGCACACACACACACACACACACACACACACATATATATATATATATTGTTAGAATTTATTTCATTTATAACCTACACATTATTTTCAATCAATATTTCAATATAAATTAATAAATGTTATTAAAGTTCCTAAGGCATTTTTAATGTTAACATGTTTCAAGCTAGAATCTTTTTAAATGCATTAGTCTACATTAAATGTAACAACATATTTCAACTAGAATCTTTTCAAATGATTCATTTTACATTAAAAATGTAATAAACATTTTCATCAAAAATGATATTTTTTTACTTTATTGAACCATTATTATATTAAAAATGTAAATTTTTAATGTGACATTTTTTTAATCATCATTGCTCACATGCAATAAAAATGTAAATTTTTATTGTTAAACTTTTCTATTCAAACCATGGTCATTTTACATCATTTATTATAAACAATAAAAACGTAAATTTTTATTGTTAACTTTTTTTTAATAATGAAATTTTTAAATTCTGACGCATTTTCTAACAAAATTTCCTTTAAATAAAAAATTAAATTGGTTCTGATTTTCCGGGTTGATACAATCTCCCCTAATTAAAAGCTTTTCGTCCTCGAAAAGGAACGAAGCTAAAAGTTGTTTAATTAACCGACTCAATTTTCATATATATATATATATATATATATATATATATATAACTTTTTGTTTCAATAATTTTATTAGTTGAACTAATAATCACACAACACAATCATCAATCAATTAGTTGATTAGCTTTTCAAGTATATATAACTTTTATATATTCAAAAATCATATTTTCTAAGATCGGATAATATATATAATCATAAATACATTAATTATAAACTTATCACTCTAAACTCATTCTAGGGCATTATTAACCCCATCTCTAACGAGTTTTTCTCATTCTATGTAACAACCCTGAATTTCAGGTCAAATTTAATCGACTTGAAAAAGGCCAAGGCTCAGAATTGAACGAAATTAATTTTCCTAGGTCCGCAGCATCAAAACATAACTAAATATATTTTTTAGGAATTTTTGGAGTTAATTTGGGCCGCGGTGAATTTATTTGTACGGTTGAATTAAAAATAAAAGTATATATTTTAAATTAAAGAAAACTGGGTCAAAACAATCGTTTGGGCCTGCGGGACATAGCCAGATGAGTCCGGAATGGGGGTAAATAGGTAAGAACGACAGTCGTTGGGCTGAAATCGGACAAAGTTGATAAACAAGCCTTAATGGGTAATTATTGAATATAATAATATAAATATTAGACAAATTAGAACCCTAATCCCTCCTTCATATTTGCAGTCGCCGCCATACCCTTTCTATGGCCAGAAATACACGAAATTTCTCTCCTTAATATCTCTCAATCCACTCAATGAAACCCTTCAGTCCTTTAGCCAATTTTGTAGAGATTTTGATAAGCTTTCCATCCATACGGTTATGATCAACCAAAAGTGCACGAATTTCGAGGAAAAATACCCCCTACCCGCGCCCAAAACAGCCCACCGCACCCCTCTTGGCACCACTGCGGCCTCCACCACCTAGGGCGCCATGCACCCCTTTCCCTCCTCTTCGAAGTGCCACCTCCCGATCGTCTTCAAGCCTCACCAATCTCGAGTTATTTTCAACCCTAGTTTGGGAGCCTATGGGTTCATATGACGGCTTGGTTTGGAAGAAGGAGGAAGATTGACTTTTTCAACTTTTAATTATCTAATTATTTTAATTCAAATTTGATCGATCTTAATTTAATCATAACTAATGCGTACGAACTCGAAATTGAACGATTTCAGATGCGTTGCGATCGTGAGACCGAGATCTACGCGATGAAACCGACTACACCTGATTCTGAGAAAGTTGGATTTTTGACAAATTTTGGATCTGAACAGTGCAGAACTCAATAACGATGTGAGATTTCTATTTTTGAAAATTAATTTTATTTCTTATTCTTTGAATTGCATATGTATACGTGTTTATATAATCGAATTTGTGATTGTTGTAATTAATTTTTATTGTTTGTTGTTGGTGACCGATTGTATTGTTTGTATGTAATAGATCTGGTCTCATATAACCAGAATCCTCCATTGTTTGAATCTGAGTGATAGATCTGATTTTATTTATTTATTTTTTATTTTGAATCAACGTCAATAATAAAATAAAAAGTTGAAATTTTGTTTGTTAATTAAAAAGTTGTAACCTTGTTTGCTAATTAAAAAGAAAGATTTCACCGCTATGTTTTGTAAAAAGAAAAAGGAAGATTTCACTTTTGTTTTGTTAAATATAAAGAATTTGCCTTTTGTTTAATAATATAAAGATTACTTTTTGTTTGTTTAAAAATAAAAAGTTTTCATTTTTGTTTGTTTAAAAACAAAAAAGTTTTCATTTTTGTTTGTTTAAAAATAAAGAGATTTCATTTTTGTCTGTTTAAAAATAAAGAGCTTTCATTTTTGTTTGTTTAAAAATAAGAAGATTTTACCTTTGTTATATAATAAAAAGATTGAAACTTTGTGTGTAAATATAATGAAAAGATTGAAACTTTGTTTGTAAACTTAATAAAAAGATCAAACTTTGTTTGTAAACATGATGAAAGATTTTAACTTTTGTTTGTGAATGAAAAGATATTAACTTTTGTTTGGGAATGAAAAGAATTTACCTTTGTTAGCAAATGAAAAGAATTTACTTTTGTTCTTAAATACAAAGATTCCACCTTTGTTCATAATTAAAAGATTTTACTTTTATTTAGAATGAAAAAGGACATACTGTAATGGCTCGGAATTTGCTCGGACCTAATCGATCGCAAAATCGACTAAGACCGTTCAAATCCCGAATACGTTAACTCTAGGAATACAACTCATTAGAACAACAACACACTATTATAACACATCATAATAACGTTACATCAAAGTACAGAATATCAGAGTACAACAATAAAATATAGCGAAAGATAAATTACAATAAATTTAATACAATAAACAGCGGAAATAAAATAACTAAGGCAGCAGAAGACAACTATGCTCTGGACACAACTTTAGGCTTCGATCCAGAATCCTGCTCAAGAGATAAATATCCGCAAAAGCTACTCGACTACCCGTGTGGAAAAGAGGGCACCCGAGTTTGCAAAGTGAAACAAACTACAAGTCAGTCATGGGACTGGTATGAGAAATCTAACTTAACTAATCTAATAATAAGGCTAATCACAGGATCACGCCGCTAACGCGGAACGGGTTTAATCCATTGGATTGCCAGTGCATAATTAAAAGTAATTCGTTAAACAACGCAATGCTTTTTAGAAAAATGGAATCATCATAAGACTCAAGTCCCATCACACAATGCAATGCAAACCAGAGGATAGAGTTTTACCTTATAATGATTAAACATGCTTGGTACGATAAAAACGAATTTGATATTATTATTAGTGTATATATGTTTCAAAAACATTTCAAAGTAAATGTATCAATCCTAGGAAGCATAGCTACCATATATTATGCCTCCATACTAGTAATACAATCAAGTTCGTAGGGTCGTATTAGGAATTGGGTTTCCATCATGAGTCAAGGCTAGGAACGATCTCTTTACCGATTTGAGACACTCTAGCTAATGTCTCAGGATTCCCCGTAGAGAACCCTTGAATAGCTGCAGGGCCGGTCCACGCTTGCGGTTTGTGGATTGGCAATCCCTTAACACACGTTTCCCGGTCCTATAGGACCTAACATCCGAGGCGCCTCCTTCCATCATCCACATAAGTAAAATGTCGGGCCGTGTAAAACCCAAACACCACATCTAGTTAGAAAGAAACGTGCTGCTCTCCTTGCATTCCCTTGCTCCGTTTTAGACTCAATCGGGTTGTGAAGCTACGTAGTACACAAAGCTATGCTTATTCAAGCTGTGCTTTGATCGTCACTACAAGGTTCTGCTTTTCAACAAGAAACCTTGATCATTGCATCTTGGTATGCCACACTGTCAATCCATATCACACTATTAATCCTTTGCCAAAATATACAAGCAAGAGAATAAATTCTCTGCCACCAAGCATTCATACAATCGACAGAAAATCAATAAATACAATATAAAGGAGTACAATGTCGGACACACATTCCGTTTATAAGTCCGTTCTGCGTCTAAACGAAACCGAAGATACCCTCGTCCCGTGTCCAATACGGAAAGGAGGTACCCGCATATCCGTGCAATCGACATATACGTACGGATGACCACCACTGTAGCCCCTTCAAGGTAGTTACTCCAATCACGGGCATCAGTAGTCGTCGTCCATTCGATGTGAAGATCGTCGGTCTTCAACCAACATCTTCAACTCTTCATCTTAGATCGACGAATAATCATTTGAAATGAGATTGAACTCGGACCTTTCAAATGATTCTCGCGTATATATCATTTCAAGTCATTTCTTATCGTTAATATTAATTTATAACGATTAATCTCTATTTTTATTTATATAAAAATAATTAAATTTTATTTAACAACACTTTATGTCAATAGGCGACCTTGGCGCTGTTTTCACCCAAATTTGTTTTACAAATTTCTCTAAATCTAACCGTTGGATTTTAACACAATTCGTATCGTTGGAAAGATATTCCCAAGGCGAACCTAACGGTTTCAGTTTTGGGAAAGTCCGACAGTCGAATATTTTGGTATAATAATTTAAAGATATGATTCCAAAACGCGAACTACCACGCTCGATTCGTTTGATTTTAATTTCTATATATATATATATATAATTATATATAATTCCTTCATCCATTTCATTTCACTATATTTTGCTAACAACAAATATCCATATTTGTGTATATAATATCAAGGTATAACATGACACACAATAATGTTTATTTTTATTATAATTCACATACACATACTATACCCAACAATGTACATTTTTCTTTCATCTTTCAAATTACACAAAATGTATATTTTGTTTCCTTATTCTTTTTAATGAAAATCCATTCATTAAAATGTAAATTTCTAATCCTTATTCCTTTTAATGAAAATCCATTCATTAAAATGTAAATTTCTATCGCTATAATTTTCATTGAAATCTATTTACATAAAAATGTAAATTTTCTATCCTTAATCCTTTTTAAAATGAAAATCTAATTCATTAAATTATAAATTTTCACTTTAAAGCTTTTTACATGAAAATGTAATTTCTACTTTTAAATCTTATTCTCATTACGGTGTAAATAATGTCATTTCTATGTATTCTAATATCAAATAAAAGAACATTTCATTTGTTAACATTTTTCTATGTTTTCTAATATCATATAAAAGCATATTTTATATGTACATATTTTTAACCATTCATATTAACGTAAAAAGAATATTTTTATGTTAAATCAATTCTAACATTTCAACAAAAACAAATAAAAAGATAACTTTGTTTGTCGTCAATTCTAACACTACAAAATATATAAAGGTGATATATTTGTCTACTTAACATTTTATAACTAAATTGTTATTTTAACCAATCTTAACATTTTATATCTAAAATGTTATTTTTCTTTTGCTTTAACACTTTTCTATTTAACAAAATGAACATTTTGTTATGACATACCTTTCTATTTAACAAAATAAATATTTTGTTTTACATTCCTTTCTGTTTAACAAAATAAATAATCTTTATTTTGATTTACATTTTCTAACAAAATGTCCTTTTTATTCTAATTTACATTTTGAATGTAATTTTTCTTTTCATTGCTTATTAACATAAAAAGTATTTATTTTGTTAAACATAAAGGTATGTAAAACAAAATATTTATTTTGTTAAACAGAAAGGTATGCCATAACAAAATGTTCATTTTATTAAATAGAAAAGTGTTAAAGTAAAAGAAAAATAACATTTTAGATATAAAATGTTAAGATTGGTTAAAATAACAATTTAGTTATAAAATGTTAAGTAAACAAATATATCACCTTTATATATTTTGTTGTGTTAGAATTGACGACAAACAAAGTTATCTTTTTATTTGTTTTTGTTGAAATGTTAGAATTGATTTAACATAAAAATATTCTTTTTATGTTAATATGAATGGTTAAAATATGTACATATAAAATATGCTTTTATATGATATTAGAAAACATAGAAAAATGTTAACAAATGAAATGTTCTTTTATTTGATATTAGAATACATAGAAAATGACATTATTTACACCGTAATGAGAATAAGATTTAAAAGTAGAAATTACATTTTCATGTAAAAAGCTTTAAAGTGAAAATTTATAATTTAATGAATTAGATTTTCATTTTAAAAAGGATTAAGGATAGAAAATTTACATTTTTCTGTAAATAGATTTCAATGAAAATTATAGCGATGGAAATTTATATTTTAATGAATGGATTTTCATTAAAAGGAATAAGGATTAAAAAATTACATTTTAATGAATGGATTTTCATTAAAAAGAATAAGGAAACAAAATATACATTTTGTGTAATTTGAAAGATGAAAGAAAAATGTACATTGTTGGATATAGTATGTGTATGTGAATTATAATAAAAATAAACATTATTGTGTGTCATGTTATACCTTGATATTATATACACTAATATGGATATTTGTTGTTAGCAAAATATAGTGAAATGAAATGGATGAAGGAATTATATATAATATATATATATATATATATATATATATAGAAAATAAAATCAAACGAATCGAGCGTGGTAGTTCGCGTTTTGGAATCGTCTCTTTAAATTATTATACCAAAATATTTGACCGTCGGATTTTCCCAAAACTGAAACCATTAGGCTCGCCTTGGGAAGACCTTTCCAACGATATGAATTGTGTTAAAATCCAACGGTTAGATTTAGAGACATTTGTAAAACAAATTTGGGAGTAAACAGCGCCAAGGTCGCCTATTGACATGAAGTGTTGTTAAATAAAATTTAATTATTTTTATATAAATAAAAATAGAGATTAATTATTATAAATTAATATTAATGATAAGAAATGATTTGAAATGATATATACGCGAGAATCATTTGAAAGGTCAGAGTTCAATCTCATTTCAAATGATTATTCGTCGATCTAAGCCGAAGAGTTGAAGACGGTGGTTGAAGACCGGCGATCTTCACATCGAATGGACGACGACTACTGATGCCCGTGATTGTAGTAGCTACCTTGAAGGGGCTACATGGTGGCCGTCCGGACGTATATGTCGATTGCACGGATATGCGGGTACCTCCTTTCCGTATTGGACACGGGACGAGGGTATCTCCGATTTCGTTTAGACCCGAACGGACTTATAAATGGATTGTGTGTCCGACATTGTACTCCTTTATATTGTATTTATTGATTTTCTGTCGAATGTATGAATGCTTGGTGGCGGAGAATTTATTCTCTTGCTTGGATATTTTGGCAAAGGATTAATAGTGTGATATGGATTGACAGTGTGGCATACCAAGATGCAATGATCAAGGTTTCTTGTTGAAAAGCAGAACCTTGTGGTGACGATCAAAGCACAGCTTGAATAAGCATAACTTTGTGTATTACGTAGCTTCACAACCCGGTTGAGTCTAAAACGGAGCAAGGGAATGTAGGGTGAGCAGCACGTTTCTTTCTAGCTAGAAGTGGTGTTTGGGTTTTACACGGCCCGACATTTTACTTATGTGGATGATGGAATGAGGTGCCTCGGATGTTATGTCCTATAGGACCGAGAAACGTGTGTTCAGGAACTGCCAATCCACAAATCGCAAGCGTGGACCGGCCCTGCAGCTATCTAAGGGTTCTCTGCGGGGAATCCTGGTGTTTGGGTTTTACACAGCCCGACATTTTACTTATGTGGATGATGAATGAGGCGCCTCAGATGTTAGGTCCTATAGGACCGAGAAACGTGTGTTCTGGAATTGCCAATCCACAAATCGCAAGTGTGGACCGGCCCTGCAGCTATCTAAGGGTTCTCTGCGGGGAATCCTGAGCATTAGCTAGAGTGTCTCAAATCGGTAAGGAGATCGTTCCTAGCCTTGACTCATGATGGAAACCCAATTCCCAATACGACCCTACGGACTTGATTGTATTACTAGCATGGAGGCATAGTATATGGTAGCTACGCTTCCTAGGATTGATACATTTACTTTGAAATGTTTTTGAAACATATATACACTAATAATAATATCTAATTCATTTTTATTGTACCAAGCATGTTTAATCATTATAAGGTAAAACTCTATCCTCTGGTTTGCGTTGCATTGTGTGATGGGACTTGAGTCTTATGATGATTCCATTTTTCTAAAAAGCATTGCGTTGTTTAACGATTTACTTTTGATTATGCACTAGCAATCCAATGGAGTAAACCCGTTCTGCGTTAGCGGTGTGGTCATGTGATTAACCTTATTATTAGATTAGTTAAGTTAGATTTCTCATACCAGTCCCATGACTGACTCGTAGTTTGTTTCACTTTGCAAACTTGAGTGCCCTCTTTTCCACATGGGCAGTCGAGTAGCTTTTGCAGATATTTATCTCTTGAGCAGGATTCTGGATCGAAGCCTAAAGCTGTGTCCAGAGCATAGTTGTCTTCTGCTACCTTAGTTATTTTATTTCCGCTGTTTATTGTATTAAATTTATTGTAATTTATCTTCCGCTATATTTTATCGTTGTACTCTGATATTCTGTACTCTGATGTAACATTATTGTGATGTGTTATAAAAGTCTGTTGTTGTTCTAGTGTGTTGTAACGTATTCGGGATTTGAACGGTCTTAGTCGATTTTACGATCGATTAGGTCCGGACAAATTCCGAGCCGTTACATTCTAGGATACTACTGATCCTATCTCTAATGAGTATTCTTTTATAGGATATTACTAATCCTACCTCTGATGAGTCTTTTGTTCAGTTCTAACGAGTTGTGCCTCAAAGATTTGAGCTAACCAAGCTCTGATACCACATGTAATGACCCGAAAATCCCCGCCCTTTGAATTGACGATAAACCACACAGGTCTGATCCAAAAGTTGGAAATCCTCAAATGCACTAACTCCGGGCATACAACACATCAGAACAGATAACACAAGACTATAAACATTATAATAATGTTATATCAGAGTACAGAATATCAGAGTACATCGATATAATAATACAACAGCGAAAGATAACTTACAATAAATTTAATACAATGCAACGGAAGACTATCAATGCTCTGGACATAGCTTTACGCTTCGATCCAGAATCTTGCTCAAAACATCTGCAAAATAAGCTAATCGACTGCCTGTGTGGAAAAGAGGGACCCGAGTTTGCAAAGTAAAACAAACTACGAGTCAGTCATGGGACTGGTATGAGAAATCTTTCCTAACTTATCTAACAGTATAGCTAATCACATGACCACGCCACTAACGCGGAACAGGTTTACTCCATTAGATTGCCAGTGCATAAATTAAATAAGTTTTTATTCAAAACAACGCAATGCTTTTTAGAAAAATGAAATCATTATAAGACTCAAATCCCATCAATAATGCAACGCAAACCGGAGGATAGAGTTTTACCTTATAATGATAAACATGCTTGATACGTAGAAAATAATATTTTAATATTATTATTAGTGTCTAATTAGTTTTAAAATACTTCAAAGTAAATGAATCAATCCTAGACGGCATAGTACCCCACCCTACTATGTCGCCATATATTGGTTTACAATCAAAACTGTAATGTCGTATTGGAAATTGGGTTTCCATTATGAGTCAAGGCTAGGGACAATCTCCTTACCGATTCGAGACACTCTAGCAAATATCTCAGGATCACACCTACGGGCAATTGGATCCTCCAAGGCCAGTACACAAATACTTTAGTGGACTAGTTAAGCTTGAACACACATTTCCCGGTCCTATTGAACCTATAATTTGGTCACTATCGACCAATATAACTGAGGCGCCTCATTCCATCATCCACATAAGTAAAATGTCAAGGCTTGCAAAACCCTGATACCACTTTTAGCTAGAAAGAAACGCATGCAATCCTTGGGTCCCTTGTTCTGTTTCTGACTCTTATTGGGATGTGAGGCTCGCAAAGTAACGCTATACACAAAGCTACACCTAAACAGGTCGTGCTTTAATCATCAACTACAAGGCTCTGCTTTTCAACAAAAGCCTCGATCATTTGCATCTTGGCATGCCACATTGACAACTCACGCCATGCGATCAATAACTACCAATATATAACCTCTAAGCTCATGCGTCTCAGAGAAGTGTGTTAAGCAAGAGAATGAATTCTCCGCCACCAAACCGATATATATTAAATAGAAATCAATTTACATGGAATGAAATCCAATGTCAGACACACATCCATTTACAAGTCCGTTCTAGGTCTGAACGAAACCGGAGACACCTTATTCCTCGTCCTGTATATCCAATAGGGAAGAGAGGTTCTCGCATATCCGGATAATCAACAAGTACGTCCGGACAACTACTACTTTAACCCTTTCCTAGGAGCGACCTAGTTCATGCCATTAGTAGTCGCCCATTCGATGTGAAAATCGTTGGTCTTCAATCACCGTCTTCAATGTCTTTGACTTTAATCGTCGTAGTAATTATTCAGAATGGGTTAAACCCTGTCTTTCCGAATAACTCGCGTATTTTATAATCAAAAATCAAATGCTATAAATACACATCATACACCTCATTCCAATTCAGAATATTCTTAAATTATTCATATTATTAGGGAAAGGTTCTCATTAATTTTATCAATGATAAATTCTTTTAAATTTATTCTTTAATTTTTTTTAAAGATTCATTAAAACTCAAATTTGATTTTAATATCAAAAATCATTTCTTTATGATTATTCAACTTTTAATAAATTAATCTTGTTTTCAACTGGGTTAAAGAACTAATGTCATTTAAAACATAGTTCATGATAAACCCAAAATCAACTTCCTTTAAATATGGAATTTTCACAGAAATCAAATCAATATATAATCGATATAAATTTTCCGTATCAGACTAATAATATAAATGGAATAACAGCAAAGCCTTTTAAATTCCATATATAGTAACAGTCTTCTTTTACGGAAGCCTATCTCGATTATTATCAAATTGAATTTCCACTCAATTCCAATTTAATATATTAAATTGGAAAAATTGTCTTTAGAAAATTTCTTTTTAAATCTTAATAAAAAGATTTCTAAATTCTAAATCGTATTTTTACTGTTAATTAGGCTAAAGAACAAATGTCGTTTAAAACCCAGTTGACAATAAGCCTAGTTCACATATCATTTTATTCCAATCACTAAATATAATTGAAAACTCTAATAATCTTAATTAAAAGATTTATTCTTTTCATATGGGGTTTAAGAACAGTGTTATTTAAGACACCATCCACAACAACCCAAAATCTAATTCTAATTAAATATTAATTAATTGGAAAGCTTCATTAAATCTTAATTTAAAAGATTTATTCTAGTTAATAACTTGTTCATTTTGATAAAAATGTATTTTTATCTTTTGTGTCCATCCAAAAACGGACATAGAAATCATCATTTTATTCTTCGTTGAATATTATTTTAAAATATTCGTTATTTAAAAATATTCTTTATATAAAAAGATTCTTTATGTAAAAATATTCTTTATATTACAATATTCTTTATTTTAAAATATTATTTATATTACAATGTCCTTTATTTTAAAATATTCTTTATTTAAAAGATATTATGAATTGGAATGCGACTCAATCAGTTGCCATATAATTTCGGTTATATGGATTTCATACATCGCATGTACATGGCAACAATGATAAATAATCATTAAACAATCCATTCACATCTAGAGTGGAATTTATAACTATGTGAGCATTAAAATAAATAAATAACGCTCATCGCAGCCTGTCAATCCATCGATTAATATACAACTAAATATTGGGACTAGTGTATGCCAAGTATAATCCCAATACCCGTGTGGGGTTTTCAGCCAACAACAGTTCATCTAAATAAATCATTGGTTAATGAATTTAACCAATTTTAATTCCGCTAACATGTTGATGATAAATAACAAACATGTTATTATATTCCTAATGCCAAATGAAAATGCATTTTACTCGCAAAATTTCCCTACATGTATCTAATGTATAATTTGACAATACAAACGTCACTTTGATTTGCATACAAATTCTATTGTATAATTTAACAATAAAATATCACTTTAATTTACATACAAATTCTAATGTATGTTTTGACAAATAAAATGATTCTTATATTTGCATATAAATTCTAATGTATGTTTTGCAAATAAGAACGATTCTTATATTTGCATATAAATTCCATTTTATGTTTTGTAAATAAAAATGATTCTTATATTTGCATATAAATTCTATTATATGTTTTGCAAACAAAAATGATTCTTATATTTGCATATAAATTCTATTGTATGTTTTGCAAATAAAAATGATTCTTATATTTGCATATAAATTCTATTGTTGCAATAAAAATGATTCTTATATTTGCATATAAATTCTATGGTATGTTTTGCAAATAAAAATGATTCTTATATTTGCATATGAATTCTAATGTATGTTTTGCAAATAAAAATGATTCTTATATTTGCATATAAATTCTATTGTATGTTTTGCAAATAAAAATGATTCTTATATTTGCATATAAATTCTAATGTATGTTTTGCCAATAAAAATGATTCTTATATTTGCATATAAATTATAATGTATGTTTTGCAAATAAAAATGATTCTTATATTTGCATATAAATTCTAATGTATGTTTTGCAGATAAAAATGATTCTTATATTTGCATATAATTCTAATGTATGTTTTGCAAATAAAAATGATTCTTATATTTGCATATAAATTTTATTTCAACAAAATGCATAAAAAGTAATACATCCATTTTGTTGACAATTCTATTTCAACAAAATGATTAAAATGATATTTTCATTTTTTTTGTTGACGATTCTTTTTCAACAAAATAAGTATAAGTGATGATTGCAATAATGTTGACTATTCTAGTTTGACAAAATGATTAAAAGGGATAATTTCATTTTTGTTTACAATTCTAGTTTAACAAAATGAATAAAAAGTGATGATTTCATTTAATTAACAATTCTAGTTTAACAAAATGAATATAAGTGATGGTGGCATTAATGTTGACAATTCTAGCATGACATTTTTAACTAAAATGATTATTTTAATTCTAACATGACATTTTTACTAATATGATATTTTAATTATAACATGACATTTTTACTAAAATTATATTTTAATTCTAACATGACATTTTTACTAAAATTCAATCTTTAAGAAACTAAACTACATTAAAAATGTAATTTTTTAATGTTCAATCTTTTTATTGAAAACTAAACTACATTAAAAATGAAATTTTTAATGTGCAATCTTTTTATTGAAAACAATGAACAATAATGATATTTTTCATGTTCCATCCTTTTTATGAAAACTAAACTCCATTAAAATGTGATTTTTAATGTGAAATCTTTTTATTGAAAACAATGAACGATAAAAATGATATTTTTCAATGTTTTCAATCTTTTTAATGAAACGAAGTGACGTTAAAAATAAATAAATATGATCTTTGGTAACTAATCTTTTATTGCGCCAAAATAGCAATAAAAATATGTTCTTTTATTTCAACTCTTTTTATTGTAACAAATTGACAATAAAAATATATCTTTTAATTCTACTCTTTTTATTCTTTTCTTTATATTGCAACCAAATGAAAAAAAATTGTGAACTTTTTAATTTAATCTTTTTGATTGAAACAAGGTGACAAATAAAAAAACTGTTCTTCTTTCTAATCTACTGAAACATGTTAAGTGACAAGTTCATGAATTCAATAAAAAGGATATTTTTATTGTAAAACAAATCTAACGTATTCTATGCTCATAGATTCAATAAAAATGATATTTTATTGTTAAACAAAATCTAAACAAAAACCATGTTCATAGTTGAAACACCCCACCTCCGTTAGGGTCACTCTCAAAGAGAATGCCCTAATTTTGGTGGAGGTTTATAAGTATAAGTCACAGATATACAAGACAGATATAAGAACACATATTTGTAAACAGCGGAAAACCAACAACTTTTATTTCATAAAAGCAAATACGTGTTACAACAACATCACCATGATTATCTTACATCCTTTCCAAAACATAACATAACACTTTCATTGTAACGACCCGGGAAAAAGCGACCTTGGTTATCCGATATATAACACCTATCGAACAATCAAAAGTCGAAATTACCGGATAGTCCAAGAAAGAAATTAGGGGGTGAGGATAGATAAGATAGAAAATTAGAACAGAAGAAGAAGAACACAACAACATCAGAGTAACACGAATCTCACAGCGGAACGAATAAAATATAATAGACAACATATCTTGAAATCAAAGTAGTATATGTATATCATACCATTATCAGAGTACAACACTTTCATCACAGCGGAATAATCAATAGCTAGAAAAATCTTGAAGCCTCCTGCTCCAAGCTCTTCAAGCATACCTGTAAATCCTGACTACTTGACTGCCCGTACAAATTTGGGCACCCAAGAGTTTAGGGAAAACAAAACAAAATAAAACTCTGGGTCAGTCATGGGACTGGTGTGAGTAAACTCCAATCATTTGGTTTAACTTTTCAAAATCCTTTTCAAAAGAAAAGATAATCGTAAGACCAATCCACTCATAAATACGGATGGCTTTTACCTTACGATAACCCAAAACACTTTGGAAATCATATATTATCTGATATTATAATAATGTCTAATCACAAGTAATTAAAATCTAGTAGAACGCTTGCATCTCACGCTCTACATATATAATATACAATCAAACTCGCAGGCACTTATTGGAGATTGGATTCCAACTTGACAAGGTATGGGACCACCTTCCGAACGTGTATCTCTAGAGGCAAATACACTGGGTTCAACAAGAACATCTTGCAACCCGGCCCACACATGACCGACCACTCATTTCGCTTGAGTGTATCGAATGTATATCACCAACGGTTGGGATCAGCAACCGTCTCCCGATAAGGGACAGCATCGATAGATTTAAGAACAAAAGGAATTTCTCTAGATAGGTGATCATACATCCTAATGGGTGCGACCCACATAGCCATGCTGCCTGCCCGATTTTTGTCATTTCCCGGTGGATGAGGCTTGAGGTCATAACGTATCTTTTGACAGATCCCGCCTCCATTACTTTGAATGCCACATCGTCATACCCGCCAAATCACAAATTGATTTCACCAAAAATACCACGGGTATACAGCTAAGAGAAACGAATTCCTCCGCCACCAAACGTAAGTACGTTTGAAGAGATCAACTTACGCGATCCTTTGAATATACTCTGTCAGACATTCGTCCATTCACGTTTGTCCTGGGACTGGACAAACCGAAGGCACTATTCTGTAAATAGGATAGCCCTTGCATAACTCCGTCTTCAATATATTCAGCATACTTGATTCGCAACGCTTATGCCAATACGGAGTGGTTCTCTGGATAATAATCCGACCGGTCTCTCCATATTAACAACGTTAAAATGGTCAAAACTTTGATAGTCGGTGGTTTAACTATCAATTAAAAACATGTCGGTGTGCAAACAACGATATTATTTCCAGATGGAAATTCTATCGATCAATCATCATTCATCATCAAATTATCATAAATTTACCCTTTTCCTTATTCTTGTTTTCCTATATTTCTTATTTACTATATTTAGAAAATATACGTTATTAACAATGGAAAACAATTCCATTTCTCATTTTCTATATTCAGAAAACATTTCTGATTTTCATTTGGAAGACATTTCCAAATCTCCTTCATTGGGTTTAAACTGATGTTTGAATAAACATCGCTATGCCAACACCAACCATTTCGCTCATTAACTAAATTCACTTAACCCCTTTCACTCTCGAACCTTATCCACTTCTTAGTTAAAAACGAAGTCAATCAAGTTGGGGTATAATTACCTCTCAGACCTTAACTGAACAACATTTCTAACTTCGAAATAGACAAAAGTCAAACATTACCCTTTAAGAAACTTCCTTACGAACTCTCGGATTCTATTTATGAATCCACTTCCTTTACCGAATCATTTGATTATAACTGTAAATGTTATAATTCCATGCTTTCAAAATATGTTAACTTAAATATATTTCCATATCTTAATTTGGATAAATAAACAACCAACTACTTTATTAACAGATAATTAAAACTTGATTTGAAATGGAAAGTAAACATTACTTCCCTTGATTCGATATAATCGAATTTCCATGTATGATTCACTCTCGAATAATCACTATCCGATAATTCTCTTTCGAATAAACTATATTCGATTCCCCTGTTCGAATAACTAATATTCGATAATCCTTTTCTTCGAATAACTAATATTCGAAAAATCTCACTTCGAATAAACCATATTCGATAATTCTCTCCTTCGAATAACTATATTCGATTTAACACACTTCGAACGAACTATATTCGATTACTCTTCTCGAATAAACTATATTTGATAACTCTACTTCGAATAGGTGATATTCGATTAATTCCCTTTTTGACTAACCCTACTTAATTTACTAATACTCGACTAACTCGACTTAATTAACTTCTATTGATTAATTACTATTTGATTTAACACCATTTGCTTGACTCTAGATCGTAGCGATCACAATGGTTATGCCTGATTCCCTCAGGAAACATCTGACCGCCGTAGGCTATCTGCAGCCCTGCGAATTACGCTAGCAGTCGTGCTAAATGGAAATTCATCCTTAAATAACTTTGTCTATTTTTAACTCTATCTCGAATAATTAGATTCGATCAATTCTAATTGAATAACTAATATTCAATTAACCCTTATTCGATTACTATATTTGAATAACTCTAGTTCGATTCGACTCAAAACGATTAACTCTAACTGATTAACTCTAACTTGTTAATTCTAACTGAATAACTCTAACTGGATAACTCTAACTGAATAACTCTAACTGGTTAACTCTAACTAACTAACTCTAACTGTTTAACTTGACGGTTTAACTCTGACAGTTTAACTTCAACGGTTTAACTCTAACAGTTTAACTCCAACTGTTTAACTCTAACAGTTTAACTCCAACTGTTTAACTCTAACAGTTTAACTCCAACTATTTAACTCTAACAGTTTAACTCCAACGGTTTAACTCTAGTTGATTAACTCTTTTGAATTAATCCCTTTGACTTTTCTCTTTTGAATAATTCCTTTGGAATAATTCCTTTGAATTACTTCCCTTGAATAGATTCTTTTTCTATTCGTTTACTCAACAAATAACTATTCTCTTTTCGCTTCTATTTATTTAACAAATAAATATTCCCTTTAACTTTTCTATTTATTCAACAAATAAATATTTTTTTTAACTTTTCTATTTATTTAACAAATAAGTACTTCTGTCAACTTTTCTTTATTCCCTACATGAATATTCCCTTTTCAATTCCATTTGTAAATACTTTTACGAATGTTTCCCTTTTTATTTCTATTTGTAATCGTTTCACAAATATTTCCCTTCTATTTGATTTCACCAATATTTTCCTTTCTATTTGATTTCACCAATATTTTCCCTTCTATTTGATTTCACCAATATTTGTTTTTTTCTTTTCAAATGCTTTGATTCTATAATCATTTTCTCTCATGAAATTCTCTTCCTTTTATATGTAAAATCTATTGATTTTATATAAATAATTTATTTTCAAAATAAACTTTGAAAATCCCTTTTCACTTTCTAGTATCACTTATGGTATAAAAATACCAAATCAAAAGGTTCAATCATCATCCAAACACACAGGTTCAACAACAGATGATATAACACATCATATATCAGAATATATGAAAAACGGTAAATAAATGTTGAGGAATCCAGTTGGATTCCTCCGACCTGTTTCCCTGCATCCACAGATGTTACACAATATAATTCACATCAATTTCATTTCAATATGAGGTATTCTGATAAACAAAATCAACATCGGTTAACGATATATATAACTATATCGGTATTTTCAACCAGCTGACTAGCAGTTTAACCAAACAATCAACACTCAGCAATTCAATCAATATTTATCAATTCTAAAAATACTTTATAAAAATATAAAGTGTTCAGAGTTAGTGAGATTTACTCACCTTGGACGGTTTATCGTTGAATAACGATAATCGGTCATTGATTTGGTTCAGACGTTAAATTTCACCATAAATCCAAACGAGCTCCAATCCACTTGCGGTCAGTTCCATTGCGTAGTGCTCGTCCATACGATCCCAACGGATCCTGTTTCGTTAAATTTCGTTAATGTATGCAAAAGTTATGCTATTTACAATATTTACCTAATTTAAATGAATATATATTTAATTAAATTAATTAAATTATTTTTATCTTAATTAATTTCTAATTGCGTTATTAGCCAAATTACCTTCCCTGCCCTTCTAAAAAATTCATACTTTCCCATCTCTAGCCATATCCAAATTTTTTTAAAATTGAAAAACCATTTTAATATTAATTAAATTTAATTTTCAAATAAAATATTTAAAAATATTCATTTAATTATAACTTAAATTTTTTAACCCGGATCAAAAATCTGCTTCCACTCATTTTAAAGTAATTTCCGATAAGAATCCAACGGTCCTTGTTCCGTGGAAATCCGACTTGTTTTGAAAAAGTTATAAGCTTTTAAAGTTTATGGTTAAAAATTATGAAAATGCCACTGGTCTGTTTTAAAATCAAATTAAATTCAAATTAAAATTTTAATTTTAATTTAAATTAATCATCCCATCCGTCGGATCAGTTAGGGATAGCCAGGGAGAGCAGGAAACTATATTTTCCAAACTCAAGCCTTAGACACTATCCTCTCTGTCACCCTTAGAACGTTCTGATATTTAGTTTTACAAATTCTATAATTATAATATATATATATATATATATATATATATATATATATATATATTACACAAATAAATAAATAAATAAATAAATATTATTTAAAAACTTACCCCGCGAAGCCCAAGCCTCTGCCTAAGAGTCCCTAGCTCCCCGTCTTGCCCTCCTTTCTCCCTTCCTTCCCTTTTCCCTATTTCCTAATATTTTATTATTATTTCTGCCATTGCCAAAGCTTGAAAGAGGAGGAGAAGGAGTGAGTTTAAAATGAAGGGGGGGGGGCTATTTATAGCCGAAGGAGTCACATGGATTGCTGAGGTGGCGCGAATCCAACGGTCGAAAATGGATGGCTAGGATTAATCCTTAAATTTATTAAATTATAAATAAATTTAATAATTTATGAATAGTAAAGTGTGTTTTCTCAACCCTATTCGGACGTTAATTTGACTTACTTATTGATACCTTATCCAAAATCTTTTTCAACCATGTTGTTCAATTTTTCTTGCTCTTCAATAATATATAAAAATATTTAAATTTTGAATTCGTTTGAACTTTCAAATAATTTAAATTCAAATTCAAAATAGTGTTTTGTGTTAGTTTCAACACCTTCCGGTCTCATGTTGGAGTATCAAACGATAACGGTTTTCAGAAATTCTTCCACCATCTGGTCTGGTTTTTAACGTACTTCAATCCTATGTATTCAAATCAAAAATCGGAGTTTGTTTAGATTTTCAAATAATTTATTTAAATTTTGTTTCCTTAATAACTTTCTATATCCGTTATAGGATTTTCCCAGATTTCATATATAGCTAATATCCTATGTTTAGAATTTTCCTGAATAGGTCTCAGGTTCCAGTTTTGCCGTTAGCATTAGCAAATTCCAATTACCGTCAAAATTTAGTTCAAATTTTGGCCTTTTATTTTTTTCTTTTCCACATACGGATGCCATTTTTGACGTAACTTGGTTGGTTACCTAATTTCATCATTTCAGATTTAATGAAACTGATTTCATCGAAATCCGAGTTCGTTAGCTACTACATCCTTTGTAAACGTACTGTTTTAAATTAAAAATTTATCATTTTATACTGCCAGTTCACATTATATTGCAGATCCACTAAATTTCTACCATTTCGGAATAAAATAAAATATTCAAAATTATTGAAATTAAACCATTTAAACTTCCAAAACAATAAAAAAACATTTTTAAATAATAACTAAATGGTCAAAAAAATCTGGGCCGTTACATTCTTTCCCCCCTTAAAATAATTTCGTCCTCGAAATTGCTAAGGTAGAAAAATGAACTTTATAACTAGGTTAAAATTATTTATTTACTCCGGTTTCACTAAACCAATTAATTCTAATTAATTTATTAATTTATTTCTATAAACGAAAATTTCAAAAATTCTAAAAATTTTCTAACATTCGAAATTTCTGAAAAATTTCGCCCGCATCTCCTTTGTACTGGTCAATAGCTCAAACTCTAACTCGCCTCTCTAGGCCTTCTTCAACCCAAAAGAAAATCAAACAGCCAAGTGGCTTGCCAAACAGGCTCATAAATCTCATCCAACTCATATGAATATGTACGTGTACCTTTTTGTCGGCATTCAATTCTGCTATCAATTTAGCATATACCACTATCATCCCAATCAAACTCCCAATCACTTTTATCTTCAGCACGACCATCCGCTTATAACCAAGCCAAATTTCAATCAAACTGCAATTCCAATCTCAATTCAAATTTCCTGCTCGACCATCCATTTCTATCCCAGATAATCTCTAATTCAGTCCAATTCTACTTGATACCATTTTATTTCAATTCAACTCAATTTCCAATGAACTGGCTTCAACTCAATTTCAAATTTGCTTTCACAAATTTCTATTTAATTTGTGTTTATTTCAAACAATCTTACCTGGGAGTTTCAAATAGCTTTGCCTTTTCCAAAAATCAAATATCCCTTTGGAATATCAAAACAACTTGGTTTCTCAAAACAATTCAAAAACAAAATCTTTGGTAGTAATCTGTCACTTACAAACTCGAAAATGAACACCGATGATGTCCGGATCAACATCGGAATTTATTTTCCAGCTATCGAAGTGAGTTCAATACTATGTCACTTTCAAAACCATTTCTAAACACTTTCATTTTGAAATTCATTTCAAAATATCCCTTTTTAATGCTTGTAACAAATTTAAAATCTCCCAGGATTTTAAAATTCACATATATTCAATTTAATTCCATTTACAACGCTTATTCAAATTTTAGCAATTTTAATTCCAATTCTGAACTCAAATTCAGATTTAATTCATCTGATTTCATATATTTCACTTATATGAATTTTGATTTTTTATTTACATAACCATTCCACATTTTATAATCTTATTCGATTATAATCACAACCAACACATTCAATATACTATAATAATTTCAAATATCTATACTTTGCTTATATGAAAATATAATTTGGGTAAAATTATTTCATTCACCCTTTTTCAAAACATACTGTGTCGGTTCATCGTATTCAAGCGTTTATAAACCCCTATCGATACAGTGGATCAAACTGATCGACCAGAATTCATAAACAACTCAACCAATAAATCTCCACAATATAAAATCATTTTATATCAAATAACAAATACGTTCACTCGTATGTATACACTCAAACTCAGTCTAGGGTATTACTAACCCCATCTCTACTGAATCACGCCACAGAGCCAAGGTAATACTTAACCTTCAGCTCTGATACCAACTGTAACGACCCGGGAAAAAGCGACCTTGGTTATCCGATATATAACACCTATCGAACAATCAAAAGTCGAAATTACCGGATAGTCCAAGAAAGAAATTAGGGGGTGAGGATAGATAAGATAGAAAATTAGAACAGAAGAAGAAGAACACAACAACATCAGAGTAACACGAATCTCACAGCGGAACGAATAAAATATAATAGACAACATATCTTGAAATCAAAGTAGTATATGTATATCATACCATTATCAGAGTACAACACTTTCATCACAGCGGAATAATCAATAGCTAGAAAAATCTTGAAGCCTCCTGCTCCAAGCTCTTCAAGCATACCTGTAAATCCTGACTACTTGACTGCCCGTACAAATTTGGGCACCCAAGAGTTTAGGGAAAACAAAACAAAATAAAACTCTGGGTCAGTCATGGGACTGGTGTGAGTAAACTCCAATCATTTGGTTTAACTTTTCAAAATCCTTTTCAAAAGAAAAGATAATCGTAAGACCAATCCACTCATAAATACGGATGGCTTTTACCTTACGATAACCCAAAACACTTTGGAAATCATATATTATCTGATATTATAATAATGTCTAATCACAAGTAATTAAAATCTAGTAGAACGCTTGCATCTCACGCTCTACATATATAATATACAATCAAACTCGCAGGCACTTATTGGAGATTGGATTCCAACTTGACAAGGTATGGGACCACCTTCCGAACGTGTATCTCTAGAGGCAAATACACTGGGTTCAACAAGAACATCTTGCAACCCGGCCCACACATGACCGACCACTCATTTCGCTTGAGTGTATCGAATGTATATCACCAACGGTTGGGATCAGCAACCGTCTCCCGATAAGGGACAGCATCGATAGATTTAAGAACAAAAGGAATTTCTCTAGATAGGTGATCATACATCCTAATGGGTGCGACCCACATAGCCATGCTGCCTGCCCGATTTTTGTCATTTCCCGGTGGATGAGGCTTGAGGTCATAACGTATCTTTTGACAGATCCCGCCTCCATTACTTTGAATGCCACATCGTCATACCCGCCAAATCACAAATTGATTTCACCAAAAATACCACGGGTATACAGCTAAGAGAAACGAATTCCTCCGCCACCAAACGTAAGTACGTTTGAAGAGATCAACTTACGCGATCCTTTGAATATACTCTGTCAGACATTCGTCCATTCACGTTTGTCCTGGGACTGGACAAACCGAAGGCACTATTCTGTAAATAGGATAGCCCTTGCATAACTCCGTCTTCAATATATTCAGCATACTTGATTCGCAACGCTTATGCCAATACGGAGTGGTTCTCTGGATAATAATCCGACCGGTCTCTCCATATTAACAACGTTAAAATGGTCAAAACTTTGATAGTCGGTGGTTTAACTATCAATTAAAAACATGTCGGTGTGCAAACAACGATATTATTTCCAGATGGAAATTCTATCGATCAATCATCATTCATCATCAAATTATCATAAATTTACCCTTTTCCTTATTCTTGTTTTCCTATATTTCTTATTTACTATATTTAGAAAATATACGTTATTAACAATGGAAAACAATTCCATTTCTCATTTTCTATATTCAGAAAACATTTCTGATTTTCATTTGGAAGACATTTCCAAATCTCCTTCATTGGGTTTAAACTGATGTTTGAATAAACATCGCTATGCCAACACCAACCATTTCGCTCATTAACTAAATTCACTTAACCCCTTTCACTCTCGAACCTTATCCACTTCTTAGTTAAAAACGAAGTCAATCAAGTTGGGGTATAATTACCTCTCAGACCTTAACTGAACAACATTTCTAACTTCGAAATAGACAAAAGTCAAACATTACCCTTTAAGAAACTTCCTTACGAACTCTCGGATTCTATTTATGAATCCACTTCCTTTACCGAATCATTTGATTATAACTGTAAATGTTATAATTCCATGCTTTCAAAATATGTTAACTTAAATATATTTCCATATCTTAATTTGGATAAATAAACAACCAACTACTTTATTAACAGATAATTAAAACTTGATTTGAAATGGAAAGTAAACATTACTTCCCTTGATTCGATATAATCGAATTTCCATGTATGATTCACTCTCGAATAATCACTATCCGATAATTCTCTTTCGAATAAACTATATTCGATTCCCCTGTTCGAATAACTAATATTCGATAATCCTTTTCTTCGAATAACTAATATTCGAAAAATCTCACTTCGAATAAACCATATTCGATAATTCTCTCCTTCGAATAACTATATTCGATTTAACACACTTCGAACGAACTATATTCGATTACTCTTCTCGAATAAACTATATTTGATAACTCTACTTCGAATAGGTGATATTCGATTAATTCCCTTTTTGACTAACCCTACTTAATTTACTAATACTCGACTAACTCGACTTAATTAACTTCTATTGATTAATTACTATTTGATTTAACACCATTTGCTTGACTCTAGATCGTAGCGATCACAATGGTTATGCCTGATTCCCTCAGGAAACATCTGACCGCCGTAGGCTATCTGCAGCCCTGCGAATTACGCTAGCAGTCGTGCTAAATGGAAATTCATCCTTAAATAACTTTGTCTATTTTTAACTCTATCTCGAATAATTAGATTCGATCAATTCTAATTGAATAACTAATATTCAATTAACCCTTATTCGATTACTATATTTGAATAACTCTAGTTCGATTCGACTCAAAACGATTAACTCTAACTGATTAACTCTAACTTGTTAATTCTAACTGAATAACTCTAACTGGATAACTCTAACTGAATAACTCTAACTGGTTAACTCTAACTAACTAACTCTAACTGTTTAACTTGACGGTTTAACTCTGACAGTTTAACTTCAACGGTTTAACTCTAACAGTTTAACTCCAACTGTTTAACTCTAACAGTTTAACTCCAACTGTTTAACTCTAACAGTTTAACTCCAACTATTTAACTCTAACAGTTTAACTCCAACGGTTTAACTCTAGTTGATTAACTCTTTTGAATTAATCCCTTTGACTTTTCTCTTTTGAATAATTCCTTTGGAATAATTCCTTTGAATTACTTCCCTTGAATAGATTCTTTTTCTATTCGTTTACTCAACAAATAACTATTCTCTTTTCGCTTCTATTTATTTAACAAATAAATATTCCCTTTAACTTTTCTATTTATTCAACAAATAAATATTTTTTTTAACTTTTCTATTTATTTAACAAATAAGTACTTCTGTCAACTTTTCTTTATTCCCTACATGAATATTCCCTTTTCAATTCCATTTGTAAATACTTTTACGAATGTTTCCCTTTTTATTTCTATTTGTAATCGTTTCACAAATATTTCCCTTCTATTTGATTTCACCAATATTTTCCTTTCTATTTGATTTCACCAATATTTTCCCTTCTATTTGATTTCACCAATATTTGTTTTTTTCTTTTCAAATGCTTTGATTCTATAATCATTTTCTCTCATGAAATTCTCTTCCTTTTATATGTAAAATCTATTGATTTTATATAAATAATTTATTTTCAAAATAAACTTTGAAAATCCCTTTTCACTTTCTAGTATCACTTATGGTATAAAAATACCAAATCAAAAGGTTCAATCATCATCCAAACACACAGGTTCAACAACAGATGATATAACACATCATATATCAGAATATATGAAAAACGGTAAATAAATGTTGAGGAATCCAGTTGGATTCCTCCGACCTGTTTCCCTGCATCCACAGATGTTACACAATATAATTCACATCAATTTCATTTCAATATGAGGTATTCTGATAAACAAAATCAACATCGGTTAACGATATATATAACTATATCGGTATTTTCAACCAGCTGACTAGCAGTTTAACCAAACAATCAACACTCAGCAATTCAATCAATATTTATCAATTCTAAAAATACTTTATAAAAATATAAAGTGTTCAGAGTTAGTGAGATTTACTCACCTTGGACGGTTTATCGTTGAATAACGATAATCGGTCATTGATTTGGTTCAGACGTTAAATTTCACCATAAATCCAAACGAGCTCCAATCCACTTGCGGTCAGTTCCATTGCGTAGTGCTCGTCCATACGATCCCAACGGATCCTGTTTCGTTAAATTTCGTTAATGTATGCAAAAGTTATGCTATTTACAATATTTACCTAATTTAAATGAATATATATTTAATTAAATTAATTAAATTATTTTTATCTTAATTAATTTCTAATTGCGTTATTAGCCAAATTACCTTCCCTGCCCTTCTAAAAAATTCATACTTTCCCATCTCTAGCCATATCCAAATTTTTTTAAAATTGAAAAACCATTTTAATATTAATTAAATTTAATTTTCAAATAAAATATTTAAAAATATTCATTTAATTATAACTTAAATTTTTTAACCCGGATCAAAAATCTGCTTCCACTCATTTTAAAGTAATTTCCGATAAGAATCCAACGGTCCTTGTTCCGTGGAAATCCGACTTGTTTTGAAAAAGTTATAAGCTTTTAAAGTTTATGGTTAAAAATTATGAAAATGCCACTGGTCTGTTTTAAAATCAAATTAAATTCAAATTAAAATTTTAATTTTAATTTAAATTAATCATCCCATCCGTCGGATCAGTTAGGGATAGCCAGGGAGAGCAGGAAACTATATTTTCCAAACTCAAGCCTTAGACACTATCCTCTCTGTCACCCTTAGAACGTTCTGATATTTAGTTTTACAAATTCTATTTTAATTATAATATATATATATATATATATATATATATATATATATATTACACAAATAAATAAATAAATAAATAAATATTATTTAAAAACTTACCCCGCGAAGCCCAAGCCTCTGCCTAAGAGTCCCTAGCTCCCCGTCTTGCCCTCCTTTCTCCCTTCCTTCCCTTTTCCCTATTTCCTAATATTTTATTATTATTTCTGCCATTGCCAAAGCTTGAAAGAGGAGGAGAAGGAGTGAGTTTAAAATGAAGGGGGGGGGGGGCTATTTATAGCCGAAGGAGTCACATGGATTGCTGAGGTGGCGCGAATCCAACGGTCGAAAATGGATGGCTAGGATTAATCCTTAAATTTATTAAATTATAAATAAATTTAATAATTTATGAATAGTAAAGTGTGTTTTCTCAACCCTATTCGGACGTTAATTTGACTTACTTATTGATACCTTATCCAAAATCTTTTTCAACCATGTTGTTCAATTTTTCTTGCTCTTCAATAATATATAAAAATATTTAAATTTTGAATTCGTTTGAACTTTCAAATAATTTAAATTCAAATTCAAAATAGTGTTTTGTGTTAGTTTCAACACCTTCCGGTCTCATGTTGGAGTATCAAACGATAACGGTTTTCAGAAATTCTTCCACCATCTGGTCTGGTTTTTAACGTACTTCAATCCTATGTATTCAAATCAAAAATCGGAGTTTGTTTAGATTTTCAAATAATTTATTTAAATTTTGTTTCCTTAATAACTTTCTATATCCGTTATAGGATTTTCCCAGATTTCATATATAGCTAATATCCTATGTTTAGAATTTTCCTGAATAGGTCTCAGGTTCCAGTTTTGCCGTTAGCATTAGCAAATTCCAATTACCGTCAAAATTTAGTTCAAATTTTGGCCTTTTATTTTTTTCTTTTCCACATACGGATGCCATTTTTGACGTAACTTGGTTGGTTACCTAATTTCATCATTTCAGATTTAATGAAACTGATTTCATCGAAATCCGAGTTCGTTAGCTACTACATCCTTTGTAAACGTACTGTTTTAAATTAAAAATTTATCATTTTATACTGCCAGTTCACATTATATTGCAGATCCACTAAATTTCTACCATTTCGGAATAAAATAAAATATTCAAAATTATTGAAATTAAACCATTTAAACTTCCAAAACAATAAAAAAACATTTTTAAATAATAACTAAATGGTCAAAAAAATCTGGGCCGTTACATTCTTTCCCCCTTAAAATAATTTCGTCCTCGAAATTGCTAAGGTAGAAAAATGAACTTTATAACTAGGTTAAAATTATTTATTTACTCCGGTTTCACTAAACCAATTAATTCTAATTAATTTATTAATTTATTTCTATAAACGAAAATTTCAAAAATTCTAAAAATTTTCTAACATTCGAAATTTCTGAAAAATTTCGCCCGCATCTCCTTTGTACTGGTCAATAGCTCAAACTCTAACTCGCCTCTCTAGGCCTTCTTCAACCCAAAAGAAAATCAAACAGCCAAGTGGCTTGCCAAACAGGCTCATAAATCTCATCCAACTCATATGAATATGTACGTGTACCTTTTTGTCGGCATTCAATTCTGCTATCAATTTAGCATATACCACTATCATCCCAATCAAACTCCCAATCACTTTTATCTTCAGCACGACCATCCGCTTATAACCAAGCCAAATTTCAATCAAACTGCAATTCCAATCTCAATTCAAATTTCCTGCTCGACCATCCATTTCTATCCCAGATAATCTCTAATTCAGTCCAATTCTACTTGATACCATTTTATTTCAATTCAACTCAATTTCCAATGAACTGGCTTCAACTCAATTTCAAATTTGCTTTCACAAATTTCTATTTAATTTGTGTTTATTTCAAACAATCTTACCTGGGAGTTTCAAATAGCTTTGCCTTTTCCAAAAATCAAATATCCCTTTGGAATATCAAAACAACTTGGTTTCTCAAAACAATTCAAAAACAAAATCTTTGGTAGTAATCTGTCACTTACAAACTCGAAAATGAACACCGATGATGTCCGGATCAACATCGGAATTTATTTTCCAGCTATCGAAGTGAGTTCAATACTATGTCACTTTCAAAACCATTTCTAAACACTTTCATTTTGAAATTCATTTCAAAATATCCCTTTTTAATGCTTGTAACAAATTTAAAATCTCCCAGGATTTTAAAATTCACATATATTCAATTTAATTCCATTTACAACGCTTATTCAAATTTTAGCAATTTTAATTCCAATTCTGAACTCAAATTCAGATTTAATTCATCTGATTTCATATATTTCACTTATATGAATTTTGATTTTTTATTTACATAACCATTCCACATTTTATAATCTTATTCGATTATAATCACAACCAACACATTCAATATACTATAATAATTTCAAATATCTATACTTTGCTTATATGAAAATATAATTTGGGTAAAATTATTTCATTCACCCTTTTTCAAAACATACTGTGTCGGTTCATCGTATTCAAGCGTTTATAAACCCCTATCGATACAGTGGATCAAACTGATCGACCAGAATTCATAAACAACTCAACCAATAAATCTCCACAATATAAAATCATTTTATATCAAATAACAAATACGTTCACTCGTATGTATACACTCAAACTCAGTCTAGGGTATTACTAACCCCATCTCTACTGAATCACGCCACAGAGCCAAGGTAATACTTAACCTTCAGCTCTGATACCAACTGTAACGACCCGGGAAAAAGCGACCTTGGTTATCCGATATATAACACCTATCGAACAATCAAAAGTCGAAATTACCGGATAGTCCAAGAAAGAAATTAGGGGGTGAGGATAGATAAGATAGAAAATTAGAACAGAAGAAGAAGAACACAACAACATCAGAGTAACACGAATCTCACAGCGGAACGAATAAAATATAATAGACAACATATCTTGAAATCAAAGTAGTATATGTATATCATACCATTATCAGAGTACAACACTTTCATCACAGCGGAATAATCAATAGCTAGAAAAATCTTGAAGCCTCCTGCTCCAAGCTCTTCAAGCATACCTGTAAATCCTGACTACTTGACTGCCCGTACAAATTTGGGCACCCAAGAGTTTAGGGAAAACAAAACAAAATAAAACTCTGGGTCAGTCATGGGACTGGTGTGAGTAAACTCCAATCATTTGGTTTAACTTTTCAAAATCCTTTTCAAAAGAAAAGATAATCGTAAGACCAATCCACTCATAAATACGGATGGCTTTTACCTTACGATAACCCAAAACACTTTGGAAATCATATATTATCTGATATTATAATAATGTCTAATCACAAGTAATTAAAATCTAGTAGAACGCTTGCATCTCACGCTCTACATATATAATATACAATCAAACTCGCAGGCACTTATTGGAGATTGGATTCCAACTTGACAAGGTATGGGACCACCTTCCGAACGTGTATCTCTAGAGGCAAATACACTGGGTTCAACAAGAACATCTTGCAACCCGGCCCACACATGACCGACCACTCATTTCGCTTGAGTGTATCGAATGTATATCACCAACGGTTGGGATCAGCAACCGTCTCCCGATAAGGGACAGCATCGATAGATTTAAGAACAAAAGGAATTTCTCTAGATAGGCGATCATACATCCTAATGGGTGCGACCCACATAGCCATGCTGCCTGCCCGATTTTTGTCATTTCCCGGTGGATGAGGCTTGAGGTCATAACGTATCTTTTGACAGATCCCACCTCCATTACTTTGAATGCCACATCGTCATACCCGCCAAATCACAAATTGATTTCACCAAAAATACCACGGGTATACAGCTAAGAGAAATGAATTCCTCCGCCACCAAACGTAAGTACCTTTGAAGAGATCAACTTACGCGATCCTTTGAATATACTCTGTCAGACATTCGTCCATTCACGTTTGTCCTGGGACTGGACAAACCGAAGGCACTATTCTGTAAATAGGATAGCCCTTGCATAACTCCGTCTTTAATATATTCAGCATACTTGATTCGCAACGCTTATGCCAATACGGAGTGGTTCTCTGGATAATAATCCGACCGGTCTCTCCATATTAACAACGTTAAAATGGTCAAAACTTTGATAGTCGGTGGTTTAACTATCAATTAAAAACATGTCGGTGTGCAAACAACGATATTATTTCCAGATGGAAATTCTATCGATCAATCATCATTCATCATCAAATTATCATAAATTTACCCTTTTCCTTATTCTTGTTTTCCTATATTTCTTATTTACTATATTTAGAAAATATACGTTATTAACAATGGAAAACAATTCCATTTCTCATTTTCTATATTCAGAAAACATTTCTGATTTTCATTTGGAAGACATTTCCAAATCTCCTTCATTGGGTTTAAACTGATGTTTGAATAAACATCGCTATGCCAACACCAACCATTTCGCTCATTAACTAAATTCACTTAACCCCTTTCACTCTCGAACCTTATCCACTTCTTAGTTAAAAACGAAGTCAATCAAGTTAGGGTATAATTACCTCTCAGACCTTAACTGAACAACATTTCTAACTTCGAAATAGACAAAAGTCAAATATTACCCTTTAAGAAACTTCCTTGCGAACTCTCGGATTCTATTTATGAATCCACTTCCTTTACCGAATCATTTGATTATAACTGTAAATGTTATAATTCCATGCTTTCAAAATATGTTAACTTAAATATATTTCCATATCTTAATTTGGATAAATAAACAACCAACTACTTTATTAACAGATAATTAAAACTTGATTTGAAATGGAAAGTAAACATTACTTCCCTTGATTCGATATAATCGAATTTCCATGTATGATTCACTCTCGAATAATCACTATCCGATAATTCTCTTTCGAATAAACTATATTCGATTCCCCTGTTCGAATAACTAATATTCGATAATCCTTTTCTTCGAATAACTAATATTCGAAAAATCTCACTTCGAATAAACCATATTCGATAATTCTCTCCTTCGAATAACTATATTCGATTTAACACACTTCGAACGAACTATATTCGATTACTCTTCTCGAATAAACTATATTCGATAACTCTACTTCGAATAGGTGATATTCGATTAATTCCCTTTTTGACTAACCCTACTTAATTTACCAATACTCGACTAACTCGACTTAATTAACTTCTATTGATTAATTACTATTTGATTTAACACCATTTGCTTGACTCTAGATCGTAGCGATCACAATGGTTACGCCTGATTCCCTCAGGAAACATCCGACCGCCGTAGGCTATCTGCAGCCCTGCGAATTACGCTAGCAGTCGTGCTAAATGGAAATTCATCCTTAAATAACTTTGTCTATTTTTAACTCTATCTCGAATAATTAGATTCGATCAATTCTAATTGAATAACTAATATTCAATTAACCCTTATTCGATTACTATATTTGAATAACTCTAGTTCGATTCGACTCAAAACGATTAACTCTAACTGATTAACTCTAACTGGTTAATTCTAACTGAATAACTCTAACTGGATAACTCTAACTGAATAACTCTAACTGGTTAACTCTAACTAACTAACTCTAACTGTTTAACTTTACGGTTTAACTCTGACAGTTTAACTTCAACGGTTTAACTCTAACAGTTTAACTCCAACTGTTTAACTCTAACAGTTTAACTCCAACTGTTTAACTCTAACAGTTTAACTCCAACTGTTTAACTCTAACAGTTTAACTCCAACAGTTTAACTTTAGTTGATTAACTCTTTTGAATTAATCCCTTTGACTTTTCTCTTTTGAATAATTCCTTTGGAATAATTCCTTTGAATTACTTCCCTTGAATAGATTCTTTTTCTATTCGTTTACTCAACAAATAACTATTCTCTTTTCGCTTCTATTTATTTAACAAATAAATATTCCCTTTAACTTTTCTATTTATTCAACAAATAAATATTTTTTTTAACTTTTCTATTTATTTAACAAATAAGTACTTCTGTCAACTTTTCTTTATTCCCTACATGAATATTCCCTTTTCAATTCCGTTTGTAAATACTTTTACGAATGTTTCCCTTTTTATTTCTATTTGTAATCGTTTCACAAATATTTCCCTTCTATTTGATTTCACCAATATTTTCCCTTCTATTTGATTTCACCAATATTTTCCCTTCTATTTGATTTCACCAATATTTGTTTTTTTTTTTTCAAATGCTTTGATTCTATAATCATTTTCTCTCATGAAATTCTCTTCCTTTTATATATAAAATCTATTGATTTTATATAAATAATATATTTTCAAAATAAACTTTGAAAATCCCTTTTCACTTTCTAGTATCACTTATGGTATAAAAATACCAAATCAAAAGGTTCAATCATCATCCAAACACACAGATTCAACAACAGATGATATAACACATCATATATCAGAATATATGAAAAACGGTAAATAAATGTTGAGGAATCCAGTTGGATTCCTCCGACCTGTTTCCCTGCATCCACAGATGTTACACAATATAATTCACATCAATTTCATTTCAATATGAGGTATTCTGATAAACAAAATCAACATCGGTTAACGATATATATAACTATATCGGTATTTTCAACCAGCTGACTAGCAGTTTAACCAAACAATCAACACTCAGCAATTCAATCAATATTTATCAATTCTAAAAATACTTTATAAAAATATAAAGTGTTCAGAGTTAGTGAGATTTACTCACCTTGGACGGTTTATCGTTGAATAACGATAATCGGTCATTGATTTGGTTCAGACGTTAAATTTCACCATAAATCCAAACGAGCTCCAATCCACTTGCGGTCAGTTCCATTGCGTAGTGCTCGTCCATACGATCCCAACGGATCCTGTTTCGTTAAATTTCGTTAATGTATGCAAAAGTTATGCTATTTACAATATTTACCTAATTTAAATGAATATATATTTAATTAAATTAATTAAATTATTTTTATCTTAATTAATTTCTAATTGCGTTATTAGCCAAATTACCTTCCCTGCCCTTCTAAAAAATTCATACTTTCCCATCTCTAGCCATATCCAAATTTTTTTAAAATTGAAAAACCATTTTAATATTAATTAAATTTAATTTTCAAATAAAATATTTAAAAATATTCATTTAATTATAACTTAATTTTTTTAACCCGGATCAAAAATCTGCTTCCACTCATTTTAAAGTAATTTCCGATAAGAATCCAACGGTCCTTGTTCCGTGGAAATCCGACTTGTTTTGAAAAAGTTATAAGCTTTTAAAGTTTATGGTTAAAAATTATGAAAATGCCACTGGTCTGTTTTAAAATCAAATTAAATTCAAATTAAAATTTTAATTTAAATTAATCATCCCATCCGTCGGATCAGTTAGGGATAGCCAGGGAGAGCAGGAAACTATATTTTCCAAACTCAAGCCTTAGACACTATCCTCTCTGTCACCCTTAGAACGTTCTGATATTTAGTTTTACAAATTCTATTTTAATTATAATATATATATATATATATATATATATATATATTACACAAATAAATAAATAAATAAATATTATTTAAAAACTTACCCCGCGAAGCCCAAGCCTCTGCCTAAGAGTCCCTAGCTCCCCGTCTTGCCCTCCTTTCTCCCTTCCTTCCCTTTTCCCTATTTCCTAATATTTTATTATTATTTCTGCCATTGCCAAAGCTTGAAAGAGGAGGAGAAGGAGTGAGTTTAAAATGAAAGGGGAGGGGGGCTATTTATAGCCGAAGGAGTCACATGGATTGCTGAGGTGGCGCGAATCCAACGGTCGAAAATGGATGGCTAGGATTAATCCTTAAATTTATTAAATTATAAATAAATTTAATAATTTATGAATAGTAAAGTGTGTTTTCTCAACCCTATTCGGACGTTAATTTGACTTACTTATTGATACCTTATCCAAAATCTTTTTCAACCATGTTGTTCAATTTTTCTTGCTCTTCAATAATATATAAAAATATTTAAATTTTGAATTCGTTTGAACTTTCAAATAATTTAAATTCAAATTCAAAATAGTGTTTTGTGTTAGTTTCAACACCTTCCGGTCTCATGTTGGAGTATCAAACAATAACGGTTTTCAGAAATTCTTCCACCATCTGGTCTGGTTTTTAACGTACTTCAATCCTATGTATTCAAATAAAAAATCGGAGTTTGTTTAGATTTTCAAATAATTTATTTAAATTTTGTTTCCTTAATAACTTTCTATATCCGTTATAGGATTTTCCCAGATTTCATATATAGCTAATATCCTATGTTTAGAATTTTCCTGGATAGGTCTCAGGTTCCAGTTTTGCCGTTAGCATTAGCAAATTCCAATTACCGTCAAAATTTAGTTCAAATTTTGGCCTTTTTTCTTTTCCACATACGGATGCCATTTTTGACGTAACTTGGTTGGTTACCTAATTTCATCATTTCAGATTTAATGAAACTGATTTCATCGAAATCCGAGTTCGTTAGCTACTACATCCTTTGTAAACGTACTGTTTTAAATTAAAAATTTATCCTTTTATACTGCCAGTTCACATTATATTGCAGATCCACTAAATTTCTACCATTTCGGAATAAAATAAAATATTCAAAATTATTGAAATTAAACCATTTAAACTTCCAAAACAATAAAAAAACATTTTTAAATAATAACTAAATGGTCAAAAAAATCTGGGCCGTTACATTCATAATCTGTCTTGATTACATTATTTAAAGAAGCATAAAGAAAACATAGATAAACTGCAAAAGCCCCATAGTGGTTGTCCAAAGCCATAGTTCAAAACGAAAAGGTCCAAGCAATACATTTCTCCTCTTCAAGCTGGATGTTAAGGTTGGTCAAGCTGCAGTGTTCCCTCCCTGTGGACCTGGGGGGGGGGGGAACGGAAGAAAAGAAGACGAAAGAAAAGTAGAGTCAGACATAAAGCCTGAGTAAGTCTAGGACTATTCTGTCTATGAATAAAGAACTGGGTATGATAAGTATAAACAAGAAGTGGGAAAGCACTATAAACTTGGTTAAGTTGTCTAGGGTCGAATATACTATCGTACCCCATGTTAATCTCCGAACCCATATAAACTAGTTCCCAACTGGCACCCCATAATCAGGGTGATGTGATCCATTCTATGATGATCGGCTCCTACTCGCATAGTTACATGTGTCTTACGGCCCCCGATGTTGTAGTTACCTATGCTGGTCCCACCATGGGGTGTATCAAGTCCCATGGTGGCGGCCCGACACAATCCTAGAATGCACAGGTATGCTACTGGTGTCCAGTGCCTTATTTTTCTGCGCCGGAGTGTGTGCACGCCCGCACCCCGTTAGAACCTACACTGCTACACCACCACCGTCGATTTGACCTCTTACAGTCAGCCCAGTAATCGTGCCCCACCCTGCCTAGTTTCAGGGTATCATGATACACCTTCTAGGGTTACTGCTGAAAAGGGTCCCCCGTTACTAGGTTTTCTATCTCTAGCCAACATGCTAAGTTGGTTAAGTGTTTTCTAACCTAACCCCCACCAGTCCGTTTAGTTTAGCATGTTCCATTTTGATTAAGTCTTTAGTTCACTTAATCCTAACAATCCTGACTCAGCCTTAATTGTCTTATTAAAGCCTTGACCTCTCACATTAGACAGGTATTGTTGTGGCTGCCTGTTGCCGGTTGGTTCCGGGCAGTCTTACGCCACAACTCAGTCTAACCTCGGGTCCTTATTGGGCTCCATGTTTAACCTCCCACATTGGATAGGTATTGTTGTGACTACTGGACAGCCGGGCGGTTCCGGGCAGGTTTACATCACAACTCAATCCAACCTCGGGTTAAACACATCATATGTTCTACATTTACATATTTTGTCTTTCTTCTTTATTTTCTTATATGTAAATATTTGCGGCCCATTATTAAGTTAATGGTGTAAAGGTTACACCAATCATGGGCCCAACCCATACTTGAATTTGGGCCCTTCTACTTTATATTTTCATTTATTAATTAATTTGGCCCAACGCTATTTTCCCCCGTTTAATACGTTCGTTTATCATAATATATGTTGGGCTTAGGCTTTTAAGCCCAACTTAGCCATGAGAAAAAGGGGAGGCTTAAAGCGTGATTACATACACAAAAAGGGGAATGTGAACGCATGAACTTGCAACGTGACGTTGGAACTACAAAATAGAAACTGGTGTACTTGCATAGTGGTAACATATACTTTGGTCATAAAGCATAAGTGACATGAATCAAACCATGTAAACTTGTAGTTAAGTTAAGAATATCACTATTGACACATAGGCTTAACTACAACATAAACCTATATTTTTATTCAGGCATAATGTCAAACATAAGCAAATCATGTTCATAAGATTACTACATGTTTACAAATGTGCTTACTTTTGTTACTAACACAAAAGTATAGTTCAACTTAATCATGATTTTAAATCTATTCACATAACCATGGCATAAATATTTCTAACATGAAATCATGATTTTTACTTTAGTCATGCAAACTTGCAAAAGGGATTTTTGAATCTAACCTAGCTATGTACCACATATGTCATCATATAATTCTTGTTAACAATATAGACCTAACATGGATTTCAATTATGCAAAATATCAATCATAGCCTAGTCATATTCATAAGTTTGCAAATAGGTTTTCTAGTACAAAAGCATAGATCATGGTGCCAAAATTTCAACATAATTTCATATGGATTATAATAACCCAAATTTGCTCCAATTACTCACAAAAATGATTTTTGTATAAAAATACACATTATGATGGCATAGTAGCAAAACCCCAAACTTGCATGAGTTTCAATTAAACAACTACATACATGTAGCTTCAACATGGATTACATAATTTGCGAATATTCCAAACGTATACTTGCATAAAACTACCGCAAATATGTAGTTTTTATAATAAATAACATGCTTTGCGAATATCCAAACGTATACAATATTTCAAATCGATAAGAATCATAGTAACGCACAAATATGAATTACTTTATCACCACAATCAAGTATACAAACCAACACAATTATTTGTTCATACCAAAATAATACTCTACTTACAATTGTGTGGCGAATTCTCAAATTTAGGAATTTGGAGATGCGATTCCTTGTTGATTTGATTTGATTAAGTTGCTTTATGCTTTAGAATTTGCCTCCTAATCCTCTCTCCAATTGGTGGCTACTCCTAGTCGTTCCTCAGCAACATGATGGCCTTGTTCTTATTTTTGAATGAATAGATTAGGTTGAGTCTAGGGTCATTTTTATAGGGGTTATGAACTGATTAGGACCATCGATGTTGCTTGGATTGATCGTAGCCATTCATTCGAAAGAGAGACCAATTAGAGCCTGCCACCTAGCCCTAATGACAAAGCAGACTTCTGAAAATCGACCAACATAGAATAGGCCAGCCAGGTTGGGCTGGGTTCGACCTGGCTCTGGACCAGGTCGACAGCCCTGTCGACAGCCCTGTCGACCTGGCTAGACCAGGTCGACAGCCCAGTCGACCTGGGTGCATTAGGCGGGAATCTTTCCGCCTTGGCCAATTGGGCCCGGTTTTTAATTTTAAATTTGATTTTCTGAGCTGTTTTATTCTGTTCGAATTTTAAACTTAATTTAGAAACTTCCGAAGGCCATATCTTCTTCATACGGACTCCGTTTTTCGAAAACTCGGACTCTATTTCGCGTATTTTTCCGAGACGAACGCAATGGCGTATCCCGTTTCCCTTAGTTCTTTGATTTGAAATCAATTATACTTTAATTTGTGAATTTCACAGTTACAGAATTCGCGGGGTGTTACATTCTCCCCCACTTTAAAAGGATTTCGTCCCCGAAATCTTCAAGTTAGGAGGAATGTATATCCTAACATCCAATCATCCATCTACTCATCCATCAAACACGAGCATCCATTGTCCTTAAAAGACTTCTAATGCTTCATGATCATATGCGAAGTGTGTGTGTAAATGAACTTATCTAATGCAAAATCAGGCGGTCTACTGATTCAGTTGACCTCCTTAATGCGAATTATGTAGGTGCCATGAATCCATTATGTATGCAAATTTTCCTATTCTTGATTCTACATGAGTGCACAATCATTCAATACAAATGCAACATCCATATGACAACACATTAGAGTTCAACCATATACGAATGCAAACATATATGCATATGCAATATGAAGTGACTGAGCCGATCTAAAACCTAGATTGTGTGTGTATATGCAACCACTAGCAATCACTTGCAACCACTTGCAACCATCATCCATAACATGTTTCAATTACATGTTTCCATCCAAAAGGTTTTCTACCTAAAAGATAAGGTCGAGGAAATATACCTAAAAAGATAGATAAAAGCGCAATTTAAGGAAAAGGAAAGATCAAGGATGTACCCTCGAACAGAAAAGGGTAGGCAGTGCGTATTCTAGCTTCAGTTTCCCAAGTCGCGTCTCCCTCGGCGTCGCTCCACTGAACTTTGACGAGCTTGACTTCGCGGTTGCGTAGCTTCTTCACTTCCGTTCCTAATATGCGGGTTGGAACTTTTCTTATGGTTGCTTCGCGTTCCACTTCGGCCTCTTCGAGGATATTTGGCTCTACCACCTCGGCTAACTCATGTAGACATTTTCGGAGATGTGAAACGTGAAAAACGTTGTGGATTCCGGCCAACTTCTCGGGTAGCTCTAATCTATAGGCCATTTTACCAATTTTCTCGGTGATAGGGAATGGCCCTACGAACCTTGGTGCCAGTTTTCCTGTGGTTCCAAAACGAACAACGTTTCTTAGTGGTGATACCTTGAGAAAAACTCTGTCTCCAACCTCAAATTCAAGGTCGGTCCTTCTCTTGTCGGCATAGGACTTTTGTCTGTCTTGGGCCGTCTTCATCCTTCTTCGTATTAAGTCTACTTTCTCTGAAGTCTCTCGGATCATATCTGGTCCAAGTATGAGCTTATCCGTAGACTCCCACCAACAAGTGGGCGATCGGCACGGTCTTCCATATAAAGCTTCGAAGGGCGCCATTCCGATGGTTGCTTGATAGCTGTTGTTGTAGGCAAATTCCACCAAAGGAAGGTGGTCTTCCCATGTCCCTCCGAAGTCAAGGACGCACAGTCTTAAAAGGTCCTCCAAAACTCTGTTCACTCTCTCTGTTTGGCCGTCGGTTTGGGGATGATAGGATGTGCTCAAGCATAACTGCGTTCCTACTGCTTCTTGCAGACTCCGCCAAAACTCGCTGGTGAAGATGGGGTCTCAGTCACTAACAATGCTAGATGGTATTCCATGGAGTCGAACGATTTCTTTGAGGTAAAGTGATGCTAGGGATGAGGCAGTTCTTTTACTTTTGACAGGTAAAAAGTGGGCGCTTTTAGTAAGCCTATCCACTATTACCCAAATGCTAGTGTTGCCTCTCCTAGACCTAGGCAGCCCATCGATGAAGTCCATTGAGATGCTATCCCACTTCCACTGCGGGACCTCCAGAGGATGTAGCAGTCCGCCAGGCTTTTTCTGTTCCGCCTTAACCTGTTGGCACACCATGCACTTAGAAACGAATTCTGCCACGTCCTTTTTCATGCCGTTCCAGAAGAAAGTCCTTTTTATATCTTTGTACATTTTATCTCCGCCTGGGTGTATCGTCATCTTGGAGTGATGTGCTTCCTCGAGAACCTTCTTTACTAAATCTTTTGTTTGTGGGACGCATAGTCTACCGTCTCGCCTTAGCAAACCCTTATCGTCGATGGAATATCTGTTGAGGTGACTTGAAGTCTCACCCCTAATTAGCCTATCAATTGTTTCCACAAGCTGAGGGTCTTCGCGTTGTGCTGTCCCTACTGAATCCATTAAAGTTGGGCGCACTTCGAGAGATGCTAGCAAGCCTGGTGCGAAATCGGAGGAAGGCCTAAAGTCGAAGCTGGCTATAAACTCTAGGCTTTGTCTTTCAACAAACAACGGGCTTAGAGTCAATTTCTTTCGGCTCAACGCGTCTGCCACTACGTTGCCTTTGCCCGGAGTGTAGGAGATTTCGAAATCGTACGAGGCAAGAAACTCCATCCATCTTTGTTGCCTCAAGTTAAGATCCTTCTGCGAGAAAAGATATTTCAACGATTTATGGTCAGTGTAAAGTTCGAACTTCTCACCTAGGAGATAGTGTCGCCAAGACTTGAGTGCAAAGACGATGGCGGCTAACTCAAGATCGTGGGTTGGGTAGTTCTTTTCGTGCACTTTCAACTGCCTCCCGCCATAAGCTACTACCCTTCCTTCTTGCATTAAGACGGCGCCTAGCCCTGTCCCACATGCATCCGTATAAACAGTGAACATCTTGCTCCCATCTGGCAGCGTCAAAACTGGGGCTGTTGTGAGAGCCCTTTTCAGTCGTTGGAAAGCAAACTCGCAATCCAAGTCCCAATTGAACATTAGATTCTTCTTGGTCAATTTCGTGAGCGGAGCTGAGATTTTCGCAAAATCCCTTATAAACTTTCGATAGAAACCTGCTAGTCCTAGAAAGCTTCGGACCTCAGTTGCATTCCTTGGTGTCTTCCAATCCTGTACCGCCACTACCTTAGCAGGGTCCACTGCTAACCCTTGTTTGGATACTATGTGCCCAAGGAACCTCACCTCTTCTCTCCAAAAGTGGCATTTGGAGAATTTGGCTTTTAGTTGATGGACTCGCAAAGTTTCCATGATTGCCCTTAAGTGTTGAGCATGTTCCTCTTCACTTTTTGAGAAGATAAGGATATCATCTACGAAGACCACTACGAATTTGTTGAGGAAATCTCTAAATACCCTACTCATCAGGTCCACGAAGTAAGCAGGTGCATTTGTCAAGCCGAAAGGCATGACAAGCCATTCAAAGAAGCCATCTGGGGTTCTGAATGCCGTTTTATCGATGCTATCTTCAGCCACCCTTAGCTGATGAAAACCGGTTGCTAAATCGAGTTGGGAGAAAACAGACGCTCCTACAAGCTGGTCAAACAAATCGTCAATTCTAGGGAGCGGGTGCCTATTCTTTTTCGTTAGCTTGTTGAGCTCCCTATAGTCAACACATAGACGGAGTGAACCATCCGCCTTTGTAGCGAACACCACCGGAGCGCCCCATTCTGAGATGCTTCTCCTAATGAACCCCTTTTCTAGAAGCTCTTTAATCTGTTTACTGAGCTCTTTCCTTTCCCGTGGAGCCATGTGTCTAACGGGTAACGCAACGGGCTTTGCATTATCTACAAGATATATGCGGAAGTCTATTTCCCGCTTCGGAGGCAAGCCCTTCACCTCTTCGAAGACATCCGGATATTCCCGGACCACTTTAACTGATTGCAAATTTTCAACAGAGGCGTCTAGCGATTCAAGATAACTAAGCATAACCGCATACGAGGGATTACAAGAAATTTCCAAAGTATTACCGAGCTGGGTTAGGAGCCTAACAACCCTTTTCTCACAATCAAGGATGGCCCCATTACTGGATAGCCAATCCATACCCAAAATCAAACCATAACCCGAAAAGCCCAAAACAAAGGCACTACATTGAAATTCTACACTTAGAATAGAAATTTTCAATCCCAAACAGATCATAGACAAATGAGCTGGGCCCCCAATTGGGTTTGAAACAATTAAGGGGTCCTCTACCATACTAGTTTTTAGGTGCAGAGATTCTACTAAAGCAGACGAGATAAAGGAGTGTGATGCGCCAGAATCAAATAAAGTGCGAACGGGGTGATCATAAAGATAAACTACACTTTCTATAGAAGTATTTATACCTCGCTGTTGCAGAGGTGGCGCTTCCAGCACATGAACCTGTGCCCCTGGGGTGGATCCAGCCCTCTGCCCCTGTCCTCGTTTCTTTGGGCAGTCCTTAGCCCTGTGGCCTGTCTCACCGCAAGAAAAGCACCCACCATTCTCCTTGGCCTTCTTTTTCCGGCAGTCCTTTACTAAGTGCCCCACTTTTCCACAAAAATTGCACTTCCTCTTCTCTTTGTTGCCTTTCCCGCCCTTCTTAAAGTCTGTCTTTTTAGGCTGCAAACCCTCTTTCTTCCCTTGAGAGCTTTCTGCCTTTGTCTCCTTCTTGCCCTTATCCTCTTCATTCAGCAATGCCATTTGCACCAATCTTTCATACGTGGCTCCCATGGGTATATGGGTCATGGCCAAACTGTGTAATGGCTCATTCAACCCTTTGACGAAACGGAGAGCCTTCTTGTGTGGGGTGTTGACTAGGTCAAGCCCAAACCTAGCCAGCTCATCGAACTGATTCACATACTCTCTGACTGTCTTGTCCCCTTGCTTAAGAAATAAGAATTTTTCCAACTGCAAACTTCTTTCCGCATCTGAGAGAAATTTAGTCTCAAACCTTGACCTAAAGTCCTCCCATGTCTCCACTGGTCTTTCTGCATTAGTGACTTCCCACCAGTAGGAGGCCTCGCCCTTTAATAGCCATACTGCCAGTTGTACTTTTTGTCTATCTTCTACCTCAAAGATGATGAATAGGTCCTCCGTTTCTTTCAGCCAATTTCTAGCTGCCACGAAGGACTCAGTTCCATGGAAATCCTTTCCTCCCATAGCTTTAAAATCTTTACATATCTTAGCAAAAGTGTTTCCCCGAGGAGGAGGTGGAGGAAAAGGTGCCGCTGCAGCTGGATGATTTCCGGCAGCTGGGGGAGGAGGAATGGTAGGACCTGGCTGAGTGGCTCTTGCTTCTAAGAACCGTCTAAACCAACCAGGTATTGGCACCCCTTCTGGCAAGTTAAGTTCTTCGGACATGCTGAAACAAAAAGGATAGATTCAAAACGAAGGATAAGAGATAATACCTATGGCTTTGGGGGGACTTTGCCTTTTTAAAATAAAATAATATTTTTCTTTTAAAAATGCTTCTTTAAATTTCCTTTTTGAAAATAAATTTTTAGAACTTTTTATCTTATCTGGTAAACCTATGCTCTGATACCAAGTGAAACACCCCACCTCCGTTAGGGTCACTCTCAAAGGGAATGCCCTAATTTTGGTGGAGGTTTATAAGTATAAGTCACAGATATACAAGACAGATATAAGAACACATATTTGTAAACAGCGGAAAAACAACAACTTTTATTTCATAAAAGCAAATACGTGTTACAACAACATCACCATGATTATCTTACATCCTTTCCAAAACATAACATAACACTTTCATAATCTGTCTTGATTACATTATTTAAAGAAGCATAAAGAAAACATAGATAAACTGCAAAAGCCCCATAGTGGTTGTCCAAAGCCATAGTTCAAAACGAAAAGGTCCAAGCAATACATTTCTCCTCTTCAAGCTGGATGTTAAGGCTGGTCAAGCTGCAGTGTTCCCTCCCTGTGGACCTGGGGGGGGGGGGGAACGGAAGAAAAGAAGACGAAAGAAAAGTAGAGTCAGACATAAAGCCTGAGTAAGTCTAGGACTATTCTGTCTATGAATAAAGAACTGGGTATGATAAGTATAAACAAGAAGTGGGAAAGCACTATAAACTTGGTTAAGTTGTCTAGGGTCGAATATACTATCGTACCCCATGTTAATCTCCGAACCCATATAAACTAGTTCCCAACTGGCACCCCATAATCAGGGTGATGTGATCCATTCTATGATGATCGGCTCCTACTCGCATAGTTACATGTGTCTTACGGCCCCCGATGTTGTAGTTACCTATGCTGGTCCCACCATGGGGTGTATCAAGTCCCATGGTGGCGGCTCGACACAATCCTAGAATGCACAGGTATGCTACTGGTGTCCAGTGCCTTATTTTTCTGCGCCGGAGTGTGTGCACGCCCGCACCCCGTTAGAACCTACACTGCTACACCACCACCGTCGATTTGACCTCTTACAGTCAGCCCAGTAATCGTGCCTCACCCTGCCTAGTTTCAGGGTATCATGATACACCTTCTAGGGTTACTGCTGAAAAGGGTCCCCCGTTACTAGGTTTTCTATCTCTAGCCAACATGCTAAGTTGGTTAAGTGTTTTCTAACCTAACCCCCACCAGTCCGTTTAGTTTAGCATGTTCCATTTTGATTAAGTCTTTAGTTCACTTAATCCTAACAATCCTGACTCAGCCTTAATTGTCTTATTAAAGCCTTGACCTCTCACATTAGACAGGTATTGTTGTGGCTGCCTGTTGCCGGTTGGTTCCGGGCAGTCTTACGCCACAACTCAGTCTAACCTCGGGTCCTTATTGGGCTCCATGTTTAACCTCCCACATTGGATAGGTATTGTTGTGACTACTGGACAGCCGGGCGGTTCCGGGCAGGTTTACATCACAACTCAATCCAACCTCGGGTTAAACACATCATATGTTCTACATTTACATATTTTGTCTTTCTTCTTTATTTTCTTATATGTAAATATTTGCGGCCCATTATTAAGTTAATGGTGTAAAGGTTACACCAATCATGGGCCCAACCCATACTTGAATTTGGGCCCTTCTACTTTATATTTTCATTTATTAATTAATTTGGCCCAACGCTATTTTCCCCCGTTTAATACGTTCGTTTATCATAATATATGTTGGGCTTAGGCTTTTAAGCCCAACTTAGCCATGAGAAAAAGGGGAGGCTTAAAGCGTGATTACATACACAAAAAGGGGAATGTGAACGCATAAACTTGCAACGTGACGTTGGAACTACAAAATAGAAACTGGTGTACTTGCATAGTGGTAACATATACTTTGGTCATAAAGCATAAGTGACATGAATCAAACCATGTAAACTTGTAGTTAAGTTAAGAATATCACTATTGACACATAGGCTTAACTACAACATAAACCTATATTTTTATTCAGGCATAATGTCAAACATAAGCAAATCATGTTCATAAGATTACTACATGTTTACAAATGTGCTTACTTTTGTTACTAACACAAAAGTATAGTTCAACTTAATCATGATTTTAAATCTATTCACATAACCATGGCATAAATATTTCTAACATGAAATCATGATTTTTACTTTAGTCATGCAAACTTGCAAAAGGGATTTTTGAATCTAACCTAGCTATGTACCACATATGTCATCATATAATTCTTGTTAACAATATAGACCTAACATGGATTTCAATTATGCAAAATATCAATCATAGCCTAGTCATATTCATAAGTTTGCAAATAGGTTTTCTAGTACAAAAGCATAGATCATGGTGCCAAAATTTCAACATAATTTCATATGGATTATAATAACCCAAATTTGCTCCAATTACTCACAAAAATGATTTTTGTATAAAATACACATTATGATGGCATAGTAGCAAAACCCCAAACTTGCATGAGTTTCAATTAAACAACTACATACATGTAGCTTCAACATGGATTACATAATTTGCGAATATTCCAAACGTATACTTGCATAAAACTACCGCAAATATGTAGTTTTTATAATAAATAACATGCTTTGCGAATATCCAAACGTATACAATATTTCAAATCGATAAGAATCATAGTAACGCACAAATATGAATTACTTTATCACCACAATCAAGTATACAAACCAACACAATTATTTGTTCATACCAAAATAATACTCTACTTACAATTGTGTGGCGAATTCTCAAATTTAGGAATTTGGAGATGCGATTCCTTGTTGATTTGATTTGATTAAGTTGCTTTATGCTTTAGAATTTGCCTCCTAATCCTCTCTCCAATTGGTGGCTACTCCTAGTCGTTCCTCAGCAACATGATGGCCTTGTTCTTATTTTTGAATGAATAGATTAGGTTGAGTCTAGGGTCATTTTTATAGGGGTTATGAACTGATTAGGACCATCGATGTTGCTTGGATTGATCGTAGCCATTCATTCGAAAGAGAGACCAATTAGAGCCTGCCACCTAGCCCTAATGACAAAGCAGACTTCTGAAAATCGACCAACATAGAATAGGCCAGCCAGGTTGGGCTGGGTTCGACCTGGCTCTGGACCAGGTCGACAGCCCTGTCGACCTGGCTAGACCAGGTCGACAACCCAGTCGACCTGGGTGCATTAGGCGGGAATCTTCCCGCCTTGGCCAATTGGGCCCGGTTTTTAATTTTAAACTTGATTTTCTGAGCTGTTTTATTCTGTTCGAATTTTAAACTTAATTTAGAAACTTCCGAAGGCCATATCTTCTTCATACGGACTCCGTTTTTCGAAAACTCGGACTCTATTTCGCGTATTTTTCCGAGACGAACGCAATGGCGTATCCCGTTTCCCTTAGTTCTTTGATTTGAAATCAATTATACTTTAATTTGTGAATTTCACAGTTACAGAATTCGCGGGGTGTTACAATAGTTTCAATAAAAAGTATTTTTTTTGTTATTTCAAAACCTAAATCAAAGTTCATGGGTTCGATAAAGATGAGATTTTTATTTCAAAAACCAAATCAGAACTCATGGATTCAAATAAAAGGAAAATCTTTATTATAAAATCAGATCTACAAACATGTATATCAAAATCCAACCCATTCATACATCGCAATCAAAATTAACCAATTCTAATTTCATACATCGCGTATATGTTTCATAATAACATACATACATGGATTTCATATAATGATAAATAATTCAATTTTAATTATAAAATCAGATATCTCATCTTGGTTGGTTTCAGAAATCGTTTGCGTTTATTTTCTGAATTTCTGTTCGCATTCAAATTTATCTGAAATCCTGATTTGCTCTATTTTGGTTCTGGTTGGTTCCATGTGGTAGTGCTCGACAAGAAGAATCCAACGCATTTTATTTCATCGAATTCTGATAATCTACGAGTAAGTTATTGAATTTATAAGCTTACACCAATTAATTAAACAGTTATTTGTAAATTAAAAATTAATTAATTACTTTGGTCAAGAAAGAAAATGGGTCCTCCATCTTTATCTTCTTCTTCATCGCTTCCCTGTAGCCGTGAAACCCAAAACTGCTCCTCCTCTTTGAAAAACGCAGCACACATGACACCTCCTGGCGACGATCAAACACCACCACATCGAAGACCCTTGAACCCCTTCCCACGCCTGGAGTATGGCCCAGCTCGCAACCTCCTATGCTCCGAAATCTTCCAGTGATTGCGTCTGCTTTGAGTAGAAAAATCGAGCGAATTATCATAAGAATTTTAATCATCACCGACCCAAGGTCCAAATGTGATCGAGGCCTAAACCCGCTAGTCCACAACCAAACTCAATGATGTGCCTAATAACAGACAGATCATCAGAGCAACTAACAAACCGAATTAAACAAACTAGATCCAAAAAAACAAATAAAAACAAGGAAGAAACAAGCTAATTGAGCGCTGGGAATAGAGCGAAGAAGTAGCTTGGAAAACATCCTGCCTACGACCATGAGAAACAGTTATAACACGGTCATCGTTTTCCCTGCCAGTCACACTACTAACAGGCTGCAACCGATAATCCAAACCCGTCCTAGCTTCAACACACGACAATTGAGTAGAGGTTGTCAAGTGCCTATATTCTCCACCTCTTAAGCATACACAACCTTAGTGAGGTATTGAGGACAAAAAAGCTAGTAGAAACAACATCACTATCTTCATGAGCCTCATCTAAGCAAAGAGGAGTGAATGTATTGCTAGTAAGCAGAGGAGGCAATGCATGGGAAGGTACATCACCAACCGACAGCTACCGCAGCCTCTACACATGATCGAGGGGGCAAAACTAAAGGACAAACATGGAGCTTATGAGAGTGACCCTTCAGCCCACGCTTATCATGAGCACTCTTTGACAAAAATAAGGAATGGTTCAAAATAGGACATGCAACAGCCGCTAGTGAATAATATGATATACTTCTTAGCAGAAACCTTATAGGAGGAGCAGGTTCTGTACTGACCATCTCTAGAAGCATAGACACCTCACAAGCAGGGTAGAAAACCCTCTAACAACAGCTAATGAAACCAACCCGAGAAATGTCTAGGTAGGAACGAACAACCGAAAGATCTAAACAAAAAAAACATGGTCATACTTCCAAGAACACATAAAAAACAACCAAGTAACAATGGCAAACAATGGAATCGAACTCCCATAGGGTGAAAACTCTAATTAACACCGAATTAGGGCCAACCACACTATAGGAAACATGGGATCCAATCACCTCCCAAATAGCTAAAAAAATCGAGGACAACGTTGGAGATAAGCCCACGAACAAGCCAACTGCGAAGAATCCATCACCAAAAAGGGTAACCATAATTGGGACCCTAAATCACCAAAAATGGCGAAACAAGAGAAGTCGAGAGAAGTGCAGCGCATGAAAGCCAAAACAAGAGAAATATGAACAAGAACTAATCCAAAAACGAATAGAGAAATCTAAAGGAGAGTAAATCGCTTGTTTTAACGAAGAAGTAGCTGCCATGGAAATAGCTGTTTTATTTATGATGTTGATGTTTCTTAGAAATTGATGTCAATGTGAATGTTTCAGTCTTGCATATGGAAGCATCTAGTTTATTCATGCATACTTTTAATATACATGTTGTCAATTTTTTCCAGTGAAGTATCTAATCTATGGACAAGTATAAATCCAATTTTGTCCCATAAAATATCTTATTTTATTTACATATAGTTTTATGTGATATTTAATTCGGCCATTCATCTGTGACATTTGTTATGTGATTTACTTATAATATCTTATTCATTTAGAGGACGTAATGAATATATCCACATACCTAAAGCAAAGGATTGTAATAGCTATGATTCAATCGTGCTATAATACAACCACATACCAAAATCAAAAGATTGTAATAGCTATGATTCAATCATGCTATAATACAGTTATAATTTTGAGATTTTCAAGTAGCATAAATACCTAAAATATTTTCAGGAGTTTTTTATAACACTTAAAATATATTGTACATATACTAAGAAATAAATTTGAATGTATTTTGGTATCTCTTTGCAACTGTAAATATCCTACATTCATATTGAACTAACTGAATTAAATTATTACCAAAGTAGCCTCTCTAATTTTGGTGGTTCATGAAAATATTTGATATTTGTGTGTAGTTACTCATGCGAGTATTAGCCAGTCCAAACGAAGACAAATATTTGGCCGAATCACTTACACATGTGTAATGATAAATACGTGACAATTATAAGGTTTTATAAGTGAATAATCAATCGGTCCAAAAGCATATTATTATTTGAATTAATTTATTGTCAGTGTTCAATAATTAGAACAAGAGTACCACTTACAGATAATATTACCATCCAAAGATTGGGTACTAATGTGTACAAGGTATCTTGAGAACAGACTTACCAATTGTTTAAATTTACTATGGTTGATATTTGGTTATGAGCATATACGATCAATCTTTATTTTATTTTGTTCATTTTTCAACTGGCTTGACTAAAATGTCTGCCAATTTTAAGAATATTCTCATCTTTTTTTAGACTAACTACAAGAATTTGTAAGGGAGCATATTTTTTGTTCTTAATTTCATGGATCTAGCTCTTGCGCTTAAGAGCATCACAACCAACCCTGCTATTGTTAGATGTTCTTATAATGTAATGAAGAACATTAGAAGGTGGTATAACTTAAAAGGCACGAGTTAAAGGATCATTAAATAAATATTCCAGAAGTTTTCAAGGATGTGCTACATGTAATTTTTTAATAAGTTACCTGTTAACGCCAAAAATGGTACTAACCCCTGATTTTAGCGAAAGCACCACCCCTTTTATGGGTAAAACATTACAAAACAGTTAAAATAAATGGAAAAAAAGGAAAGAAACGGAAAGTAAAGAGAAGAAACATAATTTTATAGTGGTTCAGCTTGAGATCAAGCGTACAACTACTTTGAACACTTTTATTATTATCTTTGCCATGACAAAATCCAATGAATTACAACCGATTACAATGTTCACCACAGTAAAGATTAACAATAAATCACAAGAAGTATTGACTATTGGAGTAGATCTCAATAATCAATCTAGGTGATCTAAGTTTGCTCTCTATGGAGATGAAGTGCTGATGTCGGAGATGAGCAATGACTGCTGGAGATGAAGAATGGTTAGGATTTGACTTTGACAGCGTTTTGGCAAGGCAAGAATTAGAATTCCCCTTTCTTTTGAAGAGCATGTTGTATTTATTGGGTCATAGGAGATACTGGACCAAACCCAATTACACACAAGCCTGACATAACATGAGGAAACCATGCCCAAAGTTTCACTGCTGTGTGACTTAACATCATGTACTAGTACCGACCCATGGCCGATGGACCGGTGTTCGAGATGCAAGCTTCATAACATGCTTTCCTAGGTTCTTATGAGCTCTCTTGTTGAGTTTGGTATGGAGCGGCCTTAGTCTGACTAACTTTGGCGATCCGTTGTCTCATCATGCTTGTTTTTCCTATCACTCCATCGAGCAATCTTAGCTACGTTGATCCGATCGACATAATACTTCGCCAATAGGCTTGTTGGATGCACGGAGTCACCACATCACAAATGTTGGGTTGGTATTCGTTGTACCTTCGGTTCGGTATTGATCCATAGGGCATGGACCGCTACCGGTCTATGGACTTGGCAGATAATGTTTCGAGACTTCTTGTGCAACCATCCATTACCATTTTGAGTTAGCCTAACAACTTCAAGCTTGTCTCAAGATCGCGTCGTCTTTATTCCTTGTGAATATCTTTTTCGGGTTCAAAACCGGATTGACATTATCTAATGAGAATGGAAAGGATTCTGTGGAAACAATAAGGGGAAACAATCACTCTTTGTGGTGATTGATTCCATGAAGTCAAAGTAAAAGAAATATAAATGAGTACTATATGAAAAAACATTGCTTCAAAAGTTAAAACAACTTAAGTTATTATTATTTTCTAGTGTTATCTCTAGTATACTAATTTTAAGAATAAGATGTCATCTTATTGGGCTAATTTAGCACTTTGGTTATTAGAAGAGAGATTGATGCTTTTAAGATTGAAATGGCTCATTTGATGTACATTTTTGTATCAATGAGATGAAGAAGTCACTGAAGATCTAAAAGAAAAGAAATAACATACAAATATGTTATAGTTATTTCTTTAATGAGATATACAGACATATAAAGTACACTAGATTTTTGAAACTCATTATTAAGATTTCAATTATACTGGTTGAATTTATTTGATATTTTTTGTTGTGCTGTCATTTGGACATATTATGAATTTTTATTTTTAATATGAACAAATTTGGTTATTATTGTTCGTTAGAAATAATAAGGTTGATTTATGAATAAAATTCAAACATTTTCTTTGAAATTGAAGTTGCTAATGTTTAAATTATAGCTTATGTCTAGTTGTGCTACATACCTTTAATACTAAATTTTAACTCTGATTTGGTGATAATTATGATTATTGTTTTAACTTACTAAATAATTCTAGATTGAGAAATTGAAGATATCAAATATCTTGCTAACATTGTAAGCGAGTTAGATGTTATAGTTTTATGAACCCACACAAAGGAAAGGTTTTAAGATGCGAAATGCAATAGTAACTTTAGAGGATATTGAGTTTGAGAGGAGAAAAAATAAAGTATGATCATGTTTTTAGAGAGAATCATTATCTTTGATTCAACTGTGCTTGCTTCTTCGGCTAAAATTTATAGTTTGCTTTATTTCACTAGGAAGAAGTAAATTAGGAATCACAACAAGATGATGTTAAAGAAAATATTCCTTTAAGGTACTATTTCAAGAAGACAAACTCAACAATCTCAAAGTGTAAGGTCACACTAAGGATATCCACTTGTAGAGGAAGAAATACTTTTGCGAATGGGTATGTAGTATTTTTTTCTTCTTAAAGATAAGTAATGGATTGATGAATATGACTCTATGTATTTACGTCAATTCATATAAGGTACTAATTTAAAAAGTGAATTTAAGATATGAACATATAGCGTGAATCTATACGGACAATAAAATTTGCAATTTCCCTTTGACTTAAGTTTCAAGATTACCGATTATGAATAACCATTCAAAGACAAAATGAATTAAGTGGGTCATATGGAAATGCATAAGCATTTTATTATTGAAAATATCATTCTTAAAGAATTTTGTTTTCTTTAAGAACATTCTCTTTTGATTTATTAAGTGATTTTTTCAACCGCTTTGGAGCTTATTGCATTTTGTACCTTTGAGCAATATCTGATGAACATTTAAGTCATGTTTCTCAATGAAGGCGTTGATAAAATAACTTAAGGATCTCAATATTGGACTATTCTGTATTTCGGACTCAAATACGCCATTATTATTCATGGGGTGATATTTGAATTACCACAAAAGAATTGACTAATAAGTGCTTAGAAAGTTTGATATTTAAACTGTGATTCTGTTGTTTCTCTTTTGCTAAAAGAGACAAACGTTAACATCCTTGAATCTAAAGAAATGCAAATGATTCCCCATGCATTTACAGGGTGGATTCTAATGTATACTAAAATATATAAACATATGGATATGCATGTATTGTTTTGCAGATACTTTATTAAAAGTGGATGACTGATTAGTAGCCAAAATGGTATGATATATCTTGAGTGGCGTAGCCCAAGGCTTGAGGTTTGATTATTTAGGGGTTTGATGATTTTACGGTTATGATTGGGCGTTGTTAATGACACTCCCTTTTTGGTTAAGGGGTGTCATATTTAGGACGTCGGTCTATAAAAAAATTGTTAAGGGGCAACACCAGTTATACTTTTAAGAGACAAAAACAACCCTGCTGTATTTCAATGCTTGCGCTCGAACCAGAAAAAAAGGTAAGAGTATACCGTTTTAATTTAATAAAAACGGTAGCATTAGAACATCTTTTATATCTCTGTAACAAACTTAACAAAAACAACAGAAACGATTATACTCTACCGTGTTTGCACACTAAAAATGGTCATAATTTTCTATCTTTATAATGATTGTTTGGTGTTTGCAGGCCGTTTTTCGTATTATCACATCTACGTCGTGTTTCGGAAAACGGTGACACGTGACCGAATTTCACCACATCGTGCTTCTTCTGTAGATTAAGAGTAATTTTGTCTTATTATTACATATTGTTAAGGTGTTTAGACTGTAGTGTACTTCCTTAACAAAATTTAAAAAACTGAAATTTGTGTTCCCTTAACAAAAAAAAGGTAACAACCCGCTTACGATTTTATGATTATTCAGGGTTTCTTTAAGGTTATGATTATCTAGGGCATCTTCGTTTCTTTCTCCCATTTCATGGAACTGTCATTGTCTAATCCCTAAATAATAAAATCCCCCCAAATCCGTGTTTCTCCGGTTTTTCACAGTTGTCCTCTCCTACGACCTCCGCCAGCACCTTCAACCCCGATTCTCTGCCAGGTCGACTAACCACCATCTTTGCCACAATCGATGGACACCTCATCATCATAAAAAACTTTCGACAAAACGAACCGACAACGCTACTTCACCGTCGCTCACAGCTACAATTCTTATTATTGATGGATTTAATTAGACAATCATACTCAAACGTGATTTTTCTGATATCGAAGGAAGATAAAGCCTGTTGTTTCATGAGCAATGATTACCGCTCAGATATCTTTCAACCCCAACAAGGTATTTAATTTAGTTGCTTATATATTTAGTGTGTTACTGTTTCCACCCCGATTTACATTTTCCGCCATCAAAACTAAAAGCACCCCAAATATTTTAAATTTTCTATGTTGACCACTGTCTAAATTAATAACCTAAAAATAGAGTGACCACCAACACCTTTCTCTGCACGAACGCTTCCTTCCTCACTTACATCATGCATTTATGTCTTTTGAGTTATTTAATCGAACATGTTGCATTATATTATCACAACCATTATGTTTATCGTCCAATATATCACTATTCAAATACTTCATCTATCAAACGACAAAAAATTAATGTATCAATTTGTAAAAGATGATACATAAGTTATACCGATAAAAACCCTATGAGTCAAAACTTACATTGTTATTCTCTATTACAACGTCGTCAAATTTAATGTCCTCCATGGTTGAAATTTACAAAAAAGCGGAAAAATATCCTAAAACGCAATGGAAAACCCTAACCAATTTAAAAAAAAAACCTAACAACATGTTCTATAACATAATAGAATACAATAAAAGTCAAGCAATTATAACCTCTTTTTTTATCTTCCATCTCTGTTAGGCCTAAAAGAATGTTTGTTTTTGTTAGGGTTTGAAATTGTAGAGAAGTAAATGTTTTTCTTAGGAGAAGTACGGTTGTGAATAAGTAAGTGAAAGAATAATATGTGGTGGCCAGAAGAATATAAAAAATAATCATTTGTATTAAATTTAGAACGGTAGCCGGAAGTGTAAACCGAGGTGTAAATAGTAGCACTCTATATTTATTATTGGTTCAAAATGACATCTATGGCTATTGTAAAATACAATTTTTTATTTTAGGGAAAATTCAAAAAATAATGCAGTAAAACAAGGATTTTCTGGTTAATAAAAGTTCATTTTAAGCGTCTATATGATATTTTTGATTGTGAGTTTAGGGTAGAACTCAGAAAAATGCTTTTTCCGATGTAATAACTTTGAGAAATAAATGTAGCAATGGTTCAAGCAATGGCTTAAAGTTGAATTGAGTGTGTTTTTCCTTACTTTCACTTTCTTCATCTGACTTTTCTTCCTTTATCCTTTCCTTTATTTTTCGATGTTATTTCAAATCTTCCCATTCTTTTGTATTCGTGGTAATTTTTGTACAGACATTCAACCTTTTACTTATTTAAACTCATTTATGTTGACATGTTGATGCACGGCATTTTGAATTTAGCATGCTGCCTCTTTTGCCTTAGTCCAAGATGAGTTTCAGGTATATGTCCACCTATTTGTTCTCATTTATAATGTATTTTTTGATATACAATATGCTTGCTTCAATCTAACACTTCTTCACATTAATTATGCTTGATTTCTCTTAGCATTTCAGATCTAATTTTAATTAATCTATTTCTTCTATTTGCTGAGTTATGTTCACAGCTTAAAGTCTTTGCTTTATTATGGAATTCACTTATGACCTTTGATCACCACCAATATCTAACATGCCTAGAGATTTGTAGATTATGTTTTATGGACATATCATTCTATTTTCCATCTGTTTATTTGATCTTTTGCTAGATAGATTATATTAAGTGGATTTCAATTAATGGTCTTTGATTGTCCCTGTACTTGACGGACTGAAAGTTTGTTGATTATGTTTCATGGATATTTTTGTATAATACTCATTGGACGTCAATCCATGCTTTCAATGCAATGAACATAAAAATTTCGTACCTTTCTTCTGGTCAAATATACTTTGGTCAGCTCTGAACTCTACACTATTCCAATTTTGTTTAACATTCTCGAGATCAGTAATTGAGAAGCAACATATATAAACATGATGACTTTGGATCAAGAATTGCCGGAACTAGAGTTCCAGCAGCATCATTGGCTTCAGTTGTTGATCCATTTTCTTCTCCTTTTGACATTGCTTTTATTACCCATATAATACTACTCTACCTATATTATTTACTTATTTGTTTATTCTTTTTAGAGACCTGCACTCTGCTTCTAATCATTTTGTTCTACATAGGCTAATGCAACATCATTCACAGGATTTCTGTGTACAAAAATATATACTATGCTATTAGGTTATATTATTATTTGACTTCGTAACCAACTACAATATTATATGATTACAGTGAGA